>JAJHZJ010000470.1:8050800-8650800 GCA_023548195.1 Bettongia penicillata ogilbyi | reverse complement strand
TTTGAATGGCTACATGAATAAAAGAAAGGGAGATTAATGACTTGGGCATGCAGCTGAAAAAGCTAGAAACAGAACAAACTGAAAATCCCCAAATAAATACCAAATTAGCAATACTGAAAACCAAAGGAGAGATCAATAAAATTCAAAATAAGAAAACTATTGAACTAATAAATAAAACTAAGAGTTGGTTTAATGATATAACTAATAAAATTGATACATCTTTGGTCAATTTGATTAAAAAGAAAGAAAGAAGAAACCCAAATTACCAATATCAAAAATGAAAGGGGTGATCTCACCACCAATAGGGAAGAAATTAAAACAATAATTAGAAATTACTTTGCCCAACTTAATGCATATAACAGGAAAATCTAAATGAGATGGATGAATATTTAAATTGCCCAGATTAAAAGAAGAGGAAGCTGAATATTCAAACAACTCCATCTCAGAGAAAGAAATCGAGCAAGCCATCATTGAATTCCCTAGGAAAATTTCCAGGGCCAGATGGATTTACAAATGAATTCTATCAAACATTTAAAGAACAGTTAATTCAAATATTAATAGACTCTTTGGGAAAATTGGGGAATAAGAAGTACTTTCAAATTCTTTCTATGATACAAATATGGTTTTGATACCTAAACCAGGAAGAGACAAAACAGAGAAAGACAATTGTAAACCAATCTCTCTAATCAATAAAGATGTAAAAATTTTAAATAAGATTTAAACAAAAAGAATACAGCAACTGACCAAAAGAATAATACATTATGATCATGGAGGATTCATGGAATGCAGGGCTGGTTCAATATTAGGAAAACTATTATCATTATCAGTCATATCAACAATAAAACTAACAGAATCCACACAATTATCTCAATAGATGCAAAAAAAGCTCTTGACAAAATACAACATCCATTCCTATTAAAAACATTGGAGAACATAGGAATAAAGGGAACTTTCCATAAAATAGTAAGCAGTATCTACCTAAAACCTTCAACAAGCATTATATGCAATGGAGATAAGCTAGATGCATTTCCAATAAGATCAGGGGTGAATCAAGGATGTCCATTATCACCAATGTTTTTCAATATTGTGCTAGAAATGTTAACTGTAGCAATTAAAGAAAATAAAGAAATTGAAGGAATTAGAATAGACAAAGAGGAAACTAAGTTATTACTCTTTGCACATGATATGATGATATACTTAGAGAATCCCAGAAAATCAAGTGAAAAACTCCTTGAAATAATAAACAACTCTGGCAAAGTTGCAGGTTACAAAATAAACCCACACAAATCTTCTGCATTTCTATATACTAGCAACAAAGCCCAACAGCAAGAGATAGAAAAAGAAATCCCATTTAGAGCTAGGGAAGACACTATAAAATATTTGGGACCTTACCTGCCCGAACAAACACTGGGACCGTATGAACACAATTATAAGACACTTTTCGCACAAATACAGCCAGATCTAAGTAAGTGAAAAAACATCACTTGCTTCTGGGTAGGCCGAGTCAATATAATAAAAATGACAATTGTACTTAAATTAATTTACTTATTTGGTGACATACCAATCAAACTATCAGATGAGTATTTTATAGAGCTGGAAAAAATAATATCAAAATTCATCTGGAAGAATAAATGATCCAGAATATCAAGGGGATGAATGAAAAGAAATGCCAGGGAAGGTGGCCTAGTGCTACCAGATCTCAAATTGTATTATAAAGCAGTAATTATCAAAACCACTTGGTCCTGACTAGGAAAATTCTGAAGGGTAGACAAGTGGAATAAGCTAGGTACTCAAGACACAGTAGGCCATGAATATAGCAATCTACTGTTTAGCAAACTCAGGGACCCCAACTTCTGGGATAAGAACTCACTGTTTGACAAAATTGCTAGAAAAACTGGATAACAGTGTGACGTTATCACCATACACAAGAATAAAGTCTAAATGAGTACATAATCTAGGTATAAAGATTGATACTATGGACAAATTGGTGGAGCAAGGAATAGTGTATTTATCAGATTTATAGAGAAGGGAAGAATTTTTGATGAAAGAAGAAATACAAAGCATTATAAAATGCAAGATGGATAATATTGATTACATTAAACGTAAAAGCTTTTGCACAACCAAACCCAGTGCAACCAAGATTTGGAGGGATGCAGAAAACTGGGAAAGAATTTTTGCAGTTAGTGTCAGTGATAAAGGCCTCATTTCTAAAATATGTAGAGAACTGAGTCAAATGTACAAAAATACATGTCATTCTCCAGCTGATAAATGGTCAAAAGTTATGAACAGATAGTTTTCAGAGGAAGAAATTAAAGATATCTATAATCAAAAGAAAAAGTGCTCTGAATCACTATTGATTAAAGAGATGCATATCAAAACAAATATGCCCAAAATGCTACAAAACTATACATACCCTTTGACCCAGCAATGTTGCTTCTAGGACTGTATCTCCAAGAGATCATAAAAATGGGAAAGGGTCCCACATGTACAAAAGTATTTATAGCAACACTCTTTATGCTGGCCAAAAACTGGAAATCAAGGCGATGTCCATCAATTGGGGAATGGCTGAATAAATTGTGGTATATGAATATAATGGAATATTATTGCACTATAAGAAATGATGAACAGGAAGACTTCAGAGAGACCTGGAAAGACTTACATGATCTGATGCTGAGCAAGGGAAGCAGAACCAGGAGAACTTTGTGCACAGCAATGACCACAGTGTGTGAAACTTTTTTTCTGGCAGACTTGGAACTTCATTGCAATGCAAGGACTTAAAAAATTCCCAAAAGTCTTTTAAGGCAAAATGCCTTCCACATGCACAGAAAGAGCTATGAATATCAATCACAAAATGTAGCAGATCATTTTATTTTCTATTATGTTTTTGTATGCTCTGTGATTTCTTCCATTCGTTTTAATTCTTCTATACAGCATGACTATGGTGAAAACGTATTTAATAGGAATGTATGTGTAGAACCCATATAAGATTGTATGTTGTCCCAGGGAGGAAGGGGAAATGTAGAGGGGAGGAGGGCAAAAATATAAGTTATATGGTAGAGATTGTAGAACACTGAAGATAAATAAAATTAATAAATAACAAAAAGTAATTTAAATGCTAAAAAACAAAAAAAAAGAAAAAAAAGAGTCTTTTGAAATTTTCTTTCATCATTGTATTGCTGAGAAGAGATAAGTCAACCATAGTGTAAGGGGCACTCTGGACCCAGGCCCCCTGAGAGGATAGGAGACGCCAGGAAGTCTGGACCTGCTGACATGGCTTTGCCACGCTGGCACTGGGGAGGCTTCATACTGAGCTGAGCTCCACCCTCAGGGAGGAACTGGGGAGGAGCCTACCCGGAAGAGGAGGGCAAGGCACTAGGGATAAAAGGCACACCCAGGAAGGGCTCGGGGGATTCCTTGACTGATCGCCATGCAATAAAGCTCTGATCCACTACTCCGGTGTTCTGCCTGGTAATTCTCCCTTTGCACCCCCTAAGGGAGCCGGAGACGTCCGAAGACCCTGGGCAGGGTAAGTAGAGGCAGCAGTTGGGGCGGCCCCCGACACCATAGATGGTCATCACACAATATTGCTGTTACTATGCACAGTGTTCTCTTGGTTCAACTCACTTTCCTTTGTATAAGTTATTTAAGTCTTTCCAGGTTTTTCTGAAATCTATCCAAAGAGGAATTTTTCCTAAATTTTATAAATATCCTAAAATTCAGAAAGGTCACCCATAAAATATCAGAGGTGAAATCTGAATCAAGATTTTTCCTAACTTCAAATCCAGCACTCTCTCCATTGCCTGACACTACCTCCTTGACCTGATTACTGAAAATGCTGATATAAACATTATAATAAGTTAATGAAAACAAGAAATTTACCATTTTATGAAAGATTTAACTTTATAAAATAAAATTAATGATTTATTACAAACCACATTCATAAGAACACCACATCAAACCATAACATAATCTGCTTATATAATTTCAATTTTAAATTTCATAGGATTTTTGTATTAGTTTAAAAATGTATTATCAGATATTGCCTTCACAATATAAACTTTAAAAAAAATCACAATGCCCTTAACAAAAACTAAACTGCTTCTAGATATTTCTAGCAATGTAATTCCATTCTCCTTGACAATTTATATGAATTGTTCATTTCATGTGGTTTTAAATGCCTCCGGGTTTATGCATAAAACAGAAAACTGGGTATAAGTACTTTGAACTCCTTAGGAGGAAAAGTGATATGAACATTTGTGATTTTACTATTCCTTTGGGAGAATTTTCTTTGATTTTAGTGTTACAGAGCTTTGATTTGAGGGTCAGGAGAAGAATTATAGCTCTGCCTAAGCCAGTAGCTATGGACAATTCATTTTATATCTCTAGGCCTTAAATTATCTATAAAATAAGTAGTAGATCAGGGGTGAGGAATCTGTGGGGATTTATTACGGGAATTTATTCTGTGAAGCTTGGATTCAGTCAAAGGGTCACACTTGAGGGCCTAGAGGGCCACATGTGGCCTTGGGGCCATAGGTTCCCTATCCCTAGACTAGATGAAATGGTCTCTTAGGCCACTACAAATTCTAAATCTTGTGATTCAATGATACTAAGACCATACCTAGGTGAATAATAAATAGTACTCTTTTAATAGGGATTGAGACAGATATATTCTGACTATTCTAAAAAAACCCAAAAAACAAAGCTATTTTCAAATATTTTCATAATATCATTATGGGTAATTGTTAAAACGACAATAACAACAACGCAAAACAAACTTAAATGACCGGCAAGAGGGAAATAGCTACCTAAAGTGTGTTTATTTCTTCCATTAGAATGAGAACTCCTTGGGAACAGGAACCTTGTTGTTTTCCTCTTTCCTTGCACATAGGAAGCACTTAAAAAGTGCTGGTTGATTGACTGTCAATTGATTCATGTAATGGTACATCACAATGCATTTAAAGAAATTTAAAACAAATCTGTATAATCAAAGAAAAATTGGGAAAAATGTCTAAGGAATAAACTTTTAAACAATCAAATGAGAAAAGCACACACTAACTATGATTACATGAGAAAAATGAAATTGATAAATTGGCAAACAATTCTGATGGGAACTAAGGAAGTGTGTTATAAATTTTATAACAATATTTTTCATTTATTTAGTGATAAATTATTACTAGGGCAGTTTAGTTATAGTGATATTTACTACTAATATTCCAATAAAATATGCATTTTTTATAAATGGAGACTAAAATATTCTTCTCTAATCTCCATCTCTTTTCCTATGATATAACAACTATTCCAAAATATGCTATATTGATTCATGGGGTATTTTATTCTCTCTCCCTGGTGAACGAAAAGGGAAAGTTTCAATTGATATCTGATTCAACCATGCATGTACATCTCTTTCTCATCTAACTACCCATATTCATTTGAACAAGGGCAACAGTAAATAATATTTGAACTTTTGTAAACGAACAAAAAATACAGTGACTTTGCATGGATAGACCTAGGTAATCCTGAAATAGTAGACGGAATTAATTTCTTTTTAAAAAACTTCAAGTAAGATTTCATTTTAAATAGATGTATACATAAATAGTACATATAACAGGTAATCCTTTAAGATGAAACAAAAGAAAAGCAAGTTTATCACTTAATTAGTATATGTAGTAGCTTAAAAATAAGATTTTGTTTATAATATCCATCTCTGAGTCACTACAGCGATTCCCTTTCTCATCTACCTCAATTGGATTTTTATTAATTACTTCTTGGATTATTTATTTTGACATTACCTACTGTAAAGCTAATTTCAGAGTACTTTTCTAAGTCTGTTTGCCCAGAGCTCTGACACCACTGGTTACAGCCTTGGTTGTAACTCTACTTGAATGATGTATGAACTTTAGATCATTAAACAAAACATTCTCTCAGTTGAGTACTTTGTCCAGCAGAAATTTTGGACTCAACGTACAAGTTTTTTCTCAAAGACAACCCAAAAAGAAATCTTTCATGATTAGGAATAGTTAATATAACAAAATACTATTTTTTAAAGTTTTTCAATTTTTTATTTCAGCAGTTTTTCAAACTTATAGAAAAAATGAAATCTACTGAGCATAGCTTCACCTGAGATAAAGATTATATATTGAAATATAAATAAATACCTACAAGTAGAACATAGCAGCTACCTCCATGAATATTTTCTTGAACCATTAAATTATTGTTACTCTCTCTCTCTCTCTTTCTCCATTTTTACTTTGCTTTTACACATGAATGTTTGTGTCTATGTGTGGATAGATAGATAGATAGATAGAT
Source organism: Bettongia penicillata ogilbyi (assembly GCA_023548195.1). Taxonomy (NCBI): domain Eukaryota; kingdom Metazoa; phylum Chordata; class Mammalia; order Diprotodontia; family Potoroidae; genus Bettongia; species Bettongia penicillata. The sequence goes on along the minus strand of JAJHZJ010000470.1, from coordinate 8,644,494 downwards.
AGATAGATAGATAGATAGATAGATAGATAGATAGATAGACAGTGTTTCAGTTATATCCAAATCTTTGTGACCTCATTTTGGGATTTTATTGGCAAAAATATTAGAGTGATGTGCCATTTGTTTATCCAGATCATTTTGCACATGAGAAACTGAGGCAACTGAGAGTTAAGTGATTTGACCAGGATCACAAAACTAGTAAGTGTCTGAGGCCATATTTGAATTTAGGAAAATTGATCTTCTTGACTTCAACTAGCTCCTTGCCCCACCCCCCTTTCTCTCTCTTTCTCTCTTGCTCCTCTATCTCTTTTTCTCTCTCTCCCATATCTATATCTATTTCTATATCTATCTATCACCTATCTGTTTGTATGTACACATACATACATCTGTCTATCTATGACAACATACAACATGAATGTGAATTATACTGCCTCTGGAGTAAAAGGACCTAGAGCCAAATACCAATTTTGATGTTTACTACTGTGTACCACTTTTAAGAACTTGGGCAAATCACTGAATCTCCTTAATATCAATTTTCTGTAAAATAAAGTGATTGGACTGGATGACTTCTGAGCTCCCTTCCAGCTCTAGATCTATAATCATGTGACTTCACATTTGCCTAGTAGCCTATAAGCTACTTAAAGACTGAGATTCTTCTGGTTTTTATATTTGCATTCCCAGGATCTGACATAATATCATGAGATGACTTGTCACAGGATCATTTTGAGGTAACATATGTAAAACAGAAATCCTTGAAGTGCTCTATAAATACTATTATTGCTATTGTAATTATTATTGTGTTGTATCTGTAACATATGTAGAAATTTCTATTGCCGTAGATAGAAATTAGAGTGGTAGCTGAGGCTGAAGCCCACCCTCGTGGGCACAGTTGAGCATAGCATTAGATATTCACCTAAAATAATCCAACTTTGTCCAATTGAATAAAAAATATTTCAAAGAGTTTGACATCTTGCTGCCTATATCAACACTGAGATATTATCGAAAATCTCATAACTCTTCCTAGACTTCATGTTGTTGTTAGTATTATTTTTGTTATTGTTGCCTCTACTTAATATATAATTTATTGCCTCTGGCCCTTCAATTTCAATGACATGCCTTTCTGGTTATTATCATGGACTGGGATAGACTCGGTCAGTCTACTTGTATAGACATTTTCTAGCAATGACTTTATTCTCTACTACTCTTCACATAAGAACTACAGCATGATATACCAGCAAAAATGTTGTCTTGGAAGTCAGAAAATTTGGGATCAAATCCCAATATCCTTCCTTAAGCCATTAAGTCATTTAATCACTCAAGGACTCAAATTCCTCTTCTGTGGAATGAATGGGTTTGCACTAAGTAAATTTTAAGTTTCTTCTCTACATCTACATTCTCTAATTCTCTGATTCCCAAAATTCAAAATGATACCACAGAATATGTTCAGCCACATTCCATGATGGAATGACCAGCATAGTATCAAAGACCTGGTTGGGTAAGGATATTAGGAAGGAAACGTCAGTGAAGTAGGATGCCATTCCTTGTCTGTACAAGTTTTATATTTCATTAAAATATAATAAATACTACTGAAAGAAAATGGAAATTATGACAATACTCCTTTAAAAAAATCTTTGTTATTGGTGACATTTCACAGTTAATTTCCATATTAGCACCATGTAAACTGTGAAAAATATCCGTCAGCTCTGACTGAATACTCCAGTAGTGAGATATGTCCAGGAGGCAACAATTCTCTCAAAGCAGTCAAGTACCAGCAGTCACATTTCTGTATCTCAATATTCACCAAAAGAAGATATTTCTTGTCATATTTGACAATTGAAACTTCCAATTGAAATAAAAGTTCACATATGTAGAGATAATATTACTGACCCTTGGTCAGTAGGCAGATTGCTTTCATTATAATATTTTAGGAAGATATTACGTCTGGGTTCTCAAAACCTAGCCTGAGGGTGTTGGGAAACTGTCTTGGAAAAGCAGCTGAAAGTGGCATTGAAAGGCCTTCTCATTGTAACGTTAGCTCTTATTGAAACACTAACCCATTGCCATATACAAATAGCAGCAGGTGCTGTCACAAAATACCAAAAACCTGAGAAAGGGACATTCAGAAAAATCTTATCTCCCTTGGCTGATTTTCTGAAGGTTATTATACTAGAGGAGAGACCCAGATATGTCAAAGGTGAATGTTCAGCAAAATTCATATTTCACAAAGGTGAGTTTTCCAGGAAACTTGAAAAATAAACAATGTCCTTTTCACATCCCAGGGGTTCACTTGAATCTTGCTCTTATTCTGAGTACACAAAGGCTAGCCTGCTGAATAATAGCTACTAGTACCTACAATAGTCCTTCTTTTCCCTTAAATATATTTGTTAATGCTGCCCCAAATACCACACAACAGTGCCACAATATTATGCAATTGTACCCTGCTTGGTCCCACATGCCAATGAAGTGCTAAACCAGGCAGCACTCTTAGATTTTCCCCAACCCCTAACTGTAGTGCTAATAGTAGAGCTGAATTTTGTTCATCGACAAACTTCTAAATTATCCTTCTGAACAAATCATACATTTATTAGGGGTGATGATAGTATTTTTAGAGTGGAAAGGGATGCTAGAGGTCACTGAATAGAGATGATTTCCTTATTTAAATGATGAAGAAACTGAGGTCAAGAAAAGTCTCTGACCATCAAAAAGTGCAAAAATAATTTAGTTCCACATGAAACTAGAATACTGGACTAATTGGTAAGTGGATTCTTTAAAACTGATATAATCAGCCATAGACAATAAAACATACATTTCATAAATTATGGTGAGAAAATGTGTATCATTATCAATATGATAATAACTGACAACTAATTTGTGAATGGTGGTGTGTGTAATATAAGCAAATATGTGGGGACAAGAATGTGTATGTAAGGATATTGTATGAAAGTAATGGGAGATAAAGACCTAGATGGGATCGCATTGCAAAAGACCATAAATATCAAACTAATTAAATCTTTGATTGTGCTGTAGGCAATGGAACACTAAAGCTCTTTAGAAGGGGATAACAATAGAAAATCAGTGTTGTAAGATTAATCTGAGCATAGTATGTGCTAGAGCCAGGAATACTAATCAAAAGACCTCTATAATGGTTCAAATATGAAGTGGAAAAACGTCTGTACTTTTTGGAAACTTGTCTCTTTAAATTATCCTTGAAAACCCTGTGATTTTAAGAGTGATAGCCATTTGCTTTCTGGCCCACAAAGATCAAGTTAACTGAATTGTGAGGCTGACTTTCTGTTTTGATTCAGAGAGAATTTTGATTCAAAACAGATTTACCCCTTCCAAAATGTGGTAGTTAGGGTTGTCTAAAGAAGATAATATATTATGTCTTACTCTCAGTTGAACTAGCTTGGATAATAGTATGTCATCTGACCTGATTGAAACATTGGCTCACTTTTCTTTCTGGTGGGACAGAAGAGCAGAGTTTCTCTCTCTTCTCTCTCTCTGTCTCTGTCTCTCTATCTCTCTCTGTCTCTCTCTCTGTCTCTCTGTGTCTCCCTCTCTGTCTCTCTGTCTCTCTCTCTGTCTGTTTCTCTGTCTCTCTGTCTGTTTCTCTGTCTCTCTGTCTCTGTCTCTGTCTCTGTCTCTGTCTCTGTCTCTCTCTCTCTCTCTCTCTCTCTCTCTCTCTCTCCCCTCATGAGCAAAGGATCTATGGAGCTTAGCATAGGTACTTTCTGGAATAATTCTTGCACTTTTAAAGTTAATGACTATTCTATTTTAATTGCATAGAACTCAATTTTGAAGTGTTTCACGAGTTACTATGACTAAAAATTGCATTAACAAGTATACTGCCTTTTGATAGTAATTCGCTTTGTACTTATCTAGGCTAATTATTCCACTTGCATTTAATTGCTAAATACCTACTATGTGCCAGACACTGGTGATACAGAAATTAGAAAATTCTGGCTCTCAAGTACCTTTTCTTCTACTGATCCCCAGAATTATATACTTAGCCAATTGAGTGGCAAATATACTGAGACTTAGACAAGACTGGCACAGAGTGGGTTATTGAAGGAAGTATCTATATTGATGGGATCACAAATCCATTGAGCATGTTAGCTATTTTTAATGCCAAAGAGTTTTCAATTAAGTTTGTCTGGAGAATGAACAAAATATTACACTTATTGGGGTGGGGGAGAGGTCAGGTTATTCTGCGCTTTATTGGCAATGGCCTAAAAAGATGCCAAGAATTCCATCCCTTATCAAATGTGTCACTTCAGGCTTGTTCATAGGGTATTGTAGTAGAACCTGGGATAGAAGAGGGAGGAATCATTTTAAAGGACATTGTGAAGGAAGAATTGACAGAACTTGGTGAATTATCTAGGGGTAAAAGGAGGTATTAGACTCTCAATAGATCTGGAAAATAATTAACTTTTCATGTGGTAGGACTGGCAGGTAAAGCAAGAGTGAAGCCATGATCAATACTGCAGAGAAAAAAACAAAGTTTAGTTTTTCAGTCAAATACTAGCAAAAAAGTTCTCTTTTACTACAAATATCCCCACATATATGTTTTCCTTTTTCTTCCTATGTATTTAAGAGAGACCATCAAGCTTTTTTAAGAAAATATGTAAGAAAATCTAAATAATCACAAAATAGGTTATGAGTGAGTACCAAACCCCTGGATTTAATTCCCATCTTAGCTCTTGCTTCCCTCTGTGTTCTTGGGAAAATCACTGAGACGTTCTTGCTTTTTATCAGTGACTTAATTATTGTTTTTAAAGCACTGTAGACACCTCAGATGAAGGCCCTGTATGAATGCAAAATATTATTATCAGTCCTATCATTGACTATTTATCTAGTTATTATTTAATCAGGTAATAGATGATAATATTTAAAATACTCAAATGGATCTGTGATCTTGTTCTTATAGATGTTTTCCTCAAAGACATAGATTGCAACTTTTCCTGTATAGTCAATCTTCTATGACTGTCATCCATCTACCCATTTGAGTCATACAGAATGAGTCAATTCAACATGTTTGCTCTCTTGAAATTATATGCGTTCCAGAGGAATATAGAGAATATTCATTTGTTGGCCCTTGTTCTATCCATGGATGAATCCATCTACTCTTCCACTTTTCCTTTTCCTTAAAGACATACTTAACAGCACTTCTCCTTCAAAATTCCCTTGTTTGTAATGTCTTGTAACCTGCTCACATCCACTAAATAATTTTCCACTGAACTTTGGTTAATCTATATTTTCATTCACTTCAAGTTTCTTTAAAATTATGTTCATTTATTCATCTTTTTAATCAGAAAAACATTCTTTAAGAAATTATAGATGACATGAACTCCTTATACTTAAGAATAAAATTACTGTTCCCTGAACACTGAAAACAGAGAAGATTAAATTGCTGATGACTATATGTATAAACACTGTTTTACAGTGAGAACTGTGGTGTTACTCTTTCATCATTTGTTGTGGGTGTTGTCTAGAACGAGTTAATAGAATTGGGCCACCTTTTATCCAATAAGGGCATTTATTGGAATGACTCCTACAACAGCCTAAGTTCAAAGAGGAACCAGAAACTTAGTAGGAAAAATTTATATTGTAATGATGTTGATTACAGAACAGAAATTACGAATATGAAAAAGGCAGGAGAAATTTGTTAAGAGATTAGGTCATTGGGAGGGGTCTTGGTATTGCTAAAATTACACATGTGATTACCCACAATGCATTTGAAAAAACCAGTTTGGGGGGCTTTTATGTATGATGATGATAAGATCACACAAATGACAATTTTTGATATTACTGAGTAGGTGCCTACTTAGAAAAGTTCTCTTCTATTGTCTTGGGTTCCACATCCTTTTTGGGCATCTTGGTGGTGCTGCTTTTAGATGGACTGGCTATTGTGGTCCTGTCTGTGAATATACAGATCTGGTTGTGGTTGAGTACATGGATACACCTGCTAGTTCTATGAGAAATATGAGTTCATAAACACACTTTTTTGTTCTGGTGAGGCATTGAGGCAAATAGGAAGTAAGGATGTTGAATAGGGGCAGGAGGGGTGCAGCAGTTGCTAGCTAGGAGAAGAGACGACATATTGAGTCTGCAGGTCTGTGGTATGGTTAAAGCCAGATTGTATGATTAAATCTGTCATTCAGTGTGGCCCATAGGAAGTTAGAATATTGAGGTTTGGGGCAGTTTTATTAGGATTACATCAACAAAACAATCAAAAGAAACTTGAAGAGAATATATATATATATATATATATGCATATATGTGCATAGATAATATGTGTATATATTTCTTTTTCTTCACTTTCCTATGGCAAACAATAGATTCACTTTGTTATAGAAATAATGGAAAAATTTATCTATGTGCAAATGAGTAACAAGTTCACATCTTACATTTTTTCTAGTCCTGTTTGGAACCCTGTCTTGAACATATCTTAAATTGCTCGACCTTTTACTTATTCAAAATGAAAAATGTAAAGTCTCTCATTATCCAATCATAAAATCCAATACTTGTATCTAATACTATTAATGTTGAAGAAAATGCAACTCTATCAGCAATCTCAATCAAGAAATGCTGCTCATTTTTCTACTCCTTTCCTTACTAAACATGATTCCCCTCCACTTCGCAAATTCCATTGAGTTGGGTCTTCTACTATGCCTCCATGTTCTTTACCATCCTACATCTTTCATGCTATGAGAAACTACAAATATACTTCTTGCTTCAAAATATTATTGAGAAAGAAAGCTGAACCCAGATAAGATAGAAATACAATAAAGCTTCCTTTTTTTTTAACCTCTGCTGCTGGCATACTGTTGATGATGGAAGAACTTGTGATAAATCCTTTCAGTAAGTTAAAAGAATCAAGCATATGATACACTAGATAGACCATAAGCTCTAGAGTGAGAGATATTGGATTCAAATACCAATTCTCATGATTATGGCCTGTTTCACTTGGGTGAAGTTTGGCAAGTTACTTCACTTTCCTTCCTGTAAGTTTTCTTAGTTGTAAAATGAGAAGCTTGTTTTAGAATGGTCAAAAGGCCACACTTAAGTACCTACAAAGCCACATGTGGCTTGGAGGTTACAAGTTTCTCTCCTCCGTATGTAGATTTTCTAAAAGACATTTCTGGTCCTATATCAATGATCCTATGATCTAAATTGAGGGTTGAATTAGAGAACGTCTGAAGTCTCTCCTGGTGCCAGATCAATGATCGTATATGTATTATATATTAAAAATCAAGTGAGCCGAAGAAAGTGTTTATGAAACTAATTCAAAATTTTGAAGGGAAAGGTACTTTTAGAATTATTGTATCAACTGTGAAATTTATTTTCTTAGTTTTCATTGCATTTGTGAAAGTGGCATGCAAATTATGTAGAAATTACCTCGATTTCCATCTTCATTAGCTTAGATATGGTACAATTAACTTTTTAGGACGTTCTGTATCTGTGACGTTTTTGGCATCCAGAACTTGAAACAAGGACACTCCCTTCTCCAACTGTTCCACAATTAAAAATTTTGCATAGTTACTGGGGCATTGAGAGTTGAAGTTATTTGCCTATGATGACACAACCAGAAGTTCACAAGAGGAACTTGAATATGGCCCTTCTTGACCCTGAGGCTGACTATCCACTATGCTGTGATGCCTAAATTACATTAATTCTACTTTTTCCCCTTTATTCAAGACTTATCATTCAATTGTCTTTTTGGGCAAAGTTAGGAAAACCAGTGGGCACACATTATGTAAACACATAATCACCTTGTTCATATTTTCTGATTAATCTCAAATTTAAATATGTAATGTTTGTGTTCCATTGAATATTATTTTTTCTAATAAGGAGTTAGAATCCTTTTCCCCTAAGGCAGCATACTTTTACACAGGATACTTCAGCAAGGTATTCTTTGACAAGAAAATTATTTTTGCCTTGTCTGGTACTTGTAACCCTCTGTGCAAATAGAACACATTCCTATCACTATATTCTTTTTCCAAATGCCTAGAGAAGCAACCTCAGTTTATTTCTCATTTCTAGACTTTTCTACCTTTAAAAATTCTCTTCTTTATGTCACCACAGAATGCTGAAATATATATTTCTTATAAATCCTAAACATCTCAGCTACAAATGAAAATTATTTAGAACCAGACACTAGAATGACTTAAAGATAACTCCCATTGTTGGTAGAATATTGGACTGGGAAAGATCTCTTCAGATACTGCTTCTGATGCTTGTTAGCTATGTGACGTTTGACACATCATTGAACCTTCTGGATCTCCAATCAGGGATGATAATATCTGTAGCACTTCAACTCGAAGTGTTGATATGAGAATCAAATAGCATGATGTACCCCAAGTTCTTTGCCAGCTCTGAGGTGCTATACAAAATGCTATTTTTAGGGATATATATATATATATATAGTATGATTGTAGTACAAACTATACCAATTCTGGATTTAGAAGGCAGGTTCAAATCCAACCTCTGATACTTCCTGTGTGATATGAACAAAACAAATAACTTATTTAGATTTCACTTTGGTGAAGTATAAATAAAAGGGTTGTAATAAATTGGCACTGAAGTCTGATATCACTGTAAATGTCACATGTTCAGATATTACGAAGTTATTTAATCTCTATGTGCTTCAGTTAATTCTTTAGACTTAGCCATCATTATACCAGCTTTGTGACACTAGGAAAGATAGACAACTATTTTATTTTTGCTTGGGGTAACTTCCTAGACCATTTCCAATAGGGGGAGTTTCTACTCCGGGGATACATTATATTAATGAAATTCGCATCTTTTCCCTCCCTATATACTGTATTTAAATTTGTAAAAACTATGTTGGACTATGTTTGCAAATATCAAATAAAAAACATAGGAAAATAATAAAAATCTTAAAATATATTTACTGCTCAGTTACAGGTAGACTTCAAGTTTTTGCTTTCACTCACATTAAATAAAAACCAATTCCTTATAAATCTTGGTTGTTACCATCTAAATTAATTTGAATGAAGGGGAAAAATGATTTGAGTGTTTTGTTTATGCTTTATTTCTTCATAATGTTTATGGGTCTTCTGTTCCTTTGTTGCTATGTTTAACACCTAGTGAAATTAAATCTTTCTTTAACATCACCAAGTAGAAATATTTCCTGAAAACAAAGGTGAGATGTAGGCAAGTCTATATTTGTTCAATTAAATCTTCATTGAAGTAAATAAAAAAGAAACAAAAAAAGTTTAATTGTCAAATGATTTTGCAGGAAGGTTCAAGATAGTGTGTGCATGAGAAGGCTTTTATAGAGTTGCAAGAAGATACTGCATTCTGGTAGAGGGATATTATTTCTTCAGAGGTTTTATTGGTTTGAATATTTTGATTTACTGTAGTTGAATATTGCAGTGTTTTTAAGACTAGCTCTGAAAAATGAAGCTCAGTGAATCTCAGAAAATTTAAATTGAAAGAGACCCCAGGGACTATCCATTCCAATGTATAACTGAGAATACCCTGTCTACTATACCCCAAAATAGATACCTGGTCTTTGCTTGAAGTCTTTGTATGAGAGAATATATGCTAGAGGCATCACAGTCCCTTGTTGGATAGTTGTATAATGGGAAATCTTCTTACCTCAAGGCTAAACATAGCCTTCTTCAATTTCTGCTCAGTACTCTTAGTTCTGCACTCTAGGGCCAAGAACAAAAGTAATCCCTCTTCCATATTACAGTTCTTCAGATGCTTTGAAAAAAGTATGATAATGGTGGAGTCTTCTCTTTTCCAAGTCAAATATCTCAAAATCCTCTATCTCATGGTTATAGGGCATGCTCTCAAGTTCCCTTAGAATGCAGTATGGACACAGTTTATCTTTTCTATGTCTTCCCTAAAAGACAGTGCTTAGACTTAAACACAGTATTTAGACTTAAATTATGGATAAACCTTGTATATCCTTTATTCAGGGTGTTAGGCAATAATCAAGGCAGAGTAGAATCATACTAGGTTTTGTTGTTGTTTGATGTTGGTGGTGGTGATGTTGGTGTGTGTATGTGTGTGTGTGTGTGTGTGTGTTCCTGCTTGAGGAAGTTCTGCATAATGTAGTGAGACAACTCTATGATTATATGAGATGTGGATAAATTCTCCTTTAGTGGAAGGAATTCCTACATTGAAAAAGTTTTCAATGTTTCACTTCTGATTGAAACTGAAGCTGCTTTGACTTATTTTGTGGTCATAATCAACAAAAATAACAAATGATTTTGCACAATAATTGCATTTTAACTATATTGCTCCCATTCAATACTGGCAGAATGATTTTTTAACATAGAGAAATGTTGATTTGTAGAAGATGCAATGACCAGATTCAAGCTGAATTTAAATTATTTGTTCATGGAAACCATATTGGAGCTCTCATTATAACCCCAATACCCTCAAAAAATGGTCAGGTTAAAAAGGTGATGCAAGCTGCTAAGGCTATTCTGAAGTAGGCTCAGTCAGTCAGGCTTATCAGTTCTGCTGAATTACTTAAGGAATGCTATCTCAAGCCTTTTTTTGTGTAGAAATTGGATAGATTTAAACATTTAGAAAAGAGGACTCTTACTTCTCAGTAAATTTCATTTTGGTGTATTGAATGATTCCAGAAAACAATCTTCCAAAGCTAACCTGCAACTCTGAACAACTCATTCAAGAATTGTGAAGGAAACAGTTTTAAATAAACTATGATAGTAGCAATGGATGAGCCCAACTAAGAAGCACGAGTTCATTCATTAATTTTATTTCTACTTCACAAATTTAAATGAAATATTTCATAAACTAAATTAGAAACATGCATGAAGTATCAAAACAAACCTATCATAACTATTATTAATAACTATTATATTCTCTATGTAATTTTCAGATATGCTTTCATTAAATATGAAGTGTCCAAATTACATTTGGTATCTGGTATTGAATTACTTTTTTGTTATTTTTTCTTCTGTCACTTGTATGGAAGCTGTCTTTTTTTAATATTCACACATTTCCTGCCTTTAGTATGCCAAATTTCTATTAAAAAAACATCAAATGACAAGAAATCCTTTCCTGATTATTTTTGAGTGGGAGTCCATGGTTATACAACATTGCATATAACAACATATTACTTTGAATAGATTATTGGTTTTGCTGAAAGGGACATGGGGGAAAAATGGGTGATATAAAAACAAAGTATTCTAATAAGAAGCTACTAAAAGAATGTTTGGATTACTGAATAGTTTTAACTAGCAATTTTGACACCTGAGTCACACAGCACCAAACATTTCAGCCAAATATGAAATTCGCCTGTAATTCACCTTTATAATTCATGAGATAAAAATAATAGAAATAATTAAAGAAACAAAATGGTGGAGAGTCAGGAGAAATTAAGTGTCATAGTCTCCTCTATATAGCATATTTTAAATATGCTTATGTCCTCTTAATTTTAAATATTTTAAATTTAAATATGTCCTCTTAATTTTAAATATTTTAAATATGCTTATGTCCTCTTAATTTGGTTTTGCTGGAGATAAGCCATAATTACTTCACATTAATGGTCTCGTGTATGTGATGTTGGAATTTTGGGGGAAGGTTGGTTTTTTATTTCTAAAAATTTTGCTATGTATATAAAGAAAAACAAATAGTGACTTTACTTTATCCTGCTTATTTCTCCTCCCATTTTCTACCTTTCTTCTAGCCAAAAAAAATTTAAAAAATGCATTTCTAGGTTACTTTTATTTTTGGAGCCTTTCCACTTTAGTGATCCTGTGATTTGAAATAAGGAGAAAATTATTCCTTTGTATCTCTTTTATAAGCAACACTTTCCTAGTGGCTGTTGCTTCAGAAAAATACTGAGAATATTCTCCTTTCTATTCTCTCAATTCATGCACACAACCCTGCAAGCATGATCTACCTTTCATATAAATCATGGAGCAGCTCTATTACAGCCAAATTGCAAACTTGGTCAAACATTGCCCTTGTCCCTTTCCAGTGATTTTAAAAAGGATTGAATTTTAGAAATGCTAAACTAGATAATCTAATCCCATAATGTGACATCTTGCATTTCATATATGTATATATATATATATATATATATATATATATATATATATATATATTTCAGTATACAATTGCTTACTCATTCCTATTATGGGATGATAGAAATTCTAATCTCTGTTGGTGAATTCTCTATTTCTACCTTGCCTTACTTTTAATTTTGTAATAAACAAGGTCACTTGTATTGGAGAATTCTGACCTAGAAGTGCTGATTTATAGAAGGTATCTTTACAAAGAATTGTACTGAAGCCAGTCCACTCTTGATTGGTTCTCTGCTGCCATTTAACATGGTCACTAATGCAGAAGTAGTAGATGCTTTCAGTTGTATTTAAGCATCTTCCCTAGATACATTCAGTAATGGGTTATCTTGGGATTACTCTTTTTGTGCAGTTAGATTACTCCTACTGATGTTTAAAGCAGCTGCCTCCTTTGCCAATAATATGCTTTCTTACAGTCTGACTCCACTCTGAGAACATTTATAATCCATTCTTTTCTTTTTCTCTTAATTTTAGAACGTTGAATCTGTGGACTGCAAATAAACAGGAGAGAATGGGAGCAGCTGCAGTGGCAGAAACATATCCCATATTCCAGCAATATGCGTTTTCATGACTTTGTGTAATGGCTGCCATGACTTGTTTCCGCACATCTATAATGATGCATTAAAATGAGATTGGAAAACATACAACTTTTATGCCATTTCTCACTGGCCACTCTCCTTTTAAAAATGCTCAGGAGACCAGTCATCGCCTCTCCCTATAATACTAAATCAACAGCAGCTGGAAAGAAATGAGTCCTCTAAAAAGAAATATACTCACCAAGTTCTGATAACAATGTTGGAGTGAGCCTGGTCATCTTTTACCACTGATAGCTTTGAGGAGCTGATGTAAGAGGAGGAAAGCAACCATACATTTTTGACTAGCTGCATTTTTATGGCAAATACATGAGAGGATTTAGTATTCCCGCATAATCTTCTTTCTGTTTATAATAGATATTTGATATCCTCTTGTGGGTGTTTTAAGATAGTGATGAATTAAAAAGAAAAATAAAACTTTCCCCTATCATTGGCAAATGAAAATTGTTTTATTGAACTCTAATAAGAACTGCATTCAGGATATTAACAAGCATTTAGCAAAGTATAGACTAAGTATTTTGCAAAGGGTTGGGTAATAATATATCCCCTAATGGAAGTGTCTCCCACTTCTACTTTGTCATAATTCTATCCAGGCCCAGCATACCTGTGGGAAAAAGAAATTCTATCCCATCCTGCATTACTACTCCTTTACCAAATTATATTTTCCAAATATTTTAAATTTATTACCATATAAGTGTAAGCACATAGTATCAAATCACGATTAAATTTGACAATTATCCAGTCAATGTAACTATTGTAGATAAAGCAGAAAAATTCAAAATGTCACTTCTTGATCTAAATCATCTGATGTGGATATTTTTTCTATAGCCAAACACACACACACATAAATTGTGACAAGTACACACATTTGTATACACATACAGATAATTGCAATTTTGAGCACCTTGAATTACATAGACATAGCCATTTTGTTTTAAATTCTTTGACTCAAAATGTTTTCATACAGTAAACACCTTTTATTTTATACATTAGTTTATAGAAATCATAGCCAGTATACAAGCTTACCTGGACAAAACAAGGATGATTTAAATTATTTTTCCCCCTGAAATACTTAAGGAAATAATTCATCTCAAACTCTTTCTTTTGACTTATCTAATCCTTTGAAGTTTTGTGCTCATTCTCTCTTACTTCTCCCCAGTATCTGAAAAAAAGAAATTATTCTCCTTTTGCTAAAGTAAATCTTCAACTTCAACCCCATCCCCACCTGTCACATGCATTACTTTGAGCTATAAATCACCCTTTCATCTATCTTCCATTTCTCCCTATCCATTGGGCCCTTCTCTCAGCCCACAGAAAGGCTAAAGAATCTCTTATCTGAAAACAAACAAATCTTGAACTATAGACCTCCTAAGTTTTTACTGATTTCCTCTACTTCAATTCTAAACCCCAAAGAAGGAGCGGTCCATACCTGCTATCTGTATTTTATCCATCTCTAATGCAGCAGTTCCTGTTGAGGTAACAAGTGTTTGGATGAAGGTATTGAGAACATGCTTATCAACTTCACAGATGGCACAAAACTGGAAAGGATAGCTAATATGATGTACAACAGAGTCTGATTCCAAAAACTTCTTGGCAAGCTAGAATAATGAGTCAAGTCTAATAAGTTGAAATTTAATTGGGATGTCTTATACTTGACTAAAAAAAAAGTAACTGCACATGTATGAAATGGGGAAATAGCATTAGATACCAGTTTATTGGGGGAGAAAAAACTATTGGTGATTTGTGGACTACAAGCTCAATACCAGTCAACAGTGGCAGCCAAAAAAGATAGCTTGATCTTAGCCTACATAAATAGGGCCATAATATTCACAAAGACAGAGGAGTTCCACTGTACTCTGTCCTGGCCAGATGACTGTTCAGGAAAGAAACTAGGTTGTACAGTGAATAGAGTGCCAGACTGAGATGCAGGAAGACCATAGCTCAAATCTAACATTACACACTTGTAAACTGTTTAATTTTGAATAAGTTGCTTAACCACAATCTTCCTCAGTTTTCTCAGTTATAAAATGGGGTTAATAGTAGTACCTATCTCACAAGGTTGTTATAAGGATTAAAAGAGAATATTCTTAAAACAATACAGTATCTGGCACATAGTGCTTAATGCAAATGAAGAAAAAAGACAGGTCCTATCCTTAGAGAGCTTGCAATACACAAAAGAAAGCTGAAAGGGTAAGAGAATCCTACACTGGGACATCGAATAGAAATAAAAGATAGATATTGCCAGAAAAATCAAGGAAAGTCTTTCCTCCTTAAATAAAGTTTAAAAGTCCATGATTCCATCATACAGTCAGGACAGAGAATACTGATGAAGTGTGAATACCAATGCTGATTATGTCTTAAAATATGATGAGGTTTCTCAAAGATTGATTTACTGGAAGCATAGTTGAGATACAGAAGTCAAAAATTCATGTAACCAGATAGGAAACAATTAGACATCTGAAGAGCACATGCAACCATTATCTGGGGAGGTAGTTCCTGTGAAAAAGAAATCAGCTAAATTCACTAACTGCCACACACAGGGCAAATGCGCTAGTTCAACTAAAGCAACATGGCAGAATGAGGGGGAGACAGGAGAAAGTACATGTCAGAAAAGACAAACTACTATCAGGACCTTGACAACCATCTTTCCCTCATGCCTTAATGGAAATTTCCCAGGAACCTGGAGCAGGAGCCCTTGGAATACCAATACATCTAGTATACTGTTCATACCTATCACCTGGGGAAGTCACAACTGTGGAACTGAAAGGATCAACTTCTCTGGCAGGCACCACAGTCACAGCTACTGATAAACCAGAAAAAAGAAAAGTTCTTGCCACCAAGTCATTGTCATTGTAAAATTGTTCAACAAAAGAAAATGTCATGACCTGTAGAAATTATATGAAAGGAGAGGCATTATCATCAGTTTTGCTGCTGTCTCTAAGATCCATGAGACCTAGGGACACAGTCAAGATGAGAGAGTAAAGGCAAAGATTTTCATGACCTCCACTTCAAGCTCCTCCATATACCTTTAAAGATTTACTCTAAATAAATTCTAGAGCATCAGAATCCATAAAAAGTTTGGAGTGAAATAAATTTCCAGTATAAAACAACTTGGAAAGTTGACCGGAAAGTTCTGTGACACCACGGTGAGAAAGGAATACAAACCAATGCAGGTCACACCAACTCAGTTGGGGACCAGTAAACCCAGTGCAGGCGTCAGGGTACTAAGTGAGTGATAGCAGTGTTGGTTTCAACAGTCCAAATATATCAATGAAAACTTAGAAGGTCAGCAGGAATGGTCTATTGCACCTGTGTGAGAGTGAAGAGTAGTCTAGCACAGACTAAGCCAGCACAGGAGCCCTGGTCACGGTGAATCAGGAGCAGGCTTTAGAAGTGACTGAATCAGCAGCAACAATGGCAGGAGCAGATGCTTCTAAAGTTCTCAGCCCACAGATGATAAAGAAACCAAAGAACTGTTCAAAAAATATTGTAGAGCTCTGTTTCCTAAAAGTAAGGCAGGACTCTGTTGCTTTGCTGTAATAGCAAGGCTTCTACCATCCAAAGAGGGCCTGATATACAGGTTGTTAGATCTGCTCTTCTAAAAGGAAAGTAACTTTTGATGGATCAACAATCTACTTTATTCAAGCACATATATCATTCACTTAGTTCAGGGGAAAAATTCAACACCTTGAACTTCAGAGAAAATACAGAGAAACAAAAAAGCAACAGTCAGGGCTTCCGACTGTCTGACCATAAGCATTACATACATCACAGAACAATCGACAGATTCAGCTGTTTGACCATACATACATAGTTACCAGAGAGAGACACACTGATATCTGGGTTTTCAAAGTTGAGGAGCTCCTTAGAGGCAACCCAGAGTCTCATCTGGCCAAAAAAAACCCAAAAAAACAAAAAAACACTTTCAATGAGTAAGCCCCAAAACACAACCTCACCCCAGAGTATAAATACACTTTTCAGAGCTAGAGGGCATCATGACCCTTGAGAACCAGTGCATCATTAAAAATTACCAGAAGTTATGGACCTTCCTACAAAACAAATCTCCTCTAATCAAACTTCCTTTAATGAGCAGGCCATTAATGGGTGGGAGAGATCTTTAATTCTCTAGTTCACATTACCTTTTCCCATACCCATAACAGGGTCATAGCCCTGGGAGGGAGTCCTAGGGTGAGAAGGAGCACTAGCACAGCAGAAGTGGAGGAGGAACCCTCCTAACAGTTCCAGGTCAGAAAAGAGTGTTAAACTCAAAGAGCATAGTGCAGTACAGCTCAGGAGAGGAGTAAACATTTCTCCTTAGGTCATCCCACTTTAGGAGAACTGAAAATGTACAGGTCTCAAAAATTAGCTTCGAAAAAAGCTGAACAAAAACAACAACAAAAACCCTGAAAATTGGGACATTGCACCTTCCAACCTGAAAGTAAAGCTGTACTTGAACAAAGAATTAATATTGAAGTAATAGACAGAGAAAATGAGCAAACAACCAAGAAAAAAATCTGACTAAAGAAAGTTACTGTAGTAATAAGAAAGATGAACACATACTCTGAAGAAAGAAACAAAGTCTAAGTTTCTATATCCAAGGCCTCCAAGAAAAATATAAATTGTTCTTAGGTCATGGAAGAGTTCAAAAAGGATTTTGAAAATCAAATAAGAGAAGTAGAGGAAAAATTGGGAAGAGAAATGAGTGATATCAGAAAATCTTGAAAATTAGTCAACAGTGTGATAGAAAAGAAACCAAAAAAATACTGAAGAAAATAACACCTTAGGCCAAACGGTTAAAAAAAAAAGTCCAAAAAGCCAATGAGGAGAAAAATGCATTAAAAAGCAGAATTAACCAAATAGAAAAGGAAATACTTTTTCATTAACTGAAGAAACTAGTTTCTTAAAAATTAGAATGGAGCAAATGGAAGCTGATGACTTTATAAGAAGTAAAGAAATAATAAACAAAAGCAAAAGAATGAAAAAAAAAGAGAAGACAGTGTGAAGTATCTCACTGGAAAAACAACTGACCTGGAACATAGATCCTGGGAAGATAATTTAAAAATTATTGGGCTTCCTGAATGTTTTGATAAAAAAAGAGCATAGATATCTTTTCAAGAAATTATCAAGGAAAACACACTTGATACTTTAGAACCAGAGGGTAAAACAGAAATTGAATGAATCCACCAATTATCTCCTGAAGAAAAGATCCCCAAATTAAAACTACCAGGAATAGAATAGTCAAATTCCAGAGTTTCCATGTCCAGGAGCAAATATTGAAGTAGTCAGATAGAAACAATTCAAGAAAGGTAGAGTCACAATCAGGATGACACAAAATTTAATAACTTCTACCTTAAATGTAGAAGTCAGAAGCAAAACATTTTTGAGGAGGGACAAGGAGAAATGAAAGAGAAGGACAGAGACAATATGAAGGAGTCTACCTGTCTGATCTCTACTCCCAAAACTCTTCAAAATACCTGTAAAAGACTTCGGAAAATTCTAGAGCAGCAGAAACCACAAAATGACTGAGTGAAACAGATTTCTAGCCCTAGACAATCTGGAAGATGACAGGAAGGGTCTCTTACACTAAGCTCAGAGCACAGAACAGTACAATGGGGGCCATTCTAGCACAGATGACACTGGAATAGGCCTCAGGTAATTGATTCATTGGCACTTGTAAGCAGTTTACAAACTTCTCAACCAAGAAATGCCCAAGATAGCTTCAAAGGTCAATGGGAAAGTTTTTTCAACTGGGTGAAAGGAACATGGTCTGAGCCCCAGCACCAGTCCCAAGGTGGCAGCTGGTGCTGCTGCAGTGGTAGGTCCTTCTGGAGCTATGAGTCTACAGAAGGTGGGGGAATCAAGTAGCTGATCTGGGTCGCAGTCCTGGAGTGAAGAGGAGTGCTGGTGTGACAGAGGTGGTGATGCATATGGAAAGGGAATCCTACTCACAGTTCCAGGGAAGAAAAGAGTGTTTGTGGTTGCTTTCAGACCAGAGTACGAGCTAGGAGAGGAGTAAACATCTTTTCTTTGATCATACCAGTTGGAGGAACGTAAAATTTACAAGTCCCTAGACATATCTCTGAAAACGCTGGTAAATGCCATAAAACTTAGGGCAGTACATGGTACACTTTACAAAAGGCTTGAAAGTCAAGTAATTGCCTGGGGAAATGACCAAAAGGGGAGAAAATATGACTATAGAAGGCTCCTTTCTTAGTGAAAAATATTTTCTTATGACAAGGAAGATAAAAACAGACAAATGGAGGAAATAGTAAGGTCAAAGCTCCTACATCCAAAGCTGCCAAGAAAAACATGAAATGGTCTCAGGCCATGGAAAAGCTCAAAACAGATTTTGAAAATCAAGTAAGAGAAGTAGAGGAAAAATTAGGAAGGGAAATGAGAGAAATACAAGAAAAACATGAAAAATGAATCAATGGCCAAAAATTGCTGATGAAAATAATATCTATTTTACAAAAATAGAATAACTCAGATGGAAAAAAAGAGGTCTAAATTCATATATACATACTTGTATACACATATATACAGAGGACACAGGTTGAGCTGAATTTAAAGGGAGCATACCTAAAAAATAAAATTAAGCATTGAGAGGAATGTACTGGGAGAAAGAGAAAGGGAGAAGTAGAACGTAGTAAATCATCTGACATAAAAGAGACAAGAAAAACTTTCACATTCAAGGGGAAGAGGGGAGAGGTGAGAGGAAATAAGTGAGCCTTATTCTAATTGAATTTGGCTTAAGGAGGGAATAACACACATTCAACTGGGTATAGAAATCTATCTTACCCTGTAGGAAGGAAGAGGGCAAGGGGACAGGTGAGGAAGTATAATGGAAGATACAGCAGATTGGGGGAAGGAGCAATGAGAAGCAAAAATATTCTGGAGGTACAGGTCAAGGGAGAGAATGGAATAAATGGAAGGCAGGACAGGATGGAGGAATATGCGATTCATCTTTCACAAGACGATTGCTTTGGCACTGTCGTGGATGAATACACATGTGTGACCTATATCGAATTTTTGGCTTTCCCAGTGAGTTTGGATGGAGAAGGATGAAGGGAGAGAATGTGGAAATCAAAACTTAGAAAATAAATGTTTAAAATCGTTTTTGCATGTAACTGTGAAATAAGTTATACAGGCAATGGGGTATAGAAATCTATCTTGCTGTAGAGGAAAAAAAGAGGGGAGGGAGATGAGAGAAGAGGGGTGAAAGAAGGGAGGAGAGATTGAGGAAAGGGGTAGTGGGAGTGCCTGCTGTCCTGGGGTGGGAAGAGGTGACAGATGGGGAGAAAATTTGAAATACCATATCTTGTGGAAGTGAATGTTGAGAACTGAAAATAAATGAATCATATTAAGAAAGGAAAGAGAAAAAATAAATACAGGAAGAGGACGAAGGGAAATATAGTTAGCAATAGAAACTGAAAAAAATTTTGAAACAAGTTTCTATGATATAGGCCATATATCTCAAAAATATAGAGAACTAAGTCAAATTTATAAAAATAAGACCTATTCCCCAATTAATAAATAATTAAAAAATACAATCAGTTTTTATATGAAGTAATCATAGCAATCTAAAGCCATAGGAAAAGAAATACTCTATCTTACTATTGATTATAAGATTGCAAATTTAAAGAAATTAAGTTACTGCTTCATTTGTATTAGATGGGCTAATAAGACAGAAAAGGCAAATGACAAATATTGGAAAGGATATAGGGAAAATGAGACATGAATTCACTGTTGGTGGAGTTGTGAACTGATTCAACCATTCTGTAGAGCACTTTGAAACTATGCCCAAAGGCCTATAAAACCATACATATCTTTTGACCTTGCAATATTACCACTAAATCTCCATCTAAAAAGAGATTTCAAAAAAAAGGAAAAGGACCTATATGTACAAAAAATATTTATAGCAGCTCTTTTCTGGGGAGAATAATTAGAAGTTGAGGGGATAACTCTCAATAGGGGAATGGCTCAACACATTGTGAATGTGATTATGATGGAACACTGTTGTACTATAAGAGATAATGAGTAGGATGCACAGAAGAACCTGGAAAGACTTGCATAATCTGACGCAAAGTGAAATGTATTGTGTACAAAGTAACAGCAATGTGCTAAGATGATCAGAAGCAAAGGACTGTTATTCTCAGTAATACAATGAAAAATCTGAAGGAATTTTGATGAAAAAGGTGATCTATCCCCTGAGAAAGAACTAATGGTGTATGAATTCAGACTGAAACATACTGTTTTTTAAACTTTCTTTTTTCTGGATTTTTTGTATATGTTTTCTTTCACAATGTAACTACTATTTATGTGTTTTGCATTACTAAATATATATATATATATAACCTGTAACAAATTGCTTTCCTTCTCATTGTGGAAGGATGGGGAGAGAGGAAGAGAGAGAATTTAGAATTCAAAAGTTTAAAAACAAATGTCAAAAATTGTTTTTCATGTGAATGGAGAATATGTTTAAATATTTTATTTAAATATTTTTATAAATTTATTTAACTTTTTACATTCATTTTCACAAAATTTTGGATTCCAAATTTTCTCCCCATTTGTCCCTCCCCCTATGCCAATACACCAAGCATTTTAATTTCCCCTATCACCAATGTGCCCTCTCTTCTGACATCCCTCCCTTCCCTTGTCCCCATCTTCTCTTTTACCCTGTAGGGCCAGATAACTTTCTATTCCCCATTACCTGTATTTCTTATTTCCTAGTAGCAAAAAAAGTACTCAAGAGTTGTTCTTAAAGCTTTGAGTTCCAACTTCTCCCCATCCCTCCCACCCCACACATTCCCTTTGGGAAGGCAGGCAATTCAACATAGGCCACATCTGTGTAGTTTTGCAAATGACTTCGATAAAAGTCATGTTGTGTAAGACTAACTATATTTCCCTCCATCCTATCCTGCCCCCCATTGCTTCTATTCTCTCTTTTGATCCTGTCCCTCAGCAAGAGTGTTGACTTCAAATTGCTCCCTCCTCCCATTGCCCTCCCTTCCATAATCCCCCCCCCACCCTGCTTATCCCTTTCTCCCCCACTTTCCTGTATTGTAAGATAGGTTATCATACCAAAAATGAGTGTGCATTTTATTCCTTCCTTTAGTCCAATGTGATGAGAGTAAACTTCTTGTTTTTCTCTCAGCTCCCTTCTTTTTCCCTACACTAAAAATTCTCCTGCCTGCCTCTTCTATGGGAGATAATTTGCCCTATGCAATTTCTCCCTCTCCTCCCAATACATTTCTCTCTCACTGCTTAACTTTATCTTTTAAAGATATGATCCCATCCTATTCAATTCACTCTCTGCTCTCTGTCTCTGTCTGTGCATGCACGTGTGTGTGTGTGTTTGTGTGTGTGTGTGTGTGTGTGTGTGTGTAATCCCACCAACTACCCAGATACTGAAAAGTTTCAAGAGTTACAAACATTGTCTTTCCATGTAGGAATGTAAACAGTTCAACTTTAGTAAGTCCCTTATGACTTCTCTTTGCTGTTTACCTTTTCATGCTTCTTTTCATTCTTGTGTTTGAAAGTCAAATTTTCTTTTCAGCTCTGGTCTTTTCACCAAGAATGCTTGAAAGTCCTCTGTTTCATTGAAAGACCATATTTTCCCCTGAAGTATTTCACTCAGTTTTGCTGTGTAGGTGATTCTTGGTTTGAGTCCTAGTTCCTTTGACTTCTGGAATATCCTATTCCATGCCCTTTGATCCCTTAATGTAGAAGCTGTTAGATCTTGTGTTATCCTGATTGTATTTCCACAATACTTGAATTGTTTCTGCTTGCAATATTTTCTCCTTGACCTGGGAACTCTGGAATTTGGCCACAGTGTTCCTAGGAGTTTCTCTTTTTGGATCTCTTTCAGACCTTGATTGGTGGATTTCTTGGATACATATTTTGACCTCTGGTTCTAGAATCTCAGGGCAGTATTCCTTGATAATTTCATGAAAGATGATGTCTAGGCTCTTTTTTTGATCATGGCTTTCAGATAGTCCCATAATTTTTAAATTGTCTCTCCTGGATCTATTTTCCACATCAGTTGTTTTTCCAATGAGATATTTCACATGATCTTCCATTTTTTCATTCTTTTGGTTTTGTTTGGTGATTTCTTGGTTTCTCAGAAAGTCATTAGCCTCCATCTATTCCTTTCTAATTTTGAAAGAACTATTTTCTTCAGTGAGCTTTTGAACCTCCTTTTCCATTTGGCTAATTCTGCTTTTGAAAGCATTCTTTTCCTCATTGTCTTTTTGAACCTCTTTTGCCAATTGAGTTAGCCTATTTTTCAAGGTGTTAATTTCTTCAGCATTTTTTTGGGTTTCCTTTAGCATGTTGTTGACCTGCTTTTCATGTTTTTCTTGCATCTCTCTCATTTATCTTCCCAGTTTTTCCTCCACCCCTCTCATTTGATTTTCAATATCCTTTTTGAGCTCTTCCTTGCCCTGAGCCCATTGAATATTTATTTTGAATGTTTGGGATACAGAAGCCTTGACTTCTATGTCTTTCCCTGATGGCAAGCATTATTCTTCCTCATCAGAAAGGAAGGGAGGAGATATCTGTTCACCAAGAAAGTAACCTTTTATGGTCTTGTTATTTTTTTCCCTTTTCTGGGCATTTTCCCAACCAGTTAATTGACTTCTGTGATTCCTTTCCACACCCACCTCACCTCCATATCTGCCCAGCTAGTGCTTGGGGTCTGAGATTCAAATGCTGCTTCCCAGCCTCAGTGCTTTTGGCAGAGGCAGGGCTGCTATTTAGCGGGAGATTAAGTTCAGCTGCTTGGGTGGGGGCAGGGCTGCCAGACAGGGCTCAGTTCCCTCAGGGGGTTTATGTGGAGACCTTCAACAATGGAACAGATCTCCTGGCTGCTTTGGGAGCTCCTGTCTGCTGCTGCCCCTGCTGCTGCCTTCCAAGGGGGCCTGAGTTATGGAGACACCCTGCTCCCCTCTTGGCCAGCCATAAAGTTTCTCTTACTAACCTTTGTGCCTGTGGGTGGAGTGCCCTGAGCAGTGGCTGGAGATTCTGTCCCTGGAGCCTGCTCAGACCTACTCCTCTCGGTGCCGCATGGCCAAGGCAGGGCTGGGCTCTGCTCCAGGTCTGGTGTGTGATGGACTTTTGGTGTTGTTTTTTCAGGTCTTTCTGTAACAGTAATCTCCTCCACTCCATTGTTGTGTGGCTTCCACTGCTCCAGAATTTGTTGGGGCTTCTTCTTTATAGGTATTTATGGGCTGTGGGTTTGGAGCTAGCATATGTGAATCTTTCTACTCCACCATCTTGGCACTTCCTCTCTTATTTAAATATTTTAAAGAATATTTTAAAATACTAAATGAACAGACCAAAAGAACCACCAGATCTTTCCATCTGACCTACAATTACAGTCTTCCATACGTGTTGTCTTCCCCATAATAATGTGAGCCTCTGAAGAGCTGCAATTGTCTTACTTTTCTGTTAGCATAACCAATCCTTAGTGCAATGTTTTGCATATTGTAATCAGTTAATCAAAGCTGTATTCAGTTATTTATTGAAGTACTTTAGTGTCCCTTCCAGTTCTAATCTGTGAGCCTATGAGATACAGGCCTCATTGGCCTTTTCTTAGCTTAATGTCAGTTTTAGCAAGAGATGAATGAACCAACTTCAGTTATCCTGGGAAGACATTTCTCTTTTCTGATCATTAACTTCCTTCTTCATTAAAGGCAAAACTTCTTTAAAGGGACTAAGATCACTTCCAGAAACAAATATAATACTTTAATTTAATGGAGTGCAGCCCTCTTTCAGTTCCCTGCCAAAAAAACATCTGTTTGTTATAAGGAGTTAAAATTGCACAGGCATTCCTCAGGAATCAGCCTTGTGGAATTTCAAGTTTGAAGAAACAATTGAGCTCAGTGTATAGTAATTGGTAATAATATTTTTTTTTTAAATATGAGCATTACTATGGCTCCATTCCTTTAGGGCTATGGGTATCTGTTTTTCCTAGTAGAGATTTCATAATATACTGAGATCTCTTCCTCTTCTTTTGGGAGTACTTTTCTTACTTCTCATTCAACAGAATGCGATTTTCATTTCCATTGCCTTAGGTGTGATTAGTATTGTTTAATCAGGTACAACTAAAAAATTTCTGGTTATGGTTCTGGCAGCTATTATCACTATTTCAAAGTTGAGAAAATTAAGACTCAGTGAGGCCAAGTAATTTGCTCCATGTTATACTGATAATAAGTACTGAAGCAAGATTTAATCACAGTTCTTCCTGATTCCAAGTCCATTATTCTATTTACTATGGCAGGAAATCTATCTTGACCATAATGTCAGAGTTTATTTAGTATATGGAAAGATTATAACACAACAAGTTTGACTTTTGCCTTTCAAACTTATAAATTCTTTTCAACCAGGATCATGTGAGAAAAAAAAGCATTGAGATCTTTATCCTGGGAGTACTTTTAATGGTAATATAAATGGGAATATCTTTCCCATTTGTTAATAGTCATGTGTTGTGGGAGAAGCTTGCTGAGCGGGTGGAACAGAAAGGGTGGAGAAGAGCTGGGAGGAAGGTGGTCAGTCTAGTCACAGCTAGAAAGGACACAGGCAGGCACAGCTAAGGCTCCTGAGTGTTTGTTTGGGGGAACGTCCCAGCAAGGGGTTGGGAATCTTGAGAATGGCTGGTCCCTGTAGTGATAACCTGTATTGACTTCTTGGCTGCTATGATGGATTTTGCTTTCTGAATCTGGGATTTGGCTTTCTGGTGTGTAAATAAATATTTGTCTTCTGCCTCCTATATCGGGAATCTGTTATACTTTGTGATTGAGAACTATGGTGGCATATTCATAATCAACACCAGTGATGTGGCTATTGCCTTGGCAATACAGTACTGGCAAATTTCCTAAGATATATACACATATCTCTTTAATCTCACTATTTTGAATCTTTCTGCTGTTTTTCTTTCTACTGCTTACCTTTTCCTCTTGCCATTTTCTGCCTCAATTATGGAAAACTATGACTTTCTTAGATTTTCAGTTCTCTCTCTTTTTTTCTTGTTTACTTACTTGATTTGTTTTTCTTTCTGCCCAATAACATTTGTTCCTCAGAGAACAAATATATTTCTTATATATTCAATCATATGTAATGATTTAGATTTTGATGTGAGAGTCACCAAGCAAAAGTTCCACATGTTGAGGAAATTACAGATCCATTGCTTATAGAAATTAAATTGTGTTGTATCATATTATATCATATACTCTCATATTATGCCATGATGTATATTATATCATATATTACTCTATGTAAAGTGGTATATCCTAATATATGACATGTCAGTCATGTTATATTACATTACTTGATGTAATATAGCCTTGATGACTTTGAAGAAGAATAAGATGAAAAATCTTAACTCTGATGCATCCTGTTCATTTGATCATTGACAAATCATTTACTTTCTCAATGTTCCTCCTGTCTATTCTATCCAAATCCTATGTTGCTGATCTACATTGAGGGAGATAGTTTTAACACTGGGATTTCCCTACACTAATTAAATTGCTCCCATAAGTCAAAATATGTTAAATTACACAATTAGTTATATTTCACGCATTTATTAAGATAATTAAACTTAATATTGTGATTTATGATGCAAAGATTATTTTAGAGGAAATTTCTTCAGAAAGAAATGCCTAATGTAAATAGGAGGGATTTTTTCACTAATGTTTCTTTTATTAACTCATCATAAAGCTTAGGATGAGGTAAAAAAATATCTTACCTGGCTAATTGTCAACTTCCTGGCACAGATATATCAAGACATTTTGTGCAGTTTATTTCTCGATGACTGGTTAATTTCCCTATTGTAGCCAAAGGCTACCTGTATTTTTTTTACACAAGTGAATATAGTCTGCTTCATTCTGTGCTCCAATTCCGCAGTTCTTTCTCTGGATGTGGAAGGGATTTTGCCTCAAGAATCCATTGGGAATTTTTCATGTTCTTGCATTTCTGACACAGGCTAAGTTTACCAGAAAAATTCCTTGCACATTGTAGTTGTTGCTGTGTACAAATTTCTACTGGTTCTTCTCTTTTCCCATACCATCAGTTCATAAAAGTCCTCCCAAGCCTCTGTGAAGTCTTTCTGCTCACCATTCCTTACAGCACAACAGAATTCCATTATACTCATGAACCATAATTTGTTCAACCATTCATCAACTGATGGTCATGCCCTCAAAATACACTTCTTAGCTGCCAAAAATAGAATTGCTATAAATATTTTTGCATATGTAGGACTCTTTTCCATTTTTATTATCTCTTTGGGATGCAATCCTAGAAGTGATATAGTTATTTTAGAGGGTATGCACATTTGTGCAGTCCTTTGAGCATGGTTTCAAATTGCTCTCCAGAATGGTTGGCTCCACCAACAATGAATTTGTGTCACAACTCTCCCACATCTTCTCCAACATTTATCATCTTCCTGTTTTATCACGTTAGTCAATCTGATAGGTGTGATGTGGTACCTCAGAGTTGTTTTGATTTGCATCTGTCTAACCAATAATGATTGAGAGTATTTTTTTCATATGACTATAGCTATCTTTCATTTCTTCCTCTAAAAACTGCCTGTTCATATCCTTTGACCATTCATCAATTGGGGAATGACTTGTATTCTTGCATATTTGACTCAGTTCTCTATACACGCTAGAAATGAGGCCATTATCAGAGACACTAGTTGCAAAAATTCTTTCCCAGTTTTCTACTTCTCTCCTAATCTTGGTTGCATTGGGTTTTCTTGTGCAAAAACTTTTCAATTTTATGTAATCACAATTATTCATTTTTCACTTCCTAATGTTCTCTATCTCTTGTTAAGTCATAAATTTCTCCATTCTCATATATCTGACATTTGACACTACTCCTTGCTGTGCTGATTTGTTTATAGTATCAATATTTATACCTAGATCATATACCATTTGACATTTATCCTTGTGTATGGTATCAGCTACTTGTCTATGCCCAGTTTCTGCCACACTGTTATCCAGTTTTCCCAGTAACTTTTGTTGAACAGTGAGTGCTTACCCCAGAAGGTGGGGTCCTTGGGTTTATCAAACTGTAGATTGTTATATTCATCAACTACTGTGTCTTGAGAACCCAACATATTCCACTTGTCTACCCCTCTGTTCCTTAGCCAGTACCAAGTGGTTTTGGTAATTGTTGCCTTATAATGCAATTTGAGATTTAGAAGGGCAAAGCCACTTTCCTAGCATTTCTTTTCATTAGTTCCCTTGATATTCTGAATATTTTGTTCTTTCAGATGAATTTTGATATTATTTTTTCTAGCTCTAGAAAATAATTGTCTGGTAGTTTTATTGGTATGGCACTAAATAAGCAATTAAAATTAATAAAATTAATTTAGGTAGAATTGTCATTTTTATTTATTGACTCGGCCTACCCAAGAGCAACTGATGTTTTTCTGCTTCCTTAGATCTGACATTATTTGTGTGAAAAGTGTCTTGAAATTGTGTTCATACAGTCCCTGGGTTTGTTCTGGCAGGTAAACTCCCAAATATTTTATAGTATCTACCCTAGTTTTAAATGGGATTTCTCTTTC
This sequence comes from Bettongia penicillata ogilbyi, assembly GCA_023548195.1. Classification (NCBI taxonomy): domain Eukaryota; kingdom Metazoa; phylum Chordata; class Mammalia; order Diprotodontia; family Potoroidae; genus Bettongia; species Bettongia penicillata. Next base: position 8,616,247 of record JAJHZJ010000470.1, on the reverse strand, counting down.
TGTCTCTTGCTGTTGGACTTTGTTACTAATATATAGAAATGCAGAAGATTTGTGTGGGTTTATTTTGTAACCTGCAAATTTGCTAAAGTTATTTATTATTTCAAGTAGTTTTTTTACTTTATTCTCTGGGATTCCTTAAGTATGTCATAATGTCATCTGCATAGAGTGATAACTTAGTTTCTTCTTTGCCTATTCTAATTCTTTCGATTTATATTTCTTCACTTATTGCTACAGCTAGCATTTCTAATACCAAATTGAATAACAGTGGTGATAATAGGCATCCTTGTTTCACCCCTGACCTTAATGGAAATTCATCTATCTTATCTCCATTACATATAATGTTTGCTGATGGTGTTAGGTAGATACTGCTGTTTATTTTATGGAAGGTTCCATTTATTCATATGCTCTCTAGTATTTTTAAAAGGAATGGGTGTTGTATTTTGTCCAAAGCTTTTTCTGCATCTATTGAGATAATCATGTGGTTTCTGTTAGTTTTGTTGTTGACATGATCGATAATGCTGACAGTTTTCCTAATATTAAACTGGCCCTGCATTCCTGGTATAAATCCTATCTAATCATAATGTATTATTCTTGTGATAAGTTGCTGCATTATTTTTGCTAATATCTTATTTAAAATTTTAGCATTTATATTAATTGCAGAAATTGGTCTATAACTTTCTCTGGTTTGGCTCTTTAAGTATAACAACATTTTTTGTATCATAAAAAGAATTTGCTAGAGGTCCTTCTTCACCAATTTTCCCAAATAGTCTATATAGTATTGGACTTAATCATTTATTAAACATTTGATAGAATTCACTTGTAAATCCATCTGCCCCTGGAGATTTTTTCCTAGGGAATTCATTGATGGCTTGCCCAGTTTCTTTTTCAGAAATAGGGTTATTTAAGTATTGAACTTGGTTTTCTATTAAACTGAGCAATTTATATTTTTAAAATGTATTCATCCATCTCCATTAGATTGTCATATCTATAGGCATACAGTTGGGCAATTTATAATTATTGTTTTACTTGATTCTTGATGTCTCATAGAGCCATTAGCTTCTACTTGCCCATTTCTAACTTTAAATAGATTGCTTTCTTCAGTTAACTTTTGCATCCCTTTTCCATTTGTCCAATTTTCCTTTTAAATTCTTCCCTGATTTCCTTTTTTCATATTTTTAAAACCAGTGGCTAATTTTTCTTCTCCTCTACTTTGACTTTTAAAATTCTTCTTGAGTTCTCCCATGAATGCTCTTTGGGCTTGAAAACAACTCATAATCCTTTCTGATGTTTCAGATGGGAGAACAATCTCAATGCTGACCTATTGAATATTAATAATTATATAATAATTATAATAATAATTATTATTATTTAGATAATAATCCTTAATCATCCAGGGCTTCCCGCTTGGCTTTGCTATGGAAGGGTTCGCACTGGTACAGCTTGTGCACTGTGTGCTCTTCCAGCCTCATGCATCAGATCCTTCCTGTTGACCTTCTAGGATTTCCTGGTCTGGAAATCTGCCATACTCTGTCTCCTATTGGATTCTGCTACTAAAAGGTGTGGGCATTCCTACAAAGCAAATCTTCACTAATCAGAAGTCCCTTAATAGGCAGGCCCATTAATGGATGGGGAACATCTTTAACCCTCTTTAAAATAATTGACATTACACCCAGAGTGTGTAAGATAATAAGACCTAGAAACTTATTTTCCTTAAAATATACTGTTCTTTTAGTGCTATAGAATGATAATCTCAGATTATTTGTCTATGACAAGAAATTGGGAAAACAATTAACACTTGGTGAGCACCCCAGGTATGAAATGACAACTGAAATCTCTCTTTGTAGAGATTCAAAATCTTGTGGTAAAATTTTTGGCATTTCTTATTATCCTATTTCACCTTTATATTGTAACTCCTTGGATATGCTACTTTGATTTCATTGCAGTTGATCTCCATCACTTGGATAGTTCATATGAAAAAGCAGTCCTATCCTAACCACACTGGAATTTTGATTTGTCCAACATGGCACATAAAACCCACAATATCTGTTGGTATAAGACATTCTAAATTAATTTCTATTTCAAAATATAGAATATCTGCTTTGCCTTTATTGCCTATGTGTGGTAAGAAAGAATCCATATATTTTTTACAAAATAAGTTGCCATGGTTTCTTTGAAGATTGACTTAGTTGAACTAAAAACAAATGTGACCTAATTAAGATAACTTGAAATACTTGGTCTTGTATAGAGGAAATGTTTGGGTTTAAGTGCAGAAAACTTCTGAAATAAATAATTAGATCTAGCCCTTAGTCTGGGGAAGTGACCATAAAAGAATAATCATGATAATGATAATTATCTTAATTATATAAATATTGATTTGCTAGATGAACTTGGAAATTGTGAGAGATAAGATACCTGTGCAGAAGTGGACAAGGGAATTTCTACCTTGCTTAAATGCTTTGTAATTAGGGGGTGAATGAGACATCATGAATATAAACTCATTATACATGCAGAGGTCACGATCAGGAAGTATTTCACAGGTCTTAGACCTTAATGCTTAGTTTCCCAAAAGCCCTGTGCATTTCTTAGATAATGTTATAAGTTGTCAATCTACTGGCAAACTAGTGTGCCACCTAGTGCGATTTACTATAATGAGATTTACCATGATAAAGTGCTTGGTATTCACAGGGAGTAAAATGTGGGGGGTACGCACATGAATGGAGTGACTTTATCTTGAATTTTAAATAGATATTCATACAACTTATTTTTAAGAGTGCAATGCTTTTAGAAGCTGTGATAAGTGTATTTTGGAATGTCTTATACCAACAGGGCAGCATGATCTGTGTACAGCTAAATTTTGGGTATTAAAGACCTAAGCATGCTTGTGTATGTGTGTGTGTGTGTATGTGTGAATTCTTTATAAATATGATAACCAGCTGTCATGTTGATGAATACCTATTGCTTATACAATATACAGTGGTAAATGACCATAGAAATCTAGTATTTGATAAACTCAAAGTCCCAAGCTTTTAGGATAAGAACTCACTCTGACAAAAACAGAAGGAAAAACTGGAAAATGATATGACAAAAACTAGGTATAGACCAACAATTTACACTGTACGCCAAGATAAGGTCAAAATGCATACATGATTTAGATATGAAAGGTGATATCATAAACAAATTAGGTGAGCAGTGAGTTGTTTACCCATCAGATCTATGGAAAATTGAATAATTTATAACCAAACAAGAAATAGAGAGCATTGCAAGATTTAAAATGGATAATTTTGATTGTATTAAATTAAAAAAAAAAGTTTTGCACAAACAAAACCAACGCAACCAAGATTAGAAAGAAAGCAGATAGCTGGGGTACAGCAAGTGTCTCTGATAAAGGCTGAATTTCTCAAATATATAGAAAACGGAGTTAAATTTATAAAAATTTAAATCAGTCCCCAGTTGATAAACGATTAAACGTTATGAGCAGGCAGCTTTCAGATGAAGAAATTAAACCTATCATCATATAAAAAAATATTCTAAATCACTATGAATTAGAGAAATACAAATTAAAATGGAACTGAGACACCAATTCATACCTATATGGTTAGCCAATATGACAGAAAAGGAAAGTGATAAATATTGGAGGAAATATGGGAAAATTGAGACACTATACCTTGTTGGTGAACTCCCTTTGGAGAGCAGTTAGGAACTATGACCAAAAAGATACAAAACTGGGCCTATCCTTTAATCCAGCCATACTACTACTAGGTTTTATCCCACAGAAATTTTGAAATGGGAAAAGGATCTATTTTTAGAACATATTTATAGCAGCTCTTTTTGTGATGGTAACAAGTTGAAAATTAAGGAGATGTCCTTTAATTGAGAGTGGCTTAACAAGTTGTGGTATATGATTGAAATAGAATATTATTGAGTTATAAGAAATGCTGAACTGGATATTTTCAGAAAAGCCTAGGATGATTTACATGAACTGATGCAGAGGGAAGTAAGTAGAATCAGGAGAACATTATATACAGTAATGGTAATATTGTATGATAACCAACTAGGAATGACTTAGCTCTTCTCAGTGATACAGTGACCTAGTAAGACAATTCAAAAGGACTCATGCTCAAAAAAGCTATACACCTGCAGGGTGGGGGCATGTGGGATGGGTGTGAAAATTGATGGAGTCTGAATGCAGATAAAAGTATCTTATTGTCTGTGTTTTCTTTTACAATCTGATGAATATGGAAATATATTTGGCATGCTTACACATGTATAACTTATGTCTTTTGATTACTATCTCAGGGAGGATGGAGTAGAGAAAGGAAGAGAAATTGAAACTCAAAATTTAAGAAAAAATAATGTTGAATACTATTTTTACATGTAATTAGGGGCTTATCCATAAAAAATGGAGATATATTGGCACTAAATACCTCAAATATTGATTAGTTATTGATTACATAATCCTTGCTATTTGTATGCACTGAGTATAAAACCAGAGCATGCTGGGCATAGGTTATCACCTCTGACCATGACAAATTGTCCTACTGTTCCATGCTTATCAAGTTCTCTGCCTCAGCAGGGATATCAAGATAGCCCCTCACTGGCAAGATTCTGATAAGCAAATGCAAGGCAATACCAAGAAAGTTCCTTCAGGAAGTTCTTGAAGAACTAATTGAAGTCTCATAGATCAGATCAGGAAATATCCAAAGCCCTCACCATCACCTATGAGAGGTACAGATATTATTCCCTTAAGTTGTCCCAATTTTCCACATTGCTGGGCTTTAACCTTTGGCTATCCTAGGAGAGGTAAAATTCCCCTTTGGTTGTTAAAATTGATGGTAATCTGGGAATTCTACCTGTTACTGGAATACGAATGAAATAGGAAGTTTCCATAGTGTATTATTGTAACCTGGAACGATTTTTCTAATTCTGATGATCACCACAGTATTTTTATTCAATAGTATATTGCATGTCTATTAATCTCTATTAGATTCTGACATCCTGGAGAGTAGGCAATATCTTTTGTCTTTATTTATGTTCCAACCACTTAGGACAATGCCTCACACATATTAGGCATTTAGTAAATGTTTATTAACTAACTCCCTGCATACTTCAGATTAGCTTGGAATGAATATAGCAGTGCTAAAATTCATAATGTATCCTGTTTTTCTGTGTTGGATGCAGTCAGTCATCAAATGTTTATGATAGGTTGCTATGCGCCAGATACTATGCTAAGTACATACTAGAAAATGTTGTCTTCACCTTTAGGAGCCACATATTCATCTTTTACAGTATTCCCAGTTCTCTTACTCATTATTCCTACCATTACTCTATCAACTAATTATTTTGACCTGCTTAAAATTCTTCAAATACTGCACTCCATTTCCCATTACTGTACTATTTTTTAATGACTTCCATCTCTTCTTCACCGCTCCATCAAATATTTTGTCCCTTAACTTCCACTTCTTGTTTCACTTGTACTTCTTCTTTACCATGGTTTCCTTCAAGACTCAACTCAAATTTTGCCTACTACAGGAAGCTTTTATATTACCTTAGTTTATCTTATCTTTTATATGGCAGTGTTTTGTTTAACTTTTTATCATTGTTTTGGCTTTGTTTTTTAACTTTCTTTTTATCCCTGATGCTTAGCACAGTGACTGGCATATAGTAAACACAAAAAATTCTTTTTGATTGATTGACATTCTAGTTGGGAATACATCTTGCAAATAACTATGTATATTATATATACATATGTGTACATACATACACATGTGTGGGTATGTATGGAAGGTAATTTCAGAGGAAGGATAGTGTAGAGGGGAGATAGAGGGAAGCTTCCTGCAGAAGATGGGATTCGATGTAAGTTTTAAAGCAAACTGAAATCTTGGAAAGTCTTTAAATGGAGGTGAAGAGAAAAAAGCATATCAGACATCGGAAAAAATGTAATAAGATATGGAGTCAAGAGGCAGAATGTCATTTGTGAGCAACAGTAAGTAAGTAGATCAGTGGAACTGGATCATAGACTACATTAAAAGGTATAAAATGTAAGATGACTAGAAAAGAAAGTTGTAAAGGTATTTAAGAGTTAGAGAATGTTACATTTATTTTTAGAGGTAATAAGGAGCCACTATAATAATATATTAAACAGAGAGTGAAGTGTTCAGACACACATTTTATGAATATCACCTAACTAATTGTGTGAAGAATGCATTTGATTGGGAAGAGACAAGGCAATTATGAAGTTACTACAAAAATTCAGGCAAGAGGTGATGAGGGTCAAAATTAGGGTAGTGCTTTAGTCAGTGGAGAGAAGGGGATGTGTGTAAGAGATACTCTGAAGATAAAATTAATAAGAGTTAAACAATTGATTGGATATGAGGGCTGAGACTGAGGTGGGACTTGAGGACATCTCAACCAAGTTCTGTACCTGGTTGATTGGAAAGACAGTGATGCCCTTAACAGAAATAGGATTATAGGCAGTTAGTGTTAGAACAAGGATTTTAAACCAGGTCATCTGACTCCAGATCTAGCACATAGTTTTGCCTACATTAATACATTATCTCTAGACCATTCTTAATAAACCTACATATCATGAATCAATTAAATTTTATGTTTGTAAAATATAGTTTTATAATCGACATTACCATTTTTAATTCTCGAATAAGAAATTTTAAGTGTAAATTTTTTCCAACGTACTCATGGGTCTGTACACTAATATTTTATTTATACAAGAATCCTGAGTACTTTCAGACACAGGGATAATTTGTAGTCAATGGAATTTGGATTTCTTGATCTGATGTTTCCTGTGAACATTCCTGTGAAATGTTTGGCTCCCAGTTACTCATTAGTGCTCACAATTTGCCTCAGAAACAACTGCTAAAAATCTCAACTCTGTGTGTGTGTGTGTGTGTGTGTATGTGTGTGTTTAATATGCCTAATTAGCAGTTCAGGTAATCTAGATGAGTACGTTTTTTAAATATATCTTTAAGATATCTAATATCTTTAAGATATCTAATATATCTTCTGGTTTACTGTAAAATACATATATCAATGGGACTTTAGGACAGTTTTGAGAGGATGCTTAGCCAAACAGGGCTATTTGGTCAATGAGTTCCCTTCCAATTATGAAATTCCTTGATTGTCTATGTGAGGCTATAAATGGTCACTGCTGCTATAATATAAAAAATGAACAAATACAAATAGTTTCCCTACATAACAAATAAATTACTTGGTTCTGAGAAAAAAATATCATCATGGTATTCCCGTGTGCTCCTTAATTTTCTCCTTTGTAAATTGATGGGGATAAACGGGATAACCCATAACAGTCATTTTTGCTTTAAGATATGATTCAGTGAATCACAATATACATGTAAATTTCAAAATACATATTTCTGATTATTCAAGCACCATTTCCTCCATTTTCTCATATAAGGTGAGAGGACAAGGGATAGAAATCCTTATTTCAAAAATTCTAAGCAACAATAAAGTCCATAGTTCACAAGGAGTTGATATATTTGCATTGATCAGGAGAAACAAATGAAATCTTTCTGTTGGTAGAAAGAAAGCCAGCTTGGTTTCCAGGCAGCAAAATATGCCTGAATGATTTTGTAGGAGTGTAGATTGTCAATTAACTTTCCCCACTGTATTTTAAGTTAAATGATCCTTAAACAGCAAATGTGTGTGCAGGAGAGGGGAAGAAAGAGTAGGAGAATGAATGTGTGGCAGGTTGAAGTGAACACTGTAGGAAAGCATCATCATAAGTTTGTTCAATTGCCTGATCTCTGCCACTGTACCCCTTAACTGGACAACAATGATAGTACTAGTCAATATTTCTATCGGGCTTTCAGGTTTGGAAAGTAAGTTTCATGCATTACTGTACCCATGTCATATGATAATTGCTTGAAGGAACTAGAGATGTCTACAATCGAGAAAACTTAGGGGAAATGTGGAAGTTGAGTACAAGGACTTCTTGGGAAAGGTTGTCATGTGAAGTTGGGATTAGATGTGATCGCTATGGTTCCAGAAGGCAGAACAAGTAGGAAAAGCAGGGAGGTACAAAGAAACATAGGCTGTATGAAATTGTATATCATTGCTCAAAAAAAGCTTTCCAGAATCAAGACTAAGCAGTAGTATCATTTCTATCCCCTAATATATTCTTCACATACAATGCTTGAATATTTTTAATGACCTGATAACATGATTTCAATGCATTGGTTTCCTTTGTATATTTTATTCCTTTTTAAGTTTTACTTTATGCATTTTAAGAAAGCGTTTAATCCCCCTTCTCAGAATGTTTGTAAATGCCCAAATTACAATATGTAAATGGATAGTTGGTACAGTAGAAGGTTGAATCTGGAGTCAGAGAGACCTTAGTTTAAATATGATCTCAGACACTTGCTAGCTATGTAACCCTACGTAAGTGACATTGGTTTGTCTGCTACCTCAAATGTAAAATGAGAATAATAACAGAACATAACTCACAGGGCTACTGTGAGGATTAAGTGAGATATTTGTAAAGTACTTAGAACAGTATCTGGCACATAGTAAGCTCTATGTAAATACTTGTTACCTTTCCCTTTCTATTCCCCCTCACTAAACTTCCAAACTTTCCTTAGAACACACAAAAAGGTTGAAAACCCTTCATCAAGATAGCCACCCTTCTATTGTGATATGTAATGTCATTTGAAACTCTACATGTTTTATAAATACATATTTGTACTCTGATACAAAAGCAAAATTTTAGATTAAAATGAATTCAGTGACAGAACAGTCAATTCATAACAAGCACAATAAATACATACTGACACTGATTTTTGAACGGATGTAATTTATCAGATACAAACTAGAGATCATGATGCATTTGGAGCAGCTATTCCAGAGTTGAATTTTCCTATAAATTAACTTTAGTAGAGGCTTTTTGAAGCAATTAATTCATTAGACTTGCCATTTAGCAGTTGAAAGAAGACATTTTCTTCATCCTTTCAAATAATAAAAAAAAAAAAATCAGACTATACCTTCCCTATTAGGCTGTTCCATGAATCTGACAATTTAGAAGTTTAGAAGGACAGGTGGAAACCAAGCAAATTAGAAAAGCTTCAACACGAGTCCAGAAATTAATATTTACCATGTATAGCTTAAGAATTCTAAGCGCCCTGGACATCATCTAGTCCAACATTGTTTTGTAAATGAGGAATCGGAGGTATAAGGAAAGGTAATGACATGTCCAAGTCAACAAGATAATAAGAAGCAGAGTCAAGATTACAGTTTAGTTCTTCTTTTTCCTTCTCTAAGTTGTGTTTCGTTATGATCCTCCATTTTCTCACTACCAAAAGTCAGTAATTTAAACAGAGTTGGACACATAAAAAATGAAGTAAATGGAAACAAAGTGGTGACCTGTTGATGAAAGAATTGTTGCATTAACTTTAAGTGCTTATGTTTAAATTTGATTGTGTAATAAGAAATGACAAATATGAGGATACCCAGTGACTGAGGTAATATAAAATAGAGCAATGCCAAAAAATACCATAACTCAGATCAATGGAATGGCCACCTTTGAATATAATAATTAATGCCACTTATAGAAAATATCTCCTATTGTCAGTAAATTGATGTTGGACAATGTAGAGGGAAGGGAATAAGTCAAACTCTATAAAACACATCAAGGTCTCATTTATTTTCCTTACAATGTATATCTTTATTAAATATAAAGTTCTCTGGTGTGTGTATTTTTGTGGGGAGAAGGGTAGTATATGGGGAAGTAGTTGTGATATAAATACAGAACATCACTAAAAAAATATAAAAAGTTAACAGCTACAGATGCAGAAATTATCTACTATGAGACTGTGACTCTCTGGAACCATTGTGATGATGCTTAAAATAGAAGGGTTTTCCATGTTTTAAGAGTAACAATTTAAGTCTAGAAACTATAATTTAATTTTAAAAATCAAAGTCTTTTGAAAATCTACTATAGGATATTTTGTCTTCTTAAACAGATTGAGCTGAACATCACTTAATCATTTTAATTATGAATAGTAGATCTGATGAAGATTTAATTACATGCAAAGGCAATTATAGATGCATATGGTAAAGAATATTGCTCTGGGTAAACATCTAAATGATACTTCACCCTGGAACTTACTCTATTGGGGAAAATGCCCTTTTAAAATTATTTACTGCTTATTTGTAAAGTTTGAGTAAAGATTAAGAATTGTAATCACCTCCTAAAATAGTGTAATTTAGCTGCTATTTTTGTTTGTTTCTGGAGTAAAGAGGATAATTTGTTAACCAAAGGGTTTTTCTGATGGTTCCCTTTTGCTGGAAAATTTCCAATGTCTCAATAATGTGATCAGTGCCATCAGACTTGAATATTCCAATATCATCATTTAAAAAAATTCCATATCACTAACACAATAAAAAGGCAGTGTCTTTTAGTAGATAAGGAATTGATCTCAGTATCAGGAAAACCTGGTTGAAGTCTCACCTCTCATATGTACTAGCTATGTAATCAAGGGCAAATTGTAAACTTAAAATAAAGTAAATTAAAAAAAAAGTAACCTTCTAAGACTTCAAATTAAGACTGGTATTTATTGGAGTTTTCATGCTGATGATTACCCATATTTATCACAGGTCCAAATTCATTCCACTCTTCCCAAATAAGAGCATATTTGATCATATGCATCTTCTTGTCATATGGCACTTTCTCTATCTCTACTTTGCTAAACTAATTCTTGGAGAAAAAGAACATGTAACAAAAGAAATACTTTTGTATTGGTATGCCTAAATCATAGACAACTCTTGGCAAATAGTAGGCATTAAATAATTGTTTCTTGAACTGTAAACAATTGTGAAAAAACTAAAAAAAACTATCCAATTCCTATTTTGGTTTTGTTTTGTTGGTTGGGAGAATGATTTTTCTACTCTTGGAAAGGGAGAACAAATATAGTTAACAGGAAAGTAAAACTAAAGAAGAAAGGAGAGATATTAAAAATATTCTTAGCTATCACGTAGCTCACATCATAGCTGGACAGAATAGCTGGGTGGGAATTCAAGTACCAATACCCAAGAGATAAGTGAAGGATATGAACAACTGTTTTCAGAAGAAAAAAATAAAAGCATAAGCAAACTCATGAAAACATATATTTGGTCACTTGTAGTATGAGAAATCCAAGTTAAGAAACTTTAAATTTTCACTTTATGTACTGGAATTGGTAAAGATAAACAAGAATCAAAGAATCAATGTAGAGGTGCCTGTGGAAAGATAGAATCACTAAGATGTGATGGTTAGAACAGTGAAGTGGTCCAATTGTTTTGGTTAACAATTTGGAATTAAGCAAGAAAATTATTCACTTTCTTCTGTCATTTCAACTTCCATACTCCCTAATGCTTACATATTCTAAAGAGTACAAAAATTAAATATTGATTAATTTTTTAAAAGACTGAAACAAAGGGACAACATACGCCTAAACACGGTATTAAATACAGCATGGAAGAGCTTGGAAAGGACTTAGAAAATCAAGTGAGAGAGGTGGAGGAAAAGTTGGGAAGAGAAATGAGGGATGCAAGAAAGTCATGAAAAGCAAGTCAACAGCTTGCTAAAGGAGATCAAAAAATTGCAGAAGAAAACAATACCTTGAAAAATAGGCTAACTCAATTGGCAAAAGAGGTCCAAAAAGTCAATGCAAAGAATGCTTTAAAAAGCAAAACTAGGGGGGTGGAGCCAAGATGGTGGAGTAGAAAGACTCACGTATGCTAGCTCCGAACCCACAGTCCATATATTTCCTGCAAGAAGAACTCCCCACAAATTCTGGAGCACTACAAGGCATGCAGAAACACAGTGGAAAAGATTTCCGTTCCAGAGAGCCCTGGAGAGCGGTCCCTAGGGGTCCATCATGCCCTGGACAGCAGAGTCCACCCCTGCGCTGCCCTAGCCACGGCCCCAGAGGAGCAGATCTGAGCAGGCTTCAGGGACGGAACCTCCGGTGGCTGGGAAGGTCCCTCCACCCACAGATGCTACAGGTCAGTGAGAGAGATGTCTGCGCTGGCCGAGAGGGGAGCAGGGTGTCTCCATGACTTGGGCCCCCTCAGGAGGAAGTGGCGGAGGAAGTGGCAGAGGCAGCGGCAGAGGCAGCAGTGGTGGCCTGGGACTCCCCAGGCAGACAGAAGCTCCATTACGGAAGGTCTCTGCATAAACCCCCTGAGGGAACTGAGCCTGGGAGATGGCCCTGCCCCACCCGCTCCATCACTGAAGGTCTCTGCATAAAGCCCCTGAGGAAACTGAGCCTGGGAGACAGCCCTGCCCCCACCTGAGCAGCAGAACTTAAGCTCACAATGAATAGCAGCCGCTCCCACCACAGAAAGCCCATTTGAATCTCAGACCCCAAGCACTACCTGCGTGGATCTAGGCAGGGGTGGACAGGAATCTCAGAAGTCAAGTAACTGACTGGGAAAATGCCCAGAAAAGGGAAGAAAAATAGGACTATAGAAAGCTACTTTGATGGGTTACAGATGTTCCCGCCTTTCAATTCTGATGATGAGGAACTATTCTTATCATCAGGGAAAGACATAGAGGTCGGGGCCTCTGTATCCCAGACATCCCAGGTGGATGTCTGGTGGGCTCAGGCCATGGAAGAGATCAAAAAGGATTTTGAAAAGCAAGTTAGACTGGTGGAGGAAAAACTGAGAAGAGAAATGAGAGAGATGTAAGAAAAGCATGAAAAACGGGTCAATACCTTGGTAAAGGAGACCCAAAAAAATGCTGAAGAAGATAACACCTTGAAAAATAGGCTCACTCAACTGGCAAAAGAAGTTCAAAAAGCCAATGAGGAGAAAAATGCTTTCAAAAGCAGAATGAGCCAAATGGAAAAAGAGGTTCAAAAGCTCACTGAAGAGAATAGTTCTCTCAAAATTAGAATGGAACAGATGGAGTCTAATGACTTTACGAGAAACCAAGAAATCACCAAACAAAACCAAAAGAATGAAAAAATGGAAGAGAATGTGAAATATCTCATGGGAAAAACAACTGACCTGGAAAATAGATCCAGGAGAGACAATTTAAAAATTATGGGACTACCTGAAAGTCATGATCAAAAAAAGAGCCTAGACATCATCTTCCATGAAATTATCAAGGAAAACTGCCCTGAGATTCTACAACCAGAGGGCAAAATAAATATTGAAAAAATCCATCGATCACCACCTGAAAGAGATCCAAAAAGAGAAACTCCTAGGAACACTGTGGCCAAATTCCAGAGTTCCCAGGTCAAGGAGAAAATATTGCAAGCAGAAACAATTCAAGTATTGTGGAAACAAAAGTAGGATAACACAAGATCTAGTAGCTTCTACAATAAGGGATTGAAGGGCGTGGAATAGGATATTCCAGAAGTCAAAGGAACTAGGACTCAAACCAAGAATCACCTACCCAGCAAAACTGAGTATAATACTTCAGGGGAAAATATGGTCTTTCAATGAAACAGAGGACTTTCAATCATTCTTGATGAAAAGACCAGAGCTGAAAAGAAAATTTGACTTCCAAACACAAGAAGGAGAAGAAGCATGAAGAAGTAAACAGCAAAGAGAAGTCATAAGGACTTACCAAAGGTGAACTGTTTACATTCTTACATGGAAAGACAATATTTGTATCACTTAAAACTTTTCAGTATCTGGGTAGTTGGTCGACCACACACACGCACACATGTACACACATGCAGGCACACACACATACACACATCCATGCACATACAGAGACAGAGAGCACAGAGTGAAGTGAATAGGATGGGACCATATCTTAAAAGAAATTAAGCTAAATGGTGAGAGAGAAATGGTGGGAGGAAAGAGGGTGAAATGGAATGGGGTAAATTATATGTTATTTAAAAGGCAAGCAGGAGAATTTTTAGTGGAAAGAAAAGAGGAGAGCTGAGAAAAAAAAAAAAACAAGAAGTTTAGCCTCATCACATTCGACTAAAGGAAGGAATAAAATGCACACTCATTTTGGTATGAAAACCTATCTTACAATACAGGAAAGTGGGGGAGAAGGAGATAAGCAGGTGGGGGGGATGATGGAAGGGAGGGCAATGGGAGGAGGGAGCAATTTGAAGTCAACACTCAGGGAGGGACAGGATCAAAAGCCAGAATTGAAACAATGGGGGGGCAGGATAGGATGGAGGGAAATACAGTTATTCTTACACAACATGACTATTATCGAAGTCATTTGCAAAACTACACAGATAAGGCCTATATTGAATTGCCTGCCTTCCCAAAGGGAATGGATGGGGAGGGAGGGATGGGTAGAATTTGGAACTCAAAGTTTTAAGAACAACTGTTTAGTATTGTTCTTGCTACTAGGAAACAAGAAATACAGTTGATGGGGAATAGAAAGTCGTCTGGCCCTACAGGACATAAGACAAGATGGGGACAAGAGAAGGGAGGGATGATAGAAGGGAGGGCAGATTGGTGATAGGGGAAATTAGAATGCCTGGTGTATTGGGGTGGGGGTAGAGGGTAAAAGGGGAGAAAATTTGGAACCAAAATTTTGTGAAAATGAATGTAAAAAGTTAAATAAATAAATTTTTATTAAAAAAAAAAGCAAAACTAGCCAAATGAAAAGGAGGTCAAAAGTTCACTGAAGAAAACACTTCTTTAAAAGTTAGAATGGAGGAGATGGAAGCAATTGACTTTATGAGTTACAAAAAAAAAGTTATAAAGCAAAACAAAAAAATTAAAAAAAAAATTGAAAGCTATTTGAAATATCTCATTGGAAAAACAGCTGACCTAAAAATAGATCCAGGAGAGACAATTTAAAAATTATGACCTACTCAAAATCCATGATCAAAAAAAGAGCCTAGAGAACACCTTTCATGCAATTATCAAGAACTGATATTCTAGAACTACAGGGTAAAATAAATATTGAAATAATCCACTGATCACCTCCTGAAAGAGATTAGAAAAGAGAAACTCCTAGGAATCATGGAACAAAATTCCAGAGTTCCAAGGTCAAGGAAAAAATATTGCAAGCAGCTAGAGAGAAAAAATTTGAGTATTGTGGAAATACAATCAGGATAACACAAGACCTAGCAACTTCTACATTAAGGGATCACAGTGCATGGAATATGATAATCCAGAAGTCAAAGGAATTGGGATTAAAACCAAGAATCACCTACCCAGTAAAACTGAGTATAATACTTCAGGGGAGTTAATGGTCACTCAATGACATAGTGGACTTCCAAGCATTCTTAATGAAAAGACCAGAAGTGAATAGAAAATTTAACTTTCCAACACAGGAAGCAAGAGAGGCATGAAAAAGTAAACAGGAAAGAGAAATCACAAGGGACTTACTAAAGATGAACTCTTTACATCCCTACATGGAAAGAGAATGTTTGTAATTCTTGAAACTTTTCTAAATATTTGGGTAGTTGGAGGGATTATACACATATGTGTATACACAGATAGTACAGGGTGAGTTGAATAGGAAGGGACGATATCTAAAAAATAAAATTAAGGAGTAAGAGAGGAATATTTTGGGAGGAGAAAGGGAGAAATGGAATGTGGCAAATCATCACTCATAAAAGAGGCAAGAAAAAGTTTTATCAATGGAGGGGGAAAGGGGGGGAAGTGAGGGGAAAAAAGTGAAGCTTACCCTCATCATATTTGACTTAAGGAGGGAATAACAGGTAAACTCAATATAGTATGAAAATCTATCTTACACTACAGGAAAGTAGGGGAGAAAGGGATAAGTTGGCTGGGGGGGGATGATAGAAGGGAGGGCAAAAGGAAGGAGGGAGTAATTCAAAGTATACACTTTTGAGGAGGGACAAGGTCAAAAGAGAGAATGGAACAAATGGGGGCAGGATAGGATAGAGGGAAATATCGTTAGTCTTGCACAATATGACTGTCATAGAAGTCTTTTGCAAAATGACAGATGTATACCCTGTACTGAACTACTTGCCTTCTTGGTGGGGATGGGTGGGGAGGGAGGAAGGGAGAGAAGCTGGAACTCAAAGTTTTAGGAATGAATTTTGAGAATTTTTTTTGCATGCAGCTGGGAAATAAGAAATACAGGTGATGAAGCATAGAAATGTCTTTTGCCTACAAGAAAAGAGAGAAGATGGGGATAAGGGAAAGGAAGGGTGTGACACATGGGAGGGCAGATTGGAGGAAAAGGTAATCAGAAAATGCACAGCTTTTGGGGGTGTTGGAGGGGACAGATGGGGAGAAAATTTTGAACTCAAAATTTTGTGGAAATGAGTGTTGAAAACAAAAAATAAATAAATAAACATTAAAAAAAGAAAGACATGAAATACCCCTGAAGGCACAGATAGATTGCTTTTTGGATTCTTAGAATGCTAGGTGTAGTGGGAATGGGCTAATAAGTCTTCAGAGCATGTTGGATTAGGTTGTTTTCCCTTTTTCTTTGAAGAGGACTAAATGACATCACTATGATAAAGTCAAGTTTCAATGTGTCCAACTTTGGCTGATCAGACTAATATGAGCTTGGAAGGCTCTACCACAGATTAGACACAGAGATTCTGTGTGAGCATTTGGGGTGAATACTTCCCATTTGTACATCCTATATTTCCTTTGAACTGTTTTTAATTCTGCTTTGTTCATTCAGCACAGCACTTTTTCTGATGTGGGCATGCCATGCTGAATGATCCTATGCCAGTGTCTCTCATTTCACACAATCATTTCCAAAGTTCAGAACATGTACTACATACAAAAATGAAGAGAAATTAAATTTAAAAAATAAAGCAAGCTTTCTGCAATTTTCAAATTTCATAAAAGGTCAATTTTCAGAAATTAAAATTTCCTTCAATTCACAGTGAATAACATGTCTGTGTTATAAATGAAAATATGTTTGTTTTTAATAACACATAGTATTGTATTAAATTTATCCTGACATTTAAAGAAATATACTATTAATATTCCGTTATTCTATAACAAGGAAATTCATTATTCTAGTATTATCATTAGTTTCATTCCCCCTTTTACATAAGACTTTATTTATAACAGTTTTAGGAAATATTAAAAGATTTAAATGGAAGAGAAGATATTAAATGAAATTGATTACATTATTTGAGGGTTAGATATTTGTCATACCCTACAGAGTTTGCTGGAATTTGGAATAACTTGTCACAGTTTGCAGAGGACACTATGCTGTGTAAAATTCTGGGTTATCAGTGTGCTATATCAAAATGTTGAATGATTAAAGTCCTTCTGAAAAGATGTTCACCAAAATGCCTGAAAGTGATTTTGTGAAGAATAATGTAATCTATTTTTACTTGTAACCCATAATCATAAATATATCAAAGAAGACATAAACCATTTATATTGATGGATTTTTTCCTAATTAAAAAAAAAGACAACTTTTTTTGACAACCTACCTCATACATACCAGTATACTTTAATTTTTTCTCTTGAAATAGCAACTTATGTTAAATTATTTTATACATTTTGTTGTAACAAATATCCATAAACTTAGTTGAGTTTTTCTCTTCCTCTCCCTTCCCCCAAACAATTCAGCAATGCATGCCTTTTCTTATTAGTCCATCCTCTTATTTTTTAATTTCTTTACTTCAAGCCAGAATGGAATGAAAACAATTTTATTTTTTTAAATGGCACCATTTTTCCATCCTGAAGGAGTTTCTGCCTCTCTTTTTTTCTTTATTCTCTTTTCTTTGTATAACCCAAATGAGACTCTTTATACTTCCCCTCTTCTTTTACGTTCTTTCCTTTTGGAAAGGTGGTAGCAAGAGCCCTGCTGTGTCTATTCTGTTTGGAATCCACTACGCTATCATTCACAAAATTATTATTTTTGTGGTGCCACAAAAACTAATTCAACTGTATTCATTTCAAATTGTAGTTGCAGTGAGCATATTTTATCTTGTTGTGGTTCTGAAGATTCTGCTCATGCAATTACATTGTATTGTAATATTGAGATTTGAGATTCATTAGACCTCCAACTATGCAACAAGTCACTTAGAAGCAGTCAGGTGGATCAGTGGATAGAGCTCTGGCACTAAAGTCAGGAAGATATGAGTTCAAATCTAGCCTCAGACCTATACTAGATTTTTGAGCCTGGACAAAGCACTTAAATTCTCTGTCTCAGTTTCCTCAACTGTGAAGCTGGAGTAATAATAGCACTTACCTCACAGGGTTGTTGTGAAGTTCAAATGAGATTTTATGTGTTAAGTGCTTCTTAGTGCCAGACACATAGTAGGCACTTAACAAATACTAGTTTCCTTCCTTCCTTTGTCCCTATTATGCAGAGCACCTCTGTTTCTTCATCTCTAAAATGGAGGTGATGGATTAGATAATCCCTAAGGACTATATCTGTGATCGTTGCTCTGCCACATTTGGAACAAGCTTTTAGGAAGCCAGGGCACAGAAATAGAACAATAGCCTCAATAAAATTAAGTCCTTCGTTGGGAATTGTATTTCTAGAAAAACTTTTGAAATAGAAAGAATGAACATCTTTGTCAGGCGCTGGACTATCTAGAGTCCTCCTTACATAAGACACTCTATCTCTTATCTCTTGGCATGTTTTCTTATTCTCCCCAATGTGTGGAATATTCTCTCTTTTCCTCTTTATCTCCTGGCTTCTGTCATTGACTTCAAGTGCTAGCCTAAATCTCATCAACTTCTACAGGAAAACTTTCCTTATCTCTCTTAATTCTAGTGTCTTTTTTCCCTTTTATTCCCTAGTTATTATATACATAGTTTGTTTGTACATAATCACCTGTAATGTGTAGATTGTGAGGTAGGATTCTGAACTCCTTGAGAACAGGAACTGACTGTCTTTGCCTTTTTTTTTTTGGTTGGGGATGGGGGGGTATCCCTAGTACTTAGGAAGTTCTTAGCAGATAGGAGTTATTAATTAAATATGTATTGACTGACTCATTGAATTCCTATCTGTTGTGCCTAAGATGGTTCCAAAAAATTAGAGTTGCCATAGGAAAGAAAAAAGATTTTAGCCTTTATTGTTTTTCCAATTTATTTATTTATTCATTTTTAGTTTTCAACAACTTCCATAAGTTTTAAATTTTCTCCCCCTCACTCCCACTCTTCCTCCTCAAGACAGCATGTAATCTGATATAAGATTTACACATACATTTCTATTAAATGCATTTTCACATTAGTCATGTTGCATAGAAGACTTATAGTGAATGGGAGAAACCAAGAGAAAGAAAATAAAACAGAACAAGAAAGAAAATAGTCTGCTTTGCTCTGCATTCTGGCTCAGAGTTCTTTCTCTTGATTTGGATGACATTTTCAATCACAAGTCCTCTAAAATTGTTTTAGGTCCTTGTTTTGTTGACAAAGGCTAGGATCAACAAAATCAGTCATTGCACACTGTGGCTGTTGTACGCAATGTTCAGGTTCTGCTCACTTCACTCAGCATGAGTTAATTTATATAAGTCTTTCCAGGTTTTTCTGAAGTCTACCTGAAAGAGTAGACTTTTCACTACTAACACAGTGAAACAGATTTCCAGCCCTAGAATGCCTGGAAGGCTGACAGGAAAGGTCTAGAACACTAAGATCAGAGCAGAGCTCAGCCCAGCCTGGGCCACATGGTTTGGACAAGACTGGAGCAGGCTTCAGAGCATTGAATCACAGGTAGCAGCTGTGGTTCCCAGATTTCTCAACCCACAAGGACCAAAGATACATTCAAAAGTCAGTAAGAAAGACCTTCCACCTGAGTGAGAGGGGAGCATGGTCCAGCCCCAGCCCTGATCTCAGGGTGGCAGCAGCATCCGCCCCTTACCCTAAAGACCCTGGGAAAGTTGAAGAGTTGATCTGGGTTTCAATCCTAAGTGGCAGTCCTGGGATGAGGAGGAGCACTGGTGGTGGTGGATATGGAGAGAGATACGTACTTGCAGTTACAAGGCAGAAAAGAGTGTTGGTGATTGGTCACAGACCGCATCCCAGGCCACAAGAGGAGTAAAGTACTCTTCCTTGATTGTGCCATCTTGGAAGAACTGAGAACTTACACATGCCTAAAGATATCTCAGAGAACAACTGCACAAAATTTCTGAAGCCTAAGGTGGAACGCCCTCCACTCAACAAAGGATTCAAAGGTCAAATAAATGATGGGAAAATGCCCCAAAACGTGGAAAAAATAGACTATGGAAGGTTACTTCCTGGGTAAAAAAGGTATTTTCTTCCATTCTTTCAGACGAGGAAGAAGAAAGCATACCCTCAGAGGAAGATAATAAAATCAAGACTTTCTACATCCGAAACCTCCAAAAATATATACACTTTTCACAGGCCATGGTAGAGCTCAAAAAGGATTTTGAAAATAAAGTAACAGAGGTTGAGGAAAAATTGGAAAAGAAAATGAGAGCAATGCAAGAAAATCATGAATAAAGAGTCAACAGCTTGCTAAAGGAGACCCAACGAATTGTTGATTCTTGTTTAATTGTTTATTTCTAATCTGTCTTTTGATCCTGTCCCTCCCCAAGAGTGTTGACTTCAAATTGCTCCCTCCTCCCATTGCCCTCCCTACCATCATCCCCCCCACCTGCTTATCTCCTTCTCCCCCACTTTCCTGTATTGTAAGATAGGTTTTCAGACCCAAATGAGTGTGCATTTTATTCCTTCCTTTAGTTGAATGTGATGAGGGTAAACTTCATGCTTTTTTCTCAGCTTTTCTCTTTTTCCCTCCACTAAAAAGTCTCCTGCTTGCCTCTTGCATGAGATATAATTTACCCCATTTCATTTCACCCTATCTCCTCCAACTACATTTCTCTCTCACCATTTCCTGTAATTTCTTTTAAGATATGGTCCCATCCTATTCAATTTACTCTGTGCTCTCTGTCTCTGTATGTGAGTGCATGTGTGTACGCATGTGTGTACGTGTGTGTGCACGTGTGTGGCTGGTCCCACCAGCTACTCAGATACTAAAAAGTTTTAAGAGTTACAAATATTGTCTTTCCATGTAGGAATATAAACAGTTCACCTTTGGTAAGTCCCTTATGATTTCTCTTTGCTATTTACTTTTTCATGCTTCTTCTCCTTCTTGTGTTTGGAAGTCAAATTTTCTTTTCAGCTCTGGTTTTTTCATCAAGAATGCTTGAAAGTCCTCTGTTTCATTGAAAGACCATATTTTCCCCTGAAGTATTATACTCAGTTTTGCTGGGTAGGTGATTCTTGGTTTGAGTCCTAGTTCCTTTGACTTCTAGAATATCCTATTCCATGCCCTTCAATCCCTTAATGTAGAAGCTGCTAGATCTTGAGTTATCCTGATTGTATTTCCACAGTACTGGAATTGTTTCTTTCTAGCTGCTTGCAATATTTTCTCCTTGACCTGGGAATTCTGGAATTTCGCCACAATGTTCCTAGGAGTTTCTCTTTTTGGATCTCTTTCAGGTGGTGATCTATGAATTCCTTCAATACTTATTTTGCCCTCTAGTTCTAGAATCTCAGGGCAGTATTCCTTGATAATTTCATGAAAGATGATTTTTAAGCTCTTTTTTTGGTCATGGCTTTCAGGTAGTCCCATAATTTTTAAATTATCTCTCCTAGATCTATTTTTCAGGTCAGTTGTTTTTTCAATGAGATATTTCACATTTTCTTCCATTTTTTCATTCTTTTGGTTTTGTTTGGTGATTTCTTGGTTTCTCATAAAGTCATTAGACTCCATCTGTTCCATTCTAATTATGAGAGAACTATTTTCTTCAGTGAGCTTTTGAACCTCTTTTTCCATTTGGCTAATTCTGCTTTTGAAAGCATTCTTCTCCTCCTTGGCTTTTTGAACCCCTTTTGCCAATTGAGTTAGCCTATTTTTCAAGGTGTTATTTTCTTCAGCATTTTTTTGGGTCTCCTTTACCAAGGTATTGACCCGTTTTTCATGCTTTTCTTGCATCTCTCTCATTTCTCTTCCCAGTTTTTCCTCCACCAGTCGAACTTGATTTTCAAAATTCTTTTTGATCTCTTCCATGGCCTGAGCCCACCAGACATCCACCTGGGATGTCTGGGATGCAGGGGCTCCGACCTCCACGTCTGTTTCTGATGGTAATAATTGTTCCTCGTCATCAGAAATGAAAGGCGGGAACTTCTGTCCCCCAAGAAAGTAGCTTTCTATGGTCTTATTTTTCTTCCTTTTTCTGGGCATTTTCCCAGCCAGTTACTTGACTTCTGAGATTTCTCTGCACCTCCACCTAGATATGCCCAGCTAGTGCTTGGGGTCTGAGATTCAAATCCTGCTCCCCAGCCTCAGCACTTCCCAGGAGCAGCTGCTATTCAATGTGAGCTTGGCTGCTATTCAGTGTGAGCTTAGGTTCTGGTGCTCAGGTGGGGGCAGGGCCACCTACCAGGATCAGTTCTCTCAGGGGGTTTATGCGGAGACCTTTGATAATGGAACAGGGCTCCTATCTGCTTGGGGAGTCCCAGGCCGGTGCTGCCTCTGCTTTTCCCTCTGCTGTTGCCTCCCGAGGGGGCCCGAGTCACAGAGACACCCCACTCCCCACTCGGCCAGCCCAGAAGTTTCTCTCACTGACCTGTAGCTCCTGTGGGTGGAAGGACCTTCCTGGATTCCATATGTTCCATCCCTGAAGCCTTCTTGGGTCTCCTCCTCTGGGGCCGCAGGGCCAGGGCAGCGGGGGGGTGGGGGTGGGGGTGGGCACTGAGGCCAGAGTGCGACGGACCCCTGGGGACGGCTTTCCAGGGCTCTCTGGAATGGAGATCTCTTCCACTGCGTTGGTGCGCAGCTTGCTGTGCTCCAGAATTTGTGGGGAGTTCTTTTAACTGAAAATATATGGGCTGTGGGTTAGAAGCTAGCATATGTGAGTTTTTCTACTCCACCATTTTGGCTCCTCCCCGGAACACAAAGCTTTAAGAATTAATGTTGAAAATTGTTTTAGTATGCAATTGGAAATTAACACATTCAGGCAATGGAGTATGGAAGAAGGATGGATAACAGAAGAGAGGACAGACTGAAGGAAGGGGTGAATGGAGTGCATGCTGTCCTGGGGTTGGGGAGAGATGGGGAGAATATTTTGAATTCAAATTCTTGTGGAAGTGAGAGTTGACAACTAAAAAATTAATAAATCATATATTTTTTTTTAAAAAATGATCTCTGTTTCTTGTTGGGTCCCAAATTTCTCCATTCTCCGTAAATCTGACAGATAAACTATTCCTTCCCACCCTGATTTGTTTGTAAATCAGACTTTACATCTATGGCGTACTTATTTTAACTTTCTAATGCTATACAATGTTAAATAATGGTATATGCCCAGTGGTTGCCATACTATTTTCCTGTTTTTCCCAGCAGTTCTTGTAAAATGATGAGTTTTATCCCAAGAGCTGGGGTTTTGGGTTCATCAAATAGTAGGTTGGTATGATCATTGACTATTGTGTACTGGGTACCTAATCTATTCTACTGATTTAACCTTTTCTATTTCTTAGTCAGTACAAATTAGTTTTGATGATTCCTGTTTTATACTACAATTTATGATTTGGTGTGACAAAGTTTCCTTCCCTCACATTTCTTTTCATTAATTCCCTTGATATTCTGGACTGTTTCTTCTTCTTTTTTCTTTTTTTAAATATAAATTTATTTATTTAACTTTTTGCATTCATTTTCCCAGAGTTTTGGGTTCCAAATTTTCTCCCCATTTGTCCCCTCCTGCCACCCCATTACACTGAGCATTCTAATTTCCCCTATCACCAATCTGCCCTCTCTTCTATCATGCCTCCCTTCCCTTGTCCTCATCTTCTCTTTTGTCCTGTAGGGCCAGATGACTTTCTATTCCCCATTAACTGTATTTCTTATTTCCTAATAGCAAGAACAATATCAACAGTTGTTACTAAAACGTTGAGTTTCAACTTCTCCCCATCCCTCCCACCCCACCCATTCCCTTTGGGAAGGCAGGCAATTCAATATAGGCCCTATCTGTGTAGTTTTGCAAATTACTTCATTAATAGTCTTGTTCTAAAAGACTAACTATATTTCCCTCCAACCTATCCTGCCCCCCATTACTTCTATTCTCTCTTTTGATCCTGTCCCTCCCCAAGAGTGTTGACTTCAAATTGCTCCCTCCTCCCATTGCCCTCCCTTCCCTCATCCCCCCACCCTGCTCATCTCCTTCTCCCCCATTTTCCTATACTATAAGATAGGTTTTCATACCAAAAAGAGTGTGCATTTTATTCCTTCCTTAAGTCGAATGTGATGAGAGTAAACTTCATGTTTTTTTTTCTCAGCTCTCCTCTTTTTCCCTACACTAAAATGTCTCCTGCTTGCCTCTTCTATGAGAGATAATTTTCCCCATTGCATTTCACCCTCTCACCTCCCACTACATTTCTCTTATACATTTACCTTAATTTTTTTAAGATGTGATCCCAACCTATTCAATTCACTCTGTGCTCTTTGTCTCTGCGTGTGCATGCATGTGTGTTTTGTGTGTGTGTGTGTGTGTGTGTGTAATCCCTCCAACTACCCAGATACTGAAAAGTTTTAAGAGTTACAAATATTGTCTTTCCATGTAGGAATGTAAACAGTTCAACTTTGGTAAGTCCCTTATGACTTCTCTTTGCTGTTTACTTTTTCATGGTTCTTCTCATTCTTGTGCTTGAAACTCAGATTTTCTTTTCAGTTCTGGTCTTTTCATCAAGAATGCTTAAGAGTCCTTTATTTCATTGAAAGACCATTTTTTTCCCTGAAGTATTATACTCAGTTTTGCTGGGTAGGTGATTCTTGGTTTGAGTCCTAGTTCCTTTGACTTCTGGAATATCCTATTCCATACCCTTTGATCCCTTAATGTAGAAGCTGCTAGATCTTGAGTTATCCTGATTGTATTTCCACAGTATTGGAATTGTTTCTTTCTAGCTGCTTGCAATATTTTCTCCTTGACCTGGGAACTCTGGAATTTGGCCACAATGTTCCTAGGAGTTTCTCTTTTTGGATCTCTTTCAGGCGGCAATCGATGGATTCCTTGAATACTTGTTTTGCCCTCTGGTTCTAGAATCTCAGGGCAGTTTCCTTGATAATTTCATGAAAGATGATTTTTAGGTTCTTTTTTTCGATCATGGCTTTCAGGTAGTCCCATAATTTTTAAATTGTCTCTCCTGGATCTATTTTCCAGGTCAGTTGTTTCTCCAATGAGATATTTCACATTCTCTTCCATTTTTTTCATTCTTTTGGTTTTGTTTGGTGATTTCTTGGTTTCTCATAAAGTCATTAGACTCCATCTGTTCCATTCTAATTATGAGAGAACTATTTTCTTCAGTGAGCTTTTGAACCTCTTTTTCCATTTGGCTAATTCTGCTTTTGAAAGCATTCTTCTCCTCATTGGCTTTTTCAACCTCTTTAGCCAACTGAGTTAGCCTATTTTTCAAGGTACTATTTTCTTCAGCATTTTTTGGGGTCTCCTTTACCAAGGTATTGACCCGTTTTTCATGCTTTTCTTGCATCTCTCTCATTTCTCTTCCCAGTTTTTCCTCCACCTGTCTCACTTGATTTTCAAAATTCTTTTTGAGCTCTTCCATGGCCTGAACCCACTGGATATCTATTTCATATGTTTGGGATACAGAGGCCTTGACTTCTTTGTCTTTCCCTGATGGTAAGCATTGTTCTTCCTCATCAGAAAGGAAAGGAGCAAACATCTGTTCACCAAGAAAGTAACCTTCTATGGTCTTATTTTTTTTCCCTTTTCTGGGCATTTTCCCAGCCAGTTACTTGATTTCTGAGATTCCTCTCCACCCCTGCCTCACTAGTTCTTGGGGTCTGAGATTCAAATTCTGCTCCCCAGCCTCAGCGCTTTCAGCAGGGGAAGGGCTGCTATTCAATTGAACATTAAATTCATGTTCTCAGGTGGGGACAGGGCCGCCTCCCAGGCTGAGTTCCCTCAGCAGGTTTATGTGGAGACCTTCAGTAATCGATCTGAGCTCCTGTCTTCTTTAGGAGCCCAGGTCTGCTGCTGCCTCCCGAGGGGGCCAGAGTTATGGAGACACCCCACTCCCCTCTTGGGCCAGTGCAGAAGGCTCTCTCACTGACCTGTGTGCCTGTGGGTGGAGGGACCTGCATGGCCACTGGAGATTATGTCCCTGAAGCCTGCTCAGATCTGCTCCTCTTGGTGCCACATGGCCAAGGCAGGGTTGGGCTATGCTCCGTGTCCAGTGTGTGAGAGACCTTTTAGTGCTAGTTTTTCAGGGCTCTCTGGAACAGAAATCTCTTCCACTCCATTGCTGTGCAGCTTCCACTGCTCCAGAATTTGTTGGGAGTTCCTTTTTACAGGTAATATTGGGCTGTGGGTTCAGAGCTAGTATATGTGAATCTTTCTACTCCACCTTCTTGGCTCCTCCCCACTTTTCTTCTTCCAGATGATTTTTGATACTATTTTTTCTAGCCTAATAAAATATGCATTGGCCTTTATTGAGGGCTGTAGTGCTTTCTACCCCTTGGAGGAAATGAGTTGAGTGAAAATTCATAGAACTGTTCACAAGTTAAGTTGAAAAGAATCTCAAATGGCCTGAACTTCAATGTGTTGAAGTTAAAGTTGACTAGAATTGGACTCTCTGTAAATAGAAAATCAAACATAACAATCTTTATTAAAAATAAAATCTTTCCTAAAGTAGAATAGATCATTTCCTTTACCCTTTAGATCTTCAAGCAAATGTAAGATGATTCTTTTTAGTGTATTCCAGAGGGAATCTTATTCTGGTTGCAATTTCTTCTGTACCCGAGACACTGTGAATCTGTAATTCTGTAAGCTACCAAATTCCTAATCTTATTCCCAAGATCTTTTCTTTTCCTATGTTCTTGTCTTTGAACATTTCATTGCTCCTCTTCAGACTGTCATTCTATGTTTCTATACATTTTAAAATGGGGGGATTCCTTCCTGTACCATCTCATAAATATGGGATCCTTTCAAAGGATAAGAAGGCATCAGCACACTAAATTCCCTCTATCTTCACTAAACTTGTTTGGATAAACTTAAACACAATAACCTAAAGATTTAATTGCTATGGTAACTCTGAGAAACTCTTCAAGCACATAACCTAGCTGATGAAATAGGTTTTGTTATGACAACTGGGAAATACAGTTAATCATATAGCTCTGCTCCTCAAAATTACTTAAACTGCCCTGTTATAAGCATTAGCATTCAACAGAAATTTGCTGCAATTGTCCATTTCATTTAAAAAAAAAACTAATTTATTTTTTAAAAGCTATATTTCATTTCAAGTGATTATGCATTCAAATATTCTAAGATGGCTTTTTTCCTGTCTTCTTTATAGTAGTTAAATAGCTGAAAGAAGGAAAGATACTAAAGATGTGAAAAGATTATCTCTTATTATTATCCAAAAAGTCATCCTGAAAATATATGAACTACTGAAACTTATGCCTATTTTTCCATCTCTTCAAAAGCTTTATTAAAAAAAGAACTATACACGAGTGGATCCTTGAAAGTTACAAAATTATGTGAACAAAAGAGACAAAATTTGGCAAATAACATGTTATAATAGGGTGGAAGTATGTCATAGTGGATAAAAAGCTTAACTTGGAACACATATTCAATAGCTCCTCCTACAAAGGCTATGGGTTAATTATTATATATTTAGGACATAGTGGAAATGTGAGAAGTTACAGTTTAACTGTAATATATTAGGAGTCAGTGTGAAAAATGGCATTTTCCATAGAGACTGTTAGCTATCACACTTTGAGAAAGATTGTTTGAGCACAGAGAAAAAAGACTTAAGAGAGCTTTCCTTCCTGATATCATGTGGGGTATCTCATTTTGTGAAGAAAGATTATCAAAAAGACTTTTTTTTACTGGAAAATTTTTTGTAGGTGGAGTTAGGTAACAGGACACAGTTTACATGATTACAATTCTGTTGGAAATCTTTGAAGCATCATATTATGGAACAAGTCAGACATAAGACTTCTCTCTGAGAAGAGTGCATTGACCTTAGCCACATCTATGTCATACAGCTTCTTTACCGCCTGCTTGACCTAACACTTGTTAGCCTTGACATCCACAATAGGGTATTATTGTCCTCAGTCTTCTTCAAAGCAGACTCAGTGTTCAAGAGAAACTTAATTGATGGCATAGTTATCAAGTTTGTTTCTCCAAGGGGTATTTTTCCAAGGGTATGTGGCCTACCTTCAAAGTCTTAATGTCTTGGGTCACCAGATGGCAGGAGATGTTTAGATTTTCTTTTTGCGGCTATGGACACCCTTCAACACCACCTTCTTGACTTTTCAGGCCTTGGACTTGGCTTCTGTCTTGGGGGAGGGAGACAACAGATTCCTTCTTGACCTTTGATCATCTTTGGGAAAGGGTCTTAAAAAGAACTTGAGAAGAGGCTTCAACCACAATCCTGAGAAAGCTAATGTCTCACGAAGATCTTAAGCTCACCACTTTCAAAACCGAAGTCATTATATTTTTTCCTTAAGCCCTTTTTCCCTCTTCCTAACTTTTCTATTACTGTCTAAGGTACCAATATCCTCCCGGTCACACAGACTCACAATGTTAAGGTCATCTTTAGATCCTCACTCTCTCTTACCTCACTCACACGCAGCTGTCAAGTCCTGCCATTTCCATCTTCTTAATCTATACCCCCTTGTTTCTTGTAATAATGCAACTATCCTGGGTCTGGAGACATTGTGCCTGGGCTAGTGCCATAGCCTGCTAGTTGGTCTCCCTGCTTTATTTCTCCTCACCCCAATCCATCACCCAGTTATCTGTCAAATTTGTCTTCGCAAAATTCAGGTCTGATAATATCATCTCCTCTATTAAATAAGTTCCAGTGGCTCCTGATTATTCCCCAGGGTCAATAAGAAAATATTCTGTTTGATTTCTAAGCCCTTCATAACCTGGCTTCTTCCTATCATTTCAGTCTTCTTACACCTAGCTCGCCTAAACTTATTCTGCAATTCAAGGACATTAGCCTCCTTGCTACCCCTTGAACATGACACTTGATCTGCTCATTCTGAGCATTTTCACTGCCTATTCCCTGCTTATAATGTCCCCCCTCCTCATTTCTTCAAACTTGCCAGCTTTCTTCACCTTCTGCAAGAAATTTTTCCCAGTTTTCTTTAATTGTAATATATTTCTTCTGAGAACACACTCAATTCTTTCTCTCTCTTCCTTTCCCCCTCTCTGTCTGTCTGTCTCTCTCTGTGTGTCTCTTTCTCTCTGTGTGTGTATCTGTTTCTCTTTCACATTTGTAGTTGTTTGCGTGTTGTCTCCCACATGCTGCATTAGAATATGAACTCCTCAAGGGCAGAAACTACCCCTCCTCCCCTCTGTATTTCTAGCACTTACTGTGGTGCCTGGAATATTGTAGGTACTTAAGAAATTTTAGTTGACAGAATTTAAGCTTGTTATTGTGCTCATTCTTAGTTTTTGAATAAGACCATGAGATCGGAGAAATGATGACATGACTTGCGTTTCACATTGTTCTGAGTGAGGGAGGGCTGCGCAAGGGCACCAGCCTCACTTTCTCCTCCTGAGCCATCTGGGTCAAGTGACCTGATATTCCTCAGTATGACTGGAGATGGCCTGGGATGTCATGGGGGACTTTGACCTTTTCAGGTACTCACTTAGATGAAGGCAATGGCCATTCAGTGAATAGGCTTCCTCAAGAAATCATCAGGGAATGACCCTTTTAATGAGCAAAAGAAAAAATAATTAAATTAATGGAGTGAAAGAGAAACAGCTATTTTTGATAATCACTCTAAGACAGGAGAGAAAGTAGCCATTAAGTGAAGCTTGGGCAGGGACCTGTTGTTGTCCAGTGTATGTGCTTCAGAGTGCACTGGGTTTAAGGGTTTAGGAAAGACAGGAAGGAAGGGAGGGAGGGAGGGAGGGAGGGAGGGAGGGAGGGGGGAGGGAGGAGGGGGGAGGGAGGAGGGAGGGAGGGAGGGAGGAGGGAGGAGGGAGGGAGGGAGGGAGGAGGGAGGAGGGAGGGAGGGAGGAAGGAAGGAAGGAAGGAAGGAAGGAAGGAAGGAAGGAAGGAAGGAAGGGAGGGAGGGAAGGAGGAAGGGAGGGAAGAAGGAAGGAAGGAAGGGAGGGAGGGAGGAAGGAAGGAAGGAAGGAAGGAAGGAAGGAAGGGAGGGAGGGAGGAAGGGAGGGAGGGAAGGAAGGAGGGAGGGAGGAAGGAAGGGAGGGAGGGAGGGAGGGAGGAAGGAAGGAAGGAAGGAAGGAAGGAAGGAAGGAAGGAACGGAGGGAGGGAGGAAGGAAGGGAGGAAGGAAGGAAGGAAGGGAGGGAGGGAGGAAGGAAGGAAGGAAGGAAGGAAGGAAGGAAGGAAGGGAGGGAGGGAGGAAGGGAGGGAGGGAAGGAAGGAGGGAGGGAGGGAGGGAGGGAGGGAGGAAGGAAGGAAGGAAGGAAGGAAGGAAGGAAGGAAGGAAGGAACGGAGGGAGGGAGGAAGGAAGGGAGGAAGGAAGGAAGGAAGGAAGGAAGGAAGGAAGGGAGGGAGGGAAGGAAGGAGGGAGGGAGGAAGGAAGGAAGGGAGGGAGGGAGGAAGGAAGGAAGGAAGGAAGGAAGGAAGGAAGGAAGGAAGGAAGGAAGGAAGGAAGGAAGGAAGGAAGGAAAGAAGGATGGAAGGAAGGAAGGAAGGAAGGAAGGAAGGAAGGAAGGAAGGAAGGAAGGAAAAGAAAAGGCAGAAAGAAAAGAAAGGAAAAAGAAGGAAAGAAAAGAGGGAAGGAGGGAGGAAATGAGGGAGGAAGGAAAGAAAGAAAGACTCTCAAACTCCCCTAACCCCTTCTTCCTCTTTGACACTCACAATCCCAGAGCTAAGGATGGTAGAATTCCATGTCTCAAACTGACTTTACTTAAAGCCTTGTTCCCAAAAGGATTAATGGAAATATCACTGTATTCTATGTTAACTTAGATTCACATACCACAGAGCTTGTAGCAGGCATGTATAATAAAAGTTAACAGATTATAGGGTAGTGGAATTAGCTGCTGACAGTGGGATGCCTTTTGATAAGTAAGTTTGCCTAGAATCACTAACAGACAACTTTTAGGTTTTTTTTTTTTTTGCACAAAGTATGCTACAATACTAAGAAAAATGATCTCTCATCAAATGCTCATATGACTAAACTTTGCTCATTTGGATTCATCTAGTCTAGAATTTGCACAAAGATGAGCTTAAGTTTACTTAGTAAGTCCCTTTTCCATAAAAGCTGCCAGGTAATGGTTTTTAAAATTTTAAAGTAGCTGATAACAATTTTTTAAACTCCATATTACAAAGCCCTGTTTATATGTTGAACAAGTGAAGTAATTATCTATCCATTAAATCAAGCTACTCAAGACTTCTCTTAACCATTTTAAGCTTTACATTCCATCACTATTTTTTATTTTTGTTCTTGGTTGGAGTTGGCACTGACTTTGACATTCTCCACGCATCCATTGTTGAAATACTTAAATGTTATTGTCGTTGTTGTTTTGTTTAGTCTTGCAGTTATTTCCAGCTCTTTGTGTTGCCATGGACCATGGCAGACCAGGCTCTTCTGTCCTTCACTGTCTCTCTTAAGTACATCCAGGCTGATGTTTATTAGTTCCATAATACTATCTATTCATCTCATCCTCTGTAATTCCTTTTTCCCTTTGTCTCCAATCCTTCCTAAAATGAGTCCTTTCCTCTGAGTCCAGTGTTCTCATCATGTGGCCAAATTACTTAAATTTCAGATTCAGTATTTGATCGTCCAGTGAATAACATGAATTAACTTCTTTAAGTACTAACTAATTGGATCTCCTTGCTATCCAAGGGATAGTCTTCTCCATCACATTCAAAAGTAATGATTGTATGACACCTAGCTTTTGTTATTGTCCAACTCTCACAGACACACATTACTATTTAAAAAACAAAGTCCAATAATAACAACATAGCCTTCACTTTCCAGACTTTTGTTGGCAAGGTGAAGTCTCTTTTCAGTATACTGTTCAAATTTGCCAAAACTTTCTTTCCAAGGAGCAAGCATCTTTTAATTCCATAGCTGCATTTGCTATATCCAATGATCTTTGAATCTAAGAATATAAAAACCAACACTGTTTCCATTTCTTCTCCCTCTGCTTGCCAGTAAATGATGGGACCAGTTACCAAAATCATATTTTTTAATGATAAACTTCAAGCCAGCTTTTAAATTTTTCTACTCTAGGCTTAAATAAATATTAATTAGTTGGCTATTTAATTAATTAAATCTGTTTGCTATAAGTTTAATTTACTGAATAGCCAGTGACATTAGTGTTTATTTAAGCCT
The DNA here is from genome assembly GCA_023548195.1 of Bettongia penicillata ogilbyi. Taxonomy (NCBI): domain Eukaryota; kingdom Metazoa; phylum Chordata; class Mammalia; order Diprotodontia; family Potoroidae; genus Bettongia; species Bettongia penicillata. The sequence continues at coordinate 8,584,059 of JAJHZJ010000470.1, read as the reverse complement.
ATGAGAATAGAAATTCAATTTGAATGGAGAGATGAATAGAAAGTTATAGAAAATTAGGATTATTTGGTTTAATACTTAGCATTAGATACTTGACAAACTGCTGTGGGGGCTCAGAATTAATTAAGTTATGAAAAAAGTGGAATAAATTCTCCCCTACTTCAATTTTACTGTTTATATAAGTGTCAGGATTTTATCACTGGTAAGTAATTGTCTAGAGAGATAGGATATGGCATGGTCAGTAGAAAGCTGACTACACAGAATTAGGTCAAGCATCTTATATGAGAGCTTGGAAAAGTCATTCAATCTCTTGTACCCTAGATTACTCTGTCAAATAATAAATTGCACTAAAGATGCCCATACCGCATTGATAAATGGAGTTTTGTAACACATAATTACCTAGAGGAATGAAATCACAGTTCTAGTCTTAACAATAGTTATACCTATTGAAACACAACCGAAGTGTTATTGTATGGGATTTTTAAATTTTCTACCATTAATACTTCAATATTTTGATAGCTAAATTATCACTTTGATGGATGTGCTTCTAATTAATCAGATTGCAGTCTATTCCTGATTTCTCATTCTTGTCCATGTTCTCCCCTAAATAAGGAGATTCAGTCATTGTTCTGGAACCCTTCTTCCAGTGCTTTTACCATTCTACGTACAGTAATGCGACATGTTGGCTGTCCATTTGTGATACAACCCCTACTCCTGTTATATGACTGCCCCTTGTTGGTCATATGTCTATTCTGGTCATAGTGCTCACTAATCACTCAAGTTTTATAATCTATTCCCACCTTCCATTCAAGCCTCTATTGTCATTTGGGTGATTTTTAACTAAAATTCTTCAGAGGTAGTTACGTTCTGTGCTTTTAACTTTGTGACACCTTTGGAAGAAGGTCAACATTAAATAAATGGTGGCTTGCTGCAGAGAAATCAGATTATTAAAACTAATTCATCTTTTCCCAAAGGCAATCCAATCTTCTATTAAATTCTACACCTAGTTTGTTCTCTATATTTACTGTGTATTCAGTCATTCATCGGCCATCAAAATAAACCTCAACAACAAGAGAAATTGTGAAACTTCTTTTCCAACTCTATGGAGTAAAACGATAACCCAAAAGGGAGAAAATTCTCTTTGAGCCTTCCTTTCAACAACTCATACTTTTTTCCACTCCTCTGTGAATTCTCAGAGAGCTTTTGCACTTAGACTTTGAGCAGATAAGCCTCTATCCTGTGGGTTAAAGTATAAACAAACAAATAAGTGAATGAATGAATGAACAACTAGATAAATAAATAGATGAATGGTAATATAAAAATAAATTTAAACTTCAAAATCCTAGTCTTCTGTTATTTAATAAATTCATGAAACATTTCAGGAATGTCCTGTTTTTGTCCAAACTGGGAGAAGTTTTATTGAAAAGCAATGCCAATGACATGACAAGGCAAAATAATCACTTAAGTCAAAATTGAGGAACCAATGAAAAGAAAGCATAAGGAACTAAATTTCAGAGTGAAACTGAAAGGTTTGTGCTCATATTATCACTTGGAAATTTACTAAACACATATTACAAGATTGACATTTACATGCACATTTATAGAAATGGTGTAACGTAACTATAGTCCTCTATGTACGTATTACAATTTGAGAACAGTTCATTCCTTTTTTTTTAACAGAAGACACAGAAGAATATTTTTGCAAATACATTAAACATGAACAGGAGTATCATGATGTAGTAGTAGACTATAGGAGGGTGCCATGGCTGAATTACTCTGGGGTGAGTCAGAGGATTTTAATATAGCCTAAGATATAATTGGATGTCTGTCCAAAAGGGAACAGGGATCTCTGTCATGCTATTTTTGTAAAAGATGTCCTACAAATGAGAAAACCAATTACACTTACTCAAAAATCAGTCACAGCAGGAATCAGGATACAGGTTCTGTTGCTCAAGGAGGTTCAATCTGCATTTTCTGTGGGCTATTCTTATGTGAAATGTGCCTCCATCTATCCTTCTTCCCACTCTGGTACATTTTCTGGCTGAAGGGTCGGGATAAATGCAAAGTATGAATGGATCAATTCTTCAAACACCATAGGAATCCAAGTCTTAGAGTCTGTAGGAGTGTAACATAATTTATATCCACTGGATTACATGAAACCCTCAGGATTCAAGGATTCTCGATTCATTATCTCAAATATTTACACTGGAGCACCACTTTCCCCAAGCAACTTGATAATACTCTGCTATTGACTTCTCATAATTCTTTTGTATTCACTACATGACTTCATTTTGTTCCAATTTTTTTCTCTTCTTCAGTGATTGCTGTGCTATCTCATCTTTCTCTTGTGGCCTTCACCTTGACCTTAGTCAAGTTTTATAATCCTCATGCTCTGTATGCTGGGTTTGGAGTCAGGGAGTCTTGAGTTCAAATATGGTGTCAAGTAATTTTGTACTTACTATGTAACGATGACTAAGTCATTTAACCTTTTTGAGTCTCAATTTTCTAATCTGTGAAATGGGAATAATAATAGTTGCACCAGTCTCCCAGAGTTTTTCTGAGATTCAAATGAGATAATACATTGAAAAATCTTTTTTAGACTTTAAAGTTCTACGTCAATTCCAGTTATTGTTACTGTATCAGTGTGGTTTAATTTTTGGTTCATTCAAGAAGTACTTTATTCAACTAAAATCAGGAGGAAAGCAGAAAACTGGGGAAGAATTTCTTTTCACCACTAGCGTCTCTGATAAAGGCCTCAATTCTAAAATATATAGAGAACTGAATCAAATTTATAAAAATTCAAGTCATTCACCAATTGATGAATGGTCAAAGGAAATGAACTGGAAGTTTGCTGAAGAAGAAATTAAAGTTACCTATAATTGTATGAAAAAATGCTGTAAATCAATATTGATTTGAGAAATGCAAACCAAAAGAACTCTGAAGTATCACATCACACCTATCAGATTGACTAACATGACAAAATAGGAAAAAGAAAAATGCTGGAGATGTGGGAAAATTGGACACTAATGCATTGTTAGTGGAATTGTAAAACGATCCAACCATTTTAGAGAGCATTTTGCTATTGCCCAAAGGGCTGTAAAAATGTGCATTCCATTTGACCCAGCAATACCACTTCTAAGTCTGTATCAAAAAAGATCATGAAAAAAGGGGAAAGAACCCACTTTTACAAAAATATCCATAGGAACTCTTTGCTGTGGCAAAGAACTGGAAACTGAGGGGATGTCCATCAATTGGGCAATGGCTGAGCAAGTTGTGGTATATGCATGTAATGGAATACTATTCTACTATAAGAAATGATGAGTAGGCAAACTTCAGAAAAACTGGAAAGACTCATGAATTCATACTGAGTGAAAAGAGCAGTGTAATGCACAGCAATGCAAGGAACTAAGACAGCTCCAAAAGATTCACAGTGAAAAATGCTATCCACATCCAGAGAAAGAACATTTGAGTTTGAATGGGACTGTTGCTCTCCTTTTGCTTTGCTTTGTTTTGTTTCTTCTTTCTTGTGGTTCTTTCCATTACTTCTTGCTATTAGCTCTAATTCTTCTTTACATCATAACTAATTTGAAAATATGTTTAATATGAATGCATAAGTAGACCCTATATCAGACTGAATGAATCTTGGGAGGGGGGAGAAATGAGAGAGAAATTTTGAAACTCAAAAACTTTTGGAAATGAATGTTGAAAACTAAAAATTAATTAATTAAGAAGAGGAAACTTGCTGTTATTGAAGAACATATTATCCATCATGCTTTCTTGTAGAATACTTCCAATCTTCCTAGTTTTCAACTTGAAAGTTTTTCTGGACTCTTATCATTCCATATGAAATCACTTCCCAAATTTGAAGAGTCAACTTTCATAACATTTGTCACATCCTTCCTTTTCTTTTCATGTACATCGTCATCACAATAGATTAGGTCCACAAACCGACCTACTGCAGCTGTTAGCCCAAGATTAACACAGCTTACAAATTAATTATATTTTTCTAAGGCCTAAATCATGTCACTTAACTACTCAAAACTCTTCTTCACTCTCTTTGCCCCTGGCTTTCTTAGGCATCTGGATCAAAGACGACCACCTCTGGTCTCCTAGCTCCAGAGACTTGTCCAGTGTTTTAGAGACCTTTCCCAAATCTTATCTACCTTGAACTAACTCTTGCTTTCTGGTTAGATTCCTGCAAGTCATTCCTTTATCTTCTCCTGCTTACTGTGAGGCTATGTATCCTTAGAGAATACCCTATAACCACCTGTTGTGAAGTTGGACCCCAAGAAAAGACTTTGAGCATTCTAATTATCTCCTTCAATTGACTTCTCTCCCACCATGATGCTTTGCTTGAATTCTTCCCATTGAGACTCTGTGCTTAGCATATAACTAACTACCCTATCAATTTCTCCCCATTCCAGTGGTTCTGTTTGCTGCATACCTGGAATACAAACAGTATTCCCTATCCTTTCCACCTAGTTTCCTCACTTCTACCTCTCAACCCTATCTACCAAATACCCTCCCCAGTTCTTATACTTTATGGTAGACCTGCTTCAAAACTAATAAACTTGTTTGCATTTTTCACTTGTCTTTCCTTTAGCTCTCCCTGAGCAATAGCTCCCTTCTGATGACTCTGCATCCCTGGTCAGCCTTTCAAATATTGGCTGCATTTTGTCTCTTTTCACTCACTCACTGGATAAGTGGGCAAGTCAGAATGGTTTCACCTCATCCTATTTCTTTACTTTTATCATTCATCAATTTCACCCCTCCGAGGTTGACTGTTCAAATTTATCACTGATCCAGATCCTGGTGATCATTTATCATCAATACACTCTTAAATTCTTGCCCCATGCAGTGATTCCCAGGTTTATTTATTCTTTTATTTGTCTGTCTATCTAGTGATTCATTTATCTGTTTGCTTATTTCCATCTCTTTCCTCTCCCCTGAACGCCTGTCTTTCATCAGCAAGTGATATTTAGAGATCTTAAAGTATATGTCTCATAGGTATGCTATATTCAACATGTTCAAGACAAAATTCCCCTTTCTTCCCTAATTGTCCATTCTTTTGAATTTTTTACCTATTATCATGGGGAGTACCACTATCCTCCTTGATGTCATTATCAAATCTTCTCTTGCATTCGCTACAATTCAATCTTGTTCTTTCTACTTTCATGATGCCCACCACAGAACAAGCTTTTGCCACCCTATCCCTATAACATTGTAATAGTTGTCAGGTTAGTCTCTCTGCCTTTAGTCTCTTTTTATTCTAGTTCATTTTTTAAATCAATTGCAAGCAATAATCATGTTAATGCAAGTGTCTAACTATGTAACTGCCCCTTTATCAAATTCAATAAACCCCATTAAATTTATTTTTTATTATCATTTTATCCAGCGATTCCTTTTAAATCAAGTCAACAAGCACTTATTGAGTACTTACTATAGTCTAGGTGCTGTACTAATATATAAGGATACAGATGCAAATAGAACAGTAGGCAATCCCTTCCCTCAAGGAGGGAATTCTAAAGGAAGAAAACAACCCATAAAACAAAACAGAAATTGGTGGTGAGGAGAAGAAAGTAGAGAAAGTATGGAGAGTTCAGATCAGCCTGAAATGAATAAAAACATAGCTGGTTTGGATGTCCTTAAAATAGAGGTTCTGTGAAAAATCAGGAGATGAGGCTGCTTTTCAAGAAGAAGTCACAAGAATGGAGAATCGTTCCAGAATGATAAATCCAGGATTGGTGACCTTCCAGGGTGAGAAAGGTTCTTTGTCCTTGTAGGAATATTCTGCACAGTCAGGAGTGCATCCTGGAGAGGAATAAAGACATTCCTGGCCTGGATGTCTTCCTTAAAATGGAGATTCTACTATCCCCAGGATCAAATGTAAAATCTTCTGTTTGATTCTTAAAGCACTTTCATAATCTAACCTTGTGAGGTTTCTAGTTTTACATTTTACTCCCATGTACTCTAGTAAAAAGGGTTTTTCTCTTGCATTTTTAGCATTTCTTGGACAGGATAATATATCTTCATTGCTAGTGTCTTAATAATAAAAACAATAATAGCTAACATTCATATAGCACCCACTATGTGCCAGACACTAAGCTAAGAACTTTACACATGTTATGTAATTGGATCTTCACAACAAACCTGTGACATAGGCACTAATGTTATCCCAATTTTATTGATGAAGAAACTGTTTGTCTCAGTTAACTCTTTTTTAAAGCTTTCATTTGCTAGTTTATTTTCCCCAGTTGCATATAAAAATGACAATTGTTTTTAAAACTTAGAATTCCAAATTCTCTCCCTTCCTCACTCCATAACTCCCATCGAGAAGGCAAGCAATTCGATGTAGGTTATGTATGTGAAGTTATGCAAAATGTATTCATAACAGTCATATTGTAAAAGAAAACATAGGCAAGAAATGGAAACTCCAGAAAAAATGAAGGAAGTTAAAAATATCTGTATTCAGATGCCATAAATTCTTTCTCTGGGGATGGATAGCATTTTTCATCGTAATTCCTTCAGAGTTGCCCTGGATCATTGTATTACTGAGAATAACTAAGTCTTTCACCTCTGATTGCCTTACCACGTTGCTATTACTTTGTACACAGTACATTTTCACTTTGCATCAACCCATATAAGTCTTTCAAGGTTTTTCTGCGAGCATTGCTGTTCATCATTTCTTAAAGTACAATAGTATTCCAGCATAATTACATCCACAAGTTGTTCAACTGTTTTCCAGTTGATGGGCATTATCTCACCCTCTAATTCTTTACCCCTTGAAAAGAACTGCTATAAATATTTTTGTACCTATAGGTTCTTTTCCTTTTTGTATTTTATTTCTTTTGGGATACAGATTTAGTAGGGGTATTGCTAGGTCAAACAGTAATGCATGGTTTTATACAGCCCTTTGAGCATAGTTCCACATTGCTCGAAAGAATGGTTGAAACAGTTCACAACAGCATTAACAATTCATTAAAATCTCATTTTTCCCATGTCCCTTCAACGTTTTCCATTTACCTTTCCTGTCCTATTAACCAATCAAATAAGTAGGAGGTAGTACCTCAGAATTGCTTTAATTTGCATTTTTCCAATCAATAGTAAAATATTTTTATATGACTTTAGATAGTTTTGATTATTTCATTTGAAAATTATTCACATCTTTTAATCATTTATCAATTAAAGATTAGCTCTTACTTTTAATACATTTGATTCAGTTCTCTAAATGTGTGACAGATTAAGACTTTATGAGAGAAACTTACTTCAATTTTTTTCAAAGTTACTATTGCTAACTGTATTTTCCTCCATCCTATTACCACCCCCCACTTCTTTATTCTACTTATTTAGTCTCCTTTCGCTCTGTCCTTGCTGAAAAGTTTTCCTTCTGTCTATCGCCTCCCACAATCTGCCTTCCACTCAATCACTCCCACCTTCTTTTATTTGCTTCCCCTCTTACTTTCCTGTAAGGTAAAATTGATTTCAATACCCTGTTGGGTGTGTATGTTATTCCCTCTTTGAGACAATACTGATAAGAGTAGGGTTTGCTCACTCCTCCCAACTGTCTCCTCTTCCTATTCACTACAAATGTTTTTCCTTGCCTCTTTTATGTGAGATAATTTACCCCATTCTGCCTCTTCATTTCCTTTTTTCTTAGTACATTCCTCTTTTACCCTTAAATTTTATTTATATATATATATACATATATGCATATATACATATATACATATATATGTATATATATGTATATATATATATATATATATATATATATATATATATATATATATATATATATATATATATATATACTTTCTGACTACCCTAATAATGAGAAAGGTCTTATGAGTTACAAGCATCACCCTCTCATGTAGGAATATAACGAGTTTAAGCTTCTTAAGTCCATTATAATTTCCCTTTACTATTTACATTTTTAGCCTTATCTTGAGTATTGTATTTGAAAGTGAAATTTTCCACTCAGCTCTGGTCTTTTCTTCAAGAATTCTTGAAAGTCCTCTATCTCTTTGAATAACTATTTTCCCCACTGAAGGATTATACTCAGTTTTGCTGGGTAGATGATTCTTGCTTTTAATCTTATCTCCTTTGCCCTCCAGAATATCATATTCCAAGCCCTCTGATTCTTGAATATAGACATCACTAAATCTTATGTTATCTTGACTGTGGTTCATCATACTTGATTTTTTTATTTTATGGTTGTTTGCAATGTTTTCTTCTTGACAAGGGAACCCTGGGATTTGAGTGTAATATTTGTGGAAGTTTCCATTTTGGGATCTACTTCAGGAGGTGATTGGTGGATTCTTTGAATTTCTATTTTATCCTCTACTTCTTGACTATCAGAACAGTTTTTCTTGAAAATTTCTTGAAAAAAATATGTCTAAGATATTTTTTATCATGGTTTCAGAAAGTCAAATAATTTTCAAAGTTATCTCTCATGGATCTATTTTCCACATCAGTTGTTTTTCCAGTGAGTTGTTTCACATTGTCTATTTTTTCATTCTTTTAATTTTTTTAATTGTTTCTTGATTTCTCATAAAGTCATTGACTTCCATTTGTTCCACTATAATTTTTAAGAAATGATTTTATCCACTGAGCTTTTGGACCTCCTTTTCCATTTGGTCCATTCTCTTTTTTAAGACAGTCTTCTCATTGGCATTTTAAGTCTCTTTTACCATTTGGCCTAGTCTCCTTTACCGAGTAGTTGACTTATTTTCATGAGTTTCTTGCATCACTCTCATTTCTGGTCCTAATTTTCCCTCTACTTTCTTACTTGATTTTCAAAATCCTTTTTTAACTCTTCCATCACCTGAGACTAATTCATGTTTTTCTTGGAGGCTTTGGATGTAGGAGCTTTGAGGCTGTTGCCATTTTCTGATTGTGTGTTTTGATCTTCCTTATTACCATAGCTACTTTCAAAAGTCATAGGTTTTCCCCTTATATTTGTTCATTTTCTCAGCCTATTAGTTGAATTTTAACTCTTCGTTAAAGTAAGACTAGGGTGGTAGGCACACTGTCCTAAGTTTCAGGGGTTTTGTGCATCTATTTTCAAAGATACTTCTTTTGCTCAGTAAATTTTCAGTTCTGTCAAGGTTGTATGATCTAAGGAGAGGTGTTCATTATTTTCCTGGCCTGTGATCTGGTCTGTGAGCAACCACAAGCAGTCTTTTCTGCCTTGGAGTAGTGGAGAGTGTCCCCTCTCCATGGTGGCTGCAAGTTCTGCTATGCTAGTGCTCCTTCTCAACCTGGTACTACCACCCTGGATTGTGACCTGGATCTGAGTATGGACAAAGTAATGGAGTCCTGCCTCAGTGCTATCAAAAATGTCCGTGTAATCTCTTTCTGACCAGTTGTTTGAGTCCCTTATGATCTGTGGGCTGCTGATGATTCAGTTACCCACAAGGTCCACTCTTAGTTTGCTGTAGCCAGGGATGTACTGGCTCAGCCTGCACTGGATTGAGCTACACTTTCACCCAGGCATGGTGGCCTTTATTGCTGACCTTCAAAGTTGTGTTTGGTATCAGTGAGCCAAGGGGTCTGGACCCACTACTGCTGCCAGTGATTCAGTTGCCCTGAGGCCTGCTCTAGGTTAGCTGGGGCCAGGTCTGCACTTGTGCATCCTGAGCTGAACTGGGCTCCTCCCTCACTGTGGAGCAACAAAACTTTCCTGCCAGCTTTACAAGTTTTCTTGGGCTGGAAATGTGCTTCACTCTGTCTTTTTGTGTTTGAGATTTATTTAGGGTGATTTTTTTTAAGGTATTTGGAGAGATTGGAAGGAGAGCTCAGGAGAGTCACTGTTTTGACTAAGCTATCTTGGCTTCACCTCCTCTCAGTTAACCCAGCCTCAGGGGTTTAGAGACTTACCTAGGCCACTTATGTTTCTGAGGCAAGATTTGAACTCTGGTTTTATTGAATCCAAGACTGGCTCTCCTTTGTCAACTAGCTTCCCCTTGTGTCTTTCTTCTAAGACCATCTGTCATCTATTCTATATACATTATTTATATATAGTATTGTTCTTGTGTTATCTCAAATAAATTGTGAATTCCTTGAGGGCATAAAATGTTTCTTTTACTTTTCTTTGTACCTAAGGGACTTAGTATAATGACAAACCCAAAGCAAGTAATTAATAAATGCTATTGCCTTACTGACTGATTCATGGTTGTCTCTAGGATTAAATGCAAATCATCAGCCTGGCATTTGAACTTCACAATCTGATTCCCATCCAGACATTTCCAGACATTTTGTAACAGTCCTTTTCATTCTACTCAAACTAGTCTAATAACTGTTTTGTGAAATTGACCACTATGTCTTATATCTGTGCTTTGGCAAATGCTGTCACACATACCCCAAACATAACCTATCCACTTCCCTTCTAATAATCTCTAATTTCCCTTTTCTCTCCTTTCCTTTGCAAACCTTTTTGTGGTAACCCTAATTGTTGTCCTCTCTCCAAATGTTTTTGAATGTTTTTATATTTGTTCTCCCAGTAAAGTGAAAACTTTAGGAGTCCTAGCATTTATTTACATCCTCAAATCCCTACCACTTATTATGATGTCATGTAGGTGGCCTTGAATATTTTTCACTCTTAATAAGTGTTTACAGATTTTAATCGAATACTAGCTTTTTCACCTTGAACTTAACAGCTGCCATATTAGCTGTTTTCTTTTGAAAAGAAATCTTTTTTCACTGTCATGTTAACAATCATCAACAAGCATATTAATATATTAAGATTATAAAAAGAGGATAGTATAAAAAATTGTTAACTTCTAATTGCATTGTAAAAAAAATACACAATATATAATTTATCAAGGTGGTAAAATAAGTTCTACTTCTTGACAATTCTGTAGGGTTTTCCTGTCATTATTTTTGTTTCTGATCACTTAAAACTAAAATGGTGGTGTATTTCTTTGCATATGTATGCAAAGAGACACTAATCATAATGCTCCCCTTCTCCAAGCTCTCCTTTATAAGAAATGCTTATAATAAAGCGCATCAAATCAATATTTTAGCCATTTCTGAAAATCCTTATTTCATTTCATACTTCTAGTGCATCACCTCTCTGACAAGATGTGGAAGGTATAATTCCTCATTAGTCCTTTGAAGTCATGTTTTATCAATCATTGTTTTAGTCAACCTGAAAGCAGAAGAATGAAGAAATTCTGCTTTAAACAGTTAGATTTTATTCTGTCTTCTTTCTTGTAATGTACCACCTTTCTCTGTTAATCACTTTCCTAACTTTAACTCTACATTACTTCCAACATATGCCTTCTCTGCTCTTACTCAAATGTTAAAGAATACTTCTACAGGAAGTCACAAAACTATGCTGACCAAGTGGATTACAAAGGTATGTTATCTAGTGTCAGATGTGACCTCACTGCTACAGAGTAAAATCCTTTTACTCTTCCCTGATTTACTCTCGATGTCATTCCTCAGGACAGTTGTTCTAAATGTGATCTCTTCAAGCCATGCCTACTCTTTGCCATGCCTACTCACTTGTCCTTTAGTTGGGGATCTCTCCGTTTCACTCTCCCCTACAAAACAAACAAATAAACAGCCCTGAGATCATCTAGTGAAAGCTCCTGTGTGAGCGCTCTCTCTGTCTCTCTCTGTCTCTCTCTCTCTCTCTCTGTCTCTCTCTTTCTCTCTCTCTCTCTCTCTTTCTCTCTCTCTTCCTTCAACCCACACTTTCATACATATTAACACCAGCTCTCATTTTCTCCTCTTTTATTTCAAGTTAAGAAGAGGTGATCTTTCTTTTTCCCAAAGGCAATCTTTCTAATTTAGCCTTTGACCCCATTTCCTCTACTGTCTTCAGGAAGCTCCTTCAAGTATGCACTTCCACTTCCCAGTTTTCAATTCCTCTTTATCTATTGACTGCTTTCATGCCTACAAACATGTGAAAATCTCTATCCTTAAAAAACAAATAACGAAAACCAACAGCAACACACAGATAATACAACTTTCACTTGTGCATGTCTTAATGTAAGCTTTTTTTCTAAGCTTGTTGCTAAAGCTTTCAGTATGAAATTTTCACTACTTAGTGAAATTTTGTTGCCTTCTTGATCTGACTAATTCCTTGTAAATATTTCCTGACTTTCTTGTCAGGCTGTGTTTCCCTTCCTCACTCTAAGCATAAGATCTTTTTAAATCATTTTTCATAAGTACAAGTTTATGATGAAAATGGAAGAAAAAGAGTATTTTTATACATGAAGAGATTTTTTTTATGATTTATCAAAGTGTGCAGGATTTTGATGCTGCTGTTGATGAAATTCCAATACCAATATGAACTTTGTTTTAAAATAAGTTGCAAAAATATACGTTATAAGAAAAAGCTCTCAGATGGCATCTGGGAAGTTTGCAAAGAAAAGAGCCTGTGGTGCAGACTTGTGGACTCAGGCATTTTTGTTAACTCAGAATAATGTCTCACTTTTTGGGAACAATTTAGTGTTATAAATAAAGAGAAAGATTATTCATTCATTAAAAAAAAAAACTAGAGAAATGTGATTGTAAAGTAGTACAGTTTTAAGGGCACAAAAGGGGGAAACAACACGACTTTGTCATTGAAAACTCTAGAGCACAATATGGTTGGTAGCACAGCTAATTTGCATATGTTTCATGATTAAAGAGAAGAAAATGAGAAATCACATAAAAATTTAGAAACCAAGGTTTGATTTTAAAAGGACTATCAATTTTATTGGGAAAATTTGCCGAGTTATAAATTTTTAAGTTAGAAAAAAAAGATAGTCACTGTGAGTCAGAAGTTTCTCATTTATACCACTGAGAAGAATTACATACACAAAAGTGAAATTAAGCAGCAGGGGAAGAAGAACATGAAAAGTAAACAAAAACTACTCCTTGGAGCTCAGGGAAAGTTAGAAGATTAAAGATCCCTGATTGACTATCCATAAAGAATGAATATCACCTGCCAAAAGCTCTAGAAAAGCTATTGCACTTCAGAGTCATCTGGAATTATACAAAAAGGAATTTGTAGCTCTCTGCTGTCACTTGTGGCCTGAAAAGAAAAGTTGGGGGATTGGCCCCTCCTTTGACATCATGGTGAGAGGAACTTGCTTCTTCTGTCAGCTCAATTCCGATTGGGTAGTAGAGCATTCAAGTGAGTGAATAACTGTCTAGGCTTACCTCTATAGCCCAGAGAGCGCCAGTGTGATGATGAACTTTGAAGTTCTTTATCTTAAGCAGTTCTATTTGTATTAGATCATAACACTTTCTTAAAGGAGATGGTTAATTGAGAAGAGCTTGTAAAGGTCATGTTCAAGTAGGAAAAAAATCCCTACTCGACAATTGTAAGGATCAACAGTTAAGTAGTGAGTAGAATAGTATTAGTAGTAGTAGTAGTAGTAGTAGCAGTAGTAGTAGTAGTAGTAGTAGTAGTAGTGGTTGTTATTGTTGACTGGTTGATAGGTTGGTTGGTTTTAGACAAAGAGATATACGGATATTCCTGCATGAATCAATAATATGTTTTCTGTACTGGGTTCCTATAAATGTGCATCCCAATCTTTATAACAGATATTGAGTTTCTTTGTGGGACAGTATGATATAGGTTCAAATGGGTATTTCAGTGTATTTACTCTGATAATATTAGTATCTATAAATTCATTATTTCTTTTGCCTTTTTATGTAAATGATTATGCTTAGGATCTAAGTGCTATTATGTGGGATTAGTGGTGTTCCACACATGTCAAACGCATGACTGGCATATAGCTGGTAAAATTCCATATGAGGCAAGAAACAGTTTAAAATGTAATTGGACAATGTTTAATAGAATAAGCAAAAATTCAGTGCAGCAAAATAATCTTAATTTGTGGTTCTCTGAGTCAATATGTTGCCTTCTGGAATTTATTTCAAGTTTTTACTACTAGCGCAGAAAATATATTGGATAAGGTCTCAAGATTTAGGGTGGTGATTAAATGAATTGCCTTGTTCCATGTACAGGGTTGCTCCTAGAGTGTTGGCCACATTTGTACATAGCTATGGTATGGCAGCCTATCTCTGGGAACTTAGAACCATTACCATGAGTATAAGTTGGGAAGGAGTAGAAGAGAAAGAAGCAAGCATTTTCTTAAAGCCCACTATATACCTAAACTGCACTAATTACATTATAAATATGTCCTCACATAGAAAGAGTGAGACAAACCAAGAGAAAGAGTTAGCAGGTTTATATCACATTTTGTTGATCCCACTATATGGCATCATGTACTTATAAGTACATTTATATAAATGAACACACTAACTATTTTTAAGCCCCACAGAAATGAAGTCTTCTACTGTAATGAACTGGAGTGAAAAGAATCTTGGTTCAGAAATTGGACAGTTGGGTTCAAAATTTAAGTTAGCTGCTTACTACTTAGTTACTTTTGGAGAGTCATGTCTCTACTCTGTTTCCCAGTTTTGTCATTTGTTAAATGAGGTGATTGAAATCAAAGATTACTAAGGCCTCTTCTTGCTTTACATCCTATGATAAAAGGCAATCACTTGCAATCAAGATATCAGTCAAAGGTCAAAAGACTCTCCAAAATTGGAACTGCAGAAAAAGTCAGGAGTCAAATGAGATGGGATGGAGTGGAATGAAAGAAGACCAAAATATTGGGGAAAATAAAATGAGATGCTCAAAATGAATCAAGAAGATTCATGGGATTCAGGAAATCAATCTTTTTTTTCTTCCTTTGTTTGAAATGTTTTAGAAGCACCATTGCCTTCAGATTTTCTTACCTCTATTTTTATATTCATGTGACAATGTCAAGTAGTCACTTTGGTTACATAATCACAATAATGCCTCTCTTGAGCTGACATAGGGTTGGGGAAGAATCCCACATATCTCATGCATGACCTCATAAATTAAGCACAGATTGAGCAATACTACAAAGTGCAGACAATCTCCTATCTTGGTTCTTTGATAAAAAATATATTGCAGGTCTCCACTTACAGTGAAAGTCTGCATATTAAAACTAGAAAGGTAGAGAAGGTGGTCATTTAACCTAAGGGGGCTAAACATTTTTCATGGTTTTAAATATTTATAGAGTAAGTCAAATAAAAACAATATTTGTAAAAATGTATTTAGTTTCTTATTAGCACTCATTCATATTTGCAAATATCTAAAATATTTATTAACTTTCTACTAAATATGTATTCTACCTAAATCATACATATTTGGTCTAAGCAAGAATCAGACTCAAAAATGTTCCTTACTTATTTGAAGTCCAATATGAGAAAACATTTTTGACATTTCCTTTGTTTTAGCCTTTCTTTTGTATCCTCGTGGCCAGTTCATTTACTATTAATCTTTCTCCACTTATTTAGGAAACTCCTCAGAAAGCAGATGTATGATGCCCCAACCATAGTCTGAGTCAGTCCAGGCAGAAAAAAATAAATCTACCAGACTCTGCTCTGCTCACTGATGGTTCTTAGGGGAAGTATTATCTCTGTCTGATTCTGTGTCTCTGCCTCTGCATTTCCGCCGCTCTCTCTCTGTCTCAACTATAGTCATCTTTATACTATGATTAGTCAGTTTAGCAGGATTTTGTAGATGTTGTCATCAGAAAGATAGAGGACCATAATGAGTGCAAGAAAATCAGTGTGCAAGGCATGTGCTCCATTGGTATCCCAATCAGACAAAGGAATCTAGAGAGCTCCCAGGATCTCAGAGAGCTGTGGAAGACTTATGGGAGGGCATGAACAATGATTACACAGGATAGAAAGGAAAGACAGCGTTATTCTCTTTGTCACAGGAGATGTCATCACTGACATTTGGATAGCAATAATATTGATAAGGACCTTTACACTACTTCATTTGAACCTTACCATAAGACAGTGAAGGAGTTGCTTCATTATCCTTATTTTATAATAGAGGAAACTGAAACTCAGGGTCAATATGACCTGCTTATAGTCTCACAACCAGTAAGTATTTGCAAGGACTAGGATTTCTATTTGGTGTCTCTAATTCTAATATGTCATGCACTGAGTTAAGAGTTGGGAATAAAAAGAAAACCAAAAGATCTGAAAGACAGTCAGTGCTCTCAAGGAGCTCATAGTGTTTTGTGGAGACAGACACACAACTATGTACAAATAAGATAAATACAGTTTAAACTGAGGGTGATCTCAGACAAAAGTCATTAAGATTGAAGATTGGGAAAGGCTCCCTGAAAAAGATGGCATTTTAGCTGAGACTTGAAGGAAGCCAGGAAATCAAGGTAGTAGAGATAGGGAGACCATTCTATGCTTGGGGGATAGTCAGTGAACAGATGAAAAGTCAGGAGATAAGAATTCTGTGTTCAAGATATGGCAAATCTAAATGTCGCTAGATCCCAGAGTTCATGGAAGAAATTGAGGCATAAAAGACTAGAAAAGTAGAAAGGGACAAGATTATGAGTGGTTTTAAAAACCAAACAGAGAATTTTATGTTTGATCCTGGAGGTTGACAGTAAGCTATTGGAGTACATTGAATAGAAAAGTTATGATCAGATCTGAGTTTTTGGAAGATGAATTTGACAGTTGAGTCTTTCATTTTTTTCTATTTAACTTCAACTGTTGACTGAATCTTTGCCTAGAGATTTCTTCCTAACCATCAAGATCTCTATTTTTCTAGTTAGAGATATGTATTTTTTATAACCAATAAATACTATTGAAAAAATGTTTTATTCAATACATTAACAAATTCTAATAATTTTGTGGGATTGATTATATTGATATGTTTTCTTAATAATTTTCCTAGATTTATTCATTAAAAAACCTTCTAAATCAGCAACAATTTCTAGGAAGAATAGTAGTATTTAATTTTAAAGGAGGGATACATTTTTTTTCTTATTTCCCCTATATCAATTTGGCAAGACTTACTTTCCTTTGTCTATTCAAATCTTTTCCTTAGGTCAGTTCCATTCCCTCCATCAAACTCTCATTCACTCAGTGGAAGATGCTGTTTTTCTTTTTTCTGATTTTTCTAGAATACTTTGTCAACTCTTCTTTGCTCCTCTCACATGCTTCCTTTCAATAGTATGTATTGCATCCCCCAAGTAGATTTTAGCTTTCATTGAGGAATATTGTATCATTTTCACCTTATTGTTACTATTACTTAGCTTAGAGACTTATACACAATAAATGTGCTTAATTATTACTTATTGAATTAGGTTGCTTATTGAAAACTTTTCCATTTAACCATTCATTAATTTATTCAACAAACACTTATTAAATATCAATTGTACTTAGTACAGTTGAAGACACTGTATGAAGTACTTGGGGAAGTGGGTGAGGACAAAGATTTTTAAGTAGGGTCTCTGAGCTCCAAGAATTTATATTCTGGAAGAGATGCAGCTTATTCATTCAGAATAGATGGCTCTGCAGCTGTGGAATGCTTTCTTTTTTTTTTTTTCAAATTAAAACATGCTAAGATAATTACAGAAAAAGGATATAGGATATGCATTCTCTGCTTTTTAAAGTATCTTGGATACAGTATTTTTTCTGATAAAGGGCTCAGTTCTCAAGTATGTAGTGAAATGAGGCAAATTTATAAAAATAAGAGATTACCCAATTGATAAGTGATCCTTCATAAGAACATGAAGAAGCAATTTTCAAAAGAAGAAATCAAAGCTATCAATAGTACATGAAAAAAGAATGTTCTAAATCACTGTTGACTAGAGAAATTCCAGTGAAAAATTAAACATCTCTGAGGTACCACCTCATACCTTCCAGATTGGCTAATAAGTTGCAGAAGGAAAAGGACAAATACTGATGAGGATGTGGGAAAAAAATGAATAAACTGCAGATGGAGTTGCAAACTGATCCAAACATTCTGGAAAATTATCGTTTTCTTTTGTATCTTTAAGATACAAACCCAGGAGTAATATCGTACAGTTCTAGGGTCCTTTGGCTCCATTCTAGTTCCAAATACACAACTCTATGATTCTGATGTCTCTTCTAACATGAAGATGCTATGATTGTGTTTGCTTAACATAATATTTACATGTATATTAGGTTGAATGCCCTGGTAATATTGTAATAATAGACACCATGGTGCTAACATTTGGGCCAGAGAAGCCATATTCAAGGTGAATAAAAAGTAAAACTTCAACCTTGCAAACCCCACCTTCTACACTACCCCAAATTAGGGAAAAATCTTTAGTTGATGGAATATTGATGTAATAAGGAATGTTATATGACTTGTCAAGCATCAATCATATATAAATCAATCCTCCTGTTCATGACAAGTTTATTCAAGAGAAATCTTATTTTTTCCTGTATTTTACAGTGAAAAGTATGATATATTTGAAGAATAGGATATTGGTTCAAATCTCAGCTCTGATTTTTACTGTCTATATGACTGACCAAGTCTCAGTCTCTCTGGGTCTCAATTTCCATACATGCAGAATAAATGAATTAAACTCATTATTAAATTCTTCTTTGAAATCTAAATAAGTAATAATTGGATACCACAGTTTATAGGCTGAAAGGATTTGATGAGAAGGATGTCTTGTGACCATCTAAATCTGGTTGTTATCTTTCCTTCTCAAAGAGGACCAAAATGACATTGCTCGCTATGCTAGAGTGAAGTTTCAGTGTGTCCAGCTGTGGCTGATCAGACCAACAGGAACTCAGAATGTTCTGCCACAGGTTTGGCACAAATAGTCCATGTGAACATTTGGAGTAGATTCTCTAAATTTGCCTGTGATCATCACAATAGCTATGAGATATGTGGTTTGTGACACCCAAAGGCTCAGGGAAAAATCTGTTCTGTAACACTAAAATAGAGCTGTTCTGTAACACTAAAATGAGTGCCTGACCTGATTTTGGAACATTAGAAAGTAATAGAAGAGCCAGGAATTCAAATTAGCCATAAACTAGCAGGTATGTGTTCCCAGAGCAGAGGAAATGGTTATTTTTTTCATGTGTAACAGCAAGTTGCTTTAAGGAGTGTCAAACATACTGCCTAATTCCACTGAGCTGTTTTCAGAGACACACCCCTCTGGCCTGCATCCTTCTGGTTTACTTAAAGGGCATCTCATTGTCACACTGTGAGTTCCTCTCAGTGCTACAAGTACAATATTAGATTGACAGTTATTTATGTGGAGGAAGGCATCTTGATGAGGCAAGGCTGATTTCATCTCTAATCCTGAAGAAGGACCTGCCACTAAAGTGTTAATGGACAGATGTATGAAATCTGAAGCTCCCCCTATGTTTCAAGTCATGGGAATCTCTTATAATGGAAACGTTTGTTTGGAGAAGGGACTATTTGTAGTGGTGACGTGTTATGCCAATAGTTATGATAAAGCTGCATCTGGCTTCTTAAGTGAACTTTAAAAATGATCAACCATGAAATAATTCGGGTAAAAGAAAAAGCAAAAGCAGCTTCCGCTAGGTCTGACCATGCACATTTGAGAGTGTAACACCTTGCTTTGTTTTGTTTTTTTCACACTAACTGCCATTATTATTAGTCCATTTCATGTACTGTCATAGATGGCATAAACATGAAATGACATTATGTTTTATTCTAATGTGATAATTTGATATTTAATTTGTAAAAGTTTGATGTTAATAGCCCTTGTTAAAGCATTAGTAGCAGGGAGACTAATGCTTTAACATAATTGTCAGAATTATCTGAAAATAGGGTTGTAATGAATGCTGTTGTGAGTAAAAACGTGTTAAAAGGATGAGTTTTTCCTTTTCTTTTTAACTTTTCTCCATTTTTTTTAACACTAATATTCTCCCAGTGATAGTAGGCTCAAAACTTAGATTAGTTCCTACCTAGCATGGATCCCACAAAATTTGTATATAGTAGCAGCAGCACTAATGCGTGTGTCTTTTATTTTACTGTCCAGTGTAGATCTAGAAGATTGCTCCCAAAAATCATTTCTTGCTTTTCCGAGTAACAAAGTTAGAACTACTGCAATATCTAGTCTGGAACTTAGACTCTGGAATTTTAGGACATCAGAGTGCATTCATGAAAATTATTTTTGAACTTGCTAGATTGAGAGACTCTACTTCTGTCATGAAGAATGGAAAAATACAAATGAGAAGGCCAGGGACAGAGGTCCATTCTTCAGAAGTCATTTGATCTCACAAGGGAAGAATTCCCTAAAGTCCTTGTCCTATGATCTCTCACCTGATAGGGCCACCGAGATCCTCTAGATATGAATGAACCCAACAGCAAACTGTGTATGCTTTTAAAGGAATGCACAGACCTCTCTCTCACCACATAATTGGCTAACAATAATTAGTTACAAAATGTCTGTGCTCCCCAGTCCCTGCAAGGCACTTTGTTTTCATGTGGTCACAATTTTCCTTGAAACTACCTCCCTAATATCTTCTCTATGGAGAAGTTGCATCAGTTGAGCAAGCTGAGATACCAGACCTCCATTACATGAGATATTTTTTGTTTAGACATTGCCAATATGGTAATTTGCTTTGCTTGGGCATGAATATTTTTAGAAGAGGTATGTTTTCTTTTGCATTTTTTACTTTGATAAAGAATAAATGAGGGAGAAAAATATAATTTTATTAATTAAAAAAATAAATTACTCACTAAAATTGTGATGTATATGAATTATTGGACTAGCTAGAATTCTTAAGGAAAAAATATCCAATAAGCTGAAGAATTCTGGAAAGCTTATATAAATATAATTAATAAATATTTAGCCAAAGGTTTGTCTCAGATGTCAGAATAATGCAGAATATTGACAGAGTGTTAACTTGCTATCACAGAATGACAACTTGTCTTCATAGTATACATAAGGGAAAGAACAGTAGGGTAAAAAACAATATTGGACTGGAAATTGTCACACCTGGTTATTAATCTTCTGTACCAAGTGGATATATTTGGGCAAATATATCCATCTCCTTGAGATTCAATTTCTTAGTTGGTAAAGTGACATGGTTTTCATACATGAATTCTGAGATCTCTTGATCTGTGATTCTAATACTGACTATGTAAGGAGACAGTTCCATAGTTTGGATGTTATTTCCCAAACAAAATATTTCATGATCACACTAGTTCATAGTTTGCTTCATTTCCTGAAATAAATTAATTTATCTTATATTTTTCTATATACATGCCATATCTTAACCTCACATCCAAATGAGATAAAATTAGCATTTTTCTTCTGGTCCAGACATCATAGCTATCACACAGGGAAACAACTCTGGCAGAGAAGGGGCAAGTCATCCCCACCGACTGTCAATCAAATGTCACTCAGAGCAAGCAAAGTAGCCAGAGTTGAACCAGAAAAAAGCCCTCAGGGAAAGACAGGGCACAGTATGTGCCAGAAAAGTCAAATCATCACCATCATTTTGACCACTGTATCCCCTGATGGAAACAACCTAGGTCCCTGAACCCACGAGTCTTCAGAATAATAGTGTCTACAAGACCAGCAGACCTGCTTTCAGTCTAATTTCCACATCCATTATTGAAGGAAGAAATCATTAAAGGAGAAGGGGAATGCCATTCTCAATACCAACAGCAAAAATTAATGATCAGATGTCACCTATATTTACCTTCAGTAATCTCTCAACCCTATTTCTGTTGTAAACTCAGGCCTCATATCCATTTATTATATTAGAAAGCAACTCCTGCGCTGAAAGGGGCAACCATCCCCACCAGCTTCAAATGAGCTAACACTCACAGTCCAGGAAAACTAGACTAGCTGAAGCCCTGAAGGAAAGACAGGAAGTAGCACGTACCAGGAAAATCAAACTACCACCATTATCTTACCGCTATTTCCTCTCATATTTCAATGTAGTCAGTTCAGAAAAGAAAAGGAAAGGATGAAGGGAACAGATGCTTTTTTAGTGTCTACTATATGCGAGACATTGTGCTAAGTGCTTTGTAAATTCATGCCTTTGAAATAGCAATGATGGACAAGTGCCCATACTGAGCAGCTTGGAGGTGCAGCTTCTCACTAACTCCTTCATGTTACAGCCACATCTACTGAGGACCTAGTAAAGAAAGTTCTGATTTCCAAAGTCCCAAGGCAAATCCCAAAGCATGGAAAAATGGTTCAACATCAGAAACTGATGAAGAGGCATTATCACCTGTTTTGCTGATGCGTAGGAAGGGTCATGAGACTTTTCTATCTGATTGCAGTTAAAATCTTTCACATATTTTGTCTCTCTCATTAGAATGTGAGTTAATTGAGGGCAGGTACTGTCTACTTTTCTATTTGTATCCCATGTACTTAACACAGCTCTTTGCATTCAATGAGTACTTAATAAATGCTTTATGCATTCATTCTTTGAAGGCAGGAACTTTTATATTCCCTTAGCAGGGTGCCTGGCGCAAAGTGACAGACACTTACAGAACCTGTGATTTCAATGATATAGAGATCACCCAGATGGGGAAACATCATCTACCAGTGAAAGTTATCACCTGCTTTACAGTTTTAGTCTTAAAAATTGACCAGAGCACTGAGAAATTAAAGGATTTGCCCAAGGTTATGCATTCAGTATTTGCGAGGAAGAATTTAAACCCAGGTTTTCCTAATTCCAAGGTCAGCTCATAGCCACTGCATCAAATTGCCCTTCCTGTCACTCTTCCACAAAGTAGGTACTTAAAATATACTTGGTTGAATTGAATTTAATGGCCATCCTTCCTTTCTTCACTTACCATATTTTCCTTATGATTTTGTTTGTCAATTTCTGGGTATGTGGGCACAATTCCCTCGAATCTGGCTCTTTGGGAAGTTTGATACCTTCTGAGAAATATGCTGCCAGCTATTTTATTTTGTTTTGCCTTATTCCACTGATTGTAGACAGGATAATGTTATACTTTTCTCCCAAATGACTACATATAAACATGAAAACCAGAGTTGGCAGTAGGACCTGATTAAAATCTGTGTTTTTCTTGGTTTAGACTTCAAAATAGGATTGGTGGTATTTTAAGTCGTTTTAATTGGTCATGTAGAGTTGACATCCAAGAATGCACTTGTTCCCACTTTCTACATTTATTACTGTTCTCTGTTTCATCCAGAAAATAGATGACTGGCTTGCTCTCACAGGGTTAGCAAACAATTCAACCAATCCTAATGTGTGTGCGATGAACAAAACAGGGTCAGGTCTCTTCAAACAAACAAGCAAAATTAACCCAATCTTCACCCTCATTTTTTAAAATAAGATTTCAAGTAAAACTATTTATAGACATATTTTCAAAATTTAAAATGTGCTATCTTTTCCCCTTTTGAGTCAGAAGGGGAAAAAAACTGATCACTTTGAACCTGTAGGATGACAGTATAATAACTTTCATTAAGGTCAAAATGAAAAAAATAATCTGGAAAAAGGTAACTCTTTTAAATGACACTTTTTGAAATGGATATGATTTTATCAATAAGAATAATCCTAAAGAAGATTCATTGCCATCTTCTTGACCTCCGAATGCTATATAACACGAGGCCATTCCATTTGACTTGCAACTGAAATAACCCATGTTAATGTGAGTTCCACCTGGAAAGCATGCACTATCTTGCTTTTCTTTCAGTAAACAGAGCACTTAGCACACTGTTTTTACACAGTGAGAGCTCAAAAATACTTTTTTATTATCCATTAATCAACCCATTAAGTAATTCTTCCATTGCGTTTTTGTTGACGTGCCACTTTGAGTTTTCCCATCTAAGAAAGAGCTAATCAGGCATTATACAATATTATATTAACTCATTCAGGTCATTAAGATATTTTCAGAAAATATCAGTATTTCCAGTTCCCAGACCTTTGATGTAAGCCCTGGGCCCTCATGTCTTAAACAAAAAACCATAATGAGATGCACAGGTGTGAGTCAGACCCACAAGAGCATGTGATATATAAGATTAGCTCAATAGGATGTAGGCTTTAACAGAATGAAAGAATAGAAATCAGGATGAGTGCCTGTCACAAACAGCTGGAGTAAGGCAGGAGGAAGGAATATGAATTGCTAGTTCCTCTATATTCTCCTCATTTCTCTTCTTTTCCTTTCTTTAATTTTAGTATTCCAGTCATTCAAAGAAGCACCCAAAACAATGACAGCAACAAAACCAAGGACAGAATTATTCTTCGTTGTTTGTCCTTTTAGCCATGAACTCTCCCTTTTCCCTGGAAGGTAGGTGATGCCACTACCACTAAGGGGATGTGCTGCTGCTCCTGGTGGCTAGCAGGAAGCACCATAAATATCTTCCCGGAGTATTCTCTCTCATTTTTGTGGGATCTCCTTTAAATATTGCCTTAATTCCAAAAATGTGAATGTGAGGGGAAAAATTTCAAATTCTGTATCCCTGTAGATAGTCTTCCTTCATCTACAGGTGTTGCACCAACCTAAAACAAAACCACCTAAAAATAAGCATTGCATTTTCCTGGGTGGTACAG
This sequence comes from Bettongia penicillata ogilbyi, assembly GCA_023548195.1. Taxonomy (NCBI): domain Eukaryota; kingdom Metazoa; phylum Chordata; class Mammalia; order Diprotodontia; family Potoroidae; genus Bettongia; species Bettongia penicillata. The sequence continues at coordinate 8,559,717 of JAJHZJ010000470.1, read as the reverse complement.
TAGAAAGAAGACAATATTTGGAGCGTGAAGACTTTGGTTCAAATCTTGGTTCTATCGATACTGATGTGAGCTGGGACAAATCATTTAAATTCTTTCACTTCAATTTCCTCATCTGCAAAATTCGAGTTGAACTGAGTGATCTTTGAGGTCAGTTCCAGCTCTCAGTTATGAATCTAAGCCTTTCTTGACCCCAGCAACTGTTAGAGTCCTCCTTTCAGAAGCTACTTGGTATTCACTCATTTTAAAACCTATTCTGCATATACTTACATTTATACATATTGGGTGGGCACTAGGATAGATGATTCTTTGGGGCAGAGACAATTTTACTTTTCTCTTTGTATTCCATTTTCATGCGTAGTGTCTAGCATATGTTGAACAACTAATAAATACTGGTTGGGTGATTGTTTATCCTCTGATCAGCCGATACAAACATGCTTATGTTGAATTCTTTTTAGAACATCAATGAGAAAATTACCTGGATATTTGCTAATTTCCTTTTTTGTGGTTTTAAAAATAAATATTCCCCACAAGGGCACTGGTGTATTAATCAAGCACACTGATCGCTGTTGTCATAGCCACCTCAGGGGAAAATAGTATCACCTTAATTTTAATACTAAAACAATCACAATTAGTATTAAATCTATATTTTCAATGGGAAACGATGAAGTAATTATTTAGATTATTTCAGCTAAAATTTCCCAGTGTCCTTTCGAAAAGATATCAGGGAATAATCAAATTTCAGCTTTGGAAGAGACCTTAGTGACTATCTAGTCCAACACATATCCTAGCAAAAATCTTTTTTAGGATAGGCAACATATGGAATTGAATATGTTTGCAAATAATGCCCATATGCTCAAAATATGTCACTTTGACAAACACACATCAACTTCTGATTTCTAAATGAAACTGTTTTAGAGGTCTAGTCAGTCCTAATGTATGTGGCATATGCTACTGGTTCTTTCACATTTCTTATAAAATAATTTTTGACGTGAGTATAACCTGTAAATAATTTTATGTGATACTTATTTTTAAAATCACATTATTTGATTTGCTATGAATTCTTGCTAACTTTCATGTGATGACTGATTGAAATATATGTATACTGATTCTAAGCATTGTCAAAGGGTTACATAACTTAGAATTAATTAATAAATTAATGCTAGGTCATATTTAATTAGTGGACTTATGCAAGTTTAGAAATTATTAGTGCTAGCTCACATTTTTATTTCACTTGGTTTTGCAAAATGCATTTTTCATATCAACACTCAGTCCAGTGGGGCACACTTTAAACAAAACAGTAACAAATTCCTTGAATATCTAAGCATACCTGAATTGAGAATAAGAACACTACAAAAATATTGACAGCATCACTAATCCAGATGCTTGGTAATAATAAAAAGATGTGACATTTCTCTACCGGTGAATTTTGCCACCAATTGTAGACATGGCATAGAATGAATTAGATATCACAAGTAAGTTCTGGGCTTCAGAGAGTTAGAACTATAGTCACAAAGCTGCAGCAATATTGCCATGTCATTGGTATTCACTTTCAAATGGTGTCTATGGATTTTTAATAAGATGGCAGAGTGAAGCCGTGAGGGGTCTTTCATTCTCAGGATCACTGTCAAATATGGTTATAGGAAAACTGAATAAAAAACCCCACAAATTTTAATGCAAAAAATTAAGTTATTTATGGGACAATAAACTAAAATAAAATAAGTAAAATTTAAAGTAAAAGTAATAAAGAAAAATAGAAGAAATAAAGACCAAATAGTATGAGGTTATATTATAAATGGCACAACAAAATTCATTAAAATTATAATACAGAGAGCATAGAAACTCTAAAAGAATTAGAAGAAAATAAATAAAAAATAACATAAAAGATAAAGGAATGACTAGTGGAAACATTTAAAAAAGATGTTGGTGGCACTATGTACTATTAAAATACAAAAGGGAGAATACAAAAGTATCAATAGAAGCATGTAAGGCAAAGTAATACAGTGAAGGACAGATTGGTAGACAGCATGATTGAAATGGGAAAAAAAAGCAAGTTCAGAAAATGATCTAATTGCATGGATGGAGGCAGTGGGGAGGCAGAGATTGAGAAGGAAGAATCAGCATCATTTCTTTCCTCCTGAAAATCTAAGGAGGCGAATAAAAGCAACTGAGCTTGCAGTCTGTTTGTTTGTTATAAAACAAGGGGTTAGATAGGGTGGGGGAGTCTCATCTTCCCCAAATATCTCTGAGAATGTATAGTAGTATGAGCCTAGGTCTAATGGGGAGAAAGCCAATTTATGTTAAAGTTTCAAAGTATGCTTTGGTGTTATCTGTATCCTTGGTTAAGTTTTAAAAGCAATTTGTGACAGCTATGATTTTACTTGCACCTTCATTCCAGACTTGCCCTTCTCCAACTTAAAAACACCAAAGGTAGAAATTCTCATATACATGGAAAATTAATTTGGAGAAAGAAAAAGAATCAGGGGACAGTCTGCTTGGGGTGAAGTCATGGGAGGGCATAGCAGATAGGCAACTTATTGGATAGAACACTGGAGTCATGAGATTTGAGTTCAAATACAACATCCAACATTCACACATATGTGTGACCCTGAAAAAGTTAGTTATCCTCTATTTGCTTCAGTTTTCTGAAATGTAAGTTGGGGATAATGATAGCATCCATCTCTCAGGGCTTTTATGAACATCCAATGAAAGACTGTCTATAAAGTGCTTAATATAGCAACGGGGGACATAGCTGGTGCTATATAAATGTTAGTATTGTGGTTCATTGTGTGATTGCTTTTATTGTTCTTGTTACAGGGGAACATGATGCCTAATTTGGAAGTTATCTGATGTTTGTTCAGGGGAAGAAAGAGAAGAAAAATCAGGTTGAGGCAGTGATTTGGACAAGGATGTCCTGGGGAGAACTCATATCCTGTGTGTTGCATTCTAGACTGGGTTATGGACAGAGGAAGGGTTCATGTGAGATGGAAGCTCCTTGAGTTATGTCAATGCTCTGAGCCATTGCAGCAATTGCCTTAATTATGACTCAGATCATTAGATTACAGAATTTTAGATTTAGAGATGAGATGGACCCTGAAAATAATTTAATCCGATATATGCACTTTACAGAGTAGTAAAATGAAGTCCAGGAAGATTAAGTAACTTGTCAAGGATGATGTAGGTGGTGGGCATCAGTGGCAGGATTTGAGACAAGGCCCTCTTACTCCACAGTTATTTGATCACTTGGTACAAATTTTTGCTCTAATAGGGACGGTCTTAAACTACCATGCTCCTTTTAGAAACAATTAAGTTTCAATTTGAATTTTGATTCAATGCTTGACATTTTGTGATAGCAAAACCAGGCTACTCTCCTTTTGTGTCTAGTTTGGAAACTAAAAATATATTGAAATATTAAAATGGGAAGAAACCAGTCAAAATAAAATAAATTACTGGTTAATTACCAGAGGGAATGAAATTTAAGTTTAGTAGAGCGCAGGAAGTGTTATTAACAACTAAAAACCATCATAAGAGAGCTCATGAAAATACAAAGTTGGAAATAACTGAAATTGGGAATTAAGGAATTAAGATCTGACTTTCTGACTTCCTAGTTTTTTGTAAATAATGAATTAATAGAAATGCTTTAAAAAAGAAAATGTATTTAACTACTTGATGAAATTTTAAAAATAAAGGATAAGAAGATCTTTTATATTTCAGTTTTGACTTCATAGGAAGTACCATTGATAAGATGTTAAGGGTAATGAAGTTTAAAATGGGAATTGTTCAAAGACTCTAAATGCAGGGAAAAGTTGATCTGTGTTACTTGCATCAAAGAGAAAATAGATTCCTTAATGATCTCTTCTGTGACAACTAAGGGTAACATTCTCCTTACTGATGACGGCCAAAATTAGATACCTTACACTTGCAAATATACTTTCTATGACAAGGAGCCCAAGCTGACAGACATCACCTCTTGGTAAGATGAGACAATAATGCTTCATCTTTCAAAGGGGTTATTTGTGTGATGAAGACAAAGGCTGAATTGCTTAGGGAAAAAAGGTTTCTGCAAAATAAGGAGAGACTTTGTTGAGAATGACTTAAGAAATGCTTAATCAAATGTGGTTTATGTTTTTAAATATAATGAGGTGTGTTTCAAGATATTGACTAGTTTTTGAATTGTTCAGACTAGGAAAAGAGATGTGTTGGCAATGTTAAAGTGATCTTAACATCTTGTTATAAAATAATGCTTACTTGAATAAACTATGGGAAATTGCTGTGCTTTGAAAAAGTGTAACAAATGACTTGAAAGGTGCAGCCTTAAAGTTGTTGCCCATTGGTAACTAAACTGGCAGCCTTCTGCCAACACCATTCACTGGCACTTCGAAGCTTTATGGTGAAGGACTTGTCAGGTCATTCATCACCACCTGTCATCTGAAAACATAAATTAAAATTCAGCAGTTTCCCCCAGATCTACTAGGAAGCAAGTGTGTCTGTCAGGAGTCCTGATGGAAAAATTATGGCACAAAGTCAACCTTTTGAAAAAATGTGTACATTAGTATTAGTGTGGGCAGAGACCTAAAATGGTCAATGTTCACTTTATAGCCAAAAAAAAATCCTGAAATAGAGCAAAGAAAAACAGCTTTAAGTGAGAAAAAAGAGCTGTCCAAAATGAGTATTAAGTTAAAAGCCTCTAATTTTATAAATCATAGTAATTTGACAGGTTACTATGTTAATGGTGAAGAATGACATCCAATGTGTCTGCTTAGTTTCGCCAAAATGTCAAAGGGGAGAAAAAGAGAGTTTTTTTTCTGGTTTCTTTGGAATTTTTATTAACACATACGTGTTTTAAATGGGAATCAAGAACAGCAAATAACTATGATAAATAAGCAGAGTTTGATGCATTTGACCACAAAGAGCCATTTTATAATTATGGGAATTTTATTCTCATTTTAAAAGCAATTACGTTGAAAGGGTATGAATGTAAAAGACTGGATCTAAAAAATACCCCCACACTGCACAAGTACATTATATGACTAGGCATAGGTGGTCTTCAGAAGAAACTATTGGCATATATACTCATTTTCTCCTCGATTGAGATACTGGAGTATAATTGTGCATTTGCTAAGTGAGATGTTAATATAGGTTAAGTGGCCCATCAGTGGTTCTATGGCACTGCCAGGTGAAATGGCTCATTCACTAGTATTAAGACAAATAATCTTTAATTAGATATATAGGCACAAACAATGGAGGAAAGTACCACTGGCATTGCTTCTGACCTAATTTTTTTTCAATGTGAGGCTACTACTGTTCATTTCTTTGAAAATGAGCTTATATTGATCGTCAAAACAATGTAAAAGCAAACAGCTAAGGTAAAACAGAAGCCTGAAACAAGTAAACAGACAAACTCTTTTATTGTCAATTTTTCTTAAAAACTTCTGTCTTTTAAAAGAAAATTGCAGTAGTCCATAAGGAAGGTATGTTCAGCTCTGTTAGATTTTCATGGGATGAAATGAATTCTTTTTCTCCCCTAAGGTTTAACCTTTATAAGTTCCCCAAGTAGCAAAGGGCAGACAGATTGTTTTGAGATGAAGTAGAGTTGTGCATGTCTTTGAAATCATTATTGCTAGCCTCTCCAATTTTCTGTATATCAATCTAAACCAAGCATTACACATGGAAGAGGTTTTCTAATCAAGTCAAAATTTGGCATCAGGAAATCAAACAAACACATTTCATCTTCTGTTTTCAGATGCCTGCACATTACTCCAATCTGTTATTGTTATTTTTAGGAGAACCAGTAATGACAATATTTGAGGATCTCTGAAAGAAGTGATTTTATAATATGGTAATCCCTTGCCATATGTTTTATCTTTGTGTGTGTGTGTGTGTGTGTGTGTGTGTGTGTGTGTGCATCTGTGTGTGTGTGTGCATGTGTGTGTGGGGGGGTCGGGTATCAGCAAGGACACCAGCATATGCAGGAGGGACTGCTGTACAGGTTCTTAGAACTGCTTTCCTAAAAGGAAAGCAACTTTTGAGGGATGAACAATCGCTTTAATCAAGCCCATGCATCATTCACTTAGTTCAGGGGAAAAAGTCAGCACCCTGAATTTCAGAGAAAATGCAACCAGAGGAGCCAAGATCAACCAATAGACACAGCTTCCAACTGTCTGACCATAAGCAATACATACATCACAGATCAATAGACAGTTCCTACTGTCTAACCATACATACATACTTACCAGAAAGAGAAGCACGAAGATCTGAGTTTTCAAAGCTGGAGGGTTCCTTAGTGGCTGCCCAGAGTCTTGTCTGGACAAACAAACACTTTAGTAATCCCTAAAATCAAACCTCACCTCAAATTATTTATACACTTTTTAGAGCCACAAGGCATCTTAACCCTTGAAAACCAGTGCCTCATTAGAAATTAATAAAAGGTGTGGGTCTCCCCTTATCAAGCTTCCCTTAATGGGCAGCAATTCCATCAGTGGGTGGGGAATATCTTTAACTGTCTAGCTAGCATTACAGGGGGAAAGACTTGAGGGAGTCATGAGTGCAAAATACTTCTGAAACATAAAAGAGATTGGAATCTGAAAGAAAAAAAACTTTTCAAAATCTTACTTGATAGAGATACTATTATCACTTTCTAGAATCTACTAAAAGAATATTTGAATTATGTTGGAGTGATTAATTGACCTCAAACACAACAATTTAAAGCACTAAGAACAATCATTTTGTCATTTATGTTACCAAATTGGAAGGTAGCTCAGCAACCTAAGAAAAGGAATGAGTTTTATGACATATGTAACATATGGTCAACTGGACTTAGTTTGAACAAGTACTACCTTGTTCATAATAGAGCCTCGTTAATGTTTAATGAATGAATGAATACATGCATAAAACAATGCACTAAAAAAGTATGGTACGAATGTGGTGAGTTTCTCTCTTTGTGCTCTTGGTCCTTGAATGTGTATTAGAGTTTCCAGGGAAGTCATATTCAGGGCATAGGCTTAACTGGGTTTTTGAAGTCAGAGACCTAATAAGGAATTCCAGTTCCCAAACACTACAAAATAGAAAGATTATCTAAAATAAAATCTCTAAGAAAAATGTAAATGTCGTACAGGGAAAAACCTTGATCCTAAGACTATAAGACTTTTTTGGGGGAAATGAGGTATGGTTTGGAGTAGGCTTGGAGTAGGACAGATACCTAGGAACAAAGTGATAGTCCTGTAAGACTGATGGGCAAAAGAAGGGTACTATCTGGTACATTCCTATTTTAAGTAATTTGTGCAAATTAGGCACTAAGCTTATTTTTTTATCCATCAAAGGAGTACAAGTGCTGTTAGTCTCCTCTACATTCCAGTTGCCTGGGTTAAAGCCATAGTCATCTTATTCAAGTTACAATCCTGATGTATGCTTTTTTGTGCAACCTCCAAAACTGATATGAATCCTTGAGGTACTTCTAAGAGTCCTCTGTCAAAGATTACCCTTTCAGTCTTTTGTACTAATCCTTTTTTTCATACACAATGAATTTTGTTCAACTTTGTTCTTTTATTCTTGTGTGTGGATCTCATATGCTCATATTTACATCTTGTACATCATTATTCTTTCATTTTCTCACTTCAATCTTGATAAAAGAAAAGAGAAAAACAAAGAGACATAAATGGGAAAAGCAATAAGCATTTATAAAGCACCCACTATGTGTCACGTACTGTGCTAAGTACTTTCAAAGAACTATTTCATTTGATTCACACCGCAATACTGTGGAGGAAAGTGTTGTTATTAATGGGAAACTGAGACAAACAGATTAAGGAATTTGCCTAGAATTTTACAGCTGGTGAATACTGGAGACTAGATTTGAACTCAGGTCCTGTTTATTTTAGTTCCAGTGTTCTGTACACTGAACCACCTGGCTGCACCAATTAAATTAACACAGTAGTAACAAATAAAATGATATGTTATAGGGAAACTAGCATCTATCTTTGGATTTTTGCTCAGTGTTTCCTCTTTCCATTTCACTCATATTTCTGTCCTTTTCATGTTTCTCATTTCTGTATAACTCTCTACTGGTTTTTTCATACCCACTTTGTTTAGATCTTTCATATTGCTTATTTCTTCCTGGTCTATGTTGCTCTCCTCTTCCCCTGTGACTTCTTTGTCCTATCACTTTCTGTTTGCTTCCATTGTATACTTCTCATCTTTTCCTATTCTTGAACTGCCTTTTCCCTATCTACACTTTTGAACAAAAGGTCCTACTAAGGAAACAAGGCACAGAGAAAAGATTGAAGGGAAAGATGTACTAAGGGAAGCTGACCAGGATTCTCTTACTTCATTTGGTTTTACATTGTATCTGGCTTTATTTGAGAGGCATCCAACTATGAATTCTGCACAACTGGTGGTAGCTGAAGAGTCCAAAACTTGCTGTTGGTAAAAAATGTCCCATGATCCCCAGGGCAACTGGCAACACCAAATTTGACACTGAAGTTTTTCTCTTTATAATTTAATTGTGTTGAAGGCACAGGGGTGATTAGCATTTGGTAAAGGCAGGGATGAGTCCCTTGCATAACAGAATGACCAATGTGAGTACTAAACAGAAAAAAGAAAAGAAAAGAAAAGAAAAAAACTCTCGAGGCCAATTACAGGTTGTTGCTGCTGTTATTTTTAAAATTGCCTGAGATTATGATAAACATTAATTAAACCATAAAAAATTATGGGAAATTATAACTAACAAGGGAAGATACATATATTACATATGTATATACATATACATGTATGTGATATATCAAAGAATGAAGTTACTTGCCAATGGTGACAAAATGGTTAAGGTTTTGAACCAAATATATATGTGTATATTTTTCTTTCTTTATGTAGATATATACATATATATATATACATATATATGTATATATTCAAATATATGAAAATATGACAAAAAGGGGAGACATACATATATACACATAATTGGAGTACATATACATATGTATGTGTGTACTTGTGTATATATACATGCATACACATATATGCATATGTGTATATGTGTATCCACAATGCTCATTTCTATGTAGAGAGACACAGAGAGAGAGAGAGAGAGATGCAGAGAGAGAGAGAGAGACAGAGAGGCAAAGAAAGAGGAGAGAATATTTGAATATTGATCCAGCTCCCAGCTCAGACACTGCAGTCATTTCCCCACTACCTGGTGACTAAATGTCACCCATAGGGCATATAGAAAAGCACTTTGAAAGAGAGTGAGACAGAAGAAGGCATGTGCCAAACAAGTCAAATAACTTCTTTTACCTCTCCTGAGACCTTGAGGGAGACAGTTTGAGACCTGAGAGCAAGAACACCAAAAATTGCATTGTCTTCCATAGATCAGCAACTTTATTTGAGCAGCTCTCTCTACTAAAGAAAACATATTACCATCTTAATGACCATGGGACCATTCTCTCTGACATAGATAAACTGTCCTGTAAATGCTATCTCCCATTACTTTAATGATAGCTTTTTGAGATCAAGGTTTTTCCTGCTTTTCTGCTTGTGTTTTCAGTACTTAGAACAATGCTTTGCATATATTAAGTGCTTAATAAGTGATTTTTCATTCTCTCAGTGTTGTTTTCTATGGTTAATCTCAGAAAAATATCTTAATCTTTCCTACATCCCCAAAATAATTCCCAGGTCCAGTGATTCCAATTTATTGTTCTTTTATTGACAGTTGTGAAATACCCATTTATTGAAAAGAGTCAAATGATCATGATAACCATTTTACATATGAGCAAAATAAATAGCAAGAATGAATAAAGTAACTTGCCAATGGTGAAAAAATTGTTAAAGTTTGAGCCAGGTCTCAAATCTTCCTTTCTATATTACAGGTCTTATACTCTTTTCACTACACCACAATATCCACTTGTGTCACTTATAAAAAGGGGGTGGAGCCAAGACTTCGGAGTAAAAGCAGGGATTTCCCTGAGCTCTCACACAAAGGCCTCCAAATACCTGTAAATAATGATTCTAAATAAATCCTAGAGCTACAGAACCCACAAAATGAAAGAATGAAACAAATCTCCAGCCCAAAACAACCTGGAAGTTGAGAGAAAAGGTTCTTCCACACAGGGAAGGAAGCAGAGCACAGTCTGGCATGGACTGCACTGACACAGATGAATCATTTGCAGCTGTGGCAGTTTCTGGACTTCTTAATGCACAAATGATATATATATATATATATATATATATATATATATATATATATCAGCAGGAAAACTCTTTGGCATGTGGTTGGAAGAGGAGTGCATGGTCTGGCCAGGTCTGGTCCCAGCCACAGAGCAGTAGGGGTCAGAGGGTGTTGCTGTGGTTCTTGACAGTGGTGGCTAAAGAAGTGATGGTAGTGGCGATGGCTTGACAGCAGCAGCAGCAGAGGCAGAAACTGATTCTAGGACTCTGGGCCCAGAGACAGTGGGGGATTGAGCAGCTGACACAAAATCACTGAAGCCAGGGACAGTACACCCATCCCTACCCCCACTGAAAGTAGAGTTTTACCTTAACAATGAGTTAAAAGGTCAAGTATTTAGCTGGGAAGATGAGTAAACATCATAAAAGAGCTCAAACAATAGAACCTTACTTTGGTGACATAGAAGATTAGGGCATATAACCAGAGGAATAGAGCAGTGTCAAAGTTCCTACATCAAAAGACCCCTCCAAAAAATAAAAATAAAAAAGAACTTGAATTTGTCACAGATCATGGAGAGCCTCAAAAAGGATTTTGAAAATCAAGGAAGAAAAGTAAAGGAAAAATTGGGAAGAGAAATGAGAGTCATGCAAGAAAATCATGAAAAAATGAGTCAACAGATTGCTAAAGGAGACAAAAAATAACACCTTAAAAAACAGACTAACCAAAATGTCAAAAGAAGTCCAAAAAACCAAGAAGGAGAAGAATGCCTTAAAAATCATAATTGGCCAAATGGAAAAGGAGGTCCAAAAGTTCACTGAAGAAAATAATTCCTTCAAAATTAGAATGGAGCAAATGGAAGCTAACAACTTTATAGAAATCAGGAAATTTTGAAACACAACCAAAACAATGAAAAATAAGAAGATAATGTGAAATATCTCATTAAAGAAAAAAGATCCTAGACATCATTATTCCAGAAATTATCACAGAAAACTTCCCTGAGATTCTAGAACCAGAAGGTAAAATGGAAATGAAAAGACTCTACTGATCACCTCTGGAAATAGATCCTAAAAGGAAAACTTCAAGGAATGTTGTAGTCAAATTCTAGAGTTCTCAGCTCAAGGAGAAAAAATATTGCAAGCAGCTAGAAAGAAACAATTTAGGAAAGAAATACAATCAGGACAAAAGATCTAGCAGCTTTGACAGTAAGGTATTGAAGGGTTTAGAATATAATATTCCAAATGTCAGAGGAATTAGAATTAAACCAAGAATCACTTACCCAGCCAAACAGTGTGTAATCCTTCAAGAGAATAAATGGATATTCAATGAAATAGAGAACTTTCAAGCATTCTTGATGAAAATACCAGAGCTGGATAGAAAATTTGACTTTCAGATATAAGAAAAAGAGAAGCATGGAAAGGTCAACAGAAAAGAGAAATCATAAGAGGTTTATCGAATTTGAACTGTTTTAATTCCTACATGGAAGATAGTATTTGTAGCTGATGAGACCTTTCTCAGTATTAGTGTTGTTGGAGGAAATAGTTACCTAGATAGGTAGATAGAGGTCACAGGGTGAGAGAGGAATATATTGGGAGAAGCAGAAAGGGAGAGCTAGAATGGGGTAAATCATCTCACATAAAAGAAGCAAGAAAAAGGTTTCACAATGGAGGGGAAGTGGGGGTAGGTGAGAAAGAATGAGTGAACCTTATTCTCATCAGATTTGAGGGGGAGAATAATACACACTCATTTGGGTATCTTACCCTACGGGAAAGAAATTGGAAGGGGATAAGAGATTGGGACATGATAGAAGAGACAGCAGATTGGGGAAGAGATAGTCAGAAGCAAACACTTTAAAAAAGAGATAGTGTCAAAAGAGAAAATGGAACAAATGTGTGGTGGGATAGGACAGAGGGAAATGTAGCTAGTCTTTCACAACATGATTATTATGGAGATGAAAAGAAGGGAGGATATTTGTAACTCAAAGTTTTAAAAATGAATTTTTAAAAAAACACTTCTTCCTGCAACTAGTAAATAAGGTATACAGGCAATGGGATAAAGAAATCTATCTTGCCTGTCAAGAAAGTAAAGGGAAAGGGGATAACAGGGGATGATAAAAGGGAGGGCAAACTGGAGGAAGGGGTAATCAGAATGCATGCCATCTTGGTAAGGGAAAGGGAAAGGTGGGGAGAAAATTTGGAACTCATAATCTCATGGAGATGAATGTTGAAAAGTAAAAATAAATAAATCTTAAAAAATAAAATCAGGATGATAATATTCATGTGATCATACTTTGTAGAGTTGATGTAACTGGGGTCAATACAACATATAACTCTTATACAACATACACCATATGGTACAAGAAACTACCTAGCCTCTGCTTGAAGACAGCCAGTGAAGGAGTAATATGTGAAACTGTAATGTTCTTTTTGCTGGACTACATGAAAGATTTCTTACATATGGAATTGGACTGATAATGCATGCAGTATCTAACTTTATAGAGTTGTTGTACAAAAACTTTTTGGTAACTGCTAATTAAATATTAGTAATTATTATATACACCAGACGGAAAAATACTTTAATAAGATCATTTAGAGTGCTCAATTCTGGCCAAACACAGTAGTAGAGATCAATTAATGACTGGATTAACAGAACTGAATCCAGATTGTAGTTCAATAGGTAGATTGGAAATCTGTTGATATATCGTTTTCAAAAGTTCATTATAGAATGACCCAGAATTCTTCCCTGGGCTATACATATACACACATATATGACATACATCACAATATACATATATGTATATGATATATATCACATACATGCACAAAATTTTACACTTATCTCTATTAAAATTCTTCTAGTTAGGCAATGAAATTGTCTTCCCTGGTAAGCATACCCTAGATCTGACTCTGTAATCTGATCTGTTAGGTACCTCTTCTAGCTTTTAATTATTTGGGAATTGGTTAAGCATCATAATTAAATGAGCTAAATATGGAATAAGCTAAATGAGCTAAAATAAACTGTGTGAAATATTATTCAGGGTTTGAAAGTTCAGCATCATATTTATAAGATGGGGAGCCATTATTACATGAGAAACCTTGTAAAAATAAAGCAAATCTGGGGACGGTCTGCAACAAAACCTTTAACGCAGTTAAATGTACTAGAGCAATTTTAGATAACATTAAAAAAAAGAGTAATCAAAAAAAAGGTGGTGATAGTCCTCTTATAATATGACCTGCTCATGTCACATGTAAGATAAATTTCTACTCTAGGTAACATATTTTCATAAAGGAATGATTTTAAATTTCAATTTGACTTTGGAAAAATTAATTTTATTAATTTTCAATTTACAGAAATCTATTTTCATAAAACACTCATTATAATGGAAAAGAAAAATGAAAAATGTTACAAAAATGCATAGGAAAATAAGACAAATTTCCATATTGGCCAAGTTTAAACACACACACACACACACACACACACACACATATATATATGTATATATATATATACATATATACATACATATATGTGTATCCATTTCAATATATGTATGTATATATCCTCATACACACACAGAGTGCATAACCTGAGTCCTTTGCATCTTTATTAGGAGGTGGGTAGCACATTTCATTAAGTGTCTTTGAAAAGTATTTCCAGTCTTTCCATTAATAGCTTTTAAGTCTTTCAAAGTCATTTGTCTTTACAATCATGTTATTTCATAAATTGTTCTGACTCTTCTTACTTTTTATACATCAGATCGTGAAAGTCCAAGGTTTCTCTGAAATTATTATCTATTAAAACAAAATCACACACATATTCACATACATACACACATATATGTTTAAGGAGATATTTAGATATAGGTACATATATATGCATACATACACACACATGATTTTATTACATTGTCTATTATTTGTTCAGCCATTCCTTAATTAATATGTAACTCCTTAGTCTCTAATTCCTTGCCACAACAAAAATGTTGCCTATAAATATTTTTATATCCATATGAACAAAATCTTTCCTTGATTTATGAAGGACCTTAATAAATTGGAGATAATCCAAAGGAGAGTGAACAAGATGGTAAAGGCCCTTGAAATCATGCCATGTGACTGTGGAAAAACATGGGAATATTAACCTAAAAAGGCAAAGACTTAGGGGGAAGATGACATATACATTTTAGTGTTTTAAGGAGTGAGGAGAGTGTCAGGTGGAAGATGGAACAGATTGCTTTACCCAAAACTTCACCTCAGAAAGAAGTTGAGAGAGAGAAGTTTCATATAGCACAAAACTGCAAAATAATTAAACGTACCTACAATGTGTTGAAAGGATGCTGGGTTTTCCTTCATGGGGATCTTTAAGCAGAGGCTCCATGGCTATTTATCCAATATGTTAGAGAGGAATTGCATGTTGTATATATGTACTTTCTTGAAAGGTAGACTGAAATAAGTGATCTCTGAGGTACCCACTAACTTGAGATCCTAAGTAAAGGGGATAGCTGAAATCAGTAAAGAAATGAATTCAAGTACCTAGAACTGTGAGCACTGTAATTCCATTCTATGCTTAAGAGACAAACGTTTTAATAGGTGCTTGATGGAGAAATTGAATGTCCATTTCATAAGGAACAGAAATAAATATGTTGGTGCAGAATAATAGAATACATAAAAGCCAACTACAAATTATTCAACTTAAAATTATTAAATTATAGGAAATGTTTAGGAGTTTGGCAAAGACATGATGTTTCCAATTGCTTCTGCTTTCTTTCCCTCCCCTCCTCTGCCTTTGGTTAAACCAACACTGTTGGATAATTTGTTTTAATACATAACTTTGAGCAACCTCAAGTTTATTCTCTCTATCAGAGCATAAGAATTCTTTAGAAAGTTATTCAACTATTTAAAGAAATGCTCTGCAACCTAAGGTATTCATTAAGCCTATTTAGTTATTTAGCAACTGGATTATAACAAAGGGTTAAAGACTAGGCCTCCAGGTGTCCAAATGAATTATAAAGCATGATCCCTTTGTATAAGGTCAGTTGAAGGAACTAAGGTTTATATGAGGGATGCCACAAGTCCTTAAAAGGCTATTAAGTGGGAGATAGACTAAAGTTGTCCTGTTTGGCCCCAGAGAGCAGAACAAGAATCAAGGATAAAACTAACAAAAAAAGATAAATAAGGGGAAATGAATAAACAAAATTCCTACTAACTTAAAATTTCCTAAAGTGGAAAGACTTGCTTCAGAAAGTAACAGGATATACCTTATTGGATGTCTTAAAATGAAAATTACATGCTCAGAGGTGTATTGTGGTAAAGATTTTTCCTAAAATGTAAGTTGAATTCTGAGGTTTTATGATTTTATAAGGACTCATTGAAGGAGAATTTCCCAATGCATTGATGTTTCATACTAATGTAAATTTCAGTCTGATTTGCATTTAGGTTTCTTATTGCATCCTCAACCACGACAAAGAATATAAATTAATCAGAACTTAATTATTATACAGCTTTATTTTTCTCCTTTGGGTGATGCTATTGATATTTAATTCTAAGCATGTGCTGGGGATATGAAAATAAAAATGGAACAGATCCTGATTTCATATAACATTCTTTCATAAAGGGGATGGATTTAAAGATTTTAAAGGTCCTATCCAGTTCTAAATCTATTCTATTGGGATTATGATTATGCTAATGTTATCCAAATGGGTTATAAATGCTAAATTTTTTCACCATCTACATATATATGTACATACACATATATACATACACACACATAAAAACACACCCACATATACCAAAGCCCTAAAAATTTTATTAATTTCAATTTATTCACATCATTATTTGGAATTTGGAGAAAAATTAACTGTGTTCTTGTCAGTTGAAAATGACTTAAAAATATTGTATATGGATCTAATAAAACATTACTCTGTCATAAGAAATTGCTACTAAAAAGAGTGAAGAAAAATACAAAAAAAACAAATTAATGAGGAGAAAAAAGAACTAAACAATATATATCCACAAAAATATAAGGAAAATGATAAGAAAAGATATATGGACTCAGATTAAATACAATAATTAATTTGACCTTAGAGAACGGATAAGGAAAGACACTTTCGGGCCAATTTAGAACAGATGGAACCATAAAAGTCCTCTAATTCAACCTCTTTACTTTATAGGGATAGGCGGCATAAAGATAGGGTGCTGGTCCTCAGATCCACAAAATTTGAGTTCTCTTGCTTCTTTCTTACTTACTAGATATTCGACCCTGGGCAAGTTCATCTTTTTCAGTTAGTCCTGTCATCTAAAATATGGGGATAATAATAGCACATGCTATCTCACAGGGTTCTTGTAAGAATTCAATTAGATAATGTAAACTATTTTATAAATCAAAGCATTATATAAATGTTAGTTGTCATTACCATCATCATCAATATTATTATTACCATTATTATTATTAAAAAACAAATCGTTTCTTGTGGAGATTAAGTGACTTGCCCATGATTGCTGATAGTAAAATGACATTTGAACCCAAACCCTCCCAAAGTCCATAGTTCTTTTCATTATACCCAGCATCCCTTACAGAATGATGAGGAATTACAAATATGGAATATGGTATATCCTGTTCCTCTTCTTTGTTAAAAGGGAGATTTCAAAGAATGGGAAGGGTATACCAGGAAATGGTTGTGATTATTTTTTCAAGAGCATAATGATTTTTTTTAAAGTGATAAGGGCATAGTCACTTGGCACAATCCACTCAGACCACCAACCACATCATTATTAAGATCAAAGTAGATATTTAGACCTAAAGGTTTTCCCTCAAAAGAAGACAGCAGTGATATTTGCCCCAGAATATTTTTCTAAGCAGATAAATATTTTCTTGAAGTCTGCAGTTTTGCACTCCAATACAGTTCAGAATTGCTACATTAACTATTGTTTGGGATAATGAGTTGACACACACACAGTTCGGCACAGTATAATCATAGATGAATAGTTTCAGCAGTATTACAAAGACTTTGAAATATCCATGGGAAAATAATAAAAGACTTGAAACTGGGATCCAACAGGCCCTTTGCAGTTAACCTTTAAAAAATGCCATCTGAAGCAATTGCAAAGAACCAATACAGTCGTTTAAGAAAAAGGTGTCATTATGAAAAGCTCTTCTGAAACATCTCCCTGATTGAACTCCTGGTGTGCAGTGAGTGTATGTACCCATAGCTTTCAGAGGATGGAAGGCATTGGCTTTTGAGAAAACAAAAGAATAGGTTCTTTTTTTTTTAAATCCTAATGATGAACAGAAAATGGCAGCTAGACCCAGATTATATTATCTCACCATTTCTTGATGTGAGTTTTTTTTTCAGACCATTTAGTATGTAATGGTCTTACCTACCTGACAATGCTGATTAAGATCCTGCAGTTCCAGGCTGCTGAAAGCTCTTTCCTATTCATTCCCTTTTTATAAGGACAATTGTGAAGCAATGGATGTAGAGGTCATGACTCTTTTCCTTATTATTCGAGTAGGATTAAGCAATAACCTTAATAAGAATTGCTAGCACCTGGGCTAAATTCAGTTTGAGTGAGGGTGGGTTTTGAATAGTTCTGTGCATCGTTATGGTTAAGTAGGGAAAATGTCATAGGAATCAAAGAATCATTGAATTTTAAAGATGAAAAGGGCTTTTACAACCAACTAATCAAGAACATTCCCTAAAAAAATTATCATCATAACATACATTTACCAAATGACCATCAATTCTTTGCCTGAAAACTATCAAGGAGGGGAGCTCACTGCCTCCTGGAACAACCTATTCTGCTTCTTCCCCACCCCCCTGCGGCTCCACCCCCCCACTTCCTTTTTTTAACCTATTCTGCTTTTGAACAACTCTGATTCTTTAAGTCATATTTTTTTGCCCCAGACAGCAGGCCAAAATTTACATATTGTCATAATCCAAGAATCTGTGCTTAGCCCTCTACTGTTTCATATATTTTATCAATGCCTTGATAAAAACATAGATGATATTCTCGTCAAATATTCAGATAAAAAATAAGCTGGGTAAACTAGCTAACGTACTGGATCACAGTCAGGGTTTCAAGTTATAGTGCTGGAATGAATCTAATATGATGAAATTCAATAGGGATAGATAGAAAATCTTGCCTTTAGACATATAACATAACTTTATAGGCATAATGTGGAGGAAATCTATTTATACTAGTTGTTCTGAAAAAAAATCTGGGTATTTTTAATGGCCTGCATGTTCAATATCAATCAGCAGTGTGATATAACAGTAAAAACAAATGTAATGTGATCTTGGGTTGTATTAAGAGGGCCAAGACTTATGGTAATTGGGAGGTGATAGTCTCAATTTACTCTTTTCTCATCACTCCTCATTGTAGTATTGTCTTCAACTCTGCCCATCATTATTTAAGGAGGACACTGAATAGGTGAAAAATGTCCACACCAGAGTTAACAAGATGATGAAAACAATAGATACATGCCATTTAAAGATAAGATGAAAATAGTGATCATGTTTAGCCTCAGGAAGGGTGTGCTAGTGAACTTCAAGATTTTAAAGGATTTTAACGTGGAAGGTATAGACTTTTTTGCTCTGTTTAACCCCAGAAAGAGGAGATATGGATGGAAGTTGCAGAAGAAGCAAATTTAGTTTCATTGTCAGGAAATAAACAAAGACAAATAACTTCTTTTTCTTTTTAAGAAAATATTACTGTATTAGGATTCTTTTCTTTTTAAATTTGGTTTTCAAAATTCTTTTCTTTGCTCTGTCCCAGACCTCCACCATGCACTGAGAAGGCTATTGAAATAATGTCAATTATATATATTTATATATATATATATATATATTAAATCATGCGAAACATATTTCTCTATTAGTCATATCACAAAAATCAAGAGAAATAAAGGAGAGAAAAAATGCTTCAATTTGCACTCAGAGTTTATCATTCTCTTTCTGGAGATAGATAATAGAGTTTTCAAAATGTCCTTTGGAATTGACTTCCATTACTGTTTCTGTAAAAGTATTCAAGTCTTTTACAGCTGATTATCATTACAACATTGCTGTTACTATGTACAATGATTTCCTGTTTGCGCTCACTTCATTTTGCATTAGTTTACATAGGTCTTGCCTTTGCCCAATCCACACCCGAAACTAACCCCCTTATCATTTCTTATAGCACAATAGTACTCCATCATGATCATATGCCACAACTTGTTCAACCATTCCTGAACTGATGAACATATTTTCAATTTCCAATTCTTTGCCAGAACAAAAGTAGCTGTATAGTTTTGTACATTTAGATCCTTTTCCTTTTTCTTTAATCTCTATGGGGTATGGTATTGTTGGGTAAAAGAAGGGTATGCACACATATACATTTATGTATATGTGTTCATGTGTATATATATATATATATGTATATATAGTATGCATATACATATAGTATGTGTATATATATATGTATAGTGTGTGTATAGATGTAGTATATGTATACATATATAATATGTGTATGTGTGTGTATATATATACATATACATGTATATGTATGTATATGTATATGTGTATGCATGTGTGAGTGTGTGTAGTTTTATAGCTTTGGGAGCATAGTTCCAAATTATTCTACAGAATCACTGGGTCAGTTCACAATCCCACCCAAAAATTTCTTAATCTATCTATATTCCCTTATTTGCCTCAGCATTCCATATTTCCTATGGGTGTGAGGTAGTTCCTCAGAGTTGTTTTAATTTGCATTTCTTCAATCAATAGTAATTTTGAGCATTTTTCATATGATCATACATATCTTTTGTTGTCTTTTTGTGAAAATGATTTATTCAATTTTTGTTTTATCCTCTGGTTATAGAATATTGGGGCAGTAGTCCTTGAAAATTTCTTGAAACATAATGTCTAGGCTCTTTTTTTGATCATGGTTTTGAAGTAGTGCATAATGCTTAGGTTATTTCTCCTCAATCTATTTTCTAGATAATTTTTTTTGAATGAGATATATTTTATTTTCTCTAATTTTTTTGTTCTTTTGACTTTTTTTTGTTTCTTGTTGTCTCATGGTGGTATGAGGTTCCACTTGCCGAATTCCAATTTTTAAGGAATTATATCTTTATTGAGATCTCATATCTCTTGTCCATTTTTCTAGTTTTGTTTTTAAAGGAACTCTAGATAGCCACTGAAGTTCCTTCAACCTCTCAAATGTTGTTATTCATATAGGATATACATAATAGCACTGACATTCCAAGTTCTCCAACTCTAACTGGAGGCTTCTTTCCCTTTCAACGTGTTTACATCCAATAATTAGAACAACTTAGTTGTACTGATCTCCTGATTTCCCAGGGTGATTATTGAGACTCTGGAAAGAAATGACAAAGATTTTGATGAGAATGATAAGCCTACATTTCATGTGTTACCATATTTGTGTGGAAGGATATTTTTCTTTTTTCCCCTTCCAACATAATTTGAAGAAATTCTTTAGAAGTTTTAAACCATTTTTTCCTTGGATGACATATGCTTTGTAGCAATGGAATGCTGTAAAGGAAAACCAATATCTGAATAATATGCCCCACCAAATTATAACACCAAGCCTTTGCAAATACATTTGAATTTGTAATAGAATGATATTTTTGAATCCTGCTTGCAATATATTCTTAAAATATTCAAAGAAAATATGTTATGTCTTCTTTCACCTTACTATCATCCCTATATTACTGGTGTGAAGAACAAACTCTAGTTTTTGGTTATCAGTTTTGCAGCACCATTGTTATTATTTGATTCTGCTGAAATACCTCTATACCCAAAGGTACAGCCTTATCAATTTCAACGCTAATGCTTTAGAAGAAGTGAAAAGAACACAGAAAGGTTTCCTAGCAACTACTGTGAATCCTAAAGTAAGTCAGTTAAAACCCTGTAGGATATGCAATGGGTGTAAATGAGGGAGCTAAACTTATCCACAGATTTACAGATGCCCACTATAAAGTATAATAAAACTTGTAATGGAAAGTGAATTGCTTGAGAAGGAAATCATATCAGAATCTTGACAGCTTTATCATTATTTAAATGATAGAGAACTTTAGTGGAAGATGACGGAGTAGAAGGATGACCTGTAAGAGCTCTCCCCTCATAACCCATAAAATATCTGTAAAAGATGACTCTGCACAAATTATAGAGGAGCAAAAGCCACAAAATGACAGAGTGAAGAGATTTCCAGCACAAGCCAGCCTGGTAGGCTGACAGGAAAGGTCTATTGCATCGGACTCAGAGAGAAGCCCAGCCCAGCCTTGGCTGAGATGCAACAAAGACAGGACTGGAGCAGGATTCAGGGCACCACAGGCAGCAAGAGCAGTTCCCAGATCCCTCAAACCACAAACACCAGAGACAGCTTCAAAGGTCAGTGAGGAAGCTCTTTCAACTGAGTGAGAAGGCAGCAGGGTACTCCTGCCTTAGTCCTGGCCCCAGGAGATCCCAGGCAGTAGCAGCATCCCTTTTTGGAGCCCTCTGACTAAAACTGCTGAGGGAATCGAGGTGTTGATATTGATATCAGCCCTGAGTGGCAGGCCCTGGGATGACGAGGAACACTGGCCTGGTGGAGCTGCTGGAGGCTCTGGAGAGGGAATTCTACTCACAGATCCTGGGCAGAAAAACTTGTAGTAGTTCCAAACCAGAGCTCAGACCAGGAGAGGATTAAACTCCTTTCCCTTCATTGTGCCACCTTGGAGGAACTGAGAACTTACAGGTCCTCAGAGTACACTCTCCTCCTGAAAAAGGACTCAAAAGTCAAGTAACTGGCTGGAAAAGATGCCTAAAAAGGGAAAAAATAAGACTATAGAACGTTAATTTCTTGGTGAGCAGGAATTTTCTTCCATCCTTTCAGATGAGGAATAACAATGCATACCATAAGAGGAAGATCTAAAAGTCAAGACTTCTGCATCCAAAACCCCCAAAATAAATAGGCAATGGTCTCAGACCTTGGAAGAGTTGAAAAAGAATTTTGGAAATCAAGTAAGAGAGGTGGAAAAAAAATTAGGGAACAAAAATGAGAGCAATGCAAGAAAATAAAGAAAACTGAGTCAACAGCTTGCTAAAAGAGACCAAAAAAATACTGAAGAACATAATACCATTAAAAATAGATTAACTCAAATGGCAAAAGAGGCCTAAAAAGCCAATGAAGAGAAGAATGCTTTGAAAAGTAGAATTAGTCAAATTGAAAAGGAGGCTCAAAGGCTCACTGAAGAAAATAGTTCTATAAAAATTAGAATGGATCAGATAAAAGCTAATAACTTTATGAGAAGCTAAGAAATTAAGAAAACAAAACTGAAAGAATGAAAAAATTGAAGACATTGTGCAATATCTCATCTGAAAAACAACTGACTTGGAAAATAGCTCTAGGAGAGAAAGTTTGAAAATTTTGGGACTACCTGAAAGCCATGATCAAAAACAAGAGCCTAGACATCATCTTTCATTAAATTATCAGGAAAACTGCCCTGATATTCTAGAACAACAAGGGAAAATAAATATTGAAAAAATCCACTGATCACCTCCTGAAAGAGATCCAAAAAGAAGAACTCCTAGGGATATTGTAGCCAAATTTCAGCGTTCTCA
This sequence comes from Bettongia penicillata ogilbyi, assembly GCA_023548195.1. NCBI lineage: Eukaryota > Metazoa > Chordata > Mammalia > Diprotodontia > Potoroidae > Bettongia > Bettongia penicillata. Next base: position 8,536,972 of record JAJHZJ010000470.1, on the reverse strand, counting down.
GGTCACAGAGAAAATACTTCAAGTAACCAGAAAGAAAAAATGTGAGTATTGTAGAAATACAATCAGGAAAACACAAGATCTAGCAGATTTAAAGGATTGAAGGCCATGGAATATAATATTGCAGAAGTCAAAGGAAACAGGATTAAATCCAAAACTGAATCAAATACTTCAGGGGAAAAACGATCATTCAATGAAATAGAAGAATTTCAAGCATTCCTGATGAAAAGACCAGAGCTGAATAGACTTTCAATCACAAGAATCAAGAGACACAAGAAAAGGTATACAGGTAAAAGAAATCATAAAGCTGAACTGTTTACAATCCTACATGGAAAGACAACATTTGTAACTATTGAAACTTTTCTCAATATTGTATACATACATATATATATATATATATATATATATATATATATATATATATTATATATATATGTGTGTGTGTGTATGTGTGTGTGTTTGTGTGTGTGTGTATACACAGAGGGTACAGAATGAGTTGAATAGGAAGGGGTGATATCTAAAAAACATAAAATTAAGGGCTGAGAGAGGAATATGTTGTGAGGAGAAAGGGAGAATTGGAATGGGGAAAATTATCACTCTTAAAAGAGACAAGAAAAAGCTTTTTCAGTGGAGCGGAAAAAGGGCAAGGGAAAAGCTGAAGCTTACTCTCATCACGTTTGACTTAGGAAGAGATTAACAGGCACTATCAATTTGGTATGAAAAATCTATCTTACACCACAGGAAAATAGGGAAGAAGGGGATAAGTGGATTGGGGGGATGATAGAAGGAAGGGCTAACGGGATGGGAGAGTAATTAGATGTAAACACTTTAGGGTAGGGAAAACGCCTAAAGAAAGTATAGAATAGAAAAATGGAAGATGGTGGAGTGGAAAGATTCACATATGCTAGCTCCGAACCCATAGTCCATAACAAATTCTGGAGCAGTGTAAGCCACACAGCCACAGAGTGGAGGAGATTTCTGTTCCAGAGAGCCCTGAAAATCTGACCTCAAAGGTCCATCATGAACTGGACCCAGAGCAAAACCCAGCCCTGCCTTGGCTGTGAGGCCCCAAGAGGAGCAGATATGAGCAGGCTTCAGGGATGGAATCTCTGGCAGCTGTGAAGGTCCCTCCACCCACAGGTGCACAGGTCACTGAGAGAGCCTTCTGGACTGGCCATGAGGGGCCCCTTGGAAGGAAGCAATGGGGAGAAGCAGCGGACAGGAGCTCCCAAAGCAGGCAGGGGCTCGGATCTATTACTGAAGGGCTCCACATAAACTCCCTGAGGGAACTGAGCCTGGGAGGGGGCCCTGCCCCCTCCTGAGAACCTGAATTTAATCTTACCTTGAATAGCAGCTGATCTGGCCTCTGAAAGCCCTGAGGCTGAGGAGCAACATTTGAATCTCAGAGCCCAAGCACTAGCTGGGAGGATCTAGAGGTGAGGCGGGGGTGGAGAGGAATCTCAGAAGTCAACTAAATGGCTGGGAAAATGCCCAGAAAAGGGAAAAAAAATAAGACCATAGAAGGTTACTTTCTTGGTGAACAGATGTTTCCTCCTTTCCTTTCTGATGAGGAAAAACAATGCTTACCATCAGGGAAAGACAAAGAAGTCAAGGCCTCTGTATCCCAAACATCCAAAATAGATATCCAATGGGCTCAGGCCATGGAAGAGCTCAAAAAGGATTTTGAAAATCAAGTGAGACAGGTGGAGGAAAAACTGGGAAGAGAAATGAGAGAGATGCAAGAAAAGCATGAAAAACGGGTCAATACCTTGTTAAAGGAGACCCAAAAAAATGATGAAGAAAATAACACCTTCAAAAATAGGCTAACTCAATTGGCAAAAGAGGTTCAAAAAGCCAATGAAGAGAAGAATGTTTTCAAAAGCAGAATTAGTCAAATGGAAAAAGAGGTTCAAAAGCTCACTGAAGAAAATAGTTCTCTCTCAAAATTAGAAAGGAACAGATGGAGGCTAATGACTATCTGAGAAACCAAGAAATCACCAAACAAAACCAAAAGAATGAAAAAATGGAAGAGAATGTAAAATATCTCATTGGAAAAACAACTGAGCTGGAAAATAGATCCAGGAGAGACAATTTAAAAATTATGGGACTACCTGAAAGCCATGAACAAAAACAGAGCCTAGACATCATCTTTCATGAAATTATCAAGAAAAACTGCCCTGAGATTCTAGAACCAGAGGGCAAAACAAGTATTCAAGGAATCCATTGATCACCACCTGAAACAGATCCAAAAAGAGAAACTCCTAGGAACATTGTGGCCAAATTCCAGAATTCCCAGGTCAAGGAGATAGTGCAAGCAGCTAGAAAGAAACAATTCCAGTACTGTGGAAATACAATCAGGATAACTCAAGATCTAGCAGCTTCTACATTAAGGGATCGAAGGGCGTGGAATAGGATATTCCAGAAGTCAAAGGAACTAGGACTCAAACCAAGAATCACCTACCCAGCAAAACTGAGTATACTACTTCAGGGAAAAAAAATGGTCTTTCAATGAAATTGAGGACTTTCAAGTATTCTTAATGAAAAGACCAGAGCTGAAAAGAAAATCTGACTTTCAAACACAAGAATGAGAAGAAGCATGAAAAAGTAAACAGCAAAGAGAAGTCATAAGAGACTTACCAAAGTTGAACTGTTTATTTTCCTACATGGAAAGACAATATTTGTAACTCTTAAACTGTTCAGTATCTGGGTAGTTGGAGGGATTACGCACACACATACACACACACACGTACATGTGTGCACACACACATACACATATGCACGCACACACAGAGACAGAGAGCACAGAGTGAATTGAAGAGGATGGGATCGTATCTTAAAAAAATTAAGGTAAACATATAAGAGAAATGTATTGGGAGGAGAGAGGGTGAAATGGAATGGGGTAAATTATCTCTCATAGAAGAGGCAAGCAGGAGACTTTTTAGTGAGGGAAAAAAAGCAGAGCTGAGAAAGAAATATGAAGTGTACTCTCATCACATTTGACTAAAGGAAAGAATAAAATGCACACACTTTTTTGTTTGGAAACCTATCTTACAATACAGGAAAGTGGGGGAGAAGGAGATAAGCATAGTGGGGGGGATGATGGAAGGTAGTTCAATGGGAGGAAGGAGCAATTTGAAGTCAACACTCGGGGAGGGACAGGATCAAAAGAGTGAATAGAAACAATGGGGGGGGTAGGATAGGATGGAGGGAAATATAGTTAGTCTTACACAACACAACTATTATCGAAGTCATTGCAAAACTACACAGATAGGGCCCATACTGAATTGCCTGCCTTCCCAATGGGAATGGTTGGGGTGGGAGGAATGGGGAAAAGTTGGAACTCAAGGTTTTAGGAACAACTGTTGAGTATTGTTCTTGGTACTAGGAAATAAGAAATACAGGTAATGGGTAATAGAAAGCTTTCTGGCCCTACAGGAGAAAAGAGAAGATGGGGACAAGGAAAGGGAGGGATGATAGAAGAGAGGGCAGATTGGTGATAGGGGAAATTAGAATGCTTGGTGTATTGGGTTGTGGGGAGGAGACAAATGGGTAGAAAATTTGGAATGCAAAATTTTGTGAAAATAAATGTAAAAAGTTAAATTAATTAATTTATATTATATCAAAAAATTAAGTTAAATTAAAAAATGAAAAGAAAGGATAAAATTAATAGAGAGCAGGATAGGATGGAAGGTAATATGGTTAGTCTTTCACAATATAACTATTATGGAAATCTTTAGCAAAACTACACATATATAGCCTATATTGAATTGCTTGCCTTCTCTGTGGGGATGAGTTGGGAAGGAGGAAGGACAAGAAGTTGGAACTTAGAGTTTTAGGAACGAATGTTGAGAATTGTTTTTGCATGCAAGTGGGAAATAAACAATACAGGGAATGGGGTATAGAAATCCATCTTGCCCTCCAAGGAAAGAGAGAAAATGGGGATAAGAGAAGGGAGGGATGTTATAGAAGGGAGGGAAGATTGGCAGTAGGGGCAATCAGAATACACACTGTTTTGGGGTGGGGGACAGAAGAGATGGGGAGAAAATTTGCAACTCAAAATCTTGTAGAAATGAATTTTGAAAACTAAAAATAAATAAATTGATTTAAAAAAATAAATAATGATTCAGCTTAAATTCTACTGTGCTGTTAGTGATGCTGAGTGTTAGAACTGAACAGATGGTGTGCAAAAGCAAAGTTAATAGTGATGCTTATTGTCACAACAGTGGTCATGAGTTTTAAGTAATTTTATCAAGTACAAGAAAGTACAATCAATCAATCTTAAGAAAGAACCAAAAGACAGAAATATGTATCCTATTATCTGATTAATATATTCTCTGTTTCAGTAATTTTTAGGCTACTTTATGAGAGCAAAATATTTTTAAGAGGTACTACCAATTTGTGAATTATTTGCTAACCTACATTTGGCCTTTAGAGTTTTTTTTTTTTACTCTCTTTGAAACTCTGTTTACCAAAATTCATCAAAAACTTATCAGTATATGACAAACATCCCCAAATTTTACATTCTTTGAAAGTTATATTTTCTTGGTTTATTGAACACTTGCATTTTTAAGGAACTGCTGGCAGAATGGATTTAGTGTGGAATATCATGTTGTTCATGGAGTAAGGAGTACCTAGATTCAAATATGGTCTCTGAAATATGATCCTGAATAAGTCACTGTATATCTAAAATATGTCACTAGATCCTGTATACCATGTTGATGCAAGAAATATCCTATGGTCATGAAATCATAGATTCTTCAAGTATGTGGTAATAAATACGGAAATACATTATTTCCATTTAGAATAATATTAATTTCTCTGAAAAACAAATAGAAATCGGCTCCCTGGGCATTAATTGATGATTAAGACTTCAAGTCAAGCATATCCCTATCTGAGAATATTGCTATCGTCTTGGAATATTTTCCAACTTTCTGGAAAGATTGCTGGAAGATGATTAAATATGAATCAAATTAGGTTTCTACTTTTCATTTTGTAACTGCTACTGTTTGTATCAAGGATTCAATATTAGTATCCTAGAGAAAGCTGACTTCTGTAACAACTGAAATCAGCTTCCAGGGAAAAGCCATGAGATCTCTGAACAAAATACAATTAAATAGAAACAAACTTTTAAAAAGACTTTCTTCTCTTTGTCCCTCATCCATGTTGTGCCGCTCCATGATAACTAAAGTCAAAGGTATTTGAGTTAGGAATACATGTGGGAAGTATAAGAAGGGGAATAGATAGAACCCACATTCCTTATAACATCTTTGATATATGATGTCTTTTTTTTCTTTTTGTTTTAGCTCATGTTAAGAATTTTAAGATCTAGGCAACTTTTCTTAAAGGTTAATTTATGACATTTGTCTTCATATCACTGACATTTTCTCTATATACTTTACTCTATGTTTATCCAATGATCCTTTATAACAAAGAAAAAATAGTTAAACAAATCCAGCTAACACTTAAGAGATAACAATATCTTATCCAGGGGAAAGATTATACAATTCAATGTTGTAAAATTTAACTTTTAGTATTCAATTCACCCAAATGATTTTTAAAACTCTCAAATTTTTTGATTATGGACACAACTGAACTACAGGTGAATGTCAAATCTGTTATGATGTACTTCATACAAAACAGAAAGGCATTAATATTTGTCCATCCCTCTCTACTTAACTTTCTGATATGAAGTGGATTGTCTGGACTTTGACTCTTTTAAATTTATTATTTGTGTCCAGCTTTGTAGTCTTCCAAGTGTCCACAACATCCTTGAAGCATCATACCTAGAAAGTCACATTTTTGTTTTGCAAGCAGAAAGTATACGTAACTGAAACCTCTGGAGAAATTTGAGATCTACTTCAAAAACCTGGCTGTTGTCAGGTTCTGTACTGAACTTAGAAGTTTTGAATATATAGTCATGAATGTTTTGCTAATCTCTTAGCTACACATTCATAATTTTAAATTTGGAAAAACTCATTAAGTCTTTTTATTTAATTCTGGCAGATGAAGTCATTCTCAGTCACACCTGTGGCAGCCTGATTGTTAATAGTGAACAGAACCAGAAATTTGCTAGAAGAAAAACACCTGCTTTCAGTTGGTAGCAACAAGTGAACAATACAAAACCTATATTTTATGAAGAATGTTGTGGTTTCTCCCCCCAATCCAAAAGAAAATGCCAATGCTTTATTGCTACTCAGATGGAAAATCCCAAGACTATGTTATCTTAAACCAAGAGGTACATATTTTATATACTGCTGTGTTTATTTTAGCCATGTTTTGACTAGATTTAATTTCTGCCCATTGAATTACCTTTCCTTTGAGATGAAAAGTCTTTTTGGGAGCAACTATGGATGGAATAACACATATGTTTAGTGAAACTAATAATGCTATTAAATGCTTGAATAAATCCTATTCCAGTACTTCATTGTGATATTAATGTGACCTTAGATTCTCAAAAACTGTGACAATGGAACATAAATAAATATTGGTAGGTACTCCTAAGTTATCAAGAGACTAGTTACAGACCTACTGATTAATTGTGTATATTTTGTCTTGAGATCAGACGAGTTATGGTAATAAAAGTTCATCACTAGTTTGGTCATAGAAAGATAAATATTATAGCCAGAGCAACTCTCAATATCAATCCATAAAAACATTAAGTTTTTTACGTATTTAAGCGATTAAGATAAATGTTGAGAAGTGAAAATACCTTGTTCTCAGTGAGATTGCATTCTAATGTGTGAGACACTATGCATTTGTGTCTATTCAAGATAGGGTCCAAATGGGTGAATTCAAATGTGCAAGGACTTATGAATGGACATGAGACCAGAAGTTCTGAATAATATCAGTCTTGACATTTTCATGATGAACAAAACTAAGTTGCAAATAGAGTAAACCTTGCTTAGACATCTCCCTTGGATAGGCATAGAAAGGAGTAAGTTGAATGCTGCTCTCATTTACTCCAAAGTAACGAGAAATTTGGTCATCTCATAGGATGGTAGATATAGAGGAGAGAGGGAAGTCAGAGGTCAATCAGGTCAATTTCCCCATTTTACAGATGTGGAAACTGAGGTTTGGGGAGGATAAATAGCATGCACATAGGAAGTATCAGAGGTAGTATTTTAAACCCACATCTTCTGATAAAATAATCTGCTAAAATAGACAATGACAAAGGAAGAAGCTGAAAATCTACTCTTTTTACTGTTCCAAAAAAAAAACTACTATTAAAATAATTGGTTTCATTAATCCAGTTTTGTTGTAGAGCCTGAAATTATATGATAAATATAACACACATATAATATAATGCTTTAAAGTTTGCCCATATTAGCTCATTTGTTCCCTACAAATGCCTTGTGAGGTGGGTATTATTATTCCTATTTAATAGGCAAGGAGTTCAGAGAGGTTAAGTGACTTGGCCAGCATCACACAGCTAGTGTTAGATTTGTAATTTGAGCCTAGTTCTTCCTATAGAACTCTGTTCACTATGCCACATTGAAATCTTACAAATAATTCCATAAATCTTTTAAATAGGTCTATATGCATATGTATTATTTTATGTATATATATATGTATGTGTATACATATATTTGTATATATATGTATATATGTGTATATACATATACACATACATAGGTATCAGGAATATCTAGTTACCAACACAAAAGTGAGAATTGTGATGAATGTATTAGAAAATATGAATCGAAATGAATGAGAAAGATGAACTATATAGAGTTTTCACGGTATCTATAGGTCATAAGTGAAAACCCATTCTGTTCATGCCTAGAGAGCATAAGTACTTCAACCAAGAGGAGAATTAGTATAAGTTAGATATGGAAAGTGACAAACAGTACAAAAATTAAAATTACCATATTTTATCAGATAGCAAAATACTCATATTTGATGCTATTAATGAATCTGCCTTTTGTATACAGTGACACTCATGATTTATTGAAATAAAGATTTAAGTTTAATGCAAAGCTTGAAAAAAAAAGGATAGTTTCAGGTGGAAGTCTAAATCAGCCAAAAGTCTCTAAATCAAATGCCATATGAAGGAGGAAAAAGATCCTAAAATAAAACAAACAAGCAAAAACCCAAACTAAGTCATTCAAACATTTAACCAAATTTCCAAGGAGAGTCAATCATAACCTGTAATTTTAAATATAAGCTATTTCATAAAATATTATGCCCATTGATTATGAGTGATTGATTAGGAAAGTTATGACCTAATAAAACAGAAGGAAAAAGTAAAGAGCAAAGCTAGTTTACAGAAAATTTGGTGAGAGACCCAACTAAACAGTCATCCCAAGAATAAAGAATAAAAGAAAAGAATAAAAGAATAACAAGAATAAAATCAGCACATAATAGAACAATTTTTAAATTATCGCAAAAATGTTTAAATAACTTTTTTTAAAAATTGTATCAAGGAAAGAAAATGAATACCCCCGCATTTTGGCTCTAATAACATAGTTTCAGATATTATTAAAAAGACACTAAAGTAGACAAAGCGAGCAGGTGAATTAGACAAATTAAATGTATTGAAAATTTTATTAATATGCCAAAAAGGGGTCCAGAAGAACAGTTATTGACCTGTATGTCTGTTTTCCCATCAAGATAATACTTTTATGGGAATCATCAACATACATATCAAGGATATCCTTGATGGGGATATTAGTTGGGAAGAAGCAGGATTTTGCCAGTGACATTCCATCATAAAGTACATCATCACCATGACGCAATGGACCAAAATATTGGCAAATGCATGATTCCTCTGTGCTTATTTGTTGATTATAAACTAAGCCAAACTTAACAATATTAAAGTTTATCCTCTAATAAGTTGGTCCACATTCATACATCAAAATTATTCAACCTTTCTTTAAAGATGTAACAACAATGAACTATGATAAGCTTGAGTTTATAGCAGGAATGAAAGGTGTGCTCAACGTAATGACAAGTGTAAATATAATAGATCATGTTAGTAATATAATTATTTTAAATGACTGTGTTAATAGATGCTGTAAAGAATCTTGACTAAATCCAATACCTGTAGAAATAAGGTGAAAGAGAAAGAAAGGAACTTAATATAGGCAAGGAGAAAAGAAAACAATTGTTTTTGTAGATGACATGATAATTTATTTAGAAAAACTTGAAGAATCAATCCATAAACAAGATTACAAATAAATTTAGCAATGTAGCCGTATATATAGTAAATCCATACAAATCATCAATATTTCTACTAAGAAAACTCCCTTTATCAATTCAGAATAACAAAATCATTAATTAAACTTAATGATATGTTTGTTACATACCAGACATTATTCAAAGTGCCAGATATGAAGGAAGGAAAAACATGTACCCCTGTTATCAGAGTTGCAGTGCCAAGGAGGGCTTCTGACTGAACTCTAACTGCTCCATTTCTTGAGAGAAGGATGGGTTTTCAAAAACAATGTGGGAGTCAGAGCTATGTGTAAGGTTAAGGGATTGATTTATTTCTTTGGTTTTTACATAAAAAGTGAGAATCACTCAAGTCATTTCAGCAAAAGGGATATCATGACTTCTCAAAATCTTTCAAAGAAAATGGATATGACCATGAGCAGTAAAAGTAAAAAATAAGCCCTAGCAGGTTTTGCCTCATTGGAAAGGCTTTGAGATTGACCCCAACGGGGTGTCATGGTCTTGTCATCCGAGTGCCAGAAAAGGCAAGGGTTGAGAGGCTATTTATGAGTATGTCCTTTGTGGTACTTGTTGCTCTGCGTGCTTTTTTTGGTCTTAGAAAGATCACAGACTATCCGCTAAGTTGTGAGGCAGTCACAATCTAACGTTGACATGGGGAAAGTTAATGCAGGTGAGATTATGATTTTTTTTACTAGTGAAATAAATGATACTAAGAAGGATATGGCAGGTGAGGTCAAAGGAGAGGCTTGAGGCAGCAACACCTACCAGAAGTCTGCTATATTAGGGACATAGGATAGAATTGAATTCTAATTGAATTAGAATTGAAAGGAACTTCAGAGGTTATCAAGTTTAAGTGAGCTATTTTACAGTTAAGGAAACTGAGGAGCTCAGGTGACTTAACTAAGGAAGCACAGGTAGCAGTCAGAAGAGGCAGAATTAGGTAACAGTTTACTACACTTAAGTGCCAGTGTTCTGGCCCATTCTCCGAGGTCAGGCTTGAAGTTAAGCTCCTGAACAAAGTTGGTGATAGTAAGAATGAACACGGAGGACATTGAGAAAACAGTCCACTTACAATGCCAAGCACATCAGTACACCCTGACAATTTCTCAAAAGTCATGTTCTGCTTATTGTACAAATAGAATCCTTTTCTTTCCCAGAAGACTTCAGCCTTTGCCTACACAACTAAGAGGAAGATAATGTCCTCTTTAGCCTTAATGTAATTGTTCTGAGATGCTCAGGATAGCTTGAGGGCATCAATTGTCCAATTCTCTAACAGTCCTTTCATCACTTTGTATACAAAGTTGTATTGAACACCCTAAAATCTCACTATTTATTTTATAGATTTAAAGTAGAATATTTTATGGTTTATAATAATTATTAAGCTTAATTTTTTGTAGACCAGAATTGGTATAAGATGATATAAGATAATATCATATACTCCATCTAAAACTTTAGTTATCGATATACCAAAAATATTATTTATCTTTGTCTTGGTTTCTATCTTTGCCCCTGTCTCTTTATCAATTTTTTTCTTTTTGTCTCTATCTACATATACATACATATATGTCGATATATGTATTATAATACATATCAATATATATTTTATAACTGGAAAACTATAGCCTTATTTTGACCATGAGGAGTTTATAATATGAAGAAGTCCATAATTGTTAGAAAATGAAACTAGAAAAATATTACTTTTGAAAATCATATCCCAGGTGTGCAAAAATCTGAAATACCATATTTAAGTCTCTTATTGTGTTACCTATCTTCTAGTAAGCAAATTTTATTAACTGTAAATAAAAGTTGTTCACATTCCTTGAGGTTATTTCAATCCGTTCCATAAAATTCCCTGCTTTTAATAAATGGCACACTTCTGAAAAGGACTTTTTAAAAATTATTCCGTTGTTTTTTTTCCTCCTGCTTCCTTCCTTCCTTCCTTCTCTCCTTCCTTCCTTCCTTCCTTCCTCCCTCCCTCCCTTCCTTCCTTCCTCCCTCCCTCCCTCTCTCCCTTCCTTCCTTCCTTCCTTCCTTCCTTCCTTTCTTCCTTCCTTCCTTCCTTCCTTCCTTCCTTCCTTCCTTCCTTCCTTCCTTCCTTAGAATTGCCCAAGCATGTACTAGAATAGATAATGCCGTTATACAGAGAGGAAGGCATTTCACTGCACTCCTGTGTTTTGGCAGTAGATCCACTTAGCCTGCACATAATCCAGGTTTCAAAATTGTGTTATGTGCCAAACTAAAGTATTACAGAAGGCAAAGCTGTTGAACCAAGTGAGCTTGACCATTTCAGTCAGAAGAGTTATCCTTTAACTACTGGAGGGCCTTGAACCCCAAAGAGAAAGTTAGACACTATTTTTCCTTAATTCTCTTTGAATATGCCATTAGGAAATGTGTAGAGGCAATACTGCATGGTGACTAAATTGCTAGATTTGAGATCAGGAAGACATGGGTGTCAATTCTACATATCATATTTATTAACTGTGCATCCTGGGTAAGTCATTATGTCCTAGTCAACTTCCTAGGATTTATCTATTAAATAGCAAATTGTTCTAATCTATATTGGTAGATTACACAACAAAAGATGGAAAGGTTCTCAAGTCTTGAGTTCACCAAGTTGAGGAAAAATTATCTGTATTCCTGTATAGAAGTAAGATTTCATGAAGTGCTTATTTTAGTTTAAGTCCATTGACATAGTGCCAGAATGAGAAGAAATAAAACCAATTTGCCAATATTGTGGAACAACTTTCTATTATTTCTTACTGACTTTTCATAGGAGTAGACCTCAGTTAAGAACAACAGTAAAAGCCATTAATATTCACTCTAAGACAGGAGGGCCCCAAAACAGCCATTAAGTGGAGCTTGGTAAGCGACTATACTATCAATGATAACTGTTTTTCTTTGGAACAGCCATCCTGAAAGTCTTGCAGTCCAGCTTGATTTTCTTTTCTAATTAAAGGAGCCATTCTTTGACTATTAGTTAAAGATGCCTATTCACTGAATGGTAATTACCTCACTCTGAGTACTTGGAAAAGCCTTAGGTTAAAAGTTCAAGGGTCTCCCATTGCATCCTGGGCCATTCATTACCAGTCATCGTGAAGAATATTTGGTCACTGGATCCAGATGGCTCTGGAAGAGAAAGTGACCTTGCACAGCCCTCCCTCACTCAGAACAAAGTCAAGTGCAAATCACGTCATCAATTCTCTGATGTCATGGTCCTCTGAAAATGAAGGACAAACACAACCTGTGAGTAGACCAAGCTGCCTGAGTGGAGACCCAGCTAGCTGGGTAACTCAGCTCATCTTCTTCCTCTGCCTCTTCTTCACCCTTTCCTTTTCCTCTACAAAGGAAGGTAAATTTTGGTGGCCAGAAGTTGCCCAGTTAACTTGGGGTTTACTGACTAGATTTCCTTCCTTCCTTCCTTTCTTTCTTTTTTACTCTTTCTTTCTTTCTTTCTTTCTTTCTTTCTTTCTTTCTTTCTTCTTCTTTCTTTCTTCTTTCTTTCTTTTCTTTCTTTCTTTCTTTCTTTCTTTCTTTCTTCCTTCCTTCATTTAATCAGTCAGCTCAGTTTCCTGATTGGCACATCAGGATAAATGTTATTTGTACAGCCTATTGCACACATTTGCTATGAGGACAGACACTTGAAAACTGGGAAGTGTTATTTACCCATTCATATTTTCTCCTTAATACCCACCTCATATGTGACTTCATCCATAACCTTAAGTTTGGGGAAAAAGAAAAGAAAACAGAACAGTATAGCTTGCCTTATAACAGGAAATATCTAGGAGTGAGGAAAAGCAGGGTTTAATTTCTACAATGTATGAACATGAATAGGTCAGTTTCTTAGAGTCACAATTTATTCATCTGCAAAGAGTCAGTAACACACATAATGCCTATGATACTGGAGTGTTAGAAAGAATGAGAGGATTTATAAACTTTAAAATGGTGAATAGATATCACTTATTCTTATTAGAAGCGATCTCTTCCTCTTTGACTCCCCTCTGCTACTCCATATGACCTCATTTGTGTCATTAATTCTGTTTTTATCTGTAGTATTATAGTTATTTGTGTAGGTCTTTCATCACCACTAAATTATAAACTTCCTGAAGACAGGGCCCCTTTCATTTTTTTCTTTCAACTTTGCATCTCTAATACCTAGCACAATTCTTTAGATGTACAGACCAATTAATAAATATTTCAATAGGTCTTTTAGTGATAAAACCAACATCAAATGCTCACGTTGGACAATTAATCCACTGGAGAAACCATCAGATGCATATTACTGAAATAAACTTTTTTTGGGGGAGAAATAATTGAAGATGTACATTTACAACATCATCAAAAAAGCAAGAATCAGAAATATCAATGCATTTAGACAACTTTTTAAACACTTTCCCTAATAAAACAGAATCAAGAGAAAAGACCTGGATGGGTTAAAATTCATTTATATTTAGAATCCTTTTTATTTGAGGTGGGATGGGGGAGTTGCACTTGAAAATAGATGTGAATTGTAAGTCTTCAAATAAAGTACAAAAGCTAGGTCATAAAGATCCACAGTGAACTAAACTGGAAAACTTTTCATCCATATTTTTCAATTTTCTAAAAACTTTCCCCCAAATTTAATAATTTATTTGCCTTCAGTTTTCAACAATCACTTATGTAAGTTCCAAAGTTTCTCTCCATCCTGGCACCTGCTTGCCAAGACAGCACACAATTTTATATAGTCTCGATACATATGTTCCTATTAAATGCATTTTCATATTAGTCATATTGCATAGAGAAATTAAAACAGAGAGGATATTATTTCTGTCTCCATAAAATTATTTTTGGTGGGTTGATTGGTATGACTGAATAAGTATATTAATTTAGGTAAAATTGTCATTTTTATTATATTAGCTAGGCCTATCCACAAGCAACTGAGTTTTCTTTTTCATTTAGATCTCACTTCATTTTTTGTAAAGTGTTTTGTAATTGTGTTCATATAGACCCTGGGTTTGTTTTAGCAGGTAGAGTCCCAAATATTTTATAGCATCTACAGTAACTTTAAATGGGAGTTCTCTTTCTATCCCTTGCTGTGGGGCTTTGTTAGTAATATATTAAAATACAGATGATTTATATGGATTACTTTTGTGTCCTGTAACTTTGCTAAAGTTGTTAATAATTTCAAGTAGCATTTTAGTTGATTTTCTAGGATTCTCTAAATAAAACATATTTTCTGCAAAGAGTAATAATTTTGTTTTCTCAATGCCTAGTCTAATGAGGAAACTTTTGAAGTTAGTAGATTGGGCTTCTTTGGTTCAACAGCCAACAAACTCCAAATAAAGATTTTCATTTTAGCTTTGTCAATGTTGAGGAAGGCAATCCTTGGAACAGGATTGGTCCTAGGAACAGGAGATAACTGAACAAAAACTAGGCAGTTTAGGCACAGAGGACAGTCCTAAATGGGAATTGGGCATACAAGAGAGACACATGGGGCACTGAGGGAGGAGGAAGGATACACTCAGGACAGTTTTTTTTTTCCTCAAGGAGAGGAAACTGCTACATAGTGACACCCAGGAATGAACCAGTGCCTGTACAGAATCTCTTGCCTTTAAAGTACCAAAACAAAATCAAGGGATTTTTATCATTTAGGGGAAGAAGTAAGCATCTCTCCTCCTTGGGGAGAGGAATCATACCCCCTTTCACCTCTCTCCTCCGTGTCATCACTCCTTGGCTCTAGCTAAACATTATACCTCATACCGGTGTTTTTAAACTGTCCCATTACAATTATGGGGAAAAAAATAAATCGACTTCACTTCAGAAGCATGACCTCTTTGTAGATTAACATTCAAGTTAGTAGTACATCTATTAATTTGAAGTACTGATGGGAAACAAATGACTTTATGGGCATATTGAATATTTGCAACCTGTAATATCCATATCTGATCTTTACCTCTTTATGCATCTATTCTTAACACATTCTATAGGACCTTTATACCAACTGTGAATATAAATACAGGTTACAAATAGTTTTGTTATTCTAATTGTCTCCACACTTTTGGTAGGAAATAGAATTGCCCAAGCATGTACTAGAATAGATAATGCCGTTATACAGAGAGGAAGGCATTTCACTGCACTCCTGTGTTTTGGCAGTAGATCCACTTAGCCTGCACATAATCCAGGTTTCAAAATTGTGTTATGTGCCAAACTAAAGTATTACAGAAGGCAAAGCTGTTGAACCAAGTGAGCTTGACCATTTCAGTCAGAAGAGTTATCCTTTAACTACTGGAGGGCCTTGAACCCCAAAGAGAAAGTTAGACACTATTTTTCCTTAATTCTCTTTGAATATGCCATTAGGAAATGTGTAGAGGCAATACTGCATGGTGACTAAATTGCTAGATTTGAGATCAGGAAGACATGGGTGTCAATTCTACATATCATATTTATTAACTGTGCATCCCTGGGTAAGTCATTATGTCCTAGTCAACTTCCTAGGATTTATCTATTAAATAGCAAATTGTTCTAATCTATATTGGTAGATTACACAACAAAAGATGGAAAGGTTCTCAAGTCTTGAGTTCACCAAGTTGAGGAAAAATTATCTGTATTCCTGTATAGAAGTAAGATTTCATGAAGTGCTTATTTTAGTTTAAGTCCATTGACATAGTGCCAGAATGAGAAGAAATAAAACCAATTTGCCAATATTGTGGAACAACTTTCTATTATTTCTTACTGACTTTTCATAGGAGTAGACCTCAGTTAAGAACAACAGTAAAAGCCATTAATATTCACTCTAAGACAGGAGGGCCCCAAAACAGCCATTAAGTGGAGCTTGGTAAGCGACTATACTATCAATGATAACTGTTTTTCTTTGGAACAGCCATCCTGAAAGTCTTGCAGTCCAGCTTGATTTTCTTTTCTAATTAAAGGAGCCATTCTTTGACTATTAGTTAAAGATGCCTATTCACTGAATGGTAATTACCTCACTCTGAGTACTTGGAAAAGCCTTAGGTTAAAAGTTCAAGGGTCTCCCATTGCATCCTGGGCCATTCATTACCAGTCATCGTGAAGAATATTTGGTCACTGGATCCAGATGGCTCTGGAAGAGAAAGTGACCTTGCACAGCCCTCCCTCACTCAGAACAAAGTCAAGTGCAAATCACGTCATCAATTCTCTGATGTCATGGTCCTCTGAAAATGAAGGACAAACACAACCTGTGAGTAGACCAAGCTGCCTGAGTGGAGACCCAGCTAGCTGGGTAACTCAGCTCATCTTCTTCCTCTGCCTCTTCTTCACCCTTTCCTTTTCCTCTACAAAGGAAGGTAAATTTTGGTGGCCAGAAGTTGCCCAGTTAACTTGGGGTTTACTGACTAGATTTCCTTCCTTCCTTCCTTTCTTTCTTTTTTACTCTTTCTTTCTTTCTTTCTTTCTTTCTTTCTTTCTTTCTTTCTTTCTTTCTTTCTTTCTTCTTTCTTTCTTTCTTTCTTTCTTTCTTTCTTTCTTTCTTTCTTTCTTCCTTCCTTCCTTTCTTTCTTCCTTTCCTTCCTTCCTTCCTTCCTTCCTTCCTTCCTTCCTTCCTTCCTTCCTTCCTTCCTTCCTTCCTTCCTTCCTTCCTTCCTTCTTTCCTTTCCTTCTTTCTTTCTTTCTTTTCTTACATCTAAACCCATTTCACTCTGAAATTTTTATTGTGGAAGGAAATAAAAAGAAAAAAAACACACATACACACACACACACACACACCAAAGCAAAAATATGTGTCATCATTGTTCTTGTTAATCATTTATCAAATACAATCTTATTTTGTCATTTATTAGCTTAGTCTGACATTCCCCTCCTACCTTTTTGCCACAAAAAACTGGTGTGAGTTGCTAGCATGAGTACTAACTTCTACTTATTTTATTTAACATTTTACTATTTTCCTCAATTACTTGTAAAAAAATGATTTTTTATCATTCATTTAAAAAGGTTGAATCCTACTTTCTTTCCCACTCCTTGTTCTCCCCCCCCATCATTGAGAAAGTAAGTCATTTGATATAGATTATACACGTGCAGTCATACAAATCAAATCTCCACATTAGTCATATTGTATAAGAAAACACAGACAAATAGCACACAAGAAAAATAAATGAAGAAAAAGTAAGCTTCAATTTGTATTCAGAATCCATACGTTCTTTCTGTGGATATGGATACCATTTTTTCATTGTAAGTGCTTCAGAATTGTCGAGGATCATTGTGTTGTTGAGAATAGCTAAGCCATTCACAGTTGATCATCATATAATGTGATTACAGTTTACAATGTTCTATTGGTTCTCCTAATTTCACTTTGCATTAGTTCATGCAAGTTTTTCCAGTTTTTTTCCCCTGAAACTATCTTCTTTGCCATTTTTTTCATTACACAATAGTATTCTATCATAATTGTGTACTATAATTTATCTAGTCATCTCCAGTTGAAAGGCATCCTCTCAGTTTCCAATTCTTTGACAAGCTACTGGAGAAAAGAGCTACTATAAAATTTTGTACACACAGGTCCTTTTTATAAATATATTTGAAAAGCAGAACTAGTAGTGATATAGCTTTGTCAATGGGTATCCATAATTTTTTTCCCCCCTTTGAGCATAGTTTCAAATTATTCTATAGACGGGCTGACCAGTATACCACTTTACCAACAGTGCATTAGTGTCTCAATTTTACGGCATTCAGTCCAATATTTATCATTTTATTTTTCTGTCATATTAGACATCAGATAGGTATGAGGTCTTACCTCTGAGTTGTTTTAACTTGCATTTCTCTAATTAATATAGATTTTGAGCATTTTTCATGATTATAGATAGCTTTAATTGTTTTAATTTTGTTTCAAATTTGCCTATTGATATCGTTTGACCATTTATCAAATAAGGAATGACTTCTATAAATGTGATGCAGCTTTCTATATATTTGAGGAATTAGGTCTTTATCAGAGAAACTTCCTATAATTTTTTCACAGTTATGATTATCAAGTGTTTCCCCCAATTCTATTTCCCCCTGTTTATTTGACTCTCTGTCTCTCTATGTCTCTGTCTCTCTCCTCTTTCACCTTGTCCATTCTCAAAAATGTTTTATTTCTGACTTTTACCTCTCCCAATCACCCCTCTCTTCTATCAACATCACATTCTTCTCCTATCTCCTTCCCCTCTTATCTTCCTGTAAGCTAAGGGTAAGATAGATTTTTATACCCAGTTGAAATTGTATGTTATTCTCTCTTTGAGCCAATTACAATAAGAGTAAAATTCATGCACTTACCCACAACTCCCCTATCTTCCCTCCACTAAAAAATTTTTCATCCCTCCTTCATGTAGAATAATTTACTCCATTCTACTTCTTTTGCCTTCTCCCAGTTCATTCCTCTTTTTCATCCTATAATTTTATTTTTAAGATGATTGTCTCATCATATTCAATTTATATCTGTGCCTTCTATGTACACTCCTTCTTACTGTTCAAGGAATGAGAAAGTTTTAGGAGTTGCAAGTATCATTTCTCTGTATAGGAAAGTAAAGAGTTTAACATTATTGAATCATTTGTGATTTCTCTTTCATGTTTATCATTTTTATGTTTCTCTTGCTTTTTAAATATTAGTATCATTAAAAAATACATCTCTGTTCTTTTCATGAGAAATACTTGAAAATCTTCTATTTCATTGAATATCCATTTCCACCATACTCTATTTTTTTTTATTTTATTTTATTTTAATAAAAATTTATTTATTTAACTTTTTACATTCATTTTCACAAAATTTTGGGTTCCAAATTTTCTCCCCTTTTCTCCCCTCCCCCCCACCCAAATGCACTGAGAAATCTAATTTTCCCTATCTCCAATCTGCCCTCTCTTCTATCATCCCTCCCTTTTCTTGTCCCCATCTTCTCTTTTGTCCTGTAGGGCCAGATGACCTTCTATTACTCATTAACTGTATGTCTTATTTCCTAGTAGCAACAAAAATACTAAACAGTTGATCTGAAAACTTTGAGTTCCAACTACTCCCCAACCCCCCCTCCCCACTTATTCCCTTTGGGAAGGCAGGCAATTCAATATAGGCCCTATCTGTGTAGTTTTGCAAATGACTTCCATAATAGTCGTGTTATGTAAGACTAACTGAATCACCCTCCATCTTATACTGCCCCTCATTGTTTCTATTCTGTCTTTTGATCCTGTCCTGTCCCAAGTATTGACTTCAAATTGCTCCCTCCTCCCATTGCCCTCCCTTCCATTATCCCCCCCCTTGCCCTTCTCCCCACTTTCCTGTACTGTAAGATAGGTTTTCATACCAAAATGAGTCTGCATTTTATTCCTTTCTTTAGTCAGATGTGATGAGGGTAAACTTCTTGTTTTTTTCTCAGCTCTCCTCTTTTTCCCTCCACTAAAAAGTCTCCTGCTTGTCTCTTAAATGACTTGTAATTTACCCCATTCCATTTCACTCTCTTTCCTCCCCCTACCTTTCTCTCTCACCATTTACCCTAATTTCTTTTAAGATATGGTCCCAACCTATTCAATTCACTCTGTGCTCTCTCTCTCTGTATGTACGTGCATGTGTGTATGTGTGTGCACACATGTGTACAAGTGTGTGCATGTGTGTGTGTGATCCCACCAACTACCCAGATACTGAAAAGTTTTAAGAGTTACAAATATTGTCTTTCCATATAGGAATGTAAACAGTTCACTTTTAGTAAGTCCCTTATGACTTCTCTTTGCTGTTTACTATTTCATGCTTCTTCTCATTCTTATGTTTGAAAGTCAAATTTTCTTTTCAGCTCTGGTCTTTTCATCAAGAATACTTGAAAGTCCTCTGTTTCATTGAAAGACCATATTTTCCCCTGAAGCATTATGCTCAGTTTTGCTGGGTAGGTGACTCTTGGTTTGAGTCCTAGTTCCTTTGACTTCTGGAATATCCTATTCCACGCCCTTCACTCGCTTAATGTACAAGCTGCTAGATCTTGAGTTATCCTGATTGTATTTCCACAATACTGGAATTGTTTCTATCTAGCTGCTTGCAAGATTTTCTCCTTGACCTGGGAGTTCTGGAATTTGGCCACAGTGTTTCTAGGAGTTTCTCTTTTTGGATCTCTTTCAGGTGGTGATCAATGGATTCCTTGAATACTTGTTTTGCCCTCTGGTTGTAGAATATCATGGCAGTTTTCCTCGATAATTTCATGGAAGATGATGTCTAGGCTCTTTTTTTGATCATGACTTTCAGGTAGTCCCATAATTTTTAAATTGTCTCTCCTGGATCTATTTTCCAGGTTAGTTGTTTTTCCAATGAGATATTTCACATTCTCTTCCATTTTTTCATTCTTTTGATTTTGTTTTGTGATTTCTTGGTTTCTCAGAAAGTCATTAGACTCCATCTATTCCATTCTAATTTTGAGAGAACTATTCTCTTCAGTGAGCTTTTGAACCTCTTTTTCCTTTTGGCTAATTCTGCTTTTGAAAGCATTCTTCTCCTCATTGGCTTTTTGAACCTCTTTTGCCAATTGAGTTAGCCTATTTTTCAAGGTGTTATTTTCTTCAGCATTTTTTTGGGTCTCTTTTACCAAGGTATTGACCCGTTTTTCATACTTTTCTTGTATCTCTCTCATTTCTCTTCCCAGTTTTTCCTCCATCTGTCTAACTTGTTTTTCAAAATCCTTTTTGAGCTCTTCCAAGGCCTGAGCCCACCCAACATCCCCCTGGGATGTCTGGGATACAGAAGCCCCACCCTCCACATATTTCCCTGATGGTAAGAATATTTCCTCATCATCAGAATTGAAAGGTGGGAACATTTGCACCTACTCAAAGAAGCTCTCTATAGTCTTATTTTTCTTCCCTTTTCTGGGCATTTTCCCAGCCAGTTACTTGACTTCTGAGATTCCTGTCCACCCTTGCTTAGATCCACCCAGCTAGTGCTTGGACTCTGAGATTCAAATGGGCTTTCCACGGCTGGCATGGCTGCTATTCAATGTGAGCTTAGGTTCTGGTGCTGGGGTGGGGGCAGGGCCGCCTCCCAGGCTCAGCTCCCTCAGGGGGTCTATGCGCAGACCTTCAGTGATGGAGCAGGTGGGGGCAGAGCTGCCTCCCGGGCTCAGCTTCTTCAGGGGCTTTATGCAGATACCTTCAGTGATGGAGCAGGTGGGGGCAGGGCCGCCTCCCAGGCTCAGCTCCCTCAAGGGTTTATGCAGAGACCTGAAGTTCTGCCTGCTGCTCGGGGTGTCCTGGGCCGCTATCGCTGCCTCTGCCACTTCCTGCCTCTTCCTCTGCCTCCGCTGCTTCCTCCCGAGGGGGCCCGAGTCACGGAGACACCCCGCTCCCCTCTCAGCCAGCCCAAACGTCTCTCTCACTGACCTGTAGCGTCTGTGGGTGGAGGGACCTTCCTGGCCACTGGAGATTCTGTCCCTGAAGCCTTCTCGGATCTGCTCCTCTGGGACTATGCGGCCAGGGCAGCATAGGGGTGGACTCTGCTTTCTGGGGCACAACGGACCCTGGGGACCGCTCTCCAGGGCTCTCTGGAACAGAAATCTCTTCCACTGTGTTTCTGCACACCCTGCAGTGATCCAGAACTTGTGGGGAGCTCTTCTTACATTAAATCCATGGGCTGTGGGTTCAGAGCTAGCATACGTGAGTCTTTCTACTCTGCCATCTTGACTCCCCCCCCATACTCAATTTTTTATGTTCAGTGATTCTTAGTTGTGATAATAACTCTTTTGCCCTCCAGACTATCATATTCCAAGTCCTCTGATCATTTATTGTAGAAACTGCTAAATCTTGTGTTATCCTGACTGTGAGTCCACAATATTTGATATTTTTTTTTTGGCTACCTGAAATATTTTTCTCCTTGAACTGAAATTTGGCTGTAATATTCCTGAGAGTTTTCATTTTAGGATATTCTCAGTAGGTGATGGATGGATTCCTTCAATTTCCAGTTTTCCTTCTGATTTTGTAATATGGAGGCAGTTTTCCTTGCTAATTTCTTGAAAGGTGATGTTCATTTTTTTTTTCAGTCAAGGCTTTCAAATAGTGCATTTATTCTTAAATTATTCTCCTGGTTCTATTTTCCAGTTCAGTCATTTAACCAGTGATTTTTTTCACATTTTCTGTTTTTCAGTCTTTGATTTTGTTTTATTCTTTCTTAAAGGCCGATAGAATCATTAGTTTTTACTTGTTCAATTCTAATTTTTAAGCAATTACTTTCTTTAGTTACTTTTTGTACTTTTTAATTCAAATTTTCCAATTCTATTTTTAAGGAGTTTTTCTTCAGTGAAATTTTGAACATCTTTTTACATTTGGACAATTCTGTTTTTCAAGTCATTCTCTTCAATGTATTTTTGTGCCTCTTTTACCATTTGACCTATTATTTTTTTCTAGGGATTTTTCTTCAGTATTTTCTACACCTACTCTACCAAACTGTTGACTCTTTTTCATGATTTTCTTTCTTGTTCCATTTTTTAAATTATTTATTGAGATCTTCTATAGCCTGAGACTGTCAGTTTTTTTTTTTCTGAGGCATTTAATATAGCAGTTTTGTCTTTGTTTTCTTCTGAGTTTGTTTTTTGATATTTCCTGCCACCACAGTAACTTTCTATAGTTAGGATGTTTTTCTGTTGTTTGCCCCGCTTTTCAACCTATTTCTTGACTTTTAACACTATGCTAAAGTGAGTTTCTGTTTCGGGAGTACAGGAGGCACTATCCCAATTTTTAGGGTTTTTTTGTTCAACTATTTTCACAAATAATTCTGAGTACCCATAAGTTTTCAGTTCTTCCAAGGTGGTACGATCTAAAGAGAGGTGCTTTTACTACTCTTCTGGCTTGGATTCTGGTCTGGAAGTGACCATAAGCACTCTTTTCCACCTTGAAACTGTGACTATGGTCCCAGCTCACCTGTGGCCTCAAGCTTTGATGTCATAGTTCTCCTTTTGGCCTTGGTAGTGAGATGCAGACCTGCATCCCTGATCCATATACAGGCAACACAACAGAGTCCTGCCATTGGTGCTGGCAAAGGTGCCCCTATAATCTTCTTTGGACCAGTTGTCTGACCCCTTTATTTTCTAGTGTAGGAATTTCAAATGCCACCACTGTCTCTGTGGCTTCCAAGACCTACTGCTGATTTTCTTGGATGCAGCCTGAGCTGGACCGTGCTTCACTCTCACTCAGGTGCAACAGACATTTTTTTTTTTACTTTCTCTGCAAGTTGTCCTGGGTTAGAAAACGGTTTTACTCTGTATTTTTGTGGGTTCTGTCACTTCTGAATTTGTTTTGAGGAATTGTTTAAAGTTGTTCAGCCATCTTGGCCCTCTCCCCACCTTTTATTTAAAAGAAAAAACATCTTCACAAAACTTCACATTCCAGTACCTCATCATAATCATTCCTACATGGGCCAATCAAATCAGACTTTTTTTTCTTACTTGAAGGGAAACTATTTCTTAGACCAGACTGTCATCAAAAGGTAGGTGAGATGCAAGTTAAGTCATTTCCTTCATGAAGTCATTATCAGTCTTATGTTGGCACATGATTTATCCTGGAATACTCCATAGACTATGGGACTATCTGGGACATGTATAAAAAGTAGAATACATCTTTGAAATTTTCACATGGAAAGAAACTCAATTGGCAAAAACTGTCCAGGGAATTATTTTCCTCAAGCAGAACGTCCATTTAATTTTAAAAAGAGGACTACCACTTTTTACATAGATAATTCCAGTCTGACTATTATAGCAAAATACAATACAGCCCAAAGATTGCTGAGTATACCTTTGAACTACAAGTTGTGGAATTTCACGCTAAGACATGTGCAGATAATTTTGTTAAAGTAATTAAGAAATGAATATGTATCTTCATTAATCAGATCTTCAATATAAAAATCTTGTTTGTCTTAAATTCTACTTGTCTAGAACTAAGCATAATTTCTAGAGTACAGTATATTGAATTCAGTGGAAAAACAATTAATAATGTCTCTTTTGAAACTGGATATCAGGTTATAAAAATGGATTTATAAAACAGAAAGAACATCCAATAAATTAGGGATTTTGAAGTATTGAATTTGCACAGGAAATTGTGTAGGGGAGATGGGGTTGGGAACAGAGTTAGCAAAACCTAGGTTCCAGTCTTTCTTCTGCTACTTCCTAGATATATAACCCTAAGCAAATCATTGAGAAATAAATGAATGGTAAAGAATCATTAAGTGCTTGTTATGTGCCAGTATTACTCAAGCAGCTTATTGGTACTTATTTATTAAATCACAACAAGACTGTGATCAGTCTCCTTGGAAAGAATTCCTATATTCAGAGTCTTCCATGCTGTGAAAATAACAAATTTCACAAGTATATATGTACAGGTTCCAAATGGTATGCTTCAGGGTTTAAGGAGTTATTTTCTTCAATGAATTTTTATATACCTTCTCCTATTTTTTATGATTCCTTTACCAAGCTATTGACTTTTTAAAAAATAATTCTCTTGCATAACTCTCATTTCTTTTCCTAGTTTTTTTTTCCTTATACTTCTCTTATTTGATTTTTAAGATTATCTTTGACCTCTTCTAGCAGGAAAGTTTGGGCATGAGATCAATTTGTGTTTCTCTTTGAGGCTTTGTATGTAGGCACTTTGACACTGTTGTCCTCTTTTGAATTTGTTTTTACTTCTCTGTCACCATAGCCTCTTTCTGTGGTTAGGGCTTTTGTTTCATTTTTCTTCTTCTCATTTTTCAACCTATTTTGTGACTTTTAAAGTTGAGTTCTGTTCCTTCTGCATAGTACTATCCCATGTTTCTTGCCCTAGGGGAGGAGCTGAGCATTGGCTTTCTGAGTATGGATGTGGTGGTGGGGCCCTAGTCCCACCTGTTCCATACCTGCTAGGCCTGATAATTAGCCAGCTGGGACTAAAAGCTTCTCAGCTGGTGTATTGTGTTGCTAGCCTGCTTAGCCAGGAGTATGAGGCCTCAGTTGCTTATCTGTGCTGGGGATAAAGGCCTCCTTCTGGCTTGCCTGGACATTGCTTGTATTGGGCTGAGTTCTCCTAACCAAGTGAGGCAGACCTTTCCTGCAGTCCTTCTAAGATATCTTGGGCTGGAAAATTGTTTCACTTCATGCTTTTGTGGGTTCTTCCATTTCAGAAAATGTTTTAAGGCTTGATTTAAAATTGCTTCGAGGAAAATTGGAGACAAGTTAGGAAATTTCCTGCCTTTTCTCCACCATCTTATCTCTGCCTCGGGACCTGAAATTTCTTGGGAAAAAGTGGACAGTATGGAGGGAATAATTCTATTTGGCTTTAACTGGTATTCCTAGCCTAAAACTTTCTATTTCTGTGTCTTTGGACAAGTCTTTTCATCTTTCTTGGCTTCAGTTCCTTCCTCTATCAAATTAGACTAAATAGTCTCTGAGGTACCTTTTAGTTCTAAAACCACAAATAGGGTTTGATAGCTTTGTTTATTTTAAAATTTATTTTTTGAGAGAGAGAAGCAGTAGTGTATAGCATTTTTATTCAAAAATAAATTTTCTATGTGTAGTAGCATATGCTTAAATTCCAGGGTAATGGGGAGGCTGAGGTTACCGTAATGATCATTTAAGTGGGAAGATCTTTCCCATTAGTTAATAGACCCATGTGCCCTGTATAAATCAAATGGAAGTCTAAGTGACATGTAGTGGGAGGAGCTTGGTGAACAGGTGGAACAAGAAGGATGGAGCAGAGTTGAGAGGAAGTTGGTCAGGCTAAGTGGAGCTGGGAAGGATGCAGGCAAGCACAGCTAGGCTCTAGAGTGTTTATTTGTTTGTGGGAAGGCCTCAGCAGGGGGTGGGAAAGAGGCTTGGAAATACCTTTCTCCCCTGCTATGCCAATGTGTATTAACTTCTTGGTTACTATGATACATTTGGTTTTCTGATTTTGGGATTTTGCTTTCTGATATCTGAACAAATATTTTTCTTCTGCCTTCTGTATGGTGAGTCTGTTATAATTATTGATTCATAATTATGCTGTAATAGTCATAGTCACCCTTGGTTATGTAAATATTGCCTACATGATATATTTGGCATCACAAATAGGATCACCAGATATAAAGTCTCTTTTTGGAGGCAGAAAGGATTTAGAAGAAGAAATGGATATCCCAGGATGAGAGGATTTGCCATATTCCTTCCTGTCAAGGGAATGGGCTAAAATCATTGAACCCTGTGAGAACTGGGAACCGAAGTTACAGGATGAGGAACCTAGAGATTTGGAAAGGTGTTTACAAGTAATACTGATAAGAACAGGAAAAGAATTAGCAGGAGGGCATAGGAGAGGCCGAATTTCATTAACAGGTTACCATATTACACGTAAAAGCAAGGAGAAGCTGCTTAAGGAAAAAAATCAGATGGAAAAAGAGCTAGCTAGTTTGCATGAGAATGTTCAGCAATTGGGCTTTTTTTTAAAAGAGCAAGTTGTGGGGTCTCAAATGCAAAAAAGGACTGTTCATTTAGCTAAGAAGAAGCGGAATGTTGACAAAAGGAAGGTGCATACAGCTTTTTTACAGACTCAGCCTAATTGCCATGATGACAACTGCCAGGAGAGTTCATTGGAGGAAAATGTAGCAAAGCAGAGTTGAAAAATGAAGCAGTGTTACAGGGGGAAACTTCACAGGTTGAAGCTTGTCCCATACTAAGATGAAGACAGGAAAACCAAGCAGAGAGCACAGAGTTTAAGGAGATAATTGAGGATTTTACTCAGCAGAAAATCATAGACACTATTAGTCAGTTCACCCAAACGATGAGAGAATTGTTAGTATCCTGGATGGTCAAAAACAATGATGAAGGGGCTAAGGAGTATCTAGAGATGGTGTGGGTTATTTGAAATGTGTAGGTATTAGTCAAAATCCTTTTGCACAGTAAGCCCTTAGACATTACAATATTCAATATGACTAATCAGTTAGCTTTGGCTTCTGAAGGATGCCATAAGCAGGATCCAACTGATAGTTTGTGATGTAGTGAAGATAAATCCTGGTATTCACTTAGTGACTATATAAGAATGCTAAAGGAGTTGTTAATGAAGACTGACATAATGATCAGAAACGCAGAAACTATGATACCTCCTTAGCAATTTTCCATAGGAATATAATAGCAAAAATGGCTCCTTCTGCTTACAAGAACCTAGTTTTGACTCTAATAACTGAGAAAATAGGGCACCCTCTTTTGAAGGTTCTGGACAAGATTTCACAATTAAGTGACTTGGCAGAATGGGGAAAAGATAAATTTCCTTGAGTGAGAAGGGTAAATAACCAGTGAATTCAAGGTAAGAATAGATTGACAATGAAAGGATTTTTTACTTCTCTATTGAGAGCAGGGGTAGATTTTGGAAGCATAGATGTTATTCCAACTAATGAACTGTACCTAATGTACCAAGAAAAAGGGCTTGACACTGGATGGAATGGAGAAGCAAGGACTGCCTCTACAGATCCTCCTGAACACTTTGTATCCAAGTTTGTCACACCTTCAGGGAGAATAGGAAATTGGCCAAGCCTTAACTCAGATGAAATAAGTACATAGATAGGCTTACAGACTCCATATAAATGTGACTATATATTGAAAAAATGGATCAAATACAAAGAGCATTAATAGATACTGGGTCGGAGACTTCCTTTATATGGAAACTCTGATAAGTTTAAACATGGAACTCCTATCACCATCACAGGACTGTGAGGGGATGAAATATCAGCTACACAAGTGAAACTAATGGTGAAAATTGGACAGTTACTTAAGAAAGAATATACCGTGGTAATTGTGCCCATTTCTTAATACATCCTTGGACTAGATATATTGAGAGACATGACTTTAAATTTTCCTGAAGGGAGATATAAATTTTCAGTAAGGAAGATAGGAATTAATGCAGTTTTAGTGGATAAAATAAAAATGGACCCATTAATTTTACCTGAAATAATTAGGTGAAAGCAGAATTTTGTGCAAAGAAATAGGTTGAGGCAGGAATGTTAGTCCCTAGAACCACTCATTTGAATAATCCTGTCTGGCCTGTATGAAAGTCAAATGGGATATGGAGGATGACAGTGGATTGTAGACAATTGAATAAGGTGACTCCTCCCTTCTAAGCTGCTTTTCCCAACACCATGATCTTAATAAAAAAGATCTGAAAATATACAGCTTGGTACACAGTTATTGATTTAGTCAATGTTTTCCTATTCCAATAGATTCTAAACAATGGCACCAATTTGCTTTCACTTATCAGGGCTGACATATTTCACATACTTCCCATAAATATATCCGCATAACCCACTCTTTGTCATAGGATTGTGGCTGAACATTTAGATGAATTAGAGCTACATGGTGTATGACTTACCCACTACATAGATATTATGATACCTGGGGAATATGTAAAAAAAAGTGGAGAAGAGTTTGATGCTTTTAATTGGGAATATGAAAAGCAAAGGGTAGGAAATTAACCCTTCAAAGATTCAAGGGTCAGCTCAAACTATAAAATTTTGGGTTAGGCAATGGAATCAGGGCCTGTAAGAGATTCTCCTGCAAGTCCGAAAAAAGATTCAGGATTTTCCTATCCTCACCAACAAGAAAGAAGCCCCAAATTTATAGGATTATTTGGATATTGGAGACATCACATGCCATATCTAGGACAAATTTTGAAACCCTAATATAAAATTACTAGAAAAAATTAGGAATTTTATTGAATACTTAAGCAGAGTAAATCTTTTGAAGAAACAAAGGCCACTATATGATCAACCACAGATTTATGGCCTATGCAAAGCGGCCCAGTGAAATTGTAAATGGCTGTACAGGATGACTATGCACACTGGAGTTTATGACAAAAAGAACAAAGCTAAAACATACCCTTAGGATTTTGGTCTAGGAAACTCCCTTCATTTGGAATTCAATATACCCTTTTTGAAAAGCAGTTTTTAAATATATACTGGGCTTTGGTAGAGATTGGAAAACTTACATTGAGCCATGAGGTAATATTAAGACCTGGAATCCTGATTATGACCTGGGTAATGAGTACCCCAACTTCTCATAGAATTGGACATGTGCAAGAGGCTAGTATAATTAAATGGAAATGGTATAGTCAAAATAAATCTAAAGCAGGCAAAAGTAGAGCTTCTACTTTACATGAATCTATAATAAACATAGATACTGAGGGAAATGATACACCCCCTGACCAAAACAACAGTTGGTACAGTCCTTGGTAAAATGGAATGAGGGATGTGATGGATTAACTGAAGAACAAAAGAGACACACATGGTCTACTGATAAGACAGCAAAATATTTTGGCAACACAAGACATTGGAAAGTGGTGTCCTATAACGTATCTACTAGGCAGACTTTGGAAAGTACCGAGATAAGAGGAAGCAGTCAATATGCTGATATTATGGCAATACAACAAGCTATCAAAAAAGAAGAAGGAGGACTGTGTGATGTACTCACTGATTCATGAGTGGTAGCTAATGGTAAGTTAGCTACATGGGCACCTACGTGTAAAAATCAAAATTCGGAAACTCATGTCAAACAAGTCTGAGACAAAGAACTATGGGAAGATATATGGGACATGTTTTTTGTTACTAATTTGTCAGTTTTTCAGGTAGCTACTCACGTGATCCTTAGAATGTCAGAACATGGATACAATGTACATGCTGATTGACTAGAAACATTGCTATTCAATATATTTTCCTTGCTCTAACATCAACTAATGATCCGGTACTAGCAAAATGGGTCCATTAAACAGCAGGTCATTTAGGAGTTCAGGCCACACACCAGTGGGCACAGGACCAAGAAATTAGTATCTCTCATTCATTGTTAAAACAAGTAGGGGAGGAATGTTATATATGTCAGTTGGAAAAGGAAAAAACTGTCCCTCAGGTAGTAACTGGAAAGATCGGAAAGAGAAAAGTCCCACTCAAATTTGGCAAAAGGGTATTGGACAGCTACCCCAAGTTAAAGCATGCAAATTTATATGCACTTGTTTTGACCCCTATTCAGGTGCACAAGTGGTTTGTCCCTATAAGAATGCAACCTAGAAAAACACCTGTAAAACTCTAGATATCATAAGTGTATATTATGGAACCCTAATGCAGATTCTGTGTGACAGTGGGTCACATTTCAAAGGTAATGAAATGAAGAGTTATGAACTGAACAATATAGAATGGATATATTAATATTCCATATTATCTACAATTGTCTGAAGTAATTGAAAGAATGAAAGGATTATTGAAAGAACAGTTAAAGAAGTTAAGTTCTAATGATTCTTTTGAACTGTGGAAAGATAATTTGTTCACCCCTTCATGTAAGTTGAATAATAGACCTTCAGGAGGAAGTTCACTTCTAGAATGGTGACCTGAAATCTGCAAATTAGAAAACAAGAAACACATAAGATCTCAAATATTGAGTATCGAACTGTGAGGCCAGATGTCCCAACATCACGTCCAGGGACACGTGGTTCAGCAGGATATGATTGACATTGTTTAGAGGACTTTTTGTTGGAGAGAAAAGAAAAGTATCTACAGGAATATACATGAGAATCCCTAAAAATCGTTTTGGAAGAATATTACCTAGATCAGGATTAGCAGCTTAAGGAATGCATATATTGGCTGGAGTGGTAGATTCTAATTATCAAGGAGAAATTATTGTGACATTCTGAAATTTAGGTGAATAACCTAAATTGATAAATTTGTAAATTTGATAAAATAGTTCAAGTAATTATTATTCCTTGTGAAACAATATCCCTTGTGGAAACTGACCCTCTTTCCAAAATAACTGGCAGAGGTATTGAAGGATTGGGTTCTACTGATACAAGAAATTTGGGTGCTAATTTGCAGATAAAATAGAAGCCAGACAATATTCCAAAAGCTGTGGCAATTATAGTACAAGGGAAAGATAATACTGTGACTGTTGTTTATTCAGGAGAAGATGACTACCAAATTGTTCCCTTAAGTCATTTATTTTACTGTGAATGAGGCTATGATAGTAGGTTCATGTGCCCCAGAAGCCTTACTTCTAGTTATTGTGTCCTTGTTTCTTTTTGGACTGTTGTTTGTTAAACTTCTTTGCTAGATTTGTTTTCTGCAGTCTTAGTACCCTCCACATGCAGGTGCCTGATTTCCTAAGCAGGATGTCACCCCTTGTCCACAACTGTGATGTGTTACCCCTGGAACTGGCATCAACCAAGCTCCAGATGCCAGCTAAAGAGCTGATCCCTCAAATGGGACCTTTTCCCGTAGGGAGAGCTCTACACCCAATCTCAGGAGGAAGTAGCTGTGGAAGAATAGGCCTTTTCCCCTTTCCCCAAGATTTCGGGCCCCATTCATTTGAACGGATAATGATAGGATGACTGCTCAACATTCACCCTAAGATATTGTTTCATGTGCTTATTTTATATGATTCCTGTCACATTGTTGTAAAGTTCTGTTGACAATAGTTGCCTAAGATACTGTTTTATATGCTTGTATTCTGTTATCCTTGTTATAGTTCTGTTGATACTTGTTACCCCACTAACCTATGCAATGAATGCAAAAGATCTTGGGGCTGCCTGCAACGATAATTTAAATGGAAAGATATTTCCCATTCATTAATAGATCCATGTGACCTGCTTAAATCACATGGAAGCCTAAGTCACATGTGGTGGGAGGAGCTTGGAAGTAGATGGAACGGGAAGGGTGGAGAACCAAGAGGAATTTGGTCAGGCTAGTCAGAACTGGGAAGGATGCAGGCAGGCAGACACAACAAAGTTTATGAGTGTTTGTTTATGGGAAGGTCCCAGCAGGGGAGATATGGGAGAAAGGCTTGAAAGTTCCTTTGTCCCTTCCTTTGCTAATGTATATTGACTTCTAAGTTACTATGACAGATTTGACTCTCTGGTGTTGGGATTTGGCTTTCTGGTGTCTGAACAAATGCTTTTATTCTGCTTCCCATATGGAGGATGTGTTATATACTTTGTGATTCAGAATTATACTGGCATAGTTATAGTTGCCCTTGATGTTGTGACCATTGCCTGGGAGATAAACTAGTGCCTCATTTCACTTTAGGTGTTCTAAATTGTTCTAGGGCTAAAGGTAATCAAGTGTCCATACTATGTCTACAGACAACATGGTAAGTTATAGGAGCAAGGGGCTACCAGACTGCCTAAGGAGGGATGATCTAGCTTCAATCAAAGTTTCAGTGCATTAAGTAGTGGAGTTCGGCCAGTGAGTGCTACTGTACTTGTGGCCTGGGTGAGATAAGGAAAACCAGTTTCAAAAATATTTAAATAAAATATTTTGAAATAATTTCAAATATCTATCTTTGCTTCTTATGGAAAATGACTTTAGTGTTGCTTAGCATAGCGTTTTTTCTTGTAATATTTGTGTTGTGTTGGAAATAGATTAAATTCATTCAAAATCTACAAATATGGATGGGTTATGATCTGTATTTTTGAAGGGAGTACCTACAAAGGCAAGATCATAGATGAATTTGGTACTATAAAATGAAATATTCGCATACTTTGTCCATGCCTCCCAAATCCTGTCATTTAAGCCCTCTGAGTCACAGCTCCTGATCTTTAAAGAAAGGAGAGTGTACCAGATAGTCTTTAAGC
Source organism: Bettongia penicillata ogilbyi (assembly GCA_023548195.1). Classification (NCBI taxonomy): domain Eukaryota; kingdom Metazoa; phylum Chordata; class Mammalia; order Diprotodontia; family Potoroidae; genus Bettongia; species Bettongia penicillata. The sequence goes on along the minus strand of JAJHZJ010000470.1, from coordinate 8,504,275 downwards.
TCCCAAATCAACCCTGGATCTATGACCTCATGGTCAATGAAACTATAAATGCCAAGTCATGAATGAGGCATAAAGAGACAGGAGTCAGCTGAGTGTCTCAATAGACCTAGTGTCAAGAAGACCTGAATTCAAATCTGGCCTCAGACATTTACTAGCTGTGTGACCCTGGGCAAGTCACTTAACCCATGCACTGGAGAGGGAAATGGCAAACTACTTCAGAATCTTTTCAAGAAAATACCAAGGGCATTGTGGTTTATGGGGTCATGAAAAGTCAGATTTGACCAAAAGACTATACAACAATAAGAAGAGAGGCAGAAATTCAAATATTCTACAATCTAGCTTTCTTGGTATATACATTTCAAAGAACAGATTCCATCAGATTTAGTGAAAGGATTTTTATACCCTTTGTGCTATTCTTGTTGAGTGGGAATGAGTTAAACAATGGTAAGATTTGGGGATGTTGATTTTGGGTAGTAGACTGATTTGACATCTGAGCTAGTGATGGGAAGATACCTCATTGTTTACCTAGTTAAATTCATCCACAAAATAGAAATACCATATATAGTATTCAATCCTGTTCCTCACCTCCCCCAACCCTTGTCCTCTGGGTGGAAAAGAGCTAGAATATAATAACAACTAGATGTAGAATTAAGAAAAACCACTTTTGGTATATAGTCACTTTTGGTGTTGAGACCTGAATTGAAATCTTAGTTCTGATATTTATTAACTACATGATCTTCATCAGATCACCTAACCCCCATGATTGATGACAAGAAGAAAATAATTTTGAGGCAGCAGAAGTTAACTGAAACTGAGCTCAAAACCTTAATAATCAGAAGAATAGGACATATAGAACAACAGGAAGATGAAACAGCACTGAAATAGTGAGTACTACAGCAAGGATGGGATTTATTCCGTAGCAAAGTACATGTGGGAGTTTTCATGAAGAAGCATCCTTTCATATTGAAGGTAAAGTAAAGAGATTTCACAGGCAGTAGCAGGTGTGAAGAAATATGTTACTGGACTCAAGAGAGAGATACAAATCTTGAAGTTGCTGAAGTGTAGGGAAGTGGTCATATGGAGACCTTATATGGCCAGTTGGGAGGCATACTTCGCTCTAGAGCATATACCTTAGCCTGCCAAGACTTAACAAAGTTGCCAACCACAACCTACTTCTATTGATATGTATATGTATGGAAATGAATGGTATTGCCAAAAGAAACCTGGAAAGTATCTTTAGTAATTAAGGAGTCCTGGACACAAAACCCAAGGACTCGAGGGCACAGGTGGTGTTTGCATCTCCTTTTCCAATTGAAGTTTTAGTTTTTGGAAGAGAAAAGAGAATATGGTAAGTGAACAGCTGGTTCTGTAGATCATGGCAAAGAATAGGATGTGGTTTTATGGGCCATAGGTTAAAATGCCAGAATGATAAACTCTTGGCTAGCGATGATATATATTTCAAGATGTGAGATAAGAACATTCTTATCTGGAGATTTGCCAAATTGAATAGGAACATTAAACTGATTATGGAAGGGGAGGGAGAAAAGTACCTGGAAAAGTACTAAAATAAGATACTATGGAAAGTATCAGGTAAACCACAAAAGAGAAAAATAAAAATGAAGAATTTGCCAAGTTATTCATTGGAGGAAATAACTAGGAGAAGGTTAGTAAAAAATATTTAAGGCTTCACCTTTCATATATCAAAGAAAAGAGAATGGCTAACATATAAAACAAACTTAAGATGTTATCACACAGAAATATATGACCTTAAAATTATCAATGTGAATTTTAGACCCATAGAAATGGCATAAATTACCTAATGAAGAAACAAATCAGAGAAATAGGGAAGTAGAGTCATTCATCCGAGGACACAATCATGCTCAAATGAATTGGAGTGAGGATTTTATCTTTTGCAAGTTGACTACATTAATGAGAATGGAAGGAAAGAAAAACAAATATTATCACTGAGGAAAGTATAATAAAAAGTGTAGATTATTTTAACCACATTATGGCCTATTCAAGAAATGCTACAGAGGAACTCCTCAATAGGATTCATAGATATTTTAAAGAGTTCAGTCCAGCCATACACAAAGACAAAAAAAAAAAGACTAATTAAAAGCATATCATCTATTATATGAAATTGGAACGACAGGCTGTAGGACTGTCCATCAGTACAACAAATTTAAATAGATAACACATTTGTCTGATGAACTTGGATTTACAATTCAACAGGAGGAGAGAAGGCTAGATTTCATTTGGAAAACTTTGAAGTGCTTTTACTGGCTCCAAACTCCTCTCTGAGGACAAAAAAAAACCCAAACAAAACATTTATCTTTTTTCTAATCAGTCAGCAAGTGATTTATTTTTGAGAATCATTTAACATGAAATTATGCAAATAAAATTTGTATAAATACAAATCCACCTTTGTCATAACACTGATGGCAAAGGACAAAGCAAAAACAAGAAAAGTAAATCAGCTGCTATATACAGTCGCATACAGTTGTTTCATTTACACTAAAAGTCTTTTACAAAATAGTCATCTCAGGTCGATAGAAGATTGAGCTCGTTTTTTGATGTTATCCTGCAAGATAGTCACTGTAGCATCCACCTTCTTTCTCTATGTCCTCCTTTAATATGACTGGGCAGCTAGGTGGTACAGTGGATAGAACACCAGTGCAGGAGTCAAGATGATCTGAGTTCAAATCTCACCTCAGACACTTGACACTCACTAGCTGAGTGACCTTGGGCAAGTCACCTAACCCCAATTACCTCATCCTGGGTCATCTCCAGTCATCCTGATGAATATCTGGTCACTGTATTCAGATGCTTCTGGAGGAGAAGTGAGGCTGGTGACCTGTACAGCCCTCCCTTACTCAAAACAAAGTCAAGTGCAAGTCATGTCATTATTTCTCTGATGGCAAGGTCTTCTCTGGCAACGAAAAACAAGCACACACACACACACACACACACACACACGCACGCACATGATTGTTTTGGTGATTTCCATTCCTCTCCAGATGCTTTGTTATGCTTGCTTTGTTGAACACTGTAGTCTGCGTACCCCTGCCTTTATGCTTAGTTCCCATAGTTACATCCAGTATAATCATATCTGCCATAGCCACTATAGTTTTGATCACTATCCTAGGCACTATTGTAATTTCCATATTCTTGATCATAATAGCTATTAAATCTTTGGTTCCAGTTTTGACCCTGAAATTGGGACCCCTAGACCCACCTTGGGCTCCAGTTGCAGTGCCCCTCCCTCCTTTCTGTTGTTGCTGTCCCTGACTCTATACCTCTTTGGGCTGGGCAACTTTTATTTCACACTTCTGCAAATCAATCTAATGATATCTGTTTGGTAGTAATTTCTTTACAGGTTCTTCGTCTGTATATGTGATAAAGCATAATCCTCTTCTTTCATTTTTTTTCAGTCCATAGGAAGTTAGATATTCTAATCTCTTCAAACATTCCAAAAGATTCTTTGATTTGTTCTTCCGATGTGTCTGGGCTTAGTTCACTGACAAACACTTTTTTGGGGGACTTCTTTCCCTTTAAATCTTTAACCCACTTGGGATCTATTGACGTAACATTCAACTTGTGTTCATTGACTTCCAAGACCTTGTTCACACTGGCAGCATCTTTGAAAAGTACAAATCCAAATCCCCATGATCTCCCTGTAATGGGACCTGTCTTAATTGTGCAGTCTACAACCTTTCCAATACAAGACAGATACCCGGAGACATCTTCCTTGCATGTGTTCCACCTTCATCCTGCTGGTTCTTGCTGGTGTTGATCTTGGAGCCCTGGGTGAACTCTTCCACCTTGCTGTACTTTTTTCACATCCTCATGGCAGTGGGGCAATAGGAGTAGGGGGTGTTGATGTGATGAATGGTACACAAATTAAAATGGCAGCAGAGAAACACCTTCATCTTTTAAACAAAAATATGCATCATGTAATGTGGTATAAGTAAATATGATGGAATTCTTTGACCTCTGAAGAATGCTGCGGTCATCCAAAGGAGGAAAGGGAAAAATGGAGGGAATAAGACTGTGCTACTTAGTGGCAAAAGGACAATGTACTGGAACACCTGCATATTGCTTATAAAAGACTGAAGAAATAGTTCATAAAATGAATATATAATTTTAAAAGAAGATATGGCTCTCTTCTATTGAGAATGAAGAATAAGTATTGTTTCAATGTTATCTGTGACATGACAATAGAACTAAACAATGGACCCTAGAGAACAGAAAGGAAACTTTGTAGAGGATCTCTATCATGATATCAGTTCATGAAGTTCTTTCTAGATTTTTCTGAAACCATTTACTTCAGAATTTCTTATGATACTATAGTATTCCATAATTTTTCATATCTCAACAGAGTGTTCAGTCATTATCCATTTGATAGGCTTCCCCTAAGTTTCCAATTTTTTGGCACCAAAAAAGGTTGGGTTTGTCCTTTGTGCTTGAAGAGGACCATAACATCAAGCTAATGATATGACTTGTGGCTGACTTTGATTTGAGCGAGGAAGGACAGCGCAACTTCACCAACCTGACTTCCTTCTCCTGCCACCACAAAAAACAGTTACAAGTATGTGGGGATTCATTAAGTCATTTATATATTCAGAAACATTTTTAATTAAGTAGCGCTGCACCAAAGTATTGCACCAGTTGTTTCAGAAGATGAACAACAAGTAAGAGTTTACAGTAGGCCCTTAAAAAAATTAAAATATATTAAGATCCAGGCGAATTATAGAAAATATGCTACATATTCATAAGAGAGGCATACAAATATTCACAATGGTGATATACTATCCAAAACCACTAACTTCATCTGTGTTCAAATATATAGTTAATAGCTTCCTTTTAAATCATTTATTCATTTATTTTGTAGAAAAAAATGGTTATGCACATGAAGTATAACATTATAAACTCAGAACGACTCATAGCCAAAAAGTTTAACCCCCACATCTATTACCCATCTCAGAAAAAAAAAAAAAAGTTTATAGGAACATCCATCCAGTCAAAGCCAACATTCCCTTGACATGTCATACAGGTTTTATCACGACAACCTAAGACTGCATGTTTTTTTTCTTGGAATGTCCTCAGAAAATTCTGTCAGTGTTTATATGACAAGATTAAAACCCCAGAGTCCATTCAAATGGTATGGGGAAAGAGAATGGTGAGAAGTTCTTTAAACTTATTCCTTCCTTGTGACTAGTTATCCCTTCCTCCTCTTACACTTTCTTAGAAGTCACCCCAATCTCCAAAGTTTCCTGAGTCTCTGCCACCAAAGCCTCGTTGGCCACTGAAACCTCCCTGACTACCATTGCCCAGACCATTTCATTAGCTTCCCAAGCCTCTGATCTTGGAGCCAGTCCATAGTTAGTTTCCAACAGTCTCCCTGTCTTCTGGTTTCTTTGTCTTTCAGGTTTACCACTTCTGAGTTGAAGTTCATAAATTGAACGTTTTATGTGACCCTGTCTCCATGTCAAGCACTCATAGAGCCATGAAATGAATCTTTTTTCCCTATTATATCTTTAGACAGATCTTTGGCAAACAATATTTTGTGAAACTGGCTCCTTAAAGCTGTCTACATTAACTATTTTCTGTTCTTTCAGCCAGTTGCCTCTGCCTTCAATTTCCACATTGTTATAAGAACTCAGACCTTCTTTCACATAGTACAAAGAGGCAAATTCAATGAACATGTATCCTTTAGTTCAATTTTGGTTGTTTTTTATACAATAGATTTTTGAGAAAGAGCATCCTTGTATCTCAATCTTTTTTGTTCTCTTTTGGTTTTTTCCAGCTTTGTTTCAGAGCCTAGCACTTTGGAGCCATTCATTTCCAGGGCCTTCTCTATATCCTCAGGGAACTTGAATTCTACTCAGTCAAACTCCCTGGTGGCAAAAACATGGATGTCTACAATGATAAGATTTTTTGGTTTTAGAAATTTGCTGTAATGTCAAGCAATGTAGGATTTTATGCTGCTTTTCTGGATTGAGTTTTAGCCAATCAAACCTTTGATTGAATCAGAGTCTTTGACTGAATCAAGAATTTTTTTGTTTAGAAACAGAATATATATTGTATTTCGGGGAGGGAAAAAAGGGAGTAGAAAGAGAAGCAGAGCTGAGAGAGAGAGGCAAGTGTGAGCAGGCTAAAGAACTTGTTTGTGGGGAAGCCTGTCTGTTGGTCTGTATTAATTTCTCAGACAGAAGTCCTGTCTGCTGGTCTTTATGAGTGAATTGAGGTGATGATGTGTATTAATATTGTTATAGCCTTGTTAAGATTTGTTTTCCTAGAAACAGAAACTGTGGGCAGGAGCCCCCACAGCTTGCTGTCAGGCAAAAGCAGGAAGAGTTTGGAGTGGAACAGCACATGTGAGATGAAATACAAGAAGCAGGAACAGAGAGCTGCTTGCATGTGAACTCAGGCAAGGGCTGGGAGTGCTCAGCCCATGAAGGAGGAGCAGTGGGGTTTGAAAGTCAGCCTCAAGTCAAGATTAAAGAGGACTTTACTTATACACTGTACATTGATTAAGGAGATTGTTCTTACGGTGATCTAGGAGTGGATGGTATGGTATTTTCTGGTGTCCCTTGTGGATGTGTTATATGAGGGAAGATCTTAACTTCAGACCCCCTGACTTTGGGAATTCAATGATATATGCTATGCACCACATGACCTGCTCAGTTATGAGATACATATATGTATTATATGATATGTTTTGCTTAAGGATGTTGTAATGAATGTTATGCTTTACTTTATTGAACAATACTTAGTTTATTGCTGAATAGAGAGTTCAATATACTATGTGATTAGACATAAAACATTATTTACAGCAGCAATCCTCACATGTGCTGCCATGATTGGCATTACATCTGTGGTGCCAGTTATTACCTCAGAATCCATTTTGTTGATGCTAGAATCAAAGAGATAGAAATGCTTAGATGCTTCCATTTCCAATTTCTATTTCTTAGTTTCAGGGGCTTTGTATTAGTTCATTTCCTTTTTTCTTTCTTTCTGGTTCTTCTTTGATGGGCTCTTCCTCTTCCTCCTCTCCTTCCCCCTTCCCATCTTTCCTCTTCTCATCTTTATCTTCTCACACTTCTTCACATTACTTGGTGTTTTCAGCTTTCCCAGGATTACTTTTCACAAAAGCAGTCTCTTCTTTGGTGAATGTGATATCCATAGCCTTTTTTTCATTTATCTATATCTTTGTTTTCATCACTATCTTCCTCTTCATCTTCATAATCCTGTTTGACTGGAGCTGCACCCATTTTTGTATCTTTAGGTGGTACAAATTCTTCATCTTTCTCATTTTTACCATTTTTACTGAATTTGCCCACCTTGTTAATTTTATCAGGGAAGTCATTTTTGGCTTTCACTTATAGTACAGAATTAGGGAGGAAGCACAGATCCCATGGTTCCCAGTTTAGACAATTGCTACATATTGCATAAGAGATTCAGAATTGCAGAAGAAAATGTTATAGTATAGTATAGGGCAAGCTTAGGACTTACCAGGAAAAACTTCACAGAAGAGTTGAGTATTAAATGATGGTTAGGAATTCAGTAGGCACAGATGAGACAGAAGGGAATTTCAGGGATAGAGAGTGGCCTGAACTGAAATACACCAGGATAGGAGAAAACAGTACATTTTCAAGGAGCAGAGAATTGTACTATTTAGGCAATCAGATAAATAACATAAGAAAATACTGAGGTCATTTCTTCAATTATGTTTAATAAGAATAATAGCTACTAATGTTTTATGTTTAAATTTTTAAAAACATACATTTATTCATCTTTTCTCATTTGAAACTTAAAACAAACCTGAAGTAGATAATATAGGTATTTTTATCTATAGAGAACTGAGACTTAGGTTAAACGACTCATGCATATTCATATAGTTAGAGAAGTGTCAGAGACCATATTGCAAACCAGTTCTACCAAATTTCAAATTCAGAACTCTTATCTATCAGACTATTAAACTATACATGACTATACATCCTTACTTTTTTTTTTTTTTTTTAGAATTTGCCAGAGAGGATTTTCATTGACTGCTGGTTCAGGAATTTAGAAAAAAATCATAATAAAGCAAAAAGTATAAAGTTGGCTCTTCCTCCAGGCACCATTTCTGGTCATGCCTATGGGAAACTGGGCTATTGGGTTTCTGTCTGGGCAGAAATACAAGTCTGTCTCTAAATGTCCACAACAGAATGTCAACTTTGCCTCCCTTGCATCTGTCAGGCTGAGCTCAAATTCTCAGTTTAATAAACAGTACAAAATATTTGCACTATCAGCACTTGCTAGGGTATTTAGTTATGAACAGAATGAAAACCAGCACCTCTCAACATCTCATTGAATTGGAGAGTCATGTCTAGTAGGCATCCTAGCATTACTCATTCAAATAACCCAGTTTTATCTCTGCATTAAGAAAGATGGTGAAAAGGTGCAAATATTGGTCCTTGCCTTCTCTGCCCCTCCCAGTGATATCTTCACTGTGTTCCATTCTTTATCAAGAGTTGATACAAGAACCATAGATACTGCATCAAGATATTATATCTTCTGTAAAAATGTTTTAAAATGCTCTCCATGAAGTTGCTCAGCCTCTTCCTTTTTAATTTTTTTTATTATAAATGTTTATTTATTTATTTTTAGTTTTCAATATTCATTTCCACAAATTTTCCAAATTTTCTCCCCATCTCTCACCTCCCCCCTCACCCCATAATGCCTAACATTGTGATTACTCATTCCTTCAATATGCACTCCCTTCTATCACACTCCTCCCTTCCCTTATCCCATCTTCTCTCTTTTCTTGTAGGTCAAGATTGACATCTATACCCCATTACCTGTATTTCTTATTTCCTAGTTGTATGCAAAAACAATTCTCAACATTCGTACCTAAATCTTTGAGTTCCAAATTCTCTCCCTTCCTCCCTTCCCACTTATCCCCACTGAGAAGACAAGCAATTCAATATAGGTTATATATGTGTAGTTTTGCAAAAGACTTTCATAATAGCCATGTTGTGTAAGACAAACTATATTTCCCTCCATCCTAACCTGTCCCCCATTTATTTTATTCTCTCTTTTGACCTTGTCCCTCCCCAAAAGTGTTTACTCCTAATCACTCCCACTTCCCATTTGTCCTCCTTTCTATCGTCTCCCCCCACCCCACTTGATAGATTTTCATAGCAAATTGAGTGAGCAAATTTCATAGCAAATGTTATTCCTTCCTTAAGCCAAATGTGAAGAGAATAAACTTCAGTTTTCCCCTCTCATCTCCCCACTTTTTTCCTCCATTGAAAAAGCTTTTTCTTGTCTCTTTTATGAGAGATAATTTGCCTATTCCATTTCTCCCTTTCTCCTCCTAATATATTCCTCTCTCACCCCTTAATTTTATTTTTTTAGATGTCATCCCTTCTTATTCAACTTCAATTCATCATGTGCTCTCTCTATCTATATACATACACACACACACAACTGTGTGTGTGTGTGTGTGTAAAATCCATCCAATTACCCAAATATTGTGAAAAGTCTCAAGAATTACAAATATTGTCTTTCCATGTAGGAATGTAAACACTTCAACTTTAGAAAGTCCCTTGTGATTTCACTTTCCTGTTTACCTTTCCATACTTCTCTTGATTCTTGTCTTTGAAAGTCAAATTTTCTATTCATTTATAATCTTTTCATCAAGAATGCTTGAAAGTCCTCTATTTCATTGAATGACCATTTTTGACCCTGAAGTATTATATTCAGTTTTGCTGGGTAGGTGATTCTCGGTTTTATTCCCAGTTTCTTTGAATTCTGGAACATCATAATCCAATCCCTTTTATCCCTTTATGTAGAAGCTGCTAGATCTTGTGTTATCCTGATTGTATTTCCACAATACTCACATTGTTTCTTTCTGGCTCTTGCAATGTTTTCTCCTTGACCTGGGAACTCTGGAATTTGGCTACAATATTCCCAGGAGTTCTCTTTATGGTTCTTTTTTCAGGAGATGATTGGTGAATTCTTTCAATATTTATTTTGCTGTCTGGTTCTAGAACATCATGTCAGTTTTCTTTGATAATTTCATGAAAATTAATGTCTGGGCTCTTTTTTTATCATGGCTTTTAGGTAGTCACATAATTTTTAAATCATCTCTCCTACATCTATTTTCCAGGTCAGTTGTTATTCCAATGAGATATTTCACACTGTCTTCTGTTTTTCATTCTTTTTGTTTTATTTTGTAATGTCTTGGTTTCTTATAAAATCATTAGCTTCCATCTGCTCCATTCTAATTTTTAAAGAACTATTTTCCTCAGTGAGCTTTTCAACCTCCTTTTCCATTTGCTTATTTCCACTACCTTCTTCTCCTTCTTGTATTTTTAGACTTCTTTTGCCAATTAAGTTAGCCTATTTTTAAAGGTGTTATTTTCTTAAACATTTTTTTGGATCTCTTTTATCAAGTTGTTGACTCATTTTTCATGATTTTTTTGCATTGCTCTCATTTCTCTTCCCAATTTTTCCTCCACTTCTCTTATTTTATTTTCAAAGTTTTTTGAGTTCTTCCATGGCCTGTGATCACTGCACATCCACTTTGGAGGTTTTGGATGTTGAGGCCCTTACCCCTAGGTCTTCTTCTGATGGCATGCATTGCCCCATCTCATCTGAAAGAATGGAAGAAAGTACCAGTTCCCCAAGAAAGCAACCTTCTATTGTCATATTATTTTTCACTTTTTTTGTCCATATTACCAGCCAGGCACTTGACTTTTGAATCCTTTGTCAAGCGGAGGGTATACCTTGTGGACCTGAAAATTCTCAGTTCCTCAAAGGTGCCACAATCAGGGAATAGAGGTTTACTCCTCTCCTGGCCTATGCACTGGTCTGGGAGCAACCAAAAACTTTTCTGCCCAGAATCTGTGAGTAGTAGAATTCCCTCTACACAGCCACCTCCAGCTCCAGCTACCTCTCCTTCTCCTACCCCTGGGTAGAGCTCAGGGCTGAGATTCAGATCAGAGGCTGAATTGCCCCAGTGCCTTTAGACAGAGGGCTCCAAAATTGGAAGTTGCTGTTACAGTGGCTGCTACTGACAGACGCCAGACCATGTTATATTCTCATCCATATAAAAAAGCTTTCTCACTGACTTTTGAAGTTTTCTTTGGTTTCTGTGGGTTGAGGGATCTGAGAATCACAGTTGTTGCTGAGAAATCTGCCCCTGAGTCCTGCCAGTGCCGAACATCCAGGGCCGAGCTGGCTTCTGTGGGCTGTGCTCCGTTCCTTTCCCTGTGTGATAGACCTTTCCTGTTGGTTTTCCAGTCTATATTGGGCCGGAAATCTCTTTCAGTCTGTTGTTTTGTGGCTTCTGATGCTCTAGAATTTGTTTAGAATCATTTTTACAGGCATTGGGGGAAGATTTAGAATGTGTGAGTCTTTCTACTCTATCATCTTGACTTCACTCAGCCTTTTTCCATGATAATTCATGTTCAGGTTTAATTTTTGGAGATAGAGGAGAGAGAAAAAAAAACCCAACACATTAGTGTTATAAATGTGTATATTTCCTTTTGTCAAAAACATGGAAAGGAGGGGGGGTGTGGCCAAGATGGCGGAGTGAGAGCAACAGCTCCCCTAAGCTCTTGGACAAACTCCTTTGGATACCTCCGAAAAGAGAATCTGACCAAATTTTGAAGGGTCAGAATCCAGTGGAAGACAGACTGTGGCAGATTTGGAGCCCAGGACACACTGGAAGGTCCACAGGAAGGATTTGTTTGGTGGGGGTGGGGTGGGGGAGGGAGCCTACAGTGCATTGTGTCCAGCGCAGTGGAGCAGAAGGGCAACAGAAAATCTGAGAGCAGTAGGCAGAACCAACCGAGAGGCACCTGAGGGTGGGAGACCAACAGAGCTGAAGAAGTAGGGGCCACTGAGTGCCAGATATCAGCATAGCAGCTCCTGAGACTTTCAGCCCACAGATTAAATGTCAATAAGTCACCCACTAGAAGTTCCAGGAACCAGGATGGCGGAGTGATCTGTAAATACTCTCTCATCCCCTCTTGATGATTTTGTGAAAGAATCATAAAATATTTCCCCAGAAAAATCCTGGATCAGGTGGAACAGCAGAGTGGGAAAATAGCCTCATAACACCTGAAACTTGGAAAATAGCTAAGGGGGATTCAGCCTACTGTGGTGGGGGCAAGTGGGAAGGACAGATGACTCAGGGTAGAGAAAACTTACACTAGGACCCAGACAAGCCTCAGCACCAGAAAAGGAGCCCAGGAGGGGTGGGAACCCAGACTAGCATGTAAGCATGCCTCAGCACTCGAGGGGAAATGGGAAAACAATAGGGCAGCTGGGATTACCATCTCCTGAGCTTGCTTTTGCCTCAGTTCAACTGAGGAGATCTCCCTTGACCAGACCACTCCTCCATCACACTTAAAAAGTTAACCCCAGGGCTGATAGGGAAACACAAAAGAAAAACCTGCTCTTAGCTTTTTCACATGTCAGCATGACACCAAGTTCTGTAGCATCTAACTGAAAGAACCAGAAGCCACAACACACAATCACCATCATGAATAATAATAATAATAAAGCAAAATAAGCACAAAAAAGCATAGAATCTTTCTATGGGGATAAGGACCAAAAGACAAATACCAAAGAGGTCAGTAGTGAGACTGTACTTCCATCTGAAACTTCAGAAGATACTATGAACTGCTCACAAGCACAAACAGCTCTCCTGGAACAGCTGAAGAAGGAAATAGAAGAAAAACTGGCCAATGATTTTAAAATTACATATATATATATATAAAGAACTCACTGATGAGAACATCTCTTTGAAAAGGAAAATTGAACAAATGGAAAGGGAAGTACAAAAATTAACTGGAGAAAATAACTCCCTAAAAAGAATAGTTGGTTAAATGGAAAAGGAAACAACAACTGGGAAAATTGGAGAAATGAAAAAGGAAGTACAAAAATTAAATGGAGAAAATAACTCCTTAAAAGGAAAAATTGGACAGATGGAAAAGGAGATACAAAAGTTAACTGAAGGAAACAATTTGATAAAGATTAGAATTGGGCAAGTAGAAACTAATGACTCAATGAGACAGTAAGAATCAGTCAAACAAAATCTAAAGAATGAAAAGATAGAAGAAAATGTAAAATATCTCATTGGAAAAACAACTGACCTGGAAAATAGATCAGGAGAGCAAATTTCAGCATTATTGGCCTTTCAGAAAGCCATAATGAAAAAGAGTCTGGACAATATCTTCCAGGAAATCATCAAGAAAAACTGTCCAGAAGTGCTAGATTCAGAGGGCAAAACAGTCTTCGAAGGAATTCACTCTTCGCCTCCCAAAAGGGATCCCAAACTCAAAACCCCAAGAAATATCATTGCCAAATTCCAGAACTATCAATTGAACGGGAAAATACTACAGGCAGTTGGAAAGAAACAATCCAAATATCGAGGAGCTACTCTTTAATGCAGCTTCTGCATTAAAAGATCAAAGGAATTGGAATCCAATATTCCGTAAGGCAAAGGAGTTGGGACTACAACCAAGGATCAACTACCCAGCAAAGTTCAGCATAACATTTCAGACAAGGAGAAAGTCATTCAACAAAGTAAAGGATTTCCAGACCTTCCTGACAAAAGCACCAAAACTTAATAGACAATATGATCTTCAAATGCAGGTCTCAAGAGAAGCATACAAAGGTAAACAGGGGGGAAAAAAACAAAAAAATTGTTACTCAATTTGGGCAAACTATTTACCTCCCTATAAGGGAAGACAATACCTGTTAATTTTGAGTATTCTTCATCTATTATGAAATATAAAGGGGATATACATAGAAGGAACAGGTATAAGGTAAATCATGTCATATTAAAATACGATTTAAGTATGCAAAGGGATTGTAACAGGAGGTGGGTAAGGAGGAAGCAGAAAATACAAAGTATATCACAGGAAGAAGTACAAAATTATAGTAGAAGGAAAGAGGGGTGGGAGATGAGCACTGTTTGAGAGGTACTCTCATCTAAGTTTTTTCAAGGGGGGAACACGAAACTTAAGTAGATAATCCTAACTAGCTCTATAGGCAGTAGGAGGAAAAGGGGGAAGAAAGGGGAGGAAAGGGGAAGGAAGCTAAAAGGGAGGGAAGAAGCAATAAGGAGAAAGGGGAGTAAAAGGGAAGGGGGCTAAAAGAAGGAAGGGAAGGCTGCAGGGGGAGGTGGTGAAAAGTGAATACTATTGAGGAGGGGAAGGGAGACAGGAGAGCTAAAAGCACAAATGGTGGGAAAGAAGATGGAGGGAAATATACAAATTGTAATCATAACTATGAATGTGAATGGAATGAACTCTCCCACAAAACGGAAACGGATAGCAGAATGGACTAAAAGCCACAATCCAACAGCATGTTGTTTACAAGAAACACATTTGAGACAGGGGGATACACACAGGATAAAGGCCAAAGGCTGGACCAGAATATATTGTGCTTCAGCTGATGTAAGAAAAGCAGAAGTAGGAATCCTAATTTCAGACAAAGCAAAAACAGAAATAGATCTAAGCAAAAGATATAAGGATGGAAACTATATCCTGCTAAAAGGTACCATAGACAAGGAAGCAATATCAATACTAAACATGTATGTTCCAAGTGGTATAGCATTTAAATTCTTAGAGGAGAGGTTGGGGGAGATGAAGGAAGAATTGACAGCAAAACTATACTGGTAGGGGACCTCAACCTCCCCCTCTCTGAACTTAATAAATCTAACCTCAAAATAAACAAGAAAGTGGTTAAGTAGGTAAATAAAACTCTGAATAAGGTAGATATGATAGATCTCTGGAGATACTGAATGGAAATAGAAAGGAATATACCTTTTTTCTCAGCGGTACATGGCATATTTACAAAACTGATCATGTACTAGGACATAAAAATCTCACAATCCAGTGCAGAAAGGCAGAGATAATCAATGCATCCTTTTCAGATCAAAATACAATAAAAATTATATGTAATAAAAGGCCATAGAAAGATAAACCAAAAAATCAATTGGAAACTAAATAATCTAATCCTAAAGAAGGAATGGGTTAAAGAAGAAATCATAGAAACAATCAACAACTTCATTCAAGAGAATGACAAAAATGAGACAGCCTAACAAATCTTAAGGATACTGCAAAAGCAATTCTTAGGTGAAGTTTTATATCTTTGAATGCCTACATAAAGAAAACAGAGAAATTAGAGATCAATGACTTAGGCATGCAGCTGAAAAAGCTAGAAAAAGAACAAATTGAAAATCCCCAAGTGAACACCAAATTAGAAATACTGAAAACCAAAGGAGAGATTAAGAAAATTGAAATCAAGAAAAATATTGAATTAATAAATAAAACCAATAGTTAGTTTTATGAAGAAAATTAGTAAAATTGATAAACCTTTGGTCAATTTGATTAAAAAATAAAGAAGAAAATCAAATTACTATTATTAAAAATGAAAGGGGTGAACTCACCTCCCATGAGGAGATTAAAGCAATAATTAGAAATTACTTTGCCCAACTTTATACCCACAAATTCAATAATCTAAACGAGATGGATGAGTATTTTAGAAAATATACACTGCCAAGATTAAAAGAAGAGGAAGTTGAATACTTAAACAACCCCATCTCAGAAAAAGAAAGTGAATAAGCCATCAATGAACTGCCTAGGAAAAAAATCTGCAGGGCCAGATGGATTTGCAAGTGAATTCTATCAAACATTCAAAGAACAGTTAATTTCAATACCATATAGAGTATTTTTGAAAATTAGGGAAGGAGTCCTCCCAAATTCTTTCTATGATGCAAATATGGTTTTGATACTTAAACCAGGAAGAGACAAAATAGAAAGAAAATTATAGACCAATTTCTCTAATGAATAAATATGTGAAAATTTTAATAAGATTTTAGCAAAATGAGTACAGCATTTTATCACAAGAGTAATACATTATGGTCAGGTAAGATTCATACCAAGAATGCAGGTCTGATTCAATATTAGGAAAACTATTAGCATTATCGGTCACATCAAAAACAAAACTAACAAAAACCACATGGTCAGCAGAAAAAGCTTTCGAAGAAACACAACTCCTATTCCTATTAAAAACACCAGAGAACATAGGAATAAAGGGAACTTTCCCCAAAATAGTAAGCAGTATCTACCTCAAACCTTCAGCAAGCATTATATGCAGTGGGGATAAGCTAGATGCATTTCCAATAAGATCAGGGGTGAAACAAGGATGTCCATTATCACCACTATTATTCAATACGGTATTAGAAATGTTAGCGGTAGCAATTAGACAAGATAAAGAAATTGAAGGAATAAGAATAGGCAAAGAAGAAACTAAGCTATCACTTTTTGCAGATGGTATGATGATATACTTAGAGAATCACAAACATTCAAATGAAAAAAACTACTTGAAATGCTAAACAACTTTGGCAAAGTGGCAGATTACAAAATAAACCCGCACAAATCTTCTGCATTCCTATATATTAGCAACAAAGTCCAACAGCAAGAGATAGAAGGAGACATGCCATTTAAAGAGAGGGTAGACACTATAAAACATTTTGGAGTTTACCAAACCCAGGGACTATATGAATGCAATTACAAGACAGTTTTTGCACAAAAAAAAAAAAAATCACATTTAAGTAAGTGGAAAAACATCAGTTGCTCATGGGCAGGCTGAGCTAATATAATAAAAATTACAACTCTACCTAAATTAGTTTACTTATTTAGTGCCATGCCAATTGAACTATCAGATAATTATTTTCTAGAGCTGGATAAAATATGTCAAAATTCATCTGGAAGAACAAAAGGTCCAGAATATCAAAGGGACTATTGAAAAGAAATGCTAGGGAAGATGGCCTGACTCTACCAGAACTCAAATTGTACTATAAAACATCAATTATCAAAACCACTTTTTATTGGCTTAGAAACAGAAGGGTGGTGAGTGGAATAGACTTGGCACTCAAGACACAGGAGGCAAGGAATATAGCATCCTCCTTTTTGATAAACCCAAGGACTCCAGCTCCTGGGATTAGAGCACACTGTTTGACAAAAATTGCTGGGAAAACTGGATAACAATGGAGCAGAAACTAGGCATAGACCCATGCCTGACACCATACACAAGAATAAAGTCCAAATGGGTATATGATCTAGGTATAAAGATTGATACCATGGACAAACTGGAGAAGCAAAGAATAGTGTATTTATCACTGGAGAAAGGAAGGTTTTTTTACTAAATAAGAGATAGAAAGCATTATGAAATGCAAGATGGATAATTTCGATTACATTAAACTGAAAAGTTTTTACACAATCAAACCCAATGCAACCAAAATCCAGAGGGATGTAGTAAATTGGGAAAGAATGTTTACAGCTAATCTCGGGGATAAAGGCCTCATCTCTAGAATATATTGAGAACTGACTCAAATGTACAACTATGCAAGTCATTCCCCAATTGATAAATGGTCAATGGATATGAACAGGCAATTTTTAGAGAAAGAAATTAAAGATATCTACAATCATATGAAAAAATGCTCTAAATCACTTTTGATTAGAGAGGAGCAAATCAAAACAACTCTGAGGCACCACATCACACCTATAAGATTAGTAAACATGACAGAACCGGAAAATGATAAATGTTGGAGCGGATGTGGGAGAGTTGGAACACTAATTCATTGTTGGTGGAGGTGTGAGCTCATCCAGCCATTCTGGAGAGCAATTTGAAACTATGCCCAAAGGGCTAAAAAATGTGCATACCCTTTGACCCAACAATATTGCTACTACAACTGTATCCCCAAGAGATCATAAAAATAGGAAAGGGTCCCATATGTACAAAAATATTTATAGCAGCACTCTTTGTAGTTGCCAAAAACTGGAAATCAAGGGGATGCCCATCAATTGGGGAATGGCTGAATAAATTATGGTATATGAATGTAATGGAGTACTATTGAGCCATAAGAAACGATGAACAAGAAAACTTCAGGGAGGCCTGGAAGGACTTAAATGATCTGATGGTGAGTGAAAGGAGCAGAACCAGGAGAAGCTGTGCACAGCAACTACCATGGTGTGCAAGAGTTTTTTCTGGTAGACTTGGAACTTTGTAATAATACAAGAACTTAAAAAAAAATTCCCAATGGTTTTCTAAGGCAAAATACCTTCCACATTCAGAGAAAGAACCATGGAATTCATTTGCAGAATGTAGCTGATCGTGTGTGTGTGTGTGTGTGTGTGGTGTGTGTGTATTATGTTTTGAATTGTTATATGATTTCTTTTATTTTAGTTCATCTACATAACATGGCTATAGTGAAAATGTGCTCAATAGGAAAGTATATGTAGATCGTATATAGAATGATATGTTGTCCTGGGGAGGGAGGGGGGTGGTGGGGGATAGGTGTGTGGGGGGTAAAAATCTAAATTCTATGGTATTGATTGTAGAACATTAAAAAATGAATAAAATATTTTAAAAAATGGAAAAGAATCAGATATATAAAACATTTATTTATTGTTTACTACAATGTAGACACTGTAAAAGCAGGTAATATAAAATATTAAAAAAAACAGGATGATCCCTATTCTTTTTTTTTTCTCTTTGGATACTGTGTCTCCCTCTCTATACCAGGCTAAACTAGTAGCCATTCTCAGGTCGGATCATTCATTGCTATGCATGAAAACTTTGCCCTGATCCATTTCTGACTTGGGCCAGTATGTTTCTTTTGAGGGAGTCCAGTGGCCCTCTCCTCACTATTCTGATGCTGGTCTAAGTGTGGACAGCTAATTGGCTTTAGCCTCACAACTGCTCAGAATTCCCAAATTTAAGCAAATCATGGTAGTAAGAATTTCAACCATTTTGTTTATCTACCATTCCTAGATTACTTAATACATGAAGGTAAAATACAGAGGGGATCTAGAAAGCGATGGTGATGGATGGAGGGATGGAGAGGGTCTCCACACTGAAACTAAACAGCTAGTATTCCACACTGAAACTAAACAGCTAGTATGGGAATAGAGCAGATTATTGTGTTTGGAGAAAACCAGAGGAGTAGTCAGTGGTAGAATCAAAGTAAAAGGATTTGAATTTTAAGGTTGGAAGGTATTGAAGAGGACATTGCAACATATATGAAGGAATTAATACATACATTAAAGTAATACTAATTACATTTTAAGTTTTAAACTTTTCCCTACCTGGTAAGTGATCATTGAGGCTGTATTTGAAGACCTTTAATGAAAATAATTTCACCAACTGGGCAGCCCATTTCACTTTTAGTCAGTACTCATTATTAGAAAGTCAGTCTAAGCCAACTTTAGACATGAAGCCTAATTTTTTTTCTTCTGAACTTCAAGCTTCTGTTTTTGTTCTCTGTGACCATATAACAAATCAGATCCCTCATCTTCATGACTGTTGGTCAAATGCTTGAAGACAAACATCATTCATCCCTTCCTCCACCTCCCACACAAGTCTTTTCTTCTTCTTCAAGGAATACAGCTTCTGTTTCTTTACCTGACAAATAGCATGGACTCAAGGGTCTTTTCCATCCTATTTGCTTTTATCTTTTGTGTCATCTTGAGTTTGTCAAGGAGCTTCTTGAATATTTGTGGCCAGAAATTGCTACAACATGATGTGAATCTCGACGTGATCTGACTTGGGCATAGTAGAAAGGGACTACCATTTCCTCATTCTCAGAAGTCATGTCTTCTTTAATGTAGCCCAAGATCACAGCAGAATTTTTAGCTGTCACATCATACCACTGACTCATATTGAGCTGGCACTCAACTAAAACCAACCTATATATTTTTCAGATAATTGTCATCTAACCATGACATTGCAAAATATAAAGAAACATTAACCTTTTCTTGAAGAAGCCATGTATTCTCCTTTCTCCTTATTGCTTTGAAAAAATGAGAATCATATATTCAAATAAGTTCAAAATCATTCTTTGTCACCCCTTTAGATGAAATCAATTTTAAGTTGTACTTAAGCAATTTATTGGAGAAGTGACATAAAAGAAAACAAAAAAGAAATGAGTAGAGTCTGTGACAGCAAGAGTGAGGGGCAATATGTAGGCTTCTATTGTGTTCTATTGTTCTACATACAATGTCAAAACATTTTGAAGTCTCTGCACATGATGAGTGGACCAAGAATGGATTGTCGATCAGAAGTCATGGACAAAGTCACATAGAATAGACAGTTCTACAGCTGATTTTGGGTACTGAGCTATGCTTTTAAAAGAAACATTTCAATAATTTAGATGATGGATCCATTTAAGTGTTAATGTTTCTTTGTATTTTGTGATATATTTATCTGGGAAATGCATTCAGAAATGCTGGGAATAGTTGATAATAATACAATTATGAAACAGATAGAGAATAATTACATCTGTTTATTTACCACCAGGTTACACTCCTAGACTTCATCAATCCCCCATAGTGGGTATCTCCCCCACTTCCTCAGTTTCTTTATGTGCTGTCTCCCTTCATAAGATGGTGAGTTCCTTCCGAATAGGGCTTGTCTTTTGCCATTTTTGTATCCCCAGTCCATAGCATAGTGCCTACTGGATATTAAGTGCTTAATAAATGTTTACTTTGGGACAAGTGCTGTGCTAAACACTGGGAATACAAAGAAAGGCAAAAATTTAATTGGTAGTCTTCAGGAAGTTCCATTTTAATGGATGAGATAGCATGAAAAATATTGAAGTACTATACACATGTACATGCATACACATATATACATATGTGTTTACATGAGTGTACATGTGTGTATGCATATGTGTATATATACATATATATTTATATATCTAAATGGAAGGTTATCTCAGAGGGAAGGCACTAGTAGAGGAGGGAAATGAGAAAGGACACCTAAAAAAGATATAATTTTAACTGAGTTTTGAAATAAGCCAAGAAAGTCAGGAAGCACATATTGGAAATAAAGAATATTTGTGGCATACTATACAAACACTCAAAAGACAGAGTTTGGGACAGGCAATCCTATATTTGAGTAATAGAGAGAAAGCCAGAGTCACTGGATGGTAGAGTATGTGATAGGAAATAAACTATAAGAAGACTGGAAAGGTAAGGAGGGACCATGTTGTGATGAGTTTTAAATGTCAAATATAAGAGTTTATATTTGATCCTAAAGGTAACATTGAACTATTGGAGTTTATAGGACCAGACCTGCGCTTTAGGAAAAACATTTTGGCAGCTGAGTGAAGAATGGATGGGATTGGGAGACAGTTGTAGCATGGAAAATAATCATTAGGCTTGCAATAGTGCAAACTTGATATGATGTAAGGCTGCACCAGGGTAGCAGATGTGTGGGAAGAGAGAAAAGTACATATTCCAAATAAAGATGGTTATATTGCTTTTCATTGCTGAATTGTAAATAAAGACATCCAGTTCAATTCAATTTCATAAGATTCATTAAATGCTTATGAAACAGAATGGAATAATGAGTAGAATGTGGGCTTAGAGACATATAGATCTAACTTCAAATCTTTCTGACACTAGCTTTATGACCTTGGGAAGTTATTTGACTGGGACATCTCTGTCATATTTATATCTTGAAATCTCATTCCAGAAACTTCCAGAGCTGAGGAAATCAAAGATCCTTAGGGTATTTCTTTACTTAATACCTATGCTGCACAAAACTGTGCTAGGTCCTAAATATAAAAATAAAATAAAAATCTAACAGTGCCTGTACTTCAGGAGTTTACATACTATTGACATATCTTATGTTTTTGGCATTTATTTATTCAAATGATTCTTTCAAAATCTGATGCTCTTAAAAATACTGTCTTTTCCAATGATTTTCCCACATTTATTGTAGAACATTTCTTTACACCAAAATGCAATTTAAGTAAAATGAATCACATATGTGTGATATCTAAAACTGTATTTGTTTCACTGCTAGTCCCCTTAAATCTAAACTGGAAAGGAATACAATGTATATGATGTTAATTCTTAGTAGAAATTCTTTAAAAAACCTGTTTATGAGAATAATATTCCATCAATGCATTTTTAGGGAATTCTTATGAAGTATCCCACAGTGAGGAAAAAAGGTCAAACCATTCTTCTAAACTTAAAAATACCCAAAACAAACCCCAAGGGAAAATTATTTTAACTTTAAAAAAGAACAAAACTCCAAATCACAATTTCAAAATGGCAGCTTTTATTGTTACAAGTTATGACAACAAAACTCTCTGTAAAAATAAGTGTGATCTTGAGAGCAATTTAACAATTCTATCTAACTTCTTTTTTTTTTAAATTTATTTATTTATTTGGCTTTTTACATTCATTTTCACAAATTTTTGGGTTCCAAATTTTCTCCCCTTTTCTCCCCTCCCCCCACCCCAATACCCCAAGCAATCTAATTTTCCCTATCTTCAATCTGTCCTCTCTTCTGTCATCCCTCCCTTCCCTTGTCTCTATCTTCTCTTTTCTCCTGTAGGGCCAGATGACTTTCTATTCCTCATTAACTGTATGTCTTCTTTCCTAGTTGCAACAACAATACTAAACAATTGTTCCTGAAACTTTGAGTTCCAAATTCTCCCCATCCCTCCCTCCCCATCCATTCCCTTTGGTACGGCAGGCAATTCATTATAGGCCATATTTGTGTAGCTTTGCAAGTGACCTTCCTGATAGTCGTGTTGTGTAAGACTAACTGAATTGCCATCCCTCTTAACCTGCCCCTCATTGTTTCTCTTCTGTCCTTTGATCCTGTCCCTCCCCAAGTGTT
The DNA here is from genome assembly GCA_023548195.1 of Bettongia penicillata ogilbyi. NCBI lineage: Eukaryota > Metazoa > Chordata > Mammalia > Diprotodontia > Potoroidae > Bettongia > Bettongia penicillata. The sequence continues at coordinate 8,481,571 of JAJHZJ010000470.1, read as the reverse complement.
GACTTTCAATTACTCCCTCCTCCCTTTGCCCTCCCTTCCATCATCCCCCCCCCAATATCTCCTTCTCCCCCTCTTTCTTATACTGTAAGATAGGTTTTCATACCAAAATGAGTGTGCATTTCACTCCTTCGTTTAGTCAAATGTGATGAGGGTAAACTTTTGTTTGCTTGTTTGTTTTTTTTTTTCCCTCAGCTCTCCTCTTTTTCCCTCCACTAAAAACATCTCCTACTTGCCTCTTAAATGACATATAGTTGCCCCCTTCCATTTCCCCCTCTTTCCTCTCACTACATTTCTCTCTCACCATTTACCTTAATTTCTTTTAAGGTATGGTCCCATCCTATTCAGTTCAATCTGTGCTCTCTGTCTCTGCATGTGAATGCATGTGTGTATGTGTGTGCATGCGTGTACATGTGTATGTGTGATCCCACCAACCACCCAGATACTGAAAAGTTTTAAGAGTTAGAAATATTGTCCTTCCCTGTATGAATGCAAACAGTTCATTTCTGGTAAGTCCCTTAATACTTCTCCTTGCTGTTTACTTTTGCATGCTTCCTCTCATTCTTGTGTTTGAAAGTCAAATTTTCTTTTCAGCTCTGGTCTTTTCATTAAGAATGATTGAAAGTCCTCTGTTTCATTGAAAGACCATATTTTCCCTTGAAGTATTATACTCAGTTTAGCTGGGTAGGTAATTCTTGGTTTCAGTCCTAGTTCCTTTGCCTTCTGGAATATCCTATTCCATGCCCTTCGATCCCTTAATGTAGAAGCTGCTAGATCTTGGGTTATCCTGATTGTATTTCCACAGTACTGGAATTGTTTGTTTCTGGCTGCTTGCAAGATTTTTTCCTTGAGCTGGGAGTTCTGGAATTTGGCCACAATGTTCCTAGGAGTTTCTCTTTTTGGATCTCTTTCAGGTGGTGATCGATGGATTCTTTCAATACTTATTTTGCCCTCTGGTCCTAGAATGTCAGGGCAGTTTTCCTTGATAATTTCATGCAAGACGATGTCTAGGCTCTTCCCTTGATCATGGCTTTCAGGTAGTCCCATAATTTTTAAGTTGTCTCTCCTTGATCTATTCTCCAGGTCAGTTGTTTTTCCCATGAGATATTTCACATTCTCTTCCATTTTATCGTTCTTTTGGTTTTGTTTGGTGATTTCTTGGTTTCTCATAAAGTCATTAGACTCCATCTGTTCCACTCCAATTCCGAGAGAACTATTAAATTCAGTGAGCCTTTGAGCCTCTTTCTCCATTTGGCTCATTCTGCTTTTGAATGCATTCTTCTCCTCATTGGCCCTTTGAACCTCTTTTGCCAACTGGGTGAGCCCATTTCTCAAGGTGTTAATTTCCTCCGCATTTCTCTGGGACTCCTTTACCAAGATATTGACCTTTTTTTCATACTCTTCTTGCATCTTTGTCATTTCTCTTCCCAGTCTTTCCTCCACCTGTCTAACTTGCTTTTCAAAATCCTTTTTAAGCTCTTCCAAGGCCTGAGCCCACCCAACACCCCCCTGGGGTGTCTGGGGTACTGAGGCCCTGCCCTCCACATCTTTCCCTGATGGGAAAAATACGTCCTCGTCCTCCCCATCAGATCCGAAGGTCGGGATCATTTGCATTTGTTGGAAAAAACTCTCTAAAGTCTTATTTTTCTTTCCCTTTCTAGGCATTTTCCCAGCCAGTTACTTGACTTCTGAGATTCCTTTCCACCTCCGCCTGGATCCGCCCAGCTAGTACTTGGCCTCTGTGATTCAAATGCGCTTTCCCGCGGCAAGCTTTAGTTCTGGCGCAGGGTGGGGGCAGGGCCGTTTCCTAGCTTGGGCCCTCAGGGGCTTTCTGAAGCGACTTTCAGGAACAGAGCGGGTGGGGGTGGGGTGGGGGGCCCCGCCTGCTGTGCTCAGCTCCCTTGGGGGTTTTATTCAGAGGCGTTCAGCAGTAGAGCAGGGTGGGGGCAGGGCCGTCTCCCCTGCTCGGCTCCCTCAGGTTGGAAAGACCTTCAGTATTGAAGATCCTACCTGCTGCTGGGGGATTCCTGAGTCCCGGGCCGTTGCCGCCTCAGCCGCCCGCCCACGCCTCTGCCTCCGCCGCTTCCTGCCCCCGTCTCTGCCGCCGCCGCTTCCTCCCGAGGGGGCCCGCTCCCCTCCCCTAGCGCAGGCTTCTTTTTAACTGACCTTTAGCTTCTGTGGGTAGAGGGACTTTCCCGGCTACCGGAGATTCTCCCGGAGCTTTCCTCTCTGAAGTCTGCTCAGGTCAGCTTCTCTGGGTCGCGGCCAGGGGTGGGGGTGGGGTCCGCTTTCTGGAGTGCGATGGACCCTGGGGACGGCTCTCCAGGGTTCAGTGGAACGGAAATCTCTTCCCCTATGTTTGTGCACCCCCTGCAGAGATTCAGAATTTATGGGGCTCTCCTTTTACCTCAATTCCATGGGTTTTGGGTTCGGAGCTCGTGAATGTGCGTCCTTCTACTCCGCCATCTTGGCTCTGCCCCCCTCTATCTAACTTCTTTACCACAGAAGTGACTTAGCATATATATTAGTTGTCTCTAGAGTCTAGAATCTCCAGAGTTTTGGAAAAATAAAATGCTGGTAGTACAAGAGGGCCCCTTTTGCCAAGGGATGAATTTTTTATAGCAAGGAGACCTCAAAAAAGCTCATGGTCACTTTTTAGATTCAGTGTTACTTGAAAAGTTCCACATCTGTTTTTAAGGCTTGTATGTTTGAGCTATATCCAAAGTTACATCTCCACAATGTTCCACTGTGAAGATAGGTAATGTAGCCAGAATCTTGCTTTTTTCTGACAATAACAGCAAAATCTCAGCTGAGAAGAAAATTGTTACATGGCGTGTAAAGCTACAGAGTGAAAAACTTATGTTCTTTCCTTCAGGGTAAGTCTTACATAATAGACTTATAAGAGACTCACATGACAGAAAACTATGAAATCAAGTCCCCTTGCATGTTGTCAAATCATTTATCTCTCTGTTCCTCAGATTTTTTCATCCACAGATTGTCATTGCCTTTCATAGATCACTTTGGCAAGATAAATGAGTAGAAAGTACTTTCCAAGTATAGACTGTGGTTGAATAATCTAACTTAAGTGATGTCTAAGCAAGTGGAACATTCCAACAATAGGCTGGTAGCTGAGGAGAACGTGTAGGAAAAAGGACTGAATATACTCTTTAACTATCCTTATTATTTTTGGTGACATCTACGATGTCACTTACGGAGTTATGCTCTCTAATTTTATTGATTACCAGCCTATCCATCCTCGCAATTTTGGTCCATATCCTCCAATAATTGCTGCTTTGCTTTATACACCTTGACACTTGCATGGACAATGTTGGAGCAAGTAGACTCGGCACCTATCATCCTTTCTTTCACCATGTGATGAATCTATATTTGCTTTCTTATCCTACTGGTCACATTGTTAATGGTAATCATTGTGTGTAATTACTCATTTGTATTATGTTTCATTCTACTTACACAAGCCATGTACCACTCAATTTCCATTATGTTCTTCAAATGTAATTTTCATTTGGAAGTCTACAGTGATTACATTTAGGATTAATTCATGAAAGAGATACCGTTTTTGTTAATTAAGGTAAAAAAGTTAGTATTGTGTTAGGGGTATTCTATCCCAGTTAGGGAAAAAAATAAAAATAAATTCAAAACTAAGGGGAAGAAACTTAACAATGTGAAAAATACAATGTGCATTTAAAATAACTCAGATAATTTCATTTTTGAAAACAAATCATTGATAATGTAAACGGGAAATGAATGCATATATATGTATATATAAACATATATATATGTATGTATATGTATGTATGTGTCACAGGGGAAAATACTGGAAGATTGTCCATGGTATTTCCATGTAAAAGAGAAAGAAGCAATGGTAGGTAAAAAAGGTTGGCAAAAAACAAAACAAAACAAGTAAGGAAAGTCATCCTAAGGGCATTTAGGGATAAAAATGGAAAGAAGCTGACAAACAGAAGGATTAATAGGATTTGCAAGGATTCTTGTAACAAACTTCAAGGAAAATAGGCTACCATACTTGGATTCCAACATTACAAGTCAGTCTAGGTTTCTGAAACAAAGAGAAATAACATTACAGAGAACAAAGAGTAATTTCATGCTAGAGGTGACAAAATATGGGGAGAAATTGTAGAAATAGTCACAGGATATTTGAAGGTGGTCAAAACAGAAGGATGGGGTTAAAAAAATCTTAGACCTAAAAATATGAAAAAATGAGGCCAATAGCATATTAACAAGTGTTTCAAATATACTCACCTTCATTTCTATATAACGTATTTTTTATGAAATTTTTCACAGCTTGTAGGCATATTCAGTGAAGATATTTGTAGGAAACAAGTAGACTTTTCCATAATAGACTATGTCTTTACAATTTTGCAATTGACTAAAGTAAGTGCAGAATTCAACTGATATAATACCTTATGTAGAAAAGAGTACGTGGATGACCTCACCACTTTTAACTTTTCAACTTAGACTCTATGCTGGATCTATTCCATAATGCTGATAATCACTTTTGGTAAGCATGTGTTTCTCTTTGAATAAAATATTTCTATTTTTCTACCTCTCAAGGAATCTTGCCTATTTTGGTGTATTCATCAAAGATATATGGTCAGAAGAGAAACCTTAAGGTGGCAACTTGTTCTTCTGAATCAAATGTCTTTTTATCATCAACAAGTAGTAAGTGTAGCAGGATCTTGAACTCTGAACACATTTCAGTCAGTCGTAGAATGGTGAAGATGTGGTCTGTTATGGAGAATGTTGCTTGTTCCCTGTAAATACCCTTACTGAGTTTACTCCCATTGTTTGAATACGTTAGTTTCATAAGATATTTTCTTTAGAAATACAAGTAAATATGTAAAAAAGAAGTTATTAATATTTTCTGAGTCCTAACTTTTTTTCTAATTAGTAGCTCAGATATATGCAAATACTTATACACCTGTCTTTATGTGTTTATATACATGTATGTATATAAATATTGCAAACATATATATACATACATATACACACAGGTTTGTTCAGTCATTTTTTTTTTCAGTTGTGTCCAACTCTTCAGGACCTCATTTGGGGTTTTATTGGCAAAGATACTGCAATTGTTTGCCATTTTCTTTCTCCAGTTCATTTTTGCAGATGAAAAAATTGAGGCAAACAAAGTTAAGTGGTTTACCCTGGGTCACACAACTAGGAAATATCTGAGATTAGATTTGAGCTCAGGAAGATGAGTCCTTCTGACTCCAAGATTAGTACTCTATCCACTGTACCAATTAGCTGACTATATATGTTCACATAAATACACATATATGCATGAACATATATAGATACATATATATATATATGCACATATATACACAACCATAGAAATATGTATAGGCACATGATGTATATATTTGCAAACACATGAGCATACTAATGGAAAACATGAAATTTCTAGTAATTTTCTTTCACTCTATATAACCAAGCTTATTGTTCTTTGTGATTTCAAATTTATTTTATGATCTCCTTTAACTATTTTTATAACTTCTTATTTGTTATTCTTTATAACCTACCCGTACTCATCATGTACCTATCCACTGACGAGTAATACTCCTTTTCATTTTTAATAGAGTGTAATATTTCATAACTCATAGGTAAACACCAGTAAAAGAATGTGTATATATGAACATTTATAAGTACAAATATAATAAATAAGTACATATATATAAGTACATGTATAATATAAGCACATAAATAAATATAATAAGTACATATATAGAAAAATATATATATAAATTATATATTTGTATGCATATAATTATATATATTAAGTGATATATTAATTATGTGATATATAATCATAAATGTATGTGATATATACGTGTATATATGTTTATGATGTGTATGTGTGTGTAAAGTCCTGATTGGTAAAAGGTTTAATAGGGCCATAGTGACCAGCATAAAACCTTGTATGCCTGGATATCTACCCAGCAACACTGGCCTTGATGCCTAGGGTTCTGGACTCAAGTCTACTATTAAGCAGTAAATGAAAATATTAAACTGTTATGACATATGTAATAATGCTTTATGGCTCCTCCCCCTTTGTCTTATTTCTAAAATTATCACATGGCTTTTCCAGGGTCTTTGAGAGGATCCACTGAATCATCTGACTGTTTCTCCACAACAAAGATTGTCAAACTCTTGGCAAGGATTCATCATTCTACCCCTATGTAAGTAGCCCATCATGATGATTAAATGTCTCTCCTAATCATAATGGAGCTCCTGGCCTCTCAAACTTGCTCCATTGTTTGGGAAGCAATCATGATTATCCTTGTGCATGGGAATTCTGGACCCTACAGTGTGCATATGTCTATATCTATGCATAATATTTTACTATTACTAAGTTCTTTGAATGAGTACAAACCTCTCTAAAACAAAAGTGTGATACACATACATTTGTTTGAGGAAGAAGTCTGAGTTCATTGAAGTACCTTTTTTACATATAATTATATAAATCTATGTGTGCATATATGTGTCTATATATGTATGTGTGTATAAGTGTCTCATAATAGTATGCCCTCAATAAATATTGATGGATAGAAGTTAGATGCTGTGTCCACTAACTAATCAATCACATAACAAATTCTTCACATTTCTCAAACTTATTCCTCTTCTCTTTGATCATGTAAGCATTACCTCCTTTTAGGCCCTTATCCCTTTTCAGAAATACCTTAAAGGAAGAATTTCTTTATTGATTCATGTTCTTTTTCCATCCCTCTTCCAAATTATCCTCCACACAGCTACCATAAAATCCTTCCTGAGAATAGTTCTGACCATATCATCCACTTCAGAACTATAGCTAGCTTCCCTCAGTAGAACAAAGGTCCTTAATCTGGAGTCTGTGAGCTTATACTTATTCATTCATTAATTAATTAATTCATTCATCTATCTATCTATCATCTATCTATCTATCTATTGTTTTCAACATTCACTTTCACAAGATTTTGAGTTCCAAATTTTCTCCCCATCTTTCCCCTCAGGCCACCCCAAGAGATGGTGAATTCTAGTGATCCCTTTCCCCAATCTGTCCTCTTTTCTATCACACCTCTCCCTTCTCTTGTCCCTTCCCTTCTGTTTTCTTGTAGGGCAAGATAGATTTCTATACCCCATTGCCTATATGCTTTATTTCTCAGTTGCATGTAAAAAACAAGCTTTAACATTCATTTTTGAAATTTTGAGTTCCAACTTCTCTCCTTTCCTCCTTCTCCACTCATCTTACTGAGAAGGCAAACAATTCAGTATCAGTTATACATGTATAGGCATGAAAAACACTTCCATAACAGTCATGATGTGAAAGATAAACTATATTTCCCTCTATCTGATGCTGCCCTCATTTATTCTATTCTCACTTTTGACCCAGTCCCTCCTCAAAAGTATATACTTCTAGTTATCCCCTCTTCCCATTTGCCCTCCTTTCTATCATTCCTCCCACCTCCATGTTATGCCCTCCCCCTTCTTTCCGGTGGTGAACAATTTTCATATGGAATTGAGTGTGCATGTTATCCCCTCCTTTAGCCAAATCGAATGAGAGTAAAATTCACTCTTACCCTCTCATTTCCCTCCTCTAGTACGCCATTGAAAAATCTTTTTTTTGTTTCTTTTATGGGAGAGGCAATTTACCCTCGTTGTATTTCTCCCTTTCTTCTTCTCTCAATATATTCTTCTCTCATACCTTTATTTTATTGTTTTAGATATCATCCCTTCATATTAAACTCACACTACGTCCTCTGTCTATATACATATATTCCCACTGATTACCCTAATACTGAGAAAAAGGATAAAGAGTTACAAATATTATCTTTCCTTGTAAGAATGTAAACAGTTTAACTTTATTAAGCCCCTTATGATTTCTCTTTCCTGTTTACCTTTTCATGCTTTTCTTGATTCCTATATTTGAAATTCACATTTTCTATTCAACTCTGGTGTTTTCATCAAGAATGCTAGTAAGTTCTCTATTTCATTGAGTGATTATTTTTCCCCTGAAGTATTATACTGATTTTTGATAGTTAGTCAATAAATTTTTATCAAGCCCCTCCTGTGTCTTAGGTAAAATGCTAAGCAAATATAAAAGGAAAGTCCATTCTGCTCCCAAGGAGCTTAAAATCTTTTGGGGTAAGGTAAATGAGAAAGAGAGCTGAGAAGGAAAGGGGGAAGGTATTTGATGTGGAGATATGTGGAAAAGTGAAAAAGAAAATCCTAAATGAGAGCAGCAAGTGGAAACGAGAAGAAAGTTTATGAGGACTGAGGTCAATTTGGGGGGGCAGTGCCTCTTTCCTTCCACTCTCCCCCTCACTCCCCAATCATTTCTCTTTTATTCGTTTTTCACTGAGTTGAAAGTAAGGTCAAGGAAATTTCTAAACATAACTCATGTGTTAGTTATCCCAGATGTGGATTAAAGCACCCCCCAGATCCTAATAGAGTAATCAAGATAACATATATATATACATATATATGTATACTTACATATACATATGTATATATACATACACACCTGCATATATATGTATGTATATATATGTGTGTGTATTATATATAAATATATTATATGTATATACATACATACATATATACATACATACATATTTATTTATTTATTTCCTCCAACTACTCTAATACTGAAAAAGGTCTCATGAGTTACAAATAATATCATTCCATATAGCAAGATAAACAGTTCAACTTTAATGAGCTCCTTAAGGTTTCTCTTTTCTATTTACCTTTTCATGTTTCTCTTGATGATTGTATCTGAAAGTCAACTTTTCTATTCAGCTCTGGTCTTTTCAACAAGAATGCTTGGAAGTCAAACCTCTAACTCTTTGAAATTCCATTTCTGCCCTGAAGTATTACACTCTGTTTTTCTGGGTAGGTGATTCTTGGTTTAAATCCTCTCTCCTTTAAGCTCTGGAATATCATACTACAAGCCCTTCTATCCCTTAGCGTAGAAGTTGCTAAGTCTTGTTTTATCCTGTTTGTGCTTTCACAACTCTTGAATTTTTTCTTTCTAGTTACTTGTAATATTTTCTTCTTAACAAGGGAACTCTAGAATTTGGTAATAATATTCCTAGGAGTTTTCATTTTGGATTTTCTTTCAAGAGACTATTTGTGAAATTTCTATTTTATTCTCTGTGTGTAGAATATCAGGGTCATTTTCCTCGATAATTTCTTGGAAGATGATGTGTAAGCTCTTTTTTGATCATGGTTTTCAGGTAGACCAATAATTTTTAAATTATCTCTCCTGGATTTCTTTTCCAGGTCAGTTTTTTTTTCCAATGAGATATTTCACATTGTGTTCTATTTTTTTCATTCTTTTAGTTTTGTTTTATAATTGCTTGCTTTCTCATAAATTCATTAGCTTCCATCTGCTCCGTTCCAGTTTTTAAATAACTATTTTTTTCAGTGAGCTTTTGAACCTCCTTTTCCATTTGTACAATTCTACTTTTTAAAACATTCTTCTCCTCATTGGCCTTTTGAACATCTTTTTTCATTTGATTTAGTCTGTTTTTAAAAGCATTATTTTCTTCAGCATTTTTGGGTCTCCTTTAGCAAGCTGTTAACTCACTTTTCATGATTTTCTTACATCACTTTCATTTCTCTTGCCAATTTTTCCTCTACCTTTGTTACTTTATTTTCAAAAACATTTTTGAACTTTTCCATGACCTGAGACAATTGCATATTGCGGGGGGGGGGGGGGGGGTTGGATATAGAAAACTTGACTTTTAAATATTCCTCATATTGTATGCTTTGTTCTTTCTACTCCAAAACTATGGAAGAAAATACCTTTTCACCAAGAAAATAATATTTTATAATCTTATTTTTTTCCTGTTTTGGGGCATTTTCCTAGGCAGACTTTTGATTCCTTTGCCAAGTGGAGGTTATACTCAAGGGACCTGTAAGTTTTCAGTTCCTCCAAGGTAGTACAATCAAGGGAAAGGAGTTTACTCCTCTCCTGGCCTTCCCTCTGGTCTGTGAGCAACCACAAGCATTCTTTTTTTTCCCTGGAACTGTGAGTAGGGCTCCTGCTCCACAGTCACCACTAGTTTCACTACATCAACTTTCCTTCTCACCTCAGGACCACCACTCAGGGCTGAAATTTAGATCAGCCATTTGATTCTCCCAAGGTATTTTGGTCAGGGCTCCAAAAGTGGAAAGTGCTGCAGTGGTGGCTACCGCCCTGACGCTAGGGCTGGGGCCAGACTGAAGTTCCTTGTCATGCAGGGAAAAGAGTTTCTTCATGACCTTTGAAGCTGTCTTTTGGCATTTGTGGGCTGAGAAATCTGAGAATCACTGTTGCTATTCATAATCCTGTGCCCTGAAGCCTACTACAGAATCTGTGCTGGGCTAGGCTTTGCTTTTCCCGGTGAGACAGACCTTTCCTGTTGGCCTTTCAGACTGTTTTGGGTGAGAAATCTGTTTCACTCTGTCAATTTATGGCTTCTGCTGCTTGCGATTTTGTTTGCAGTCATTGTATACATGTATTTTATGGGCTATGGGGGAAGAGCTAGAGCATGTCCATCTTTCCACTCTGTCATCTGGGTTCTGCCCTTCCATGTGTTGAAGAGAGAGTTGGGAGAGTTGGTTCAAAATGTGAATGAATCCACTTAGTCTCTGTAGCCATTGGGAGTCTTATTAACACAAATTCAGTGGGCCTGAGATTTAGCAAAGAGCTAAACAAAGATTCATTATACTCAGTTTTGCTGAGTAGATAATTCTTGGTTTCAATCCTAGCTCATTTGACCTCTGGATTATCATATTGCAAACTGTCTGATCACTTAATGTAGAAGCTTCTAGATCTTGTGTTATCCTGAATGTATTTCCACAATACTTGACTTGTTTCTTTCTGACTGCTTGCAATATTTTCTCCTTGACCTTGAAGTTCTGAAATTTGGCTATAATATTCCTAGGAGGTTTCCTTTTAGGATCTCTTTCAGGATACAATTATTGGTTTCTTTTAATATCTATTTTTACCTTCTGCTTCTAGAACATCAGAGCTGTTTTTCTTGATAGTTTCGTGAAAGACGATATCTAGGCTCTTTTTTTTTTTTGATTATGACTTTCAGGTAGTCCAATAATTTTTAAATTGTCTCTCCTGTATCAGTTTTCCTGGTCAGTTGTTTTCCAATGACATTTCACATTGTCTGCTATTTTTTCATTCTTTTGGTTTTGTTTTAAATTTTTTTGATTATTTCATAAAGTCATTAGTTTCCTTATGCTCCATTTTAATCTTTAAGGAATTTTCAATGAGTTTTTGGGCTCCTTTTCCACCTGGCCAATTCTGCCTTTTAAGGGATTTTTCTCCTCATTGGTTTTTTGGATCTCTTTTGCCATTTGATTTAGTCTATTTTTAAGGTGTGACTTTCTTCAGCATTTTTTTGGGTCCCCTTTAGGATGTAATTGACTTGTTTTTCATGATTTTCTTGTGTCACTCTCATTTCTCTTCCCAATTTTTTCTCTATTTTTCTTACTTGATTTTAAAAATCCTTTTTGAGCTCTTCCTTGGCATGAAACCAATTAATATGATTTTCTTTGAGAATGGATTTGGCAGTTTTGACTCATCTTCTTGTGTTTGTGTTTTGGTCTTCCTTGTCACCAAAATAAGATCCTATAGTCGGATTCTTTTTCTTGTTTTTACTCATCTCCCCAGCCATTTACTGGACTTTTGAAGTCTTTATCAAGTTAGTTCTCTGCATCTAGTGCATCTAGGGGATGTACTGTCAGCTGCTTGATCACCTATAATCTGTGGTCCTAGAGCTCCAGAAACAGTTGCTGCTGCTGCCCTTGCTACAAACCCTTCAGCCCTTCTGACTTGCTGGGGCTGGGGCCAGACCACTCTACTCTCTCACACACATCTGGTAGATGTTTTCCACTGATCTTCCAGTTTTTCCTCTGTGTTTTGGGATTGTGACATTTGGAACCAACACAAGTGACAGAAATTCAGTCCCCTGAGTCCTGTTCAGGTCCCATCTATTCTGGCATGGCCCACACTGGACTGTACTCCACTCCCAGTATAGCACTATTGATGCCTCCTGTCGATCTTCCAGGCTTTCTTGGGCAGGAGATTTATTTCATTCATTCATTCTGTGGGTTCTGATTTTTACAGGTATTTGGTCCTTGGAGGAGAGTTATAGCAAGTCTCTGCCTCTACTCAGTCCTCTTGTCTCTGCTCCCTCAACTTTTTTTTTAATTAACTCATATCTATATTTTGATATAATTGATTTTCTTTTCAATCCTATGGATTTTATTTTGCACTGAAAAAAATGATTTATAAAAGAAGGGAGTCTTTAGGTTTCTACAGACTGCCAAAGTAATACATGACATAAAAAATTTTTTTAAGAAGCTCTGCTATATGATAAATATAGAAGCTGTAATTTGGCAAGTAGAATCCTTGACAGTCCTCCTTTCCTAGACTTATTTCATATTGTTCCTATTTATGTAGTTTCCTTTCCAACTTAACTGGTATGCTTGTTTCCCAAATTCAGCTTTTAATGTCATGTTTTATTGCCTTTTCACAGGCAACCTCCTTCATCCCCCATGCTTGACATTCACTTCTTCCAATTCCAACTTGCATAAAGTTGTTGGCTTCTTTTAAGGTCCAGTTCATAGGTCAACTGCTTTGGGAAATCTTCATTCCTACTCATCCTTTCTCCCCAAATTTTTGCATCATTTATCTATGTATTTTATTAACTAACTTCTTCCCCATCTCAAATTAATTAGGAGTTTTTCCAGGGCAAGAAGTAATTTTCATCATTTTTTTTTGTATCTTTGACACAAAGCAAATTGAATTGCATATGATTGACTCATTCAGTCAGCTGAATTGCCAATGTGCTATTGCCGGATGTTTATTTCCATCTAAAACTTACAGAATCAGTCTGTACCTGAAATCAAAGAAAAAAAAGTACCCCAAATATGCTTTTGTAAACTTCTTAGAATCTGCGCCTGTTTGATTTCCTAACTTCTGGTTGGATCTTTTCCCCTCCTTGCTTTAGTACACTGAATGCCTCATCCTGCTAAAGGGAAAATCCATCTGTGCATTTAAAGAATTGTATTGAAGTTGAACTGCATAATGTTATGAATTAATTATCAGTGCATGTATACCACAAAGTAAAGTTATGCACATAGTATATTCATTTGAGAGTTGAATACTGCAGAATGAGAATTTGAAAGTCATAAGCAAAGGAAACACTGATGAATTTGAGTTTCTTAAATAAAATTCTAATCAGGTTTTAAGTTGCATGTATGTATTTTGGTGTGTGTGTGACTCAACTAGATATGAAGAAATATGATTGTATATTTCTTTCTATTTCCTTAGATATCTTTTTTTTCTCCACTAGATAAGTTAGGAGCATGCTCATTGTCTCTTACCTTGGCCCTAAGTCATTGGTGAGAGCCAGGCATAGCACAGAGTAGGAGTTAGAAGACCTAGATTCAGGGACTTACTATCTTTGTGACCATGAGAAAGTCATGATTTCTCTACATCTCACTTTTCTCCTTTGTAAAATAAGGCATTTGGATTATGTAGTCTTTGAAAGCTCTTCTAGTTCTGAATTTATTATCCCTTTGAGTTCCCTAGAATATCACTTTGTGATTTATTGAAAGCCTATGCACAATAAGAAGGTAATGTGACGCAGCAGACAGACAGCTGGCCTTAAAGCCATTAAATCTTACCTATGACATATAATGGCTATGTGATCCTTAGGAATTCACTTAATATTTCAGTATTCTAGGCAACTCTTTTAAGACAGTGCTATCAAACTCAAATAGAAGCAAGAGGGGAACATTACACTGTATGTAAAGATTTCATTAGCCTGCATATTAATATTGTGTTTTATTGTATTTTTATTTCTTAAAATATTTCCCTATTATATTTTAATCTAGTTTCAGCTGCACTGCAGAGTGCTGTCAGCTGCATCTGGTCAATGTGTCTCATATTTGACATGCTTTTGCTCTAAGTCTGTAAGTTGCAGGGGAGTTGCTGACCAAATTTGCTGAGGAAGTTTTTCTCTATAAAATTCATAGAACAGTGAAATCATAGATCCAGTCCCTATACCTTTTCTTATTCCTGATTGTGTGGAAGAAAAAGTAGGGTATATGAGTTTATCTTGACATTCAGTAATGAATGAAATGTTATGTAGAGTTGTCAACAGACATAAAAGAGGAGGGCAGTTACTGAGGCAGTTATAAACTCATCTTTATAAGTAGAGAGAGGCTGGAAGATGGTCATCTACCTGTGTGACATCAGAAAGAACTAAGACATGATTGATATGGTGTTTGTTGCCTTACAGCTCCAGGAGAAATAACAGGAGCAGAAAAGAGGTCTATATGCAATAAGCTTTTGATACTGTCTGTCATAAAGGTTTATTAAAAATTATGTCAAAATTTGTTTGCCTGGAGAAGTTCATCAGCATTGTATGTCAGTTTCATGCTTGCCTGAATTCTGGATAATAGTCAATGCTCTCATGCTTTCCCAGTCACCAATTGAGTGAAATAAGACTAGGTGCTTGCTCCCATGCACTTTTAGCATGATATTTTTAGTCATGTTGTCAAGTGCTTTCAATGAGAATGAACATGACATCAAGGTCAACTATTGCCCTGATGGTAAGATCTTCAACTTGAAAAGGCTACAAGTCAAGACTAAAGTGGAGGGAGTGCTGGTGCATGATTTTCTGTTTGCAAATGATTCTGCACTCATTGCAGCCTCTGAAGATGGGATGCAACAAAATATGAATCAATTCTCTGTTGTCTGTGCTAATTTTGGCCTAATAATTAACCCCCAAAAAGTGCGGGTACTCCATCAGCTACCACCACACTATCCATGCAGCAAATGAAGATTTTTTGAAAGCTGCAGGTAAGTTCACTTACCTTGGTAGTGTACTTTTCAGGGATGTATAATTGATAATGATATTGATGCACACATTGCCAGAGTTAGCTCAGTATTTAGGAGACTCCAAAGGAAAGTGTGGGAGAGAAGAGGTATTAGATTGATTACCAAACCAAAGTTCTACAGAGCCATTTTGCTGACCTCATTGTTGTATGCCTGTGAAAATTGGATAGTATGACAACACCATCTCAGAAAAGTGAAATACATCCATTTGAATTGTCTCAGGAAGAATCTGACGATTACCTGGCAGTATAAGCTTACCTACCAAGATAAGATACCAGACACGGAGGTCCTTTCTGGAACTAAAATGCCAAGCATTCAAACTCTAGTTCAGAGAATGCTACTCCAATGAGCTGTCCATATTTTTTAAATACAAAATATATACTTGACAAAAAGACAATTTTATGGAAACACACACAGAGCAAGCAATCACATGATGATCAGAAGATATGACATAAGGCCACTTTCAAGGTCTCTCTAAAGAACTTTGGAATTGATTTGTGACATAGGAGATGCTGTCATAGGACCACTCAGAATGACGTGTCCACATCAGAGAAGCTGTGCTCTACAAATAAAGCAGAATTGAAATAGTTCAAAAGAAATGTAAGATGGACAAATTTACAGCATCTTGCCCAGATAATCACTTGCACTATTTGTGCCTGAGGCTGTAGCATAGTGATGACATTTCGGTCCTCTTCAAGAATAAAGGACAATGACCAATCAACTAGAGAAAAAACTCATCTTTATTAATAGAGGAATTTTAATTATGGCCATAGCTCTTGCTCCCTAGTGTTTTATCTCAAAGTATGAGAAAATATGATTGTTGTCTATTCAGAAACTGTATAAGGGCCAGGGGAGAGCATATAACAGGATGGATTCATCTATGTAGCACTCAACAACAATAGCACATATTAGAAAGAGATATAAATCTGGATTCAAGTTCTCTTTTGTGTGATTATTACCCATATGACCTTGACAAGTTACCTCACCTCTCTGAGACTCAATTTTCTCATATGCAAAATTGGGAAACTCTCTTATCTTTACATATCTACATTTCAGAGCCATTGAGAGAAAAAAAAATGTTAGAAACATTAAAAACTGATTGAAATTCCAGTTAGTGGTAATAGTAGTAGTAGCAGCATTGCTACTACTACTACTAGTTATCCTCATCTTCCACATGACTGCTACTGCTAGTAGTAGTTATCCTCATTTTCTACATTACTACTACTACTACTACTAC
This sequence comes from Bettongia penicillata ogilbyi, assembly GCA_023548195.1. Classification (NCBI taxonomy): domain Eukaryota; kingdom Metazoa; phylum Chordata; class Mammalia; order Diprotodontia; family Potoroidae; genus Bettongia; species Bettongia penicillata. The sequence continues at coordinate 8,465,411 of JAJHZJ010000470.1, read as the reverse complement.
TACTACTATTACTACTACTACTACTACTACTAGTCATCCTCATCTTTCTCAGAGTGTAGGTATTCATTCTCCAAATCAAGGATACAGGGAACTTCAGAGTTGTAATGGACAATAGAGGCAATGTAGTTAAATCTCTGCCTTTATATGAATTTCCTTTACAACATACCCACACAAGTGTTCATTCAGTCATTGCTCAAAGATCTCCTACACTTGGAAACTGCTACTTCCCAATATCTGGGTAGCTCTAATTATTAGAAAATGATTCCCTACACCATTTACATTTTTCTCTTTGCAATTTCCACCAATTACTCCCATTTTTAATTGAATTTTATTTTTTTGTTGTCTGTAACTAAATAGAATATGGCTAGTAGATTGGTTTTTCTCAAAAGATGTCAAAATGGAAGTTGCAGAGTATTCATTTTTTCTCCATTATTCTAGCTGAACAGATTAAAATATTAGTTCTTTTTATATCTTGGTATATCAAAAATAGAATATTTACCTAACTAACAAATGTTAGGAATAAGAATTTTTACTTCAATGGGAAAATAATGATTAGAGTGAGAAAGTCCTGTTTTGTGACTCAAAGCAGCTTAGAATTCACTGGAAGCTCACCCATAGTTCAATGGAGAAATACTTGATGAGTGTAGACAGGCCGTAACATTCTACCAATTATGATTTAAGCAGAACAGTTTGTGTAGAAGATATCACTGAAAGCATGAGTATCTGGAAAATGCCTGGAGACATTAAGGAATTTAAGGATAATAGATGGATAACTTTTATTGCACTGTCATCAATGAAATAATCAAAGATCCAAAGAAAAGTTCTGTAGAGCATTAAGAGGTGCACTATAGATTATTTCTGAAAGGGAAATTTATGGACAATATTTGTGCATGATGAGGTGGTAGAATACCTACACCAATGGATCCCTCAAAGGTTAAATATATTTGTAGGAACTACATTTAAGATATTAAATTTCATAAATTTATCAAATAAAACCTTTATCCTTTAAGCACCAGTATTTACAGACCTCAAAATCATAGGAAAGTAAACACACCAAACACACACACACGCACCACACACACACACACACACACACACACACACACACACACTTATACATGGTAGTTTGAGAAGGAAAGTGGATGAGTAACAGGTAAGACTACATGCTGAAGGTGGGACCTGAACTTAGCTGAGTCCTGAAAGATGTAAAGCAATAAAGAGCAAAGATGAGGAGGGACTGAATTCCAGGCATGAGGGATTGGCAAGTTAAAAGGAACAAAGACAGGTGATAGTGTGTCAGCTGTGAGAAGGCTAGTTTGAGTGGTTCCTTGAGGCAACTTAGTAGAACAATAGATAGATCATAGCCCCTAGAGTCAGGGAGACCTGAGATCAGTTACAACCTTAGACACTAGCAGTGTTACTCTGAGTAAGCCACTTAACCTTTGTCGGCCTCAGTTTTGAGATTGATAAAATGGAAATAATAATAGCACTTAACTTGCAGGGTTGTTTTGAGTATTAAATGAGCTAATGCTTGTCAAGTACCTGGTACTTACTGGGTACTTAATAAATGCTTGGTTCCTCCTTTTCCTGCTCTCACCCCCACCTTGGTGTGTGAGATGTAGAATAATATCTAATGAGGTTAGAAAAGGTGAGATGGACAAGGAAGTGGTTTTTCAATCAGAAAAGTTTTAATAAATCCAGGCTCTAATATTTATTAACTTTTTGATTGTGGGATGGTCTATTTACCTGTCTGGGTCTTGACCTCTTTATCTGTAAAATGAGGGAAATGATCTCAGAACTCCCTTCCACATGGAAATCTTATGATAATTTTAATGATGAAAACTTAATGAACTAGGAAAAGAAAATATTCAGTGAACAAAAATATCTTGGCCGAAATGATAGGTTAGATTTAAAAAAACCAAAACAAAACATAAGTGGGGAAAAAAGTATACTTGACAAATCTTTTCATTAGGAATGTGATGAACAGTAATTATACATGTTGACTGAAGACATCACAATTCATGAAGCTTCATGATGGTAACAAGCACATCATGTTATTATCCTTGAAAAATTTCTTCTTTCCCTTTCATAAGATTCTCCTACATCGTCTAACTGCTTAGTGGTGATCTGGATGGCTGTTTTCATCAATGAGAGGATCTCTTGCTTCAGTGGTGATCCCTATAATTATGAAGATGAAGAGCTCATCTAGAACCTATAGTCTTCTAGAGTTGAGGGGTTAAATGTTTTCTCCAAGGTCATGCAGCTAACATGATATGATATAATATACACACACACACACACACATATATATATATATACTTATGTTTGTATATATACATGTAAACAAATATATGTACCATATTTGAAAACTTTTTGTCTTCTCAGGGCCTCTGAACCTCATTTCAAAAGTGGCTAAGCTTCCAAAGGATAAAAATCATCCAATACATTTTTTTCTCTGTAACTTTCATTCGGATAAGTCAGATTCATTTATTTGTGGACTTAATGAAAAAACAGCAACAAAACATGTCATAAAGAGCTTGGCCACATGGGCCTTGAATTTGATTTGAACAGATCTGATAGTTTCAGTTTAACACAGGTCTGTTCATTCTTTTCAAATAAAAGTTTATGAAAAGCTGAAAGAATTTATTTTTCTCCCTGTCTTCCCCCCACCTCCCATTTTTCATTCTTTTTGACCCTATTTGTCTGCTTGGCCACATACATTATGGTTCTCTTTATTCTCACTGGGCTGTGTGTGATGAAGGCGCATTCAGTTGTCACCATTCTGATAGTCACCCTCAGACATCTTTCCTTGGGCAAACAGAGCTGTTTACTCAAGTCACAACTCATAAGCCTTTTCCTGGACCAAAACTTTCTGACTGGGATGGATATTGCCTCCTCTTAGAAAGTTCCCTTTCTTTTCAATATCCAGGGGTCTACGTTGCCACACTTGGAAACTTTGTAATTTTCTTTTAGTCTGAATTGAATCTTATTCACTCTCCCTCTACTGAAAATAATTCATTTTACTAAGTCAGCCGAGATTTAGATTCACGAAGATTCATGTTGGTGCTTCTCACCTATTAGCTTGTGGGTATCAACATCCTTAGTCGACAGACTTTTAAGATGTGGTTTCTAGGTAGAATCTCTTAAACCTTCAGAGGGGATAAAACTTTAGAGATTGCCATAATCCTTGGATCACCATACAGATATTTGTATCTATCTATCTACTGGACCTCTGTCATTTTCCAAAACCAACAAAAACCCTAGACCAATGGACAAAAACTACATCTTTGCAATTTATAGTGCTAGGGAATTTCTAAAATATGAGAGGTTAATTCATTTCCCTTGGGTCCAACAGTCATTATGTGTCAGAAGCAAGTCTACAATACATTCTCCCTCATATCTATACTATAAATATATAGATGTAGGCATACTTAGAACATATTTTATATGTATATATTTATAAATGAAAAAGTCTCTGTAATCTGTTCATCTGTTCATTTTTATAATAGAGCTAATGTGCATTGTCATATAAATGTTTATTCTCTCTATATCTTTCCTCCCCTTAGGTCTAGGACACTGGGATATCTACTGTGGTGAATTTGTGTATTAGAAACTCCCTTCGCCAGTACAGATCAGCAACTCTAATCAAGTCAGAGACTTCTCCAGACCACTAAAGGGATAAGGGACTTAAATCAAGTATGTATGAAGGAGGACTTGAAGGTAGAGGTCCTTGACTCTAATACCCATCCACCATCCACTATGCTATAATTCCTTTTATATTATACTTACGCTGCCATACATACAGTGAATGTATGCTATACTTACACACCCAGCTGGATCTAGCTTAGGACTAAGGTTTGAGTTCTCTTGATTCTGAATACTTCTGTCCTGTAACTTGGAACCTGTCCATTCCTAGATCACACCCTTCTCTACATAACTCTTTAAAGGAATAATTTTGTCTTGCTCATTTCTGCTTTGCCTCCTACCTTGCACCACTCTTCATCACTTCCTACCATTCTTAACAGTAGAGTGCATTGCATATGGTATGTGCATGAACTTCCTATGCCCGAGATGTCCTCGTCTCCACCTCCTCCAGGCAATGTCTTCAAATACCACCTTCCCTGTGAAGACTTTCTTCATCCTCTACATCCCTCTATAGTAGGAAGTTAACTTTCTATCTTATAAAGTCTCTAAGTAACTAGTTTTGACCTTTTCTTTGTGAACTTGCCATATTCTAATCTGTATGGTAACTATTTTTATGAACATTATCTTCCACTAAAGCATAAACTTCTTTAAAAAGGAGTTCTGATTTATTTATATATCAGCTCTGGTATAGTGTCTTACACATAAATAGTGCTTAAAAATGTCAGAAATTACTTCCTATGGAATTTCTTGAGCTCTATGACATTTTTTCTTCTTTATTAGAATTGAGAATGCTGTTTGCATAAGGAATCAAACTTGTATAGCATCCTATTCTGTCAAACTTGCATTCCTATTGAGTTTCTGTTTGATCAACACTGAAATAGTCTTATGTTAAAACTTCTTAGGCTGAGTTCTCCTTCTCAAGATTGTTTTTCCTGAGTGCTGCAGGGAAGAAGCTCCAGTGTATCATGACAGTGCCAAAGTCAGGTATATAAGGGATTGGATAATAGTGGAAAATATTTTTTGTGGGTTTTTTTAGGGGGGCATATTTTGTCTCACAAAACATCTGATGTTATAGAAGTAAAATTGCAGCCCAGAAAACAATCTTAAGGATTATCCAGTTTCTTAAGTAAATACATAAGCTAAACTCTATAAATAACTATGGGTGTTATGTTCAGACTGATTTTTACAAAGCATAGAGAGTTAAGGAAGTAAAAGGAATTTTCTACATTACATAAATTTGATGATGTTAGATCTAGGATAATTTTTCACCTTGAACTTCCAAATTACCAAATTAGATTCATTATAGGTCAATAATGAATAGCTTTCTTTAAATTATCTTCAGAAAGGGAGAGTGTATGTTGACCCAGCAATCTCAGTAAAGGATTTCAGAACAAAAGGTATTTATATACCAAAAGATTCATAGATGCACTTTCTGTGGTCCTGATGAACTGGAAATTACATGAGTACTCATTGATTGGAAGCTGTATAAGCAAACTGACATAAAAATAATGGGGAATTATAGCACTAAGAGATGTGACAAATGCAAGCAATTCAGCAAAGATTAAGAAGATTTCTATCAATTGATATAGAATAAAGTAAACAGGTAAGAACAATAAGCATATTGCAATGTATGTGATAAAAATGAAAACAATGAAAATAAGGAAACTTATTTGCTATGAGGAGGAATCTTGGTGCAAAAGAAAAGAAAATGAGAAATAACCTTCACACACCTCAGTAATATAAGGCTAGAATACTTCATAGATTTTCATATGCATTATTTGATATTTTATTTTTTTAATTGTTAGAAGGTGGAGGTTTCTGAAAACTCATAAAATATCTTGTCATATATACACCTCAAAATTTTCAAAAAACTCAAGTAACTAACACTTTTGTGAATCACGTTTCAATACATATGCCAGTGTTTGCATGGTTGTCTCTTCTCATTCTAGCTTAACTGGGGAGACTGGAGAGCTCAATCAAGAGAAGAGAGACACCTCAGATTTTGGGAATTACAAAGCTTCCACTGACTTCAGGTTTTTAGCACTTTATTTTCCCACTTCTTTTTGACCTGCCTCTTTATTTGCCACTTCATATCCCCCACTTCCTACTCTGCCACCTTCTAAGACCTTATTGTTATGTTCAAGCTTGCTAGTTAAGCAGTTTTTGGAGTGAAACAACCTTTCATTTCGTTCCCCTTTACAACTTACGTGGCATGTCTTGATAATTGGTTTAAGATGTGCACCTCCTCTCATTTTCACACAGTACTGCTATCAGCTGCTTTGATCTACTTTTCAAAATTGTAAGTCATTTCCAAAAGAAAGTAACTCATGGTACCCTCCCAAACAGAATCATTCAATTCATTCTTAGCAGGATGGAATGATCGCACCAAAGAGTCACAGAATGTCAGAGCTAAAGGGACCTTTACCTAGAGATCATCTAGACTATCTGACAGGAAAAGCAATCTCAAAGAAATTCTGTGACTTCCCTATCACTATACGGTTAGTAAATAGCAGAGCTGAAACTTACAGATTTACAGATTAATAGACTTGAGTCTCAGTCTAATTCTGACTCATGGTCCAATGCTCTTACCATAGAATGCCTTCATTGTTTTAAAACTCTTGAAATGCACATCGTCTACCTGTATATGTTTGCCTACGTGAAAAAAGAATGTGAAAGATATTCTTTATTGCATAAATTAATTTTTGCACCAGGTAAAGTTTCAGGAGAAGCAAGTTTAACTTTCAATGTGTCTCTTAACAGATTATTTTTACTTAGTATTTCATTGGACAACAGAGGATTTTGAGAGTTGTATTCCCTGCCTTTAAATGGTTTGACAATTTCATTTCTAAAACTATTTATATTCCTTATGGTACATAGTAACATTTTTATGATGTTCTTTTGTGACATTTTATTATGTACTTTTGAGACATAATCTTTTTATTATCATTCACTTTGTTGATGTCAATATTGAACAATAATAAGAATGTAACGGCCTGTTTTAATAAGCCTATTACAGGCATTTGTGCATTATCATCTCTATTATGGCTTGACATTCATAAGTGTGGCTAGATAGTTTATGACAGATAAACAGCCAAACACCACTCAGTTTGTCACCTAGGAGACACAGTGATGGCAAATCTGAAATAATTGAACAAAAATTCTCTGGTGACCATAACTTATAAGCCCCTGAATGACAATTCTGAGTCCAGATTAGATTCTATAGGGCATTGAATTTCATGAGGAGTTATTTGTGACAGTCTGTCCTTTAAAACATCTCAGTGGAAATGCAGTTGCAATCATATAGATTTGTTGAGATTTATTAGTACATGAGGTGCCATGATCAAATAATTCATTGTCAGGTTATCAGGCTCTCCTTTCTTTTCAAAACTGGTCTGCATAAAGTGGACATAACTGGTTTCTGGCACTACACTTGAAATCCTTCAATACCGGCAGAGCCTGTCAGATCGTGTGTAACTTTGGCATAGCTTTTGAGAACAGAGAAACCTCTATACCACAAGGGATCATAGAGCTGCAAGTCATAGAATGTCATTATCTTCTAAATATTGAAGTTCAAAATCATTTCAAAGTACTTTAGAGAAGCATATTGAATCTGCAAGCAGGCTTCAATGTCTTGTAAACAAAGAATCATGCAAAAGAAGTAAGAAACTGGGAAAAGTGAAAGATATGTTACTCGTATGGTTAGAGCAAGAGAGATAAGCACTGGATAGTACTTGTATTCCATTGCACTACAGTCAATGTGAAGAGGACACAAGGAGGAGCTCAACAAGAACGATAAACTTCCTTTTGCAAAGATATGTATGATAGGATATAGACAAGAGTAACAGAAGATGAAGAAAGCATAAATAGATTACGGTTCCCATCAGCGGAAGGAATATTTATGTCAATGAGATCACACAACTATTCAAATATTAGTATTGAGCTGAGGAATATTTAGAAGGATAAAGGAAGTTTTATATAATATTAAAAGAATGAACATTTGTAAATAGTCACAGACTAGATCACTACCAGTCAGATGTTTCTGTCTGACTAAATAATGAGTCAACTCCAAAAGACATTCGCAAATTATGGGAACAACAAAGCAGTTTTCCTGCTAATCTGGAGAGTGCTCATAGTATGGCAGCCAGTATACAGAAAGGCCACAGATTCTTGCTGTTGGGGACTACTTGAAGGAAGTAGAAGTATTTTGTCTGCGGGACCAATGACTTAAGGGAATATGATAGCAGATCTCAAATATTTGAAGTGCTGTTTTATGAAAGAGATGTTATACTTTGTGCAGTTGACTTCCCAGGTCACCAGGAGCAATTGTAGAAAATTTCGAAGAAGTAAATTTAGGCTTATTGTAAGGAAAAAAAAATTCCTAACCATTAGAGCAATTTAAACACTAAATGAACAACTTCAGAAGGTGGCAACTTTCCCTTTACTCAGAGTCTTCAGCCTCAAGTTGAATGAACATTAAGTTGGTGTTAGAGTTGATTTTGGTCTAGTTTTAAAAAAGTTTTGTGGAGTTATTTTCAAATCAAAAGTTCTAATTACTTTTGACAATTTTTTTCTGAGAATAAATCAGTTTTATTCCGTAAGACAAAGAAATGTTAAAAAAAGATTACAGGATCACAGAAAAGCACATTCATTATTGTTATTTTTATAGTAGTAAAACATCAAAGACAACTCCTAATATGAATATAGAGAAGGACCAAACTACAGTTCATTGTGATGTGAAAAAGTAGAATGTGCAGAGGTATTATTAAAAATAGCATCAGTCTTTCTTAATAAAGAGTAATTAAACAAGTGCTTTAATTTTGTGATTAAGTATTTCATAATGGTTAAACCTTGGGACTTGAGAGGCTTAGTCACCTCTACTTTAGAAGCTTGGACTAGATGCAAGACAGTGATGTCTTGTTATATTCTATTACCATAACTTATGGTTTAGAACCTGTTTTTAAAGTCACAATCTCAGAAGTAGAAGGGAAATAAAAAGTGAGTGAGGCCAATTTATTCAACTAACATCTGGACATGAATTGACTCTGTAACATTCTTGACAAGTGGCCATTCAACCTTCCTTTGAAGGTCTACTGACAGGAAATTTGCTGTGTGATAATTAATTGTTCCCACCTAGTGATACCTAAGGGATATGGAACTGTAGGGACTCTGATCCAGGAGAAAATAATCCACAAGAATCTTAAGACGTATTCCCCAACCATTTTTTTCCCCTAGAGGTGTCACAAGGACAGTAGCTTATACCCTGGGACTAGACACACAGAACAGGTAGAGATAAAGTTAACCCAAGCAAGCTTCCAATGAGATGGATTATACCATTTAGTTTGTAGCTACCTTTATATTAAGTTACTAAACCATTAGAATTGGACTTATATAAAAAGATGGTCTTGTCCTAGGAAGGTATAAATCAGGGAAAGCCCTCTGTCTTGGTATAAGACGCATTTGAGTTACCTACCCATAGAACTGAGACCCCATATCCCAGATGTAAAAGAATAAAAGTATCCTGTAGGACAGTTGGCATATAAAATCAGTTTCCTTTATCTAGAAACCATTTTTTCTTGCTTTACTTTCAATATCAGCTGCTATGTAAAGTTACATCTTCTTTTAACTGAGTGCATATTATGTGCATATTCCTATTTCTTGTGGAATCTTTTATCTAGACAACATAGCATGGGATAGTAAAAAGATAGCAAATAAGTTCAGAATACCCGATTTCAAATCCGGACTGGCGTTTTGCCAGCTCTGTGACCATAGGCAAAAAAATACCTGGCCCTCGGGGTCTTAGCTTCTCTAAGTGCAATCTATGCACCTGGTTGTGCTTTGATTCAAGGTCATCTACAATTCCAAATAATCATTCCACAACTTTTATTGAGCACATACTATGTACCTTCACAAGTAAACACATATGTAAAAACAAACCATATATGAGAGAAATAAGAAATGTCTGATACCTATGTAGATATATGTATATGTATGTATACATATATATACCTGCACACACATATGTAAGTATGCACACATATGTATGTAAATATATGTGTGTAATTTAATTATATATTTGTCAGCTTGTCACAGTGATCTCAATATCTGGAATTCTTGGGTACAAGCCCAACCTCCCTCCTCTGAAACAGACTTTCATAACAGTTATTAACCTATATTGGTTGATAGATTTTTTTACTGAGAAATTACCTAAATCAATGAACTTGAAAATCAAAGCCAAATAGATATAGATATGTATACCTATAGAAACATGTAAAATCTGTCAACATATATATACATGTACACAACCATAAATATATATGTATATATGTATATACATATATATGCACATATATACACCTTCTAATGGATGACCTATATGTTTCCATTCAACTCTACACTTCATTCTGAACAATAAAAATGAATGAAATGAAATGAAAATATTTCCATTACAACTCAATATAGAAGACATATTGACTAAGATTCACTTTTAGCAGTAACCGGCAGAAGAAATAAAGAGTATCGTTATAAACATCGGATGCACATCGCTCAAATGTGCATTCTACATGATATGATGATTTCTCATGCTGACTTTTTGTGTATGCCAGGCAAGAAATGATGATGCTCTCTTTTTTACTATTGAGTGATCATTTCAGTGATGACCTTTCTGCCTTTCATTCTTCTTAGGCAAAGTGTACAGTCAGCCTAACAGCTCCAAAGCTTTCTTTTTAATGCTGTGTTTTCTTCTGTGGTTCCTACGGAAAAGAATGGTGATCGTTGAACTCTGAGAGTCAGGAAATATTTCACAGGTGACTTTGAGTTTTGTGTTTCTCGGCACCATTCCCCCATCCCTGCTGAAATATTATTTTCATCTCCTTTCATTTTTCTTCTTGTCTGAGACTATTTTGCATCCTTTAAAAAAGGAATTATTATTGAGGACAATGAATCACTGGTATACATAGCTATAAAGCAATAAAAATGTGCATTATATTATTAAAGCTTAAAATTATATGTAGTAGTGAATAGAGAGTTCTAGTCTCACAATAAGAAAGATAGGGGTTCTGTTTCTGCTTTTAATATGTTCTGCCTGTTTGACCATGAGCTTTGCAGTGCCCCTTGCAACTTTATAGAACTTTAACTTACAGATGCGCTTCTGATCTGCTATTAGGTGGAGGGAGTTTCTGTACTAGAAGTGAAATAACAGATCAAAGATTTAGAACTTCAACATACCATAAAAAAAATGACCCAGCACTCTCCCTATATAAAATGTTTCTTGTTGCTGTTGTTTATCCTTCATTCTTGAAGAGAAGCATGAAATCAAAGAGATGATGCCATGACACGCAAGTGAATTAGATTTAAGTGAGGGAGGGCTGTGCAAACTAACCAGTCTCCTCTGGACCCGTCTGGGTCCAGTGGCAAGATATAGATCAGGATGACTAGAGATGGCCTTCATAAAATGGTTGAAAAAATTGAAGACAAGATAGAAAATTTCTCAGAATCCTTAAAATATCAGCAGGTATGGGACCATAGACAAATAATTTAATCCTTCAGAAACTACCCCAGGCCAACTACCTTGGATGATGGAGTTATCAGTCATAGTTCCAGATCTTCCTTGCCCCTGGGAGTTGGAGCAGCTAGGAGGTGCAGTAGATAGAGCACCAGTGCAGGAATCAGGAGGACCTGAGTTCAGATATCACATCAGATACTTGACACTAGCTGCGTGATCTTGGGTGAATTGCTTAACCCCAATTGCCTCATCCTGGGTCATCTCCAGTCATACTGATGAATATTCACTGGATCCGGATGGCTCTGGAGGAGAAGTGAGTCTGGTGACCTGCAAAGCCCTCCCTCACTCAAAACAAAAGTCAAGTGCAAGTCATTTCATTATTTCTCTGATGTCAAGGTCATCGGCAATGAAGAACGAACACATGCTATTAAAAGGGAGTTGTAGAGAGTTAATGAACAAAATGCCTAGTGTGCTAAATACTGGAAGATTCTAAGAATGAAATAAAACTGTGACACACTCTCTTGAGCATCCTCTCTCTTTTAGCTACATAGGTACCCTAGAATGACCAGAGGAAATCTATATAAAGTTACTTGTACTACTACATCACCCCTATAGGTCACGGTACCACAACTCCCTTCCCAAAGCCTGTTAAAAAGGTCTGTCTTTAATGGCAAATAGCTTTTCCTAACTTCCTGGGATTCCAGAAATGCTAATCAGCAGTTCTAGTCAGCAGCACATTTATTACACCCTGACATGCTGAAGACAGCCTGTTACAAATAGAACTGCCTCTTGAAAAATGCTGCTCCAGTGTTTTATAATAAAGTGTACCGATTAGATGCGTTCATTAGGACAAACTGCTTGTCTTTTCCTATATTAGAGTTTTAAAAAGCACAATGCATTTCTGAGCTCAGCCAGCTTGGTATGATTATTAATTGAACAAAGCACATTACAAACTTTTAATCCAATAACTGTAAATACATAATGAATAATATTTCCTTGGAGACTGTCAGCTTTGCATCAGCCCACTTAGTTACAGAGGCAGAGTAAGATGTATTGCCCAGGTCAAGTGGGCCTCTTCCTTTCCTAAATGTTCTCCACAAATATTAGAGGGACATCATAGTACTAGGCAACAGCTTTGGTTGCTGAGGTAAAGCTGTCTTTTCTATTAAGAATTAATGAGAGGTCATTTCTAAAATATATCTTGGGTTCATCATAAGTAAAGTGCTGTAAACTCACACACGTCCCATTAATTTTTCATGCTGCCTTGCAGACCCTCTAGTTGCCCCAATAAGACAACATTTTAATTTTTACAGGATGAGGAGCCCTGAGGGCAGTGTATAATTTTGAAAGGGCAAATGGCAATCAAGACTTGCAGAGGGGAGTGGAAACAGGCAAGTCCTCTCCGGAGGAAGATAACATTATTATACACAGCAGTGAAGAAGCTGACCAAGATGAATGGAGCTGCTTTTCTTACTGGCAAGAACATTATTTTTCCATTTCCTACTTATACACTAGCCCACAAAGCAGTAGGCAGTGACCAATATCACTCCATCGTGGGTGTGATACGCATCAGGACCTTAGCTGAATAAAAAGCACTCAACCCTTCATTTGGGAAGAATAGTTTTGAGGCCTGAAGGTCTTCTTGGCCACTGTCTTTTGTCTATCCCCAATTTGTTACTTCATGTCCATGTGCATAATCTAAAAAAGGGAAAAAAAACAGAAAGAAAAAGTTTACTTTTATTGTTGTTCCAGGATTATCCTCAAAATGACCAATAGGAATGAGATTTAAGTAAGACCTTAAATAAAATATTTAGGAGATCAAAATCACTCTGCCATTAAGGTCACTCATCTTGAACAATGACTCCTAAACACTTGCTAAGTATTAGCCATGGATGGAATGTGAAAAGGTAGGTGGGGTAGGATTAAATTTGTCTCTTATTTTCAAATATCAAGTTGCCAGTTATTGTAAGTAAAGTGTTAGATGCAATAATTAAGAGAACTAGATTCAAGTAAATGCCCATATGAGTAATGTAACTATGGACTCTGCAAGCCCCATTTTCCTCTTCTGCAAAATTGAATGAAGATAAACAACATTTGCTAATTTTCTATTATATGCCAAACACTATGTTAAGTGTTTTACAAATAGCTCATTTGACCCTTATAAACCTTCAGGGTATGTGCTAATATTATCACCATTTTACAGTTGAGGAAGCTGATGTAAAGAAGGATTATATGATTTTTTTTCAAGGTCATATAGCAAACTATATCTGAGCTCAGGTTTTCCTGACTCCAGGCCTGGAACTGTGACCACTGGGTGAGCTGGTTTCCTGTACTTCAGGAGACTTTTGTAAGCTTCACATGAGATATTGCATACAAGCTCATTAAAAATCTTAAAGTCTTATACAAATATGAGTTAACACTATTAAAATTAAAGAATAAAATAGGCAAAGAGAAAAAATCACTCTTTGCAGATGATATGATGGTATACTTAAAAAACCCTAAAGAATTAACTAAAAAATCCTAACTGAAACAATTAAAAACTTTAGTAAAAATGTATTACATAAAATAAACACATATAAATCATCACCATTTTGATACTACCAACAAAATTCAGCAGGCAGAGATAAAAGTAGAAGTTCCATTTTAAAAATCTACATACACAAATATTGAGGGGCAAAGCCAAGATGTTGGAGAAAAGACAGGGACTCGCCTAAGTGCTCTCAAATTACTCTCCAAACAACTTTAAATAACATTTCAAAACAAATTCTGGTATGATAGAAGCCACAAAAAGATGGGGTGAATCAATTTTCCAGCCCAGGATAACAAAGAAGGTTAGAAGCAAAGGTCTGTTTCACCAGGGTGAGAAGAGAACACAGGCTACATCAGCATGGAAAGTGCCCCAGCAAACCAGTGGCAGGCTCTGGGGACAAGTAAATCAGCCAGAGTGGGTATCAGAGCTCTCCGCCCACCAACAGTAAGAGGATTGGGAAACAGTCAGAAGGAGAAGACAGAGAGCACTGGGTGGGGCCTCTGTTGCACTGCCTATACTCAAGTTCAGGGCGCAGTCCCAGGGCAAAGAGTTTGTGACTGCATGAGAGTGGGGATGTTTATCACAGTTCCAGGGCAGAAAGTGAAGTGGTCACTAACAGACTAGAATACAGGCCAGGGAAATAGTAAACATTCTTCTCCTTAGATCATATCACATTGGAAGAATTGAAAGCTAATACACCCCCAAGAACCTGCTCTGAAAACAGCTGCAAAAAAATAGAAACAACAAAACAAACAAACAAAAGAAACCCTAAAACTAAAACAAAACAAAGCAAAAAACCCTGTAAAATTTTGGAATGTGCTCCCTCCATTCCAGGAGCAGAGTCCCAATTTAGTAGAAAGTTAGAAGTCAAAAAATTGGCTGGAAAATGAGCAAATGATAATAAAAACAAAAAATCTTGACCACTGAAAGTTACTCTGAAAACCTGGCAGATCAAAACCCACCTTCAGAGGACTGTTGTTGCTGTTGCCCTTAGTCTTCGAAGAGGGCCAAAATGACACCACCAGGATAAAGAGAAGTTTCAGTGTGTCCAACTGTGACTGATCAGACCAATATGAGCTTGGAATGCTCTACCACAGATTGGGCACAGATAGTCCATGTGAATATTTGGAATGTATATCCCAAATTTGCACATCCTGTGTTTACTTTGTACTGTCTCAATTCTGCTTTTGCTGAAAGAGCACAGCACCCTTTCTGATGTGGGCATGCCATGCTGAGTGGTCCTGGGCCAGCATCTCCCGTGTTGCACAGTCAAATCCAAAGTTCTTGAGAGAGACCTTGAGAATGCCCTTGTATCATTTCTTCTGGCCACCATGTGTTTGCCTGCCCCATGCAAGGTCTCCTTAAAATAATCTTTTTGGCAAGTGTACATTTTGCATTCACACAACATGGCCAACCCATCAGAGTTGCACTCGATGAAGCATAGCTTGAATACTTGGCAGTTCAGCTCGAGCAAGGACTTCAGTCCCTCCCAAACACCAAGCTAGCTCTGGCAATGCATGCAGCAACCTCATTGTCAATGTGCATATCCCTGGAAAGTACACCATCAAGTTAAGTGAACTTATCTGCAGCATTAGGGCAATGAGGAAAAGTGTACATCGAAAGAGAAATGATTTTGAGTTGAATAAGATGAGATGATATCTAAAACAATAAAATTAAGGAGTGAGAAAGAGGAATGCCCTCAGAGAAAGAGGAGAGATAAAATGTGGTAAATTAGTTCACATGAAGGGAGCTTTATCACAGGAAAGAATTTTTATGGTGGAGAAGATGGGGAGGTGGTAGGGAATGCTTGAACCTTACACTGGAATTGACTTAAAATAAGAATAGCGTATACACTCAGTTGGATACAGAAATCTATTTCACCCTGTAGGAAAGTATGAGGGGAAGGGTCTAAACAGAGAAGTGTTGCTGACAGAAGGGAGGCTGTATTGTGGGAGGTGGTAGTCAGAGGTAAAAATATTTTTGAAGATGGACAGGGTGAAATGAGAGAGTAGAATAAAAAGTGAGGAAATAAGATGGAGGGAAGTAGGGCAATAATAATTGATAAAAAATTTATGACAAGTGTCTCTGGCAAAGGCCTCATTTCTAAAATATATAGAGAATGTGTCAAACTGTAAAAATGAGTCATTGATAAATGACTAAATGATATAAACAGGCAATTTTCAGATGAAGTAATCAAAGCTGGATGCTCTAAATCACTATCGATTAGAGAAATGCAAGTTAAAACAATTCTGAGGTACCACATCATCTCTCTCTGATTAGATAATATCACAGGAAAATAGAATGACAAATGTTGGAGGAGAAGTTGGAAAACTGGAACATCAATGCACTATTGGCAGAGTTGTGAACTGATTTAACCATTCTGTTGAGCAATGTCAGCTACACTGAAGGGCTATAAAACTATACATACTCTTTTACCTAACAATATCACTACTAGGTCTGTATCCCAAAGAGAACAAAAAAAGGAAAAGGGCCTATATCTACGAAAATATTTATAGTTGTTTTTCTTTTTTGGTGGCAAAAAAATGGAAATTAATGTGATTAATGTGAGATAATGTTTTAACAAGTTGTCATATGGTTTTGATGAAAATACTATTGTACAATAAGAAATGTAAAACAAGAGATTAAAAAAGTCTATGGAGACTGATATGTATGACTTCATACAAAGTGAAGTGCACAGAAATAGAAGAACGTTGCATACCATAAGGGCAGCATTTTTAATTTTCGTTATTTTTCTTCTTACATTTTTCCTCTCATTTCTTTTGCAACATGGCTAATATGGAAATAAACTTTGTTGACTTCATATGTATAATTGATCATCAAATTTCTTATCATCTCAAGGTGTAAAGAATAGTGCAATGGAGAAAGGGGAGAATTTGAACCTCAAAATTTAAAAAAAAAAGATTGTAAAACTAGTTTTACATGTAATAGGGAAATATTTTGCAAAATAAAAAAAAAACCTTAAAATATGCCCAACCAAAAAAAAAAACCCACAAAGAAACAAGCTTTAAAGTACAATATCAATATGAGATACAATGATTACATGCAAGGTATTATATTAAGCATTAAAGAACCAAACACAAAACTCAGGTAATCACTGGACTCAACAAGATCATATTCTATTGGAGGAATAATTCAGCTGAGTAAATACAAAACATAAGATAAAGTAATTTTTAAGTTGGGTGAACTTTATTTTAGAGTGAGTGAGTGAAAGATCAGAAAATGTCCCCATGTTAGAATGGGCAAAAGGAATATTCATTCAGCTACATCTGGGCTCTTAGATACAATCACAGAATTTCAGAGGTTGAAGGGATTATTAGGGTTTTTTGTTACTACTATGGTTTGAAAAACCCACTATTCCTTACAGATCTGCCTCTCAAAAGAAAGTAAGTTCCCTGATGGCAAAAGTTATGACCTTTTATCTTCCTTTTTTGTCCACAGAACCTAGCAGAGTGTTTGAAAACAGAAGAAAGTCCTACCAATCTATCTCAGTTTTCCTTGTATTTAGTTATTTTTTTTTTATATTTCATGTCTTCTCCATAGAATGTAAGCTTTTTGAGGGTGGGAAATAATTTGTTTCTGTCTTTGTATTTTTAGCATTTAGATCAGTGCTTTCTTTCCCAATATTTAGTTTGTGCTTAATAGATATCTGTTGAATTGAACTTTGTCTTCTGTGGATTTAGTAATCTGGATTTGTCAGAGGAATAATTTTGAAGTACAAGATACTTGAGGAAGGCCAGATCTGGGCAGAAGATTTTTTAAAGTCAGAAAGTAGAATGAGGGGACTGAACCCTGCTGGGCTCAAATGTCTCTTAGCCATTAGATGTTTTTATAAAAATAAGTTGTTTAAATTTATAATTAGAATGGCAGAAACTGCAATTCCAACCATAGATCTGCCAAACATATAACTCTGGACAACTCACTTAACCTCTGAGGTTCAGTTTCTCATTTACAAAAGGAGGTGTTGGAAAGGGTGTCCTCTAAGACCTTTCCTAGCTTTAGGTCTATTACCCTATGAACATGTACCTGAACAAAATTCTCTCCTTTGATATTCCTGACAGGTTGTCAATTGAGCCTTCACTTGAATACTCCTAGCAAGCAATAACCATTCCGTTCCATTCCACTTTTTGAAGAGCTCTAATTGCTAAGAAATTTTATATTCCAAAAAGTCTAAATCTATATTTTAAAAGATCTTCCATTCATTATGCACATAAAGCATGCATATGTTTTAGCACATCTTGGGGACAAGATGACCACTGGTCCTTCTGCATTACCTCAGGGGAAAAAATGAAAGAATGAAGGAAATGGTCTGTAGTAAATCTTAAGGGTCTACAAGGTCACTCAGTTCATGCTGTATGCAAGCTATGTATTCATTACTTTGAGGTCTACCCTCTGGGACCAAACATAGGAAGTCTATTGTCTCATCTCCATGAGAACCCTTTAAATATTTGAAGAGTCTATCATTTCTTCCCTAAAATCTTGCCTGCAACAGACTGCTAAAAATCCTCAATTCCTTCAAAAGATGCTGATAGGATGAGGTCTTGAAGCCCTTCCCTATTTTGTCTGTCTTCCTCTGAATATCCTCCTCTATCAATGTCCTCTATAAATAATGTCCAGAACTGAAACAAATACTCCAAATGCTGTATGGTAAGTGCACATTGGATACATTTTGAGATGGGATGGTCAATTCCCACAATTCCTGTCATTTCTATGTCTTCAACCAGTTTCTCCTTCTTTGTCACAAGGAAATTTACAATGGAAATTCTGCTTTTTTTTCCCTCTATAATATGATGGTTCAAATGACCACTAAGATAAGGCAGGTATTAATTACTGGCTCTACAACAGATATCTGAACCATGGAAGGCTCCAAGGTCTACTATATCTTATCTCCATGCCAATCTTGTTACCTATTTACTAAAATCTTTATCTGTTTTCTCTTTCTTCCAGGCTTTCTGTCAGTCAAATGATAAACATTTATTAAATGCCTACTATATACCAGGCACTGTTTACTTCAGTGACAGTATAATTTCTGTCCTACATATCTTCAACCAAATGCTTCCTACCATGCTTATTTTCTCTAGTTCTTAGATTTTTTGACATGAAAACTTCTTACTATGTGATATTACAATACTTCTCCTTTAGCCGTCCTGTTTTCTTTGAATAAGTTTTGCTGTTCCAAAGCCATAAACATTTATGTATTTAAAAGAAAACAAATCAAAACACAATATATAGAAACATAACTTTGAGGATTAAGGGGCAAGTGTTGAATCATCATATATGTCCTTCTTTATTGTTTTGTGATTATAAGGGTAATAATAATACCTAGTGAATGCCATTTTTATTGTACTTATACTTGCCAAGTTGAATTAAGAATAAAGTAGAGGCAATTATCAGTGTCAAACTAAATTTCAAAATCATAGTAATCTTACATATCTACATAGTGAAGACAAAGTTACCTCTTACCCCCCCCCCCCCCCCCCCCCCACCACCACCACAGGGCTTGGATAATACTGGAAATATCTTCAACGTCTGCTTTATTATGGACATGTAGACTCAACCTCAGCAATGTATTTCATTTCCTGCTTATGGAAATAGTAGATTGCTTAAATAATTGCATTCCATTAAAATGTTTATTTCATCTTTACTTCAGCAGATATTTAAGGTTCAGACTGTCATCATTGACTCAGTCATCACTCAGTTTTTAACAGATCATTTAGCTATATGCAAGTAGCCTTCTCATGACTGAGCAGTATATTTAGACTATTCAAAGTTAAGAAGTGTGCAAGTATGCATGTGTGCGTGTGTGTACATGCACACACTGCATGCACTCAGGTACTCAAATCGATATTTATGTAATATATATACACATATGTACTATATATGTATCTATATATGTAAGTATATACATACATAGAAAACATGAAACAGGGAATAAAAAGGTTACCTTGGAGCTCTTTGTTCAATGACTTTGAACAAGTTGTCAAACCTTTTGGTACTCTAAGAAACTTTAATTCTATGAGTTGTAGATTTTTTTTGAGCCTGTAAAAGGATCTTCCTCAACTTAATTTAGTACTAAATTATTAAGTTAATTTCCTTCCATTAATTAAGTCACAGGTCAAGTAACTAAACTTATAGTATATATTTCTAGATATTTATTATCCCTACCATGCTTTCTGTAAATATTTTCAATTTGAATAACAAATTGCATAATTAAAAGATTGCTTGTATAAATAACACAGTTGCTTTGATAATAATGACCTTAACATGATGGAAGGAAATGATCACAGATGTAGTATAATGATTTTTAACCAAAAAAAATACAAAAAAAAGGAAAAGAAAAGGAGTAAGTGACATAGTCTTCCCTCTCCATTACCTTTGGAAAACATAGACTATATATGTTTAAAGTAATTTCCATTTAACAATTCAGAAGTAAAATGGTAGATTACTGGAGGTCTGTGTTCCCATTTGCTGAATACATCTGAATTCCACATCTTGCTGCATTTTTTGGTTGTAAATTGCCTTGCTGGCTTGTTTTACTTTTTCATTAAAATTTTCCTTACAACTTTATCTGCTTTCTGCAACATGGTAACAGCAATGACATTCTGATTTATAAAAACTTAAAACAGTTTTAAAAACAATACCAGTGGGCAAGGATGGAAGGAGAATGCCTACAGCTTGGAGTAAATGAATGGCTGAAAAAGAATGAAACTCATTGATAAATACGTAACTTCTCATGTGCTTATAAATACTCTTATAACTGTTCTTGTTTTTTATTTGTCTGTTCTATGGGCTTTTTCTCTTTTGGACTGAATTACTAGCCCTAGAGCTTCGAAGTACTCTTGTCTTTTTCAGGACAGACTATCACCCAACTGAAGTAGCAAGCCAACAGAGAATTGATGTTTATTTCATCACCGTTCTCTGTTAAAATGAACTGGGAGATTCTTTTAGAATTCATAGATTGGAAATGTTCCATTCACAATTCACGCATTGGTAATACCTGAGAGAAGCCACTGAAATACCATGACTTCTTCCACCTACCTCAACTTATTAAGAGATTCCTTATCTCATAAGGAAAATGGGGAAATAAGTAATGTCTACTATGACTGTCGATAAAAAGAATATTTTGTAAAATAGCTTGATCTTTGATTTTATAAGTTTCTCTTCTGCAAGTTAGAAGCCAAAAAATCATTGTACTAACCTGTGTATTTCATGTTCATTTCATCAAAACAGTGGTGTCTTTTTGTATTTTGTTATTTGTTTTCACTTGCACAGAAACAGGTTGAAGTGAACCAAAGTGAAGGGATTTGAATTAAGATGTCACTGTTGAAATTGTACTATTGTTTACAGTCTCCCAAATTACCCAGTGATTCTCTCTATAGTCAAATGTAACTGAATTTTGAGCATTTAGGTGTGGTAGAATTAGTACTCGCTAATCACAGAAGCTGAATATGAATCCCAGCAGCATTTCTATTTCTACCTGTGTGAACTTTGATAAATTCTTTTACCTCTCTGAGCACCAGTTTGCTCATCTTTAAAATGAAAAGTTGAACTACGTGTTCAAAGTTCCCTTCCTCCTATAGATTCTAATAGGTCACATTTTGTAAATGTTCCAATATGGATCCACATCAAAAATTGTCTTCATTTTGGCACATCTTTTAAAAATCATTATTAATATTCTTTCTGTGATTCAGTTACTCTCTATACTTCCACTTCTAAGAGCCAGGACAGAGGATAGTATTGGAAAATCAAAGAACCAGGATCTTCTGTAGAAACACCTACGTGAATTCAGAGGAGTGTTAATGTGTAAAATTGGGAAAGCATGAAAAAAAATGTTTCCTTTTGCTTTAGTTCTCTCGTACTTGGTATACTAGAAAGAATAGGTGAGCTTGAGTCATGGGACTTGGATTCAAATCAACTCCTATTCCTGTTCTTTATTACCTTTATGACCTTGCCCAAGTAATTTTAACCTTTTTTTAATTTAAAATTGGGCTTCAAGAACTGCCTAATTTTTTTTTTAAAGTATTGACATTTGCATAGAGCTTTAAATACATCTTCTGATTTAATCCTCTAAACATCTATGGGAGGCATATAATATAGGTGCAGTTGTCTCCCTCTTAGCAATAGGAATTCGGAGACATAGAGAGATTAAGAAATTATTCTATATATAGTAGGATAGGAAATTGGACTTAAGAGTCAGAATATCTTGAGCTCAGGTTCAAATTATGATGTAGACTATTGCTGTCTAACTCTGGACAGAACACTGAAACTATGACCTTCAATTTCCTCACCTGAAAAATGATGATAATCATGGCTCCTGTCTAACAGAGTTGTTGCAAAGATCACATGAAATAATATATATGTCAAGTATTTTATTAACTTCAATGTGTTACTGTAAAAGTTAGACAGCTAGATAGACTACTGCATAATAATACGGGTCAGGTACTGTGCTAAGTACTGGGGATACACATGCAAGCAAGCAAGTAAGATGGTCCCTACCCTTAAAAAAAAACTAATTGACAGGAGAAGCCAACATAACATCATCATAATCATTGTCATCCCCATCATCATCATCATCATCATCATCATCATCATCATCATCATCACTATCATCATTGTTTTTTCTTCTTTACTGATTTGCTTGCCTCTCCCCTATTGCCTGAATTATCCCAAATTCACTTTTATTTTTCTTGTTAAAGAGTTTCACAAACCTCAGCAGTACACATAGGCATGTGACATAGAGCTATTTTTACATAGCTGGTAAGTTTCATTGGTAAAATTTGAAGTCATATATACTACATTCTAAGTCCAACACTGGAATCATTGTGCTACAGTCTTTGTTTTTTATATAATAATATTATAAAAAAGAACCAATTGGTGTGCAAGGCCTGTTAGCTCTAAATCTTCTGATCCTGTCACTAGAGAGGAGACTAAGATGCCAGCATCCTGAAATTCTCATGACATAAAGGCTTGGCTGTCACTGATATATGTTCTGTCCAGGACAGTAATGGAAAATGCTAAAAAGTTCTAAGAACTGCCTCAGTCACACAGCTGTCACTCTAATTTAAAGTGGATCTAGGCCTTGACACTTTTTGATTTTTTACATCTTGGGAAATACCTGAACATATTACCACTGCATGAGAATACTACATATATATATATATATATATATATATATATATATATATATATATATATATATATACATCTATATGCATGTATATATGCATGTGTGTATATATGCATGTGTGTATATATACATAGATGTATATATAATATACCTTTCTCCCAGCATCATTCTTAAGCAAAGTAATGGTGGAAAAATTGAATATCTTTGCATTCTTTCAGCATGGTATCACAAAAGAGTTCTCTAATATTTATCCCACTGTAGAATTAAAGTAAATATGATCATCTTCCCATTAGTTGTCTCATACCAATACAAAGGAGATTATACTATTTTTACACATTAAAATATTGGTTGGTTCATGAGTTGGTGTCCTTCATTCTCAAAGAGGACCAAAATGACATCACCATGATAAAGTGAAGTTTCAGAGTACCAACTGTGGTTTATCAGACCAATGAAAGTTTGTAATGCTTTACCACAGGTTGGGCATAGATAGTCCATGTACATATTTGGATGGATACTCAAAATTTGTGCCTCCTACATTTACTTTGTGATGTCTCAATTCTGCTTTGTTCATAGAGCACAGCACCCTTTCTGATATGGGTATACCATGCTAAATGGTCCTGTGACAGTGCCTCCCATGTTGAACAACCAAACCTAAAGTTCTTGAGAGACCTTGAGAGTCTTGAGATTATAATATTTTATATATTAAAATATAATTAATTTATTAAGCACAGATGAAGTACCTGGTGTATCCCAGGTACTAAGCAATTTAGAAATATAAAGGAAAATTAAATAAATTAGTATCTGAGCTCAAAGAATTCATTTGTTTACTGGCGATATGATATGTACACAAGTGAGTAATGATAGAAAGATTTTAATGCATATACACAAATATACACTCGTATGCAGAGTAAATATAAAATATTTTGGAATGATCATTAAAAACCAGAAGAATCAATCTCTTGCAAGAGGTGGTAGTGAAGAACCTTGAAGGGAACCAGAGATTCCAAGAGGTAGAGTTGAGAAGAGCATTGCAGACATGAAGAATTTCTTATACAAACACATCGAGTTGGGAGATGGAATGCTGTATGTGGGGAATGACAGGTTTTCTAGAACTTAGAATTCTTGAAGGGAAAGTAATTTCTAATCAATCTAGAAAAATTGATAAGAACCAGACTGTAGTCTTTTAAATGACAATTGAGTGGAGGAATGGAACACACATTTATTAAACTACTGTCATGTGCCAGATACTGTGCTAAGCACTTCCAAAATATTGCTTAATTTAATCCTTTTAACCATTTTGTGAAATATGGGTGATTAGGGTCCTCATTGCTAAGGAAACTGAGGCAGATATTGATTAAGTAGCCTTCCCAGAAGTGTAGAGCTAGTAAGTAACTGAAGACTGGATTTGAACTTGGATCTTACTGGCTCCAGGCCCAGTGCTCTATCAACTACCACTTAGCTCTATCAGATGAGCTTATTTCATATACTCTAGAAAATAGGGAATCCTGAAGCTTCATTAGCAGGAGAATGACATCAGATCTTTGACTTAGGGCTGTAGATTGGTTACGTTTATGGAGCTCATAATGGAGAAGGGAAAAGGTCTTTTCTACTTTTTATAATCTTTTGTCATTTGTGAAGATCCTGATTTCACCTTAAAGTGAAGAAATAACAAAAATAACAAAAATATTTTTCTCTTATTATATAGCATTTTAAACATGTAAAATACTTTATATAACTTGTTTCATCTGAGTCTTAAAACAACTGCAGAGGCAGATATTGTGATTTCCCAATTTACAAATGAAGTAACTAGAGGCTCCAACCAGTGAATAGCTTACCCAGTTTCACATGGCTATTTAGTTTCAGAGGTTGGATTTAAACCTGTATCTTCCTGATTCTAAGATCAGCACCCTAAGCACTTGTTCAAGACCTTTTATAAGTGAGAAAATAATGTACGACAAATAGTCTTGTTTGAATTTTCATTGTATGCACAATATTGGGGCAGGTCCTTGGAGTTGATAGTGTACTTGGCATATGTAGCTTGCCTGAGTTTTTTTGGGTGGGCTGGGTATCCATGGAAGCTCCAATATGCATAATTGAAATATCAGTGAGCTTATGTGTATATATATATATATACACACACACATACACACATGCATATATATGCATGTATGTATACACACATGTATATATGTATATATACATATGTATACATATATACACACACATATCTAGATAGATATAGAGAAATAGAGAGAGAGATAGAGATAGATAGATAAGAGTTCACCGATATTCCTAATTCTTTCCAGGGAAGAAAGACTGAGTCAAAGTTGTATAAGAACACAGCATGAACTTCAGACATCAATATTGTATGATACTCTATCAACATCCCAAAATGATTTCTGGTGCTATGTAGAAACAAGACTGGATATATGTGTAGGGTTTTTGGTACTTAAAACAACTGAACCCAAAGCCAGTAACATTGGTTACACTGTGGCCATGCTGTTTTAGAACAGTGTTTTCTGGCTTTATGTCACAGTGAATGATATATTGTTTCTTTAGAGAACAACCAATGTTTGCAACATAGATTGAGTAAATTTGCATATCAGCTGAGCATTTAATCCCTGAAAATTGTTCTATGTGATTAGCTCATAGAGTTCCATGCTTAGCAATTCAAAAGTATCATTCAGGCATGTAAATCTTTCTAGCATGTTAATAACATCCGTGCTATCTGTTTTATGCTGATTCTTAAGATGCTCTAAAACTTCGATTTCCTTGGCTGCTTGCTGATGAAAGTTTTTTTCATTGTAAATCATCTTCAGGGTGACATACTGTTGATTGTGGTAATAAACTTGAACTATTTGCCCAAAACTGACTTTGTAAATCGTTTCCATTTCTTCATATCTATAAGACAAATGGTGTCAAGGTACATGAATGCAGCCCTTCTCAGTTTCATTATAATCCCCATTGTTGGGGCCACCAATGATACCATGCCTTTTCTTGTATTTGAACACACAAAATCAACTTCAGGATAATTGATGATTTCTAGCTTTTCTTAAGGAGTCACTAGAAGTTTAATTATTTTAGCGCTTGTTCAGGAGTCTGAAGTGCCATTTTAAGCTCTTTGGATGAACTACTAGATTTGACATTATTCAAATTATTTGAACGTTTACCCTGAGAAAAGCTGGGAGGACTTTTTTCAGAAGTATTTGCTTCTATGGCTTGAAGAGGATTTTCTCTTCTGTTGTCTAATTCCTTAAACAGTTATTTTTCATTAATGTTACCTCCACTTGGGATTGGTTGAGTGTGGTTTGTTGCTAGCTTTTCAGAAGTAATATATAATTTTCTTGATAGAACTGGTTCAGAAGGGTTTCAGGTTATATTTGAGTCAAGTGGACATTGAGTTTCATTGAACATCATGAAGATATCACAAACATCATCCACTTAATCTTTTTGGTTTGTGGGCCTATAGCCTTGCACAGGCTTGTACCAGTAATCATGAGACCCAGGACTCCTCCATCACAGGGGTACAAGGTGTCCTGGAAATGACATAGACTGCCAGCACCTGACAAGCTGCTGTAAGGGATCTGGTCCAGCCCTAACCACCACTGCTTCCCAGGTGACCTTGGTTATGTAGCAGCTTCTATCAGTGCCCATATTTATCTCTAACTCTATCTCTATCTCTACCTCTATCCATCTCTCTGTATGTATGTATATTTATATTTGTATATATATATATATATACATACATACATACACATACATGCATACCCACACACATATATGTATGACTTTGAATATAGTTGTCTGAAATTTCTGTGATTGTATCTATAGAGGTAGTAGAGACTCCCATTATTACATAATGTTGAAGGGATTTCTTAAAAATTGAACATTGATGTGACCTTATTTTTTTCTTGGTTTGGCATTGAAAAATCTTGCATTGCTTAATTTCCAAAGGATGTTTAAAAATATGATTGCCAGCTATAGCATAAAGATTATTTAGTATTGCTCAAAGGAATTGATAATCTTTTTTATTTCTTTTTTATTTTTAATGTTCTAAAATTGCTACCATAAAACTTAGATTTTTTCCTCCCTACCTACTCCCCACCACCCCCCTCCCTCCCCAAGATGGCATACAATTCTATATAGGATCTACACATAACTTTCCTATTGAATACATTTTCACTATAGTCATGCTGTGTAGACGAACTAAAGCAAATGGAAGAAATCACATAACAAATCAAAAAATAATACACACACACAAATGATCTGCTACATTCTGCAAATGAATTCCATATTTATTTCTCTGAGTGTGGAAGGTATTTTGTCTTAGAAGACCATCGAGAATTTTTTTTTTTTTAAGTTCTTGCATTATTGCAAAATTCCAAGTCTATCAGAAAAAACTCTCACACACTGTGGTCGTTGCTGTGTACAAAGTTCTCCTGGTTCTGCTCCTTTCGCTCAGCATCAGATCATATAAGTCCTTCCAGGCCTCTCTGAAGTCTTCTTGTTCATAATTTGTTATAGCACAATAGTACTCCATTACATTCATATACCATAATTTATTCAGCCACTCCCAAATTGATGGGCATCCCCTTGATTTCCAGTTTTTGGCAACTACAAAGAGTAATGCTATAAATATTTTCGTACATGTGGGACCCTTTCCCATTTTTATGATCTCTTGGGGATAAGGAATTGACAGTCTTAAGATCATAGATTTAAAGCCAAAAGGGAGCCTAGAGGACATCTAGTCTAATTTTGTCATTTTACATATAACCAGATACAGGCCTAGAAAACTGAAGTGATTTGCCAAGTAGTCAATGGAAAACTGAATGGAGGTCCTATCAGACTGAGACCTACAGGCCTCTTTCCATTATATCATGTTGCTTCCACAGTGTCTATTAGCCCTTTCCCACAAATATACATACATACATACATACATACATACATACATACATACATACATATACATATACATATACATATATATATATATATATATATATATATATATATATATATATATATATATATATAAACCAGTGCTACTTTAGGACTATTACGTTTGCTACTGAAGGGTGTGAATTGTTTAAAGGTTTTTAAAACAAGTGAGATCCAACTCTTTTCAAATCCATGTTCAGAATAGGAGATGGGTAAATGTTTGTTCTTGTTTTGGTTGTTTTAAAATTTGAATTCATACAACTCCTCTAGTCATCCACTGATTTCTTCCTCTTATGCCTCATCAGCCATGAGGTTTATCTGGGTTACTGAATACTGTGTGACTCTATACAAGATTTGGAAGGTTCTACAAGTCCAGAAAGACTGTATATTTAAAACTCATACAGACTATATGCCTACTGTGCAAGGTGTAGTTTAACTAACTCGAATTCTTGAGGTTCATCACCAGGTTGACCACAGGGTTACGGGCTCTTCTAGCACAGAAACTTTCAAGGGCATCTAGCAAAGTATAGGGAATCCGTGACCTCTGTTAGTGGAAAGAGCATCCACAGTGATGAAATCTCAGATATATGAAATACTGAACAAACAATAAAGCATATTGAAATATTTCCCCCTCTCTCTCCAAGACATATTTTGGAATTTCGGTCACTCAAAGCCAAAAAAAAGATATGGGTGCTGGTAGAAGTTTCTCTGTGGCCAAGGTTATTGGGGAAGCAATGGTGGGTAAGACTGGGCCAGGAACCTCAAGAAGCCTGTAAGCACTGGCAGCCTATGCCTCCTTTTAGCCCTGTCATTTGTTCCTGGGTCCCCATGATGACTGGTACAGATCTGATTACATACTCCATATTCTGGAATTCTGGATACCCTAAATTAATATACCATATGAATTAGAAGGAAGCTCTGCAATGCCACTAAATATGATATTTACAGCTTTATTTTGAATCCAGCTGAGCTTTAGATCATTAGTTTTCAAAAGTTTAAATTCGGAACATATGGTGTAATGCATTTTAACAGTCAAATGCTGCACATGGCTTGAGATGGAGCTTGGGAGGATGACTTAGACAGAGGAATATTTATGATTTTTACTATTCAATCTATAGAAGAGCAAAGGACCCCCGTTAAGATTTTCCATAATCATTTAGAGAACCTACCTAGCAAGGTAAATCCTTTGAGTGAAAACTATTTTGTTTTTCCACTGAAAAATTCAATTAGACATTAGCTATTATTGACAGATATCTACTCTTTTAGTAGATATTTTCCTTTAAGGGACTAGTAAAATGTATTTTAATAACATCATTTTCTCTGTTACATATGTTAAAGTACTGCTGCTATCTGTCCACATAGCCCATCAATGAATGGCATAACCATATTGGCAGGTAGATATGTATACCTGTCAATAGCAAGATTGCTCAGACCAACTCTGGGGAAAAGCTTTGTTCAACAAGACCCCCTTATGTGTCATTCAGCAGGTAGCTCTTCGTTCAAGTACTGAATTTTTCTTTTCCCTTAAGACTACCCAGTTCTTTTCTGGATCAATCCATTCCTTCTAATATGAGAAAAAAATACTTATCTGACTGTCAAAATATTAATTGAAAATAGATAAAGAAATAAGGGAATTGATAGGGCAGTCTATATTTTAGATTAGAAAAAGGGAAATGAGGTTTCAGGAGTACCATAACCAAAATTAGGATTTTTTAATCTGGGTCAAGGACCCAACTATAAGAACAGAATAGTAATACCACAGGTTTTTGAAGTGGCAGGACTCTACACTATGGGAGAGTGATAGAAATCCTAGGATAATGCTCTAGGCTTTTGCTAGTGGGAGACTGGATAGGTCATGAGTTTGACAAGGAAAGAACTCAACATGTCATCTCATAGATTTTTATTAACATTATTTTTTCATGCTAAATGGATGCTTCATTCTGTTGTTGCTATGCTATTAAAGGACTAAAATATTAACGGTCCTATAAATTCAATAATTTCTGTCTTGCTCTAGTTACAGCCAGATGAGGGGAAATTGTTTTTAAAAGTTCATCAGGGGACAGAGAGACTTAGAGTATATTCCTTGGGAAAATGAACAATAAGGCTGAATAAAAAGGTAGAGAAATACATCATTTGAGATACGTGAGGGTCAAAATTGGAGTTCAAGCTCAATAAGGAAATGGAATGTTCAGCACAGTGTCGGATGTGTTAGAAGCAAAGTATGAAAACTTGATCCACATACCATACTGAAACATGTTTGAAATGCATTCTCTCCTCTTTTTTTCCATTTGTAGGACCCCTTACTGTTTTTAATAATCAGCTCAGTCACCTCTACTATCCCCAACGGCAAATAACACACAGTTGCCTGGTACTTGTTTTGTATTTATTTTAGGTGCTCTTGAATGAATGAACAGAATGAAAAAACTGCCTTTATTAAACTCTTACTATGTACTAAGCACTGTGCTAAGTATTGATAAAGATAGAAAAGTAAGATAGCACCTAATCTTTTGGAGAAACAGTACACATAAGAAATTTCAATTTCAAGTCAGATGGAAAGGCCCAGTGGTCCTTTAGTGCATTTCTGTAACCAAATTCAAGGCAGTTCTTGTTTTAAAGCATTTGATAGTATCAAAGATTATAGTGCTGAGAGCTTTCATTTTTGAGTCTTCTGTAGGTGTGACGTTTAAGAATGTGGGAAAACGCCTAAAAAGAGTCACAAGATTTCATCATTATTTCCTTCTACCATGGCTTTAGGGGTTAAAGTAGAATCAGTGGCAGTGGTTTGAGGGGTGCTATTGTTCCCAGGATCTTTAGACTTCCTTGCCTATCAGGATCAATTGTATGGTGGTTGGTTTTGGTGGTAGCAAGGAGAGTAGTCCCCTTACCTACCATGGTTCCCACCCTTAATGATCACTGCAGAGACTGAGCTGGAACCACGGCCTCTGGTCTGAAGGTCATTGCTATTCTTGTTTCTCTTAGGATTGATTGTTCTAGGACTCATTACATGCTATATCTCTTAGGTTTTTTTGCTGCTTCAGCAAGGTGAGCTTATCTGTCTCAATGCTGCAAGTTGATTGGAACTTCGTGGGAATATCTGACTCTTTGTTCACAAAGATTGTTCCTATTATGGTGACTATGTCCCCTGTTAGAATATTTAAATGTTTTTGAGGGAAGAGGATATTTCATTTGTATCTTTTTAAATCCTAGTGCCTAGAATGTAGTAGGTATTTAATAAATACTTACTGATTGATTGAAATCACAAGCAGAGCTTTGAGTAGAGATCCCTTTGATGTAGTTTATATTTTTAAGCAACCCAAAGTCTAATAATAAAAATATGCTCTTACTCTGAATGTTATTCCACAAGGGGATTTCTCTGTTCTTTCCCCATCAGTCTAGTTTCTCTGTTTTCCTATTTTTATCATGTCTTCTCTTCCCCCTTTAGCCTCATCCCCTCCATTATCATTAAGCCTTGGAAAATAATGACAGTCAGGAGGTATATCAGAACATCCTAGGTGAAGCCTTTCACCATCTATTTTTTGAGCTTCATATAGTTACTAGGCATGATGTAGATAATCTGCTGTGGAAACTGAGGAAACAGCAAATCTACATGGACCAAGATATTAAGGGAATGCCTCATGGATCTACTGCAAAATAACAATGGTGTCAGCTAAGATTCAGTACAAACATTAAATCACTTATTCTTCACTATGGCAGTCAACAATGAACCCTATACTTCAGTCAGATTGGTTTTCTGAGACAGGTTTTTCTGATTCTATGGTGAGAGCTGATTAATATAAGCTACAAGCAAGTGAGAAGTCAGGACATATTAGTGTTCCATCTATATCAGCCCTTTAACATATACAGTTTCCTATTGTTTGCTGATGGTTTCATTTATGTAAATTGTGATTTTTCAGTGATTGTTTCATTTATGTAAATTGTGGTTTTTCAATGAGATTGAAATATACATATCATATACCTATTTTGTATCTGCTATAGTATTTAGTTAAGTGCTTGACTCATAGCACCTGTTATTAAAGTGCTTGGGGAAGTCATTTGACTATATAGAATAACACAGAGAAGAAAGTAATATTTATTTTCTAGTTGCCAGCTAGCTATGGAGATTTAAGGACATTCTGTTCACTTTTACTTAGGCATTAAAATGAGGCAAACATGTAACACCAAACCTGCCATTTATCCATCTACCAAATATGCTTCACCTTAAGGGAACAAAACCACAAGGATGACTTTTTAATTTGAAAGGGTGCTTTAAAAAGCACATGGGAACCCAGATATCAAAAAGGAAAGATGAGTTACTGACACTTTTAACAGTAAGTAGATTCTTTGATGGCTTAGATGACACTAATTTATCAGCAATTTAATATTCTGACATGGAAACTGAAAGATAAGCTATCGTGGATGGTGAAAGTCAGAGAACCAAGTAAGATGAAAACAGAACTTTTCAGGATTGATATACTGTTATGTGGGTAGTACAAATACATATTCTTCCAAAGATCTTCATCTTATAACAATATTTATTCAAATGGAATATCTGTTTAGTGTTTGCTTATTGTTATTATTGTTCTATATTTTAAGAACATAAATGAAATCATTCATTCATATATTCAGTATGTTATAGATTTATAATATTGAAAATTGGACTTATACTCTAGAACAAGAGGAAAAGATTCTGTCCCACGTTAATACGTGAGCAATGCTGATTTATACTCTGGATGAATCTTAAATACCTTGTCTGTAAAACTTAGGAGATTGGACTATATAATCACTAAGTTTCCTTAGAGGTATAGGTCTGTGTTTTGGCGATTGAGATTTTCAAATTACTGTTAAAAAAGTAAGGGTAGAACATTTGCAGAAAAAGTATTATCATCCTCCTAGTCCTCTTCCTCCTCCTCCTATCACCATACTCATCATCATACCTAGG
This sequence comes from Bettongia penicillata ogilbyi, assembly GCA_023548195.1. NCBI lineage: Eukaryota > Metazoa > Chordata > Mammalia > Diprotodontia > Potoroidae > Bettongia > Bettongia penicillata. Next base: position 8,432,713 of record JAJHZJ010000470.1, on the reverse strand, counting down.
ATTTATATGGTGCAGCGCTGGGGCAAACAATAAACAGATAACTCAGGAGTAAAGATGGTAGAGGAGAAGAAGCAATCAGTCAATCTCAACCTTCCCTTCTAAACAAATTTAAAATAATTCTTCAAATAGAATTTTGGAATGGCAGAGGTAAGAAAAGGTCAAGACATTCATCCAGACCAAGACAACTTGGGAGATCAGAGGAAGAGATGAATTACGGTGACAGAGGAGGAGGGAACCCACAAGATTGTGATACCAGTGCACAGACTAGGAGGTAGTAACAAAAATAGCAGCATTGTTGTGATTCCTAGATCCAGAGATGGCAATGAGACATTGTTAGAAAAAAATACAGAAGAACCCTAGCACTGGATGCAGTACTGGAAAGAGTTAGACAACTTCCTTGTCTATAACCACTTCTGGGTCACAGTTCAATGCAAAAAGGGTTACTTTCTGTCCAGAGAGAGAAGTGATCATGAAAAACAGTATTGTTTTCGTTCCTAATGGAGCAGGGGCCCCGAGGAGGTGTACTGATTGTCATCTAAAGAGATCAGGGACTCTTCTTAGGTAAAGACTAGAGCACAGACCAGGGAAGCCGTGACTACACCTCTCCTCAGATCACAATAACTTGAAAACACCTAAACTTCCTAATTCTTAGAGCTAGTTCTCATAACAACATGGTAAAAAAGATGTATATATGAATATATACATGTATATATATATATATGCAGCATATGAAAAATGAGACAACAATAACAGAAAGAATCTGATCATGAAAAGCTATGTAACAGGGAAGATCAAAATAGAAACTCAGAAGACAATGATGTCAAAACAGGCACAAACAAAACTGCAAAGGAAAAAAATGTGAACTGAACACAAGCCCAGCAAAAACCCCTGGAAGACCTAAAAATTATTTTCAAATACAAGTAACAGTGGTAGAACCAAAATTGGGTAAAGAAATGAGGTCAAAGAAACAAGCTATGAAAAAAAATTAACAACTTGGTAAAGAGACACAAAAATTCTGAAGAAAATAACACCTTAAAAAGAGAATTGGTCAAATGGGGAAAAAAAAGATGTGTAAAACTTTACTGAAGAAAATAATTCCTTAAAAGTTGGAATTGAGCAAGTGGAAGCTAATCACTCTATGAGACATCAAGCAACAATATGTCATTTTTTAAATAGAAGAAAATGTGAGATATCTCATTGGAAAAAAAAGACAGAAGTGCAAAAGATATGAAGGAAAGATAATATATAAGAATTTTTGCACTACCTGAAAGCCATGATCAAATAGAGAGTCTAAATAAAATATTTCAATAAATTATTAAAGAAAACTACCCTGATATCCTAGAGCCAGAGGAACAAATAGAATCGAATCTGCTGATAACCTTCTGCAAGAGATCCCAACACTTTTTTTTTTCCTTGTAGATGAAGCACGGTTTTGCTATCTGTTGCAGGTAATATTGAAAGAACTAAAGACATGTGAGATACTATGTTTTGAACAGATCTGAGCTTAGAAACAACAGGAGAAGGTTGGAGACTGGAGTCTTTCAGGGATTGTTAGTTATATCTACAGTTTGACATAGTTAATAAATCTCCCAAATGAGAATTGGTAGTTTGATCCAGTTTCTGGTACTTGACCTTCAATTAAGGAATGTCAAAAGGAAAGGAAAGAGAGTTAACATTTATGCTACCGGAAATTACTAAATTATTTTATATTTAGAACATCTCTCTCTCTCTCTCTCTCTCTCTCTCTCTCTCTCTCTCTCTCTCTCTCTCTCTCTCTCTCTCTCTCTCTCCCCCTCCCTTTCTTTTTCCTTTTCTCTCTTCCTCCTCTCTCTCTTTGTCACCCTTCCCCCTTCTTCCATCATTCATAGCAGTTTTCATGTTGTCTTACCCAATAGACTATGAGTTTCTTCAGTGAAGATACTTAAATTTTGGGTATCCCAATGCTTGAACACTTTTTGGCTCATAATAGGTGCTTAATAAATGTTTATTTATTGATTGAGTATATGTGAATATATATGCGTCTGTCTGTGTGTATAAAATTTATACTTATGCAAGTGTATATATGATATGTGGATATCTATATCTATATATATATTTGTTTTTCTGTTGTTTTGGTATTATTCAGTCAAGTTCTACTCTTTAGGACCCCATTTGGAGTTTTCTTGGCAAAAATGCTGGGGCTATACAGGGTTAAGTAATTTGCCAGGGTCACATAGCTAAGTGTCTGAAGTCATATTTTGAATTTTAAAGTGTTATTATGAATATTAAATCCCATTTGATTCAAATTGACTGAAAATGTTTTGAGGCCCAGAAAAAAGACTGAGTCGGAGGTCCCACGAATATTTCACTGAGGTACAGAGAGGTTCTTCAATCTTCCTTCATTTTATTCCCCTTTGTTCCCAAACCCTTCCTAGCCTATCTGTTGTTAAATGTACGCTATCTGTGACATTTATTTTCCTGATTACATGCTTAGGTTGCACTCGTCTTTGCTTCCCAGATGGAAAACAATTGCTTTTCTACTTTCCTTTAAAGAACCCAAGCTTCTTTTTTAATATCAGATCAAGTGATGCCTTTTAAGCAAGGTCTTTTAGGATCCTCGTAAGTCTTAGGGTTTGCTCCCTCTTGTATGTCTTTGTATATAGACAGTATGCATAATAGATGGAAAAATTACCTTGAAAACAAGAAGACCTGAATTAAACTCGTCTTTGATAACATACTAGTTATGTGACCCAGGCAAATTATCTGTCTGTGCAGAACAAACTCTCTAAGATTATCAACTTGAGGGGGCAAGGGTAAGAGATGGTCATTATGGTAGGCACTAAGGGAATTGGAAAGTGAATACACTGACCAATATTCACTTTTCAGTTGATGATTTTTTTTCTTAATTTGATGACAATTTTGTTTGTGTTTTTAAGGGCTTTACCTTCCCTTATTTCTATTTTATTATGTTAGAGTTTTTCAAGTAATTTTTATTGTATGTCAATTTCACTTTAAATTGGCTACTTGTTAATAACTTCCTGATTATCTTAATCTCATCAGTAATATGTCATCATCATTTCTAAAGATGGGATAACTTTGGGGAAATTATTTATGTCTACTCTTTGAATTCTATTATTTAGAGGAGGGGAATGTGAGAAAGAAAATATTTGAGAAAGGTCTTGTGAACTAAGAGGCCAAGCCTTGATGATGCTGTTCTGGGGAGACAAATTGGTAGACTGAGAAGGATTACATTTTCCCAGTATGCGACATCTTTCTCTATGGGACAAAGTAGTCTCAGGTGGTTGCCAGTGACATGATACTGAAAGGAGGAACACTGGCAATCAGGACTACCTATCTGTACAATATTCAAAGTCCATGGAACATGTGAGGGACACCTAATTCCAGCGTTCAAAGTATTTGTTTAAATAGTGGATAAGAAAATTCAACTGAATGTTTCCTAGAACTCTTGGATTTATAGTGGCCTCCATATTGTCTGGAAAATGCTTGAGTCTGGGAGAAACTTTGAAAGCATAAATGAACAGTCAATGAAGTATTATGTATTATTAATTGCTTTCATTGGTTTTATGTCAAGAATAAAGTATTGCATATAGCTAGGCATATTTTATCCCTTCTTATTGTGGCAATGTCATATGGTCAGGGGTTGATTTAAAACACAGAAAATATCTCCAAGATACCAAGTTGACACAGATGTCCAGAGAGAGAGAAGAAGTTAAGGAACAGAGAGTCAGCCACTTTGTGGGAATTACAGAGATCTAGGGCATTTCTCTAATGCTTCTGCTCAATGGTAAAGTTTCACATAAACCAAGATGATCATTGGACTGATCCAGCACCTGAGTCTGCCTGTTGAATAGTTTAAGATTAGTAGCTAACACAGCCATGGGGTTGTTGGATTGAATTCAATTTAAAAATCCCTTGCATTGTCATATGTCCCTTTCTTCCATTTCTGGTTCATCTTACTTTGGAAATAGCAGGAGTCTATACAATGATCACCTCTGTAATACCCCAATGGTCAAATTACATCCCCTCTCACAGTCTTTTATTTTGTTATATCATAGATTATTTTGTAAATCATTGTGATTGGTAGAGCTATATATTGTTTCTGTGATTTTAAAAATCACAGATTCTTGAAACATCAAAATAAAAAGTCTGTACTTTCTGGGATGGTACTCTACACTGAACTATATAATCCAAAATTTAAAATTACTAGCTCATATTAAATTAACATTTTGAAGTTTACAAAGATTGCATGAGATGACATAGGTAATTAGGACAATTGGATTTAAAGTTCACTGCTATATGATTGCTCTACTTTTGCTTGCCTCTCTGTCCATTTCTTTTCTGCTTAACTCAGAGATCATCAGTATCAAGGTAATCATTTTCATAGGGTTGGCAATGGATCACTTCTTTCCTTCACATTATTATTGCTATTGCCATCACTGCTGTCCTTTAGCTTTCTGGACCTACGACTATATGTGACATTCAAAGAACATGGGTGATGATGAGTACAAAATAGTGGAAAGACCCATGGATATGGAAGCAAAGGAACTGGACAATGTTGAAATTTTCCTAAGGAATAAGTTGGTGAATATCTTGGTGATAGCACTGCATGGTTTTTTACTGTAAAAACAAAAAAAAAAATTAAAGAAATAAAATATCACTGCTAAGAGCAAAAGAAAAAAGATCCAAATATTATTTAAATCATTAAGACATTTCCAGAGGATTTAAATAATATTGCAAGGGTACATTTCCTTCTCTTATATTTTGAAATTAATATCAAGTAAAAAATATTTTACCTGAGCCATCTCTGTACAATTTTCCTCTCCTTCTCCTTCTCCTTCTCCTTCTTCTTCTTCTTCTTCTTCTTCTTCTTCTTCTTCTTCTTCTTCTTCTTCTTCTTCTTCTTCTTCTTCTTCTTCTTCTTCTTCTTCCCTTCCTTCTCCTCGTCCTCCTCCTCTCTCTCCCTCTTCCCTTCAGCTTTGAAATAGGAACTACTTAACCAATAGAAACTTGTTTAAAAGGCATGAATTTCTTTCCTTTATTATTAAATATGAATGATTAAGTGATAAGAACAGACTGATAGATGATTCATTGTTTAATATTTGATTAGAGAACTTGTCCAAGTCACCAATCCCTTATCTTCATGCCTATTTTTCTTTCCATTCAAGGCTATCTTGCTTCTTCAAGTATCTGGAGAGAGACTGGCCATTTAACTTAGACTTCCGGAACTACCCTTGTCTTTGTAACAATTAAATTAATAGTGCATACACTCCAAACCTGAAATATGAAAGTAAAGAAAATAATTAATATAATTAAGACTACTCAATCACTTGCAAGTCTCTGAAATAGACTTGCTGAAGTTTTTGCTTGTTTTTGTATTAATTTTGTTTTCTCCTAGTTGGAAGAGAGTGCAAGGGAGTACTTGAGTTGTTATGACCCATTTAAAACAAAAACGAAAACAAAAACAAGCAAAAGTCCTTGCCCTCAAGTAACTTACAATCTAAAAGAGACAAAATTTAGGCATACATAGCATATGACAAGATTGAAGTAAAGAGCCAGGTAAAGTAGGAGAGAAATGGGAAAAGAGGAAAGAATCAGAAAAGGACTCTTACAGAAGGTGAACCTTGATTGTGGGAGTCTAGAAGGCAGAAGAAAGATTTCAATAAAATCGATAAGTTGCATTCCATTCGTGAGAAATGTAGTGAGGTATTCAAAAGTTTCCACTTTCATAATCTCTTTGGCAATGAGACAGAAATCCCTATGTTTGACTTTTAAAACCCTTTACCATGAGCATCCTGCCTTTTTTCTGAGTTTATTGTTTATCACTTTTCTTCATGAACTCCAAGATTCATCACAGCTAATATATTGCATGGACGCTGATATTATATGTTTACAATTAGAGCAAATGTGCAGCTAGGTGGTGCATTGAATAGAGAGCCCTGGATGGAGGAAGACCTGAGTTCAAGTCTGGCCTCACACACTTGATACTTACTGGTTATGTGACTGGAGTCAAATCACTTAACCCCAATGGCCTCATGTCCCTCTTTCAAAAATAAAAAAAAAAGTTAGAAAAAAATATAATTAGAGGGTACCTTAGATATTATCTGATACAAGCCTTTTATTTTATAGGTGACACGAATGAGGTGCTCAGATATTAAGGGACCTACTCAGTGTCACACAACTAGCACTTTGAGCCAGGATTTAACCTGGGTCATCTTGACTTTTTAAGTTCTTTGTGTTGTATATGACACCTGAATGTACTTCCTTCCCATCCCTGAAGGCTCTTTTCCCATGCCTGCTATTGATTGCCTTCACAGCTCTGACTCATAGGATTTGTCACTTGGTTCAAAGCTTAATTCAAGTGCAATCTCTAATATGAAACCTAGATGGACTTCTCCAGTTATTTGTGCCCTTGCTTGGGACATAAAAATTAGAAATTCCTTTATAATGACTTTTTATTTACTTTGCATTTGCTTTTCTATATGAGTTGATTTTAACCCCTTTCCTCTCACCATGTTGTTTACTTATTTGTTCCTTTTATTTTTTAATTAACAATTTGTTTTTTCTTCTCCATTAAAAGAGAGAAAATAAAATATTTGTTAATTTTTTATTACAAATAAAATGAATATAGAACAAATAATTCTATATATTTTTAATAAATTATAAAATTGTATACATTTCCAACAAATGTGTATAGTTAAGCAAAACAAATTCCTGTTTGATTATGTCTGAAAATGTTTGTCTCATTTTACGTCTTGTATCCATCAGTATTTTGTTAAGAAGTGGATAGTATGCTTCATCGCCAGTCCTCTGGTAACGTGCTTGGTCAATGCATCAATTTGCTTTGTCATGACTTTGAAAGAAGTTATTTTTTCAGTATTGTTGTTCTTGCATAAATTGTTCTCTCGCTTCATTTCTTTGGCATCATTTTACACAAATTTGCTTCTTTGTTTCTTACATAGTGATGTATGGACATATGGAGTATTCATGAGGACTAATGTGTGTGAAGTCTTGCCAAACTTTTTACAGGTGTTCATCTTCCTTTGGCAGTGATGTCATTGGTTCTCTTCAAAAATGAAGGACAAAGCAACAAAACCACAAAAGATAACATAGTAATAATATTCTATTCTGTTTGTATTCCACACATTTATACCCTTTTTTAGTCCATAATTACTTAAATAGTTTCTATTTCTTTCCCAATATTAAAAGAAGTACTATAAATAATATTGTACATTTTAGTCTATCTTCCTCTTTCTTTTATCTCACAAGAGGTAGAGTGCTTATAGGAGTGTGAGTAGTTCAAAGAGTATGTACAGTTTTCAGATATTTAGGTCACTTTCTGTTTGCTTTCTTGAATAACTGGAAAAGAGGCTCCCAATCTTATTTGACCTATTGCCCTCTTTTCCAAAAAAGAAAAGTCACTCAGCATTTCCACTGGAAATATACTTTCATTAACCCTTTAATTTTTTTTTGAAATTTGTATAATTTCAAAAACATATTTTAAATGTCTTAAATTTAAAAATTCATTGTAAATTTTGTTTTTTCTGCAATCAGATTTTTCATTATGCAATATTTTGTCATGTAAGCATATATCATTGTATTGTAGAAAGTCATTATATGTACATATTTCTGCTGATGCATGCTGGACTTCCCAACAATACACAACATGACACTTTCACCTGCCAACAGTTGCTCGGTAAGTACGGTTGGCAGATTTGACCGCTGATGGGTTATAACTTATAATTTGTGTGCTTTTTTGGAAAACGATGCAATCCCTCTATCTTAAAACTCTGTTATATGCCAGATGGAACCTGTATGAATGTTTTTTCAAAACTTTCTTCTCTTCTTTCCTTATGTTTCCACCTCTCCCTAATTTTCATTCACTACACTCCCAGTTGCACCTAAGGCTCCTAACCACCAATTGTTCCAGCGTCCACCAAGGGGATAGTATTAATCACTTTGGGAATCTATGCTGAAACAGTTCACAGCTCTATTAATAGTGCATGAATATTAGTAAACTTGGTATTTTCCTATGATCATCAAGGATTTACCAACGGTTTTCAATCAGGGCAATAATACGCTCACAGACTGACTGTGCACTGGGAGCTATGTTCAGGATAAATTGGAGACTGGGAGAAAATAGGTAGATTTAGAATTTACCCTCCTAATTTAAGGAAAAAATATGCTACCTTGTCTCTCTCCATTCTCCTCTTCCCAAAGGGAAAAAATGAGAAAAAGAAAGTTTGATAGTTTAATAGCCTCAATTGCTCCTCCATTTCTGCTATATTTCGTCTGGGGAATGTCATATAAGGCACTTACTTCTCTTTCTGAATCTCAGAATTCACATTTGTGAAATGAAAGGTTACTCTAGTTGGTAGCTGCTAGAATTTAAATTTATGATCCTATTCATTGGCAATTTTCCCCCAAGAATCTTGAAAGCCACATTTAATGAGTATGATCTGGGAGTGAGGTTGATTGTTCATGAGAATATTTTGTACCAGAGAGATCAAATTGAAAAAAACTGTAAGAAAATATACCAGGATCTCTCTTTTCCTCCAATTGCACACTGAAATCTGTAGCTTTCTCGCTCACCTGTATGAGCTGTACGTTTTGAGACAGTGAAATTTGCTAAGATAGGATGCTGGAGGATTTGAAATCAGGTAAGCCCTGAGTTCAAATCCCACTTCAAGCACTCCTTAGTCATATGCCTGTTGCCAAGTCAGTAAGCCTTCTCTGAAGCATAGTTACCTTAACCGTAAAATGGAAATAATAACTGTAGTGATTGCCTCCAAGAGTTGTTGTGAGAATCATGAAATGAGGCATGCAAAGAGCTTCACATACCTTAATGTGCTTTTTCTAGGTGAATCCTTCTTTGTGACTCCTATTTACTTTTTTACTTCAACGCAAATCATTTCTAAGATTTCCCTTTCTATATTTAAAGGTAAGAGTGAATGATAAAATGAAGCTTATGGTTTAAAAAAAGTTTTATATTTGAGATATGTTTACATCTATGCATAAATTAATTTAAAAATAGTCCTTGGAGCTAGGAATATGATGTGAGGTAAGCAAACCAAAAATTGTGTATGGAGCTAAGTAAATGCAAGAATATTTACAAAGCAATTTTAGAGTGAAAGTCAGGACAACTGGATTCATTAAGAAAGGATTCATATATTACAGAAGGCATGAGCCAGAGAGATGATTCTACCCAACTACTTCATTTTGTAGATAAATAAAATGAGATTTAGTTAGGCTAAGTGATTTTCCCAAGGTTATAGAGCTAGTAATCATCAGTGGGGAGACTTAAACCAAATGTCTGTTGTTTCTAGAATAAGTTCTCTTTGTCTTGTACTATCCTATCATCAATGGCATTGGACCTGTGACTTTAAGGACGAGAGAGATTAGAAGCAGAGAAGATGGAGAGGGAAACCATTTCAGAAATGGAGCCACAAAATCTCTACTCTAAGACATTTTATTTAGGATGTGTAAAATATTCAACTATTATCTACTCCCCCATGACTGTTGATTATGTAGTGTCTACAGAGTAATTTTGAAGCCCAAGCAGGATCATTTTCTGGGATTGTGAAGGGAAAGAACCAAAGGAATTACTGAACTGACTGGTTCAAACATGCAAGGCTTCTTGTGCAAAAATTACCCTGGACTTTCACAAAGGCAGTTTAACCATCTGCATCTAGAAGCTAGCAGACTTGGATAGGCCTTAAACATAAAAAAGAAGTACTCATAAAAGCACACAGAAAAGAAAAAGTAAGCTGGTTTTCTTTTATGCATTATCCAGTCTCATTTTAGGAGAAATGTATGAGCTTATCTAAATGGGTTTAGGCTGAATGCTGCTACTAACTAGTAAAAAGAAGAGTTTTATTAAGTGATTGTCTTGTTCTGTCAAAGAAAATAGTCATTTCAAACCAATATCCTCTTGCTGAATTCTTTCCCCTGTCTTCTGAATGAAATAAGGCAGTTTCTTTTATTGTAATTTTTTTAGCTAAAAATAAATGATTCCAAATCCTCTGTGAACAATTCTGGCCATCACAAATAATCAGGTGATATGGCAATAACATAGTAAAGAATATGTCTAAGGAAGGGAATTATTTTTTCAACTAGATCTGGAGTCTCCAAATGGGTGAAAAGATGTCTACATACCACAAGGGAAATCTGCCAAATGTATTTTAGTTGTTGGACATTATGAGGCAAAAATTGTCACTTTGTCTCTCTTTGAAGATGAGCTCCTTTTGCTAGTTTGCATGCAGTAAAAAGTAAACAAGAATAGCATCCTTTCTCATCAGACATGTTTTTAAAGAAGTTAATGCCACATATAGCTGCTATAAACGACTATTTCTGTTATTGTTTGTTTGTGTTGATTCACTTCAAATTTACAGTTGATTTCCAACTTTGTTACAATATTCATAATTCTCCTTTTCAGTCTTCTCAAGGAAGAGAGATTAACAAATTAATGAAGGTACAATATAATCTGTTAACAGCTTCTTTTCTAAAATGCTATTTTTAACAGAAGTTGAGAAAGTACCTTGTTTTTAAAATATATGCATATTCATAAAGATTAATTAAATATTACATACATACATTTAAATACAATCTTCTACTAATTCCACATTTCAACTCCATAAAACAATTTAACACAAATATGGATACAGGATGTATTTCTGTATAGGCCTTGTTTTAGCAAGAATAATTATGGCAATGAACTCCAAATACACATGATTCTTCGCTGAACTTAGCAGGAGTAGATCAAAGAAAATAGTATTAATGAATTTCCTACTTATTTAAAGTTGATAAGATTTCAAGACTACGCAGTGTTGTAAAAGCCACATTTAAGCGGTGATTTTTATGCATAAAGTGTGAAGTAAGAAATTGAAGCAATCATTATAGCAAGGTAAGTTTTTCTTTTTTCAACTCTTTTGGAGTTATCATATTGACCTTACTGATAATGGTGTTTCAGATGAAATGTCTCCTGCCCCCACCTCAATTATGTTCTTTTTACTAATTGTTTTAATGATATAGTGGGAGTCTTATTTGTCACATGAAGACACCCAGCATCTAATTCAGTGACCATGTGTGATTGGGAAAGCATTAAACTTGGATGTGGGAAACCTCAGTTATAAGTCTAATGCCACTGCTTGATAATTTTATGATCCTGTAACTCCCTTTATCTTACCAATTCACATTATTTATTTTTATCCTTACAATGGCAAAAACACCAGAACCCACAAAATGATGAAGTGAAACAAATCTTCAGCCCCAGACAGCCTGGAAGGCAAACTAGAGGCATCTGTCACACGCTAATGAGAGCAGAGTGTGGGAGAGAGCAGCATGGGCCATGCTGGTCAGAGAGGACCTCAGGGAATTGAACTGCTGTCAGTTGTGGCAATTTCCAGACTGCTCATTCCACAAACATCAAAGACAGCACAGAAAGTCAGTGAGAGAACTCTGTGGGACTTGGTCTGGCTGGAGTCCAGTCCTAGCCCCAGGGTGGAGGAGGAAAGGGTGCTGATGTGACTACAGCAGCTGCTTCTGGAGCTCTGAGTACACAGAAGATGGGGTATTGAATAGTTGATTTAAAACACCTGAAGCCTGGGGCAATACATCCACCCCAAACTCCAATAGAAGCAGAGTCCTACCTAGACAAAGATTTAGAAAGTCCAGGTTTTGGCTAGGACCATGCACAAACAGCACACACACACACACACACACACACACACACACACACAAATAGAGTCTTTGGTGACAAATAAGATCAAAACATATAACCAGAGGAAAACAAAGTCAAAGCCCCTACATTAAAAGCCTCCAAGAAAAGTATGAATTGATCACAAGTCATGGAAGAGTTCAAAAAGATTTCAAAAATCAGGTAAGAAAAGTAGAGGAAAAATTGAGAAAAGAAATGAGAGTGATGCAAAAAAAAATATCATGAAATGCAAGTCAACAGCTTGGTAAAAGAGACATAAAAAATATTGAAGAAAATAAAACTTTGAAAAAATAACTAGCCCAAATGGCAAAAGAGGTCCAAAAAGCCAATGAGAGGAAGAGTGCCTTAAAAAGTAGAATTGGCCAAATGGAAAAGGAGGTCCAAAAGCTTACTGAAGAAAAAAATTACTTCAAAATTAGATTGGATCAAATGGAAGCTAATGACTTTGTGAAAAATCAAGAAATTACAAAACAGAACTAAAAGAATGAAAAAAAAAGACAGTGAAATATCTCATTGGAAAAATCACTGACCTGAAAAATAGATCCAGGAGAGAAAATTTTGAAATTATTGGGCTACTTGAAAGTCATGATCAAAAAAGAACCTAGACATCATCTTTCAGGAGACTGTCAAGGAAATCAGCCCTGATATTCTAGAATCAGAGGGTAAAATAGAAATTGAAAGATTTCACTGATCATCTCTTTAAAAATATCCCAAAAGGAAAACTCCTGGGAAAATTGTGGCCAAATTCCAAAGTTTCCAGGTCAATGAAAAGCTATTGCAAGCAGCTAGAAAGAAACAATTCAAGTATTGTGGCAATGCAATCAGGATAACACAAGATCTAGCAGCTTCTATATGGTGCAATTGAAGGGCTTAGAATATGATATTCCAGAGGTCAGAAGAGCTAGAATTAAAACCAAAAATCACCTGCCCAGCTAAAGTGAGTGTAATATTTCAGGGGAAAAATTCCGATTTCAATGAAATAGAAGACTTTCAATCATTCTTGCTGAAAACACCAGTACTTTCAGGAGAAACAAAGATACTTTCAAATATAAGAATTAAAAGAAGTATGAAAAGGTAAATATGAAAGAACAATCATTAGGGACTTATTAAATTTGAACTGTTTATATTCCTATTTGGAAAAATCGTATTTGTAACTCATGAGACTTTGCTTATTATTAGGCTAGTTGTAGGAAATATACAGATAGATAGATAGATGACAGATAGATAGATAGATAGATAGATAGATAGATAGATAGATAGATAGATAGATAGATAGATAGATAGATGGATGGATGATAGATGACACAGAGTGAGTTCAATATGAAGGGATGATATCTAAAATAAAATTAAGGGGTGAAATTGGAATATATTGGGAGAAAGAAAAATGGAAAGACAGAATGAGATAAATTATTTTACATAAAAGAGGCAGGAAAAAGATTTCACAGTGAGTGGAAGAAGGGGGAGGTGAGAGGGAATACATGAACCTTACTCTAATCAGACTTGGCTTAAGGAGTGAATAACACAACCACTCAGTTGGGTATCTTACCCTACAAGAAAGTAAGGGGAATGATAGAGAAGGAAGGGCAGATAGGGGGAGGGAGTTGTCAGAAGCAAATATGTCAAAAAGGAACAGTGTTAAATTTGAAAATGGAATAAGTGGTGGGAGAGATAGGATGAACTGAAACGTAGTTAATCTTACACAATTTGAGTATTGTAGAAGTGTTTTGCATAACTACACATGTGTAATCTATATTGAATTACCTGCCTTCTCAATGAGAGTGTGTGGGGAAGGAAGAAGGAGGAAAATTTGGAAATCAAAGTTTCAAAGCAAATGTTAAAAATTGTTTTCACATGCAACTGGAAAATAAGATACATAGGCAATGAGATATAGAAATCTATCTTGCCCAACAAGAAAGTAAGGGGGGAGGGGTAAAAGGAGGTTATGATAGAAGGGAAGGCAGACTGAGGGAAAGAGAACTCAGAATGTATGCCATATTGGGGTAGAAGGAGGAGAGAGATGGGCAGAAAATCTGGAACTCAAAACCTTGTGGAACTGAATGTTTAAAACTAAAAATTAAAAAATTAAAAAAAAATTAAATGGAGAAAACATACTCTCACACTCTTACACCCTCACATGCTCACACCCTCCAACTCCAGCAGGAGAGAAAGGAGGGAGTGAGAGCCTATAAGAGCAGGACACAGGGAAGGGGGAACCCCAGACACAGTCACCAAGACCAAAACAGTTTCCACAGCCCAGAACAACTTCAGGGATTTTCATGAGTTTGAGAAGATCTTAGATAAAAGGAAGACTAAGAAAACGAAATGAGAATATTTCATTATGGCATTAAATTATGGCAGCAATGAGGACATGTAGAATCTCAAGAATCATTTACTATCCTGTGAGAAGTCTATTAATAAGTTTAGCAGACTGCATGTGGCAAGAGAGAAGAGGATTAAATCTGGCAAGTAGACCAATACTTCCAAATTCCTATGAGAAAGCTGAGGAACTCCTATGAAGAAACTATCACATGAACTAGAGTCAGGACAAAGTAAAGGGATTTTTTACATATGGAAGCAGATAAAGAAAAAAAGGCTATACTACAAAGCAATTGCCAAGGGGTAGGACAAGGATGCCAAGACTGTTTCACTTGCAAATCATGCCATTAAAAATTAAAGGCACACAGTGCAATATTGAATGGAGATGCCAGTTATGAGAAGGACTTGGGAAGCTTTGAGGATGAATTCCATTGGCCCCACTTGTATTTAAATGAGTGTGAGGGAGAGCCTAATATGACCAATGAATGTGAAGTTAATTAGGTTCAGTGGTTGTTAATGGAGTCAGGCCACATAGACTTGGTCATGGGCCCACATTCGTTACAAACAAATATGCACATGTGGAGGCCAAGTCATTGAAGCACACATCTGGTCACCAATGAAGGCATTTAATGAAAAAGAAAATCCTAAATCCATTTCAAGGGACCCAAATCACATTCCACTCTAACCAATGGAGGTCTATACCTGCACAGTCCTGTGAAGAGAAAATTTGAAGGTGGAAAAGTTTATATCTTTGAAAAGGTATGAAAAGTTTGTATCTTTGAGGAATAGTATCTGTCAAAATGAGAGCAACTGTCACTTTCAAGACATTGTGCTGTGCAAGAAAGAGGGATTTACAGACATTCTGCAATCCAGCCTGCCTTTTGACAATGATGTTCTGACACCAGACATTATGAAGGAAGTGTGGAAAGTATTAGAGGTGTTCTGTAGTGGTTTAGATTCTTACCGCTTACTTGGCACCAACAGAAGAAAGGAGGGTACAAGAATTGTGGAAGCCATAACGTGACCTACACTGACCCAGGGCTGAGGGGCACCTGAAAATTACACTCAGGGATACAAAGCAACACATCATCATAGCAGCACGTTTGGTGACTTTTTTCCTGTATAAATCTCAGTCCATTTCCAGACTGAGCTGTTCATTTATGTATCTATTCATGTCCCTCTGCTCATCCCCTTAAAATTCTTCTTTTCAGATGAAAAAATAAAATAAAACCTGGAAAATAGTGCTTGCAGTGCATATTTTAAGGTTGTTGTAAAGAAAGTACTTTATAAACTTTAACATATTATGGAAATTTTTTATTTTTTTTTACTTATTTTTGTCTGCACAGTATTTTGGCATCACTCACATCTACAAAACTGTTTAAAATGTAGAAAAAAACCTATAGCTCTGTGGGAAAGTAGGTAGTTAGTAGCTGCTCTATGGGAGAATGAGAAAAACTGTCAACAGCACAAGAAGGTGTGGCCAGACTTAATGAACACAGGGATGTAAGATTGTGTTTTCTAAATTCTCTGTCTCCAGCGCCTGGAATGGTGCTCTACATACATTAGGCATCTGAATTTGCACTTTAGATTTGCAAGGAACTTTAAAGATGCTATAATTCAGTTTCTCCAGTTTAAAGAAAAAGAAAAAAGACTTTTTCAAGGTCACACAGTTACTAAGTATTGGAGGCAGGATGCATGTTCTCTGATCCTAGATCTGGCTGTCTTTTTTTTTTTCCATACCATGCCAGATCAGATTGTTTAGCTTTATATTGATAATTTAAGGTTTTATATATATGATTCCGAGGCTGTCAGCAAATGAACATTCAAGTATCTACTACGTGCTGGGCACTACGCTAGGTACTGGGGAATATAAAGAAAGGCTTAAGATAATCTCTGCTCTCAAAGAACTAAGGAATGAGACAACATGCAAAAAACCCCCAAAACTAAAACTATGTGCACATGAGCTTTATACAAGAAATATTGGATGGGAGTGGGATCAACATTGTATTAAAGGGATTCAAGAAAGACTTCCAGGAGAAAGTTTGGTCTTAGGAATTAAAGGAAATTAGAAGCAAAAAGAAGGGGAAACTATTTCAGCCTATCCTAGTGTTCTCAGTCAGCTGTAATGATTAGCATATATAGTAAAATTTATCGGAGAAGCAGTAATCCAATAATCTATGATGATAATTAAGAATAGCTATGAATCCCACATAGGAACAAATTTGGAATAGCCACTTTTCCCTGTTCTGCCCACCTTTGCTGAGAACTTTGTGATAAAAGATAGTTAGGTTCCAAAAATAAGGTTCATATTCAGATACCACAGAGTACCTATTGACTATGTGTAAGTAAAGCCTTTTATTCCCACAGAATTCTAACTTCTGTTAAGTTTAGCCTTATCTGACTTGCCCAAGATTGATGCATTTCAAAGAGGCCCTAGTTTTCTTTGTCTCTGTCAGTGTAAAGCTACACATTCTCTAACATGTGCAGCCTGGTTGCCTGGGTTGCATTTTCCTCAAACCATGCCAATGCAGAGACCCGGATTTCTGTTGAGATAGAATAACTATGTATTATGTTGTAAGAGGGTCTCCTCTAAATTAGTTCATATACTATCAATAAATATTTTAATAATGTCACCATAGTGTGAGGCTTAATTCATCTTCCTCAAAATTGCATATCAAACTAAAATTTTGGTTTGCTTGTTTTTTTTTTTTTTATTCGTTTATTTTTTGTTAAGGTAGGCAGGCAGGCAATCCCTCATGCATATAATGTTCCCCTTCTTTTCCACTGCCTGGTAGAATTAATTTTTTCCATCCATTTTTTTCTCAGCTCTGGTGGCACCTCCCATAGGATTCCATTTCTAATCCCATAGTTCATGTGAATTATTTTTAGCAATAAAATTATATTTATTTGTGTTTCACATATTTTATCAGCTTAACTGTTGAATTCTTGTTTTTTTTGAATAAAATGTAAGTTCCTTGAAGTCAGAGACTTTTTTTATCTTAGTATATACTCAATGCTGAGCAATATGCCTGTCCCATAGAATAGTAGACTATCAATAAATGTTTATTAAACTAAAAAGAATTAACATAAGCAATGTATAACAGACAAAAGAAGATAGGAACAATGTACACTTCATGAAATAAAGATCCAAAATCCAAGGTTTAAGAAAGTGTACTGTAGCAGCAAGATAGAAGATTATTTAAACATGAGTCACCAAAGATGGCATATGAAATTTCAACCTCTTCTTTGCTCATGTGTTTATTCAGCACTGTCTAGGCAATGCCTCCATTTCATGTCTCTTCACTTTTACCAACGTTTCCAGAGAACAAATTTCTGTACCTGTTGAAAACAAGAGTTGAGCCTCCTTACCTGTGCTCTAACATACCCTAGTGATGAGTCAACTTCAATATGAGCATAAATTAGTTATTTTCTGGC
This sequence comes from Bettongia penicillata ogilbyi, assembly GCA_023548195.1. NCBI lineage: Eukaryota > Metazoa > Chordata > Mammalia > Diprotodontia > Potoroidae > Bettongia > Bettongia penicillata. The sequence continues at coordinate 8,415,249 of JAJHZJ010000470.1, read as the reverse complement.
AAAAACAATGATTCATCCTCAGACCTCTTTAGGAAAGTTCACCTTGACACATAGTTTCTAAGGGAAATGAGCATATAATTAATTATTTAGAGAATTATTAAATAAAAGCCCCCAATGCTGCTCTGCCTCAGATTTCACATTTTGATGAAAGTCATAATTTTAATAAAATGACTTGTAAGTTTTTTCCTATGAAAATAAGTTTCTAAAAATCTAGTTAGAGCCTATGACCCTAAATCATTGTAATTGCATCAGCAGTTTGCAATACAGTTGACAAAGTATCATGTAGCCCAAAGCGAAAGATGCTCATGCTCCATTTTAGTGTCAATACAAAGAGACAAAGAAATAGGAGAATGAAAGGAAAATGGACTTGTAAAAGGCATCCATAATTGTTTGAGGTTTGGCATAGAAGTACAGTTCTCATAACTTTGCTAGAAATCTTTAACCTTTTTCTTTTAGAGCAGCAGAAGAGCTCTCCCTCACCCCATTCCCACCAACCCCCAAAAGGAACTCTTGCAGTAACTAAATGGGCCTTCAGTAATGGGTTATACTTTAACATTGCTTTTTGTAGTAAAAATCTTGTTAAAGATTAATGAATTTATTTTTTAAAAGAAAATTTGCGCACAAACTCACATACAAGTTTACCTGTAAGAAATAAAAGAGACCTGTTCCACATCTTGCTCCAATTATATGCTTTAACATTAAGGTAGATTATTAACATATAACCTCAAATGGGGTGATCCAATTTCTCTTCAGCTTCCCATCTGTAGTCCATTCTCATGAGGGTATGGAACTCATTTGCACAGGAAGGAGATATTGTAGAGAAGATCTGCTTGGCGTTCCAGAGACAGCTGGAAGTTACCGAATTTGGCTTTCAGTTCTTCAAAAGTTCCCCAAGCACTACTCCCCTGGCATCTTCCTGGGGCATGTTTTCTGGTGCTCTGTGTAAAACGCTTCAGTGATTTGGGGAAATGGAGAAATAGAATAGCTCTGAAATCCTAGGGGACACTTCTCAATCTACTTTATATATGATATGCAAAATGTACAGGTTATGGTTTAACTATTTGTAGAAATCCTTGATTCTTTCTACTCTACTTGAATATAGGAGTTCTTTAAACCTATATGTAGACAAACTCAATTTTATGAAACTCTTTGTATGATATTTCCTAATTGTATGTTCCAAATTGTCCAGAATTATAGATCAAGGCTATATGAGGCTTTAGAGATAATCTAGTCCAATTCTCTCACATTACAGGTGAGGCTCCTGAAGGCTGAATATCATGCCCAAGGTTACAATCTATTAAATGTCAGAGGTGGGATTGGAATCCAGGTTCCCAGACTACAGAGTTAATAATCTTTGTATAGCAACTCACTACTTCTCCTATCGAAAGAAAAATAAATCATGTATTGGAGGATTAAATTATGATCTTGTTTTTCATTCATTCAGTTATATCTGATACTTCATGTCCTTGGGGACCATATTGTCCATTGAGTTTTCTTGACAAAGATATTGGAATGATTTGCCATTTCCTTTTCTTCTAGATAAAGGGACACAGAGGTTAAGTGGCTAAGACTTAACTTAGAAAAATTCGTGTGTGTGTGTGTGTGTGTGTGTGTGTGTGTGTTGTGGATTACACATGGGTGAAAATACCTGTAACACCAATAATGGCAGCATACCTGAGGACTGCTGCTGTGAATAATTTCAGGGCTCTAATCACCATAATGAACTCTCTATTTATTTAGTAATAAAGTAAACATTGTTCGAAAAAAGTAAAGCATAACTTTCATAGCAACATCTTTAGTCAATATTAAGCAAAATCCTCTTTCAAAATACCACACCTTCTGCCCCTAGGTCACAGCAAGAGCTGAATCCTTAGTCAATACCAAGTGTCCAAGTACAGTCCTTTTTCCTTTTAACCCCAGGTTGACTTCCAAATTCCATGGCTCTTCCCATGGCAACAACAATACTAACATAAACCAACAGCACCATCATCTCAATTCACCTCCAAAGTTCAAAGGCTCTGTGATAACAGTTCAGTTCACTTTAGCAGCTCTTAAAAGGGAGTAAGCTTTCTTCTCATGGACAAGTTTCTGCCTGGCAGCTGTATTCACTTTCAGAGTTGGAGACTCCTTCATTAAGTCTCTGCCATCAGACATCTCCTCTCCCAGCTCTCAGAGGTCTCCTCTCAATGCTGGCTTACCCCTTCAACACTGGCTCCCTTCATACTTGTTTCCTCAACGTGGGCTCATTATTTATCTACAGCATCTGATTGGCTAGAGCCCACATGCACATATCTGATTGAGTTGATCCCACATGTATGTATCAGATTGATTAGAGCCTATTGGTTACATTATGTCTGATTGGCTAAAATTCAATCCAGAGAAACAATAAAAGATTCCACATTGCCTGCTGTTACCATACCCTAGAAGCTTACCTTTTGGCTGAAGTGACACTGAGTGGATTTTAACAGAGACAAGGGAGTATGGTAAGGAAAAAGAATAGAGGAAAGCCATGCTTTTTATGACAGGAAAATCACATAAGGGGCATGGTACAGAACAGTGAAAAAAACAATGACTGGAATTAGCAGACATGATTTCACATCCCCCCTCTGACATATCATATTTGTGAGATGCTGCATAATATAAATTTCACTGGATCTTAACTTCCTCATCTGTAAAATGAGAAGATGAATTTGGATTGGATTGGTTATGAGGTCCCTTTCACCTGTGGATTTTGAATCAGATTTTAGGTTTAGTGGGGTGGAGTGTCAGTTACCCTAGAGGTCCTATAGCCCAACCTATTCCCTAAGAGAAATCCCTTGTACAGTATTTGTGACATAGTTATCTAACCTTTGCCTGAAGATCTTCCGCTTTAACTTTTGGACAACTTAAATTGTTAGGAAGCTTTGACTTTCAATGAGTTTTAATCTACTTCTCACTGACTTTCACACATTGCTCCTGGTTCTGTCCTCTGGGACCAAGGAGAGCAAGTTGCATCCTTCCAAGTGACACACCTGAAAATATTGAAACATAGCAATTGCATTCTACCTAACGGATCCTTCAAGCCTCCAGGCAACATATTCTGTTACTTCTACCAGTCCGTTTATGACCCAGTCTCTTATCCCATCAATACTTTTTTCCTTCTCTTTTTACACTCTCCAGCTTCTCAATGCCCTACCCTAAACAGTACCACTCAGACCTGAACTTAATACACAAGAAATCATGTAGGACAAAATTGATCAGATTAGTCTATTACCTTAGGTTCAACATTAAAATTAAATGATATATTCATAGAAAAGATAGGAGTAAGCAAACAGAGTTCTACTCAGCCATAGGAGGGGAAGGCTAGTGAGAGAAAAGAAAGGATTTTCCATGAGGATAGACCCTGATTCAGTACCTCTTAAGGGAAAAACAAGCCTAATATGTATGAGAACAGATTTTAAGATATTGCTGCCATCACAAGGTGTTTGTTGATTTTTCCAGGTATGTCTAAGTAGAAATTAAAAATCTCTATAAATCTGGGTTGTGGGAGGAGGCCTCCTTGGGGATTGGAGTGGGGATAAGAAGGGTGATTACATATTGTTGTAGGATTAAATTTTTATTTTGGAAAAAAAATATAAGGACCTACTATGTGCCTCATAGTGTGCTAATCTTCAATTATAGATTATATATATATACATACATATATATAGATGATATATAGATATAACGATACAAAAGGCAAGACAGCCTTTACCCACAAGGAGATCACATTTTTAAAAGGGAAGACAATGAAAATGGCAGAATGGTGGCAAGGAAAGCGTATCATGATCAGTCATGTGTCAAGGATGGGAAGTAGAATTATAACATAATTTCACTCTTTTCCTAGGCTCAGAGCCAAGGAACTTGTCCCTTGTGGCTTATACATGTACGGCCCCCTGTTCACTCATGACCACTCCTCTATGCCCTAGAATTGTTGTCTGGGACTGGATAATGGGAGACAGAGCTGCCAGATGGCACCATTCCTGTTCCTAGTGCTAGTTCAGGAGTTCCCTGGAATTCCTTTCTGCAGAGACACTTCCAACCATGTTATTCGGGTCCATTACTTTCCCTGGGCACGGGAAAATTTCCCCCTACCACTGCTGCTGCCCCTGTCCAGTTGATGCTTCTTTATTTTCTTCTTGAGCAGTCCTCACTTTAGTCTCCACAAACCTCTCTATCTTCCTAAACTACCCTGGGCTGGAGAAATGATTCATTGTGATTTGTTATTGGCTTTCCTGATTAGAGTTTAGTCTGATGTGCTATAAGCTCTTAGGAAGTTGTGAAGGAACTAGGAAAAAAATACTAACTTTCCCTCAGTCATGTCTATTCACTACCACTACCAACCCCTTGTTAGTGAATTAATGAACATGTACAGAATGGTAGTGTGGATTCAATTACTATTCCTAGAGCTACACATAGAAAGCTATAGTACTGGTTGTCATGAATTAGAGAGGGGAGGCTAAAAGAGACACCTAGCATAAAAATGGCAATTTGTCAAATTGAATCAACCAGATTCAAATCAACCTTTCTATTTCTATCTCTGTATTGCTAGCAGTACCTAATACAACGTTTTCCATCTAGCATGAATGAAGATTATCGAGTTGGATCTATTCAAATTTGACTTTTTAAAGAAAAATGGAGCCTTTCAAACTAAGTATCTTTCATGCTTATTATATATATTAAGGTAATAAAAGATCCCTTGATAGATGTATTCATGGGGTTGATTTTATTCAAAGATCCTCTTCTTGTACCAAGTAAGAATTAAAACAGGGAGGCATGCTTATTTGCTTACCAAGAAAATGAAAATACTCCTGTATGAAAGGATATATTGTTCAGGGTTGAAAGGGAAGAGGGATTCCTGATAAGTAGTATGGTCTTCTAGATACTCTTCTTTGTGTGAGGCATTATAATGCTGACATCAAGATCCCACTACCTCCAAGGATACAGACCTTTCTCCATGAAGTCTATGATGACTCAAAAAAAAAAAATAGATTGGCTGTAACAATCCACACAGAAAGGCAAGAGAAAAAGAAATGGATGAATAGTCTCTTTTGTTCAGGCCCATTATTGAATATGAGTAAGAATGTTGTTTGGACGATATTGGAAAATTATATGTGACTGTCAACCATCTCAATTTTCCCAGTGATACAACAATTCTTACCCCCACCCCTGCTAAAATATTCTGCTCTGCAACACTCTGTGGCAAAGAATCATGCAGACTAAGTTGGTAGTTGCCACATTAACTGTGGAGAGATGTATGGTGGGTACAATTAGGCTCCAAAATATTACCAGTGATGGCTTGCCTGTAAGAAAAAGAAATAGAAGAAATTTTCTAAAAAACCTTGTTTGCATGATAAAAGAAGATAACAAGATAAGAAGTGCATAGGATGAGTACTAAATAATTTCTCAGTATGTCAAGAGTCACTGAGGAAATATCTTTCAAGGAGTATATGTGGAAGAGATAGATAAGGATGTCAAAGAATGATCAGAAATGGGAAGATTGCACTATGTAATATTGGAAGCAGTTTGCATATGGATGAGATCATGAATCTAGTTAAATTTTGAAGTATATGTATAGATATTTAAACTAAAAAGAAATTACCCCTCTATTTGCAAATACTACGTACATATTTGTATATGCATATATGTGAATTTATAGGAATAGGTATTTATTGCATAGATGCATGCGCACACATACACATACACACACAATCTAACACTTATTACTGTGCCCTTCATAGAGCGTGTTGTAGCACCAATGTGATATTCCCAGCTCCTACAGTGGCCATGAATATCCCATAAATTCTGAATCATGAAATGCTACAGACTCTCCACCTAGAGCACAGAATCAAAACATTTATTCAGACACCAGAAAGCCATATCCATCACAGTAACAAAAATATATACATAGTAACAATGCAGAGCACAATACCCTCTCCAAGCCTTCCCCCTGCTAGGCTTCCCACTAAATAGCTCCATTAAACAAATATCAAAATGCCCTTCTCACACTCACAGCCAGCTCTGGGCTTGCCTACAGCCTTCAGTTCTGATTGCTCTCTCACTAATTTCTCTTATCTCTGCTCTGATTCTACCTCTTCCTGCTCCATCCCTCCCAGTTCCATGTGATTTGGATTCTTGTGATTCAGGGTTCCATGTGACCCAGGTAGGTCACATGAGCCTATGAATAAATGGGAAAAATCTTTCCATTTAAGCTACCCTTACACAAGTCCATTATAAATGCTGGATAACTCAATAATGCTTCTTCTTGACACATAGAGATATTCATATAATAATGATAATAATGGGTAGCATCTATATAGTGCTTAAAGTTTTCAAAGTCCTTTACACATCCTATCATACTTTATTAAAAAAAACATGATGCTTAGTTATTTCAGTTGTGTTCATTTCTTTTTACTGCATTTTGGGGTTTTCTTGGCAAAGATACTGGAGTGGTTGTTCCATGTCCTTCTCCAGTTCAGTTTACAAATGACGTAACTGAGACAAACAAGGTTATGTGACTTTCTCAGGGCCACATATATATTGTGTCTAAGGCTGGATCTGAGATCATATCTTACTGACTCCAGGCCCACCGCTCTATCCACTGTACAATCTAGAAGGTGTTATTATTATCTCGATTTTTCTTGTTGTTCATTCATGTCCAACCCTTTGTGGCCCCATTTGGGTTTTTCTTGAAGAGATATTGGAGGTGTTTGTCCTTTCCTTTTAAAGGGCATTTTATAGATGAATATTGTGAGGCAAACAGGGTTAAGTGGTTTATTTATAGTCCATGTCTGAAGCCAGATTTGAACTCAGAAAAATTAGTTTGACTTTGGATCTGGCATTCTATCCACTGTGCCACCTGTGCAGGTGATGGGAAAATTGAAGCATACAGAAGTTAGGTTATTTACTCCTGGTCACATGGCCAGTAAATATCTGAACTTGGATTTGAACTCATGACTTCCTGACTTTAAGATTGATATTTTATTTAACATGGAAGTTGAAATTGGAAGTCCAGAATATTTTGCTTTAAATCTGATGTCTTACACACATTAGTTTTGCAATCCTGCAGTATTTTAAGAATGAGCAGGTGTTGAGGAGGCTTAGAAAAGGCAATATCTTCTCTGAGATTTCTCTGTATCAGTGAAATTGAAGGTCAAGATCAGCCTTCCCCTCCAAGTGAGAATCAAATAATATTATGTATACAAATACATGATAGAATTTGGTTTCTTCATATTTTTTCCCTTTCATTAATCTGAGTTGTTTTCTCTACAAAAGAGCGAGAGAAACAAGGTCAACAACATTCTACTTGGTTTCCTTTAAAAACTGACAATTTTCTTAAACACATTAAGAGTATTTCTTAGAAACTTAACACAGTCCTTTGCCTAATGTCAAATATTTCAACAACTGGGCAAGAATCCTTAGATTTATTCCTACTTCATTGTTCTATTTTAGTAAATACTCCACTAGACCAAGGACTTAATAAGGACATAGGTATGTATATAATGGAAGAACCTATGTCAGCGTTTAGCTCAAAGGCATTTCAGGGGAATGACACTGCTGTTCCATAGCCAGTTTGGAATGCCTGCATGATACTGCTTTTGTTTTATCTGGCATTTATTTTCTACACAAAGGAATGAACTTAGTCAACTAGAGTTTGCCTTCTAAAGGTCAGAATCCACTCCTTTTTTTTTTAATTTCCTTATTTATTAGCACAAAGGTTGTTGGAGGGGAGGAATATTTCTCAGAAGTTACTTTGGAGTACTTTTCGTTGACTTATTCATGGGATCATGCATTTAGAATCAGAAGATGGCTCCTTCTCAAGTCATATAATCTCACCCTCTCAGTTTACAATTCAAGGCAAATAAATAACTCCAAACATCACAAAGGTAGCAAATGACAAAATCTGGATTTGCACTCATAGTTAAATCAGCCAATTTTTTTGCTTTGATGATTAGCTATTATGTACAACAACACCTATTACTACTGCTACTATCACCACCACCTCTAAAATTGGCATTTATGCAGTTTTGTAAAGTGACATATGCAATCTTAAGGAACCTGATGACAATTCTGTGAAGTAGCTTCTTTGGGTATTACCATCACTGTTTTGTAAAAAACATAAACATCAGATGTTAGTCAAACAACTAGTAGGTGTCAGAATCAGAATCCAAACTCTGAACCTTCCTTCCTTCCTTCCTTCCTTCCTTCCTTCCTTCCTTCCTTCCTTCCTTCCTTCCTTCCTTCCTTCCTTCCTTCCTTCCTTCCCTCCTTTCCTCCTTCCTGCCTTCCTTCCTTCCTTTCTTCCTTCTTTCCTTCCTTATTTCCTTCCTCCCTTCCTTCCTTCCTTCTTTCCTTCCTTCCTTCACTTCCTTCCTTCCTTCCTTCCTTCCTTCCTTCCTTCCTTCCTTCCTTCCTTCCTTCCTTCCTTCCTTCCCTCCTTTCCTCCTTCCTGCCTTCCTTCCTTCCTTTCTTCCTTCTTTCCTTCCTTATTTCCTTCCTCCCTTCCTTCCTTCCTTCTTTCCTTCCTTCCTTCACTTCCTTCCTTCCTTCCTTCCTTCTTTCCTTCCTTCACTTCCTTCCTTCCTCTCTCCCTTCCTTCCTTCCTTTCTTCCTTCCTTCCTTCCTTCTTTCTTTCCTCCCTTTCTCCCTTCCTTCCTTCTTTTCTTCCTTCCTTCCCTCCTTTCCTCCTTCCCACCTTTCTTTCTTCCTTCCTTCCTTCTTTCCTTCCTTCCTTCACTTCCTTCCTTCCTTCACTTCCTTCTTTCCTCTCTCCCTTCCTTCCTTCCTTCCTTCCTTCCTTCCTTCCTTCCTTCCTTCCTTCCTTCCTTCCTTCTTTCCTTCCTTCCTTCCCTCCTTTCCTCCTTCCCACCTTCCTTTCTTCCCTCCTTCCTTCCTTCCTTCCTTTTTTCCTTCTTTCCTTCTTTCCTTCCTTCCTTCCCTCCTTTCCTCCTTCCCACCTTCCTTTCTTCCCTCCTTCCTTTCTTCCTTCCTTTCTTCCTTCTTGCCTGTTTTGATAACTGTATTTCAATGTAATCGGTCTGTTTAAAACCATATGTATGCAATTTTGTGCGTTTAAAAAATGAAATAAAATTTAACAAAAATTCAAGAGATAACAGTAGACTGTTCATGAATGCAGAGATTTTTCCGTTTTTATCTTTGCATCCCCCCAGTGCTTAGTAGGAGTTCAGTATATATCCAAAGAATTGTAATGAATTCTTATTCAAGTGAAAAGCTAGCCGAAAGCTTCAAAGGAATACTCTTAAAAGCTATTACAATTGATTCTATCTTGCCCTTCACTCCAGCATGGCTATGAATTCAGAGATTAAGATGAATGTCTAAAATCCAAATGTTAAAATATACCTGTCATTTGCCTGCAACCCAGAACTTTCATTTGAAACAGTCTTATGGTGTGAGTCAGCATTAATGTATGCCAATATCAAGGTTTTGTCTAGCCTAAGAATTGTTCTAAAGGTCAACAAGATACCTACACCAATATTCTGTTGATAGGTGGCCTCCATTCTGAGCCTCCTAGGAGCCTTTACAGGAACCCACAGCTGGCCTAGATCTTCAGAAATTTCATGAACTATCGGGAATAGACTTACAAAAAGAACTATGTTTTCCTCAAAGTCATCATTTTCCTCTGCACTTCAGTAAAATAGAAAGAGGGAATTAGATGTCTTTCCAATATCTAAAATATAATTCATAGTTTCAGTGTAATCATTTTAGTATCTTATCCTCAGAGACTGCAGGAAGTAATAATGTGATAACACCAACATAAGAGTCACTGGCCAGAAATTTAGTAGTAGTAATGCCAAACCCTATGTGTTGGAAAATCTCAACACCTACAGGGAAAAACAATTCCCATTATAATATTTTGATCAGGTAATAATTATTACATGAGACTTCTGAATATGGAACCACTTCCACTTTTAATAATATGGTTTTCAAGTCGAATATGAAATAATGAATACTACACAGAACCAATATCTCTTCTCAGACCATTGAGCAGATTATATTTTTTGCTGTTTTAAGAAAGATATTCAATAACTTTATGTTGAGGTGTTTGGACATAATTTTAAAAAAGGCACTTAAAAACACTGTGCAAGAGGGCATACATTAATTGAAAATGAAGACATCTTGACCTTCCTATTTACTATGTACACGTATTATATACAGCAGATGAGAAAAAAATTATGCATACACAGATATGTATGTATGTATATGTAATTCTACATGATCTCGGTTATAAGGTACCTTAAAATTCCCCTCTTGGAACATCAAATGAGTCTTGATCCAGCTTTTTAGATCTAATGAAGGTGAACCCACTTCTTCACAAGACAACACGTAGGCAGTAAATGACAAAATTTCCTTAATAGTATTTTTTCCTATACATGTAAAAATAGTTTGCAACATTCATTTTTCTCCCACCCTTTCTCCTTCCTCCCCTTCCCCAAGACAGTAAACAATCTGATTTAAGCTATACATGTACAATCATGTTAAGCATATTTCCACATTATTGAAAGAAGAATCTGAAGAAAAGGAGGAAATGATGAGAAAGGAAAAAAATAATCAACCAAAAACAGTGGCTTCAATCTCTACTCAGAACGAGCAGTTCTTTCTCTGCAAGTGGTTATCATTTTCCAGCACAAGCCTTTGGGAATTTTCTTGCGTCATTGTACTGCTGAGAAGAACTAAGTGTATCACAGTTAATCATTGTACAATGCTGTGGTTGTTGCATACAATGTTCTTCTGGTTCTACTTCACTTAGCATCAATTCATGTAAATCTTTCCTGGTTTTTATGAAACCTGTCAGCTCATAATTTCTTATATCACAATGGTTTTCTATTGTGTTCATATAACACAACTTGTTCAGGCATTTCCCAATTTATGAGCATCACTTTGATTTCTTATTCTTTGCCACCACTAAAAGAGTTGCGGAAAATACTTTTGTAAATGTGGGTCTTGCTTCCTTATTTATTATGTTTTGTAATAAAAACCTAGTAGTGGTATTGCTAGATCAAAGAACACACACTATATATAATTTGTATATATGTATATATGTGTATATGTGTATGTATATATATATATACATATATGCACATATAAATATACTTAGCTAATCTAATAGGTGTGAGGTGATGCCTCACAGTGCACAGTGCATTCAATAATGATTTAGAGCATTTTGTATGACTTTTATATGGCTTTAATTCCTTCATCAGAAAACTACCTGTCCACATCCTTTGGCCATTTATCAATTGGGAAATGACTTATATTCTTATAGAATTGCCTCAGTTCTATTTATATTTGAAAAAAGAGAGATTTATTAGAAACACTGACTGTAAAAACCATTTGCTTGCTTTCTTTTTTTTTCTTCTAATTTTGGTTGCATTGATTTTGTCTGTGAAGTTATTTTTTTTTAATTTAGTGTAATCATGATTATCTATTTTGTATTTAATAAGGTTCTCTACCTGTTGTTTGGCTATAAATCCTTCCCTCCTACGTAGATCTGACAGGTAAACAATATCTTGCTTTCATAATTTGGTTATATCATCCCTTATGTCTAAATCTTGTATTCATTTTGACCTTATCTTGGTTTAGGTTGTGAAATGTTGTTTTATGCATAGTTTCTGCCATAATATTTTGCAAGTTTCCACAAGTTTGCATCAAATTGTTAATTACTACCCCACAATCTGGAGTCTTTGGTTTTATCAAACAGCAGGTGACAATAGTCCTTAACTACTGTGTCTTGTGTACCTCACCTCTTTCACTGATCTACCATTCCATTTCTTAGACAGTACAAAACAGTTTTGGTGACTGTCACTTTATTATGTAGTTTTAGATCTGGTACAAATAAGTCACCTTCCTCTGCAGTTTTTTTTTTTTCATTAATTCCCTTGATAGTCTTGATCTCTTGTTCTTCCAGATGAATTTTCTTATTGTTTTTTTTCTTGATCTATAAAGTAATTTGTGGCAGTTTGATTAGCATGGCACTTCTTTGAAACCTTCATTCATTGAACCTTTTGTGATCATCAATTTTGTTACTAGTATAAGTATGTAGTTTCAGTTCCTGGAAATTTTTGTCACATAACTTTCAGTAAAGTACCAAGACTACTGAAATTGAATAAGGCACTGCATCAAGAGGAGTTTTGCCCTCCTACTCTGAAAAAAGTATATATACTGTAAGGTGTGGTTTTGCTTTGGGGCTTAGTTTCTGGAAGAAGAAATGTGCCAGATGAGACTCTGGGTAGATGTTTTAAGAAGCTCAGCTTTGAAAACACCTTTATTCTCTGTTGTAATGATGCATGTATTGTCTATGATCAGACAATTGGCAACTCTGCCTGTTGTTCTTGCTTGTATTTTCTCTTTTGATAAATGTAATTAAAGTATGATTCTTTACTCCTCTTAATATTGCTTTCCTTTTACAAAATCAGATATGGAGTGGAGCAACGATGGTGGAATAACAACATGGACTTTCTAGAGCACTCCCCCAAACTCAATCAAATACCCATAAAAATGACTCTAAATTAATTCTGGAGCTGCATAACCCACAGAATGACAGAGTGCAGCAAACCTCTAGCCCACCACAGCTTGGAAGTTCCCTAGGAACTCCCTATCACACCAGAGTGGAAGTAGAGTTCAGTTCAGTATGGTCCATGCTCAAACAGAGGAGACCTGAGCCAGCCTTGGGGGGAATGAATCTCTTCCACTTGTGGTGGTTTCCAGACTTCACCACCTGAAAACACTGAGGACAAATTGGAAGGTCAGTGGATAAAATTTGTGGGATCTCTGTGAGAGAATAGTGTTATCTGACCCCAGGTCCAGGGAGGCAGAGGGAGGACGGGGCAGAGGAACTCAGAAGCAGAAACAGCATTAGCAAGGGCAGCCACAGCCACTCTTTCTGGAACTTTGAGCCCACAGCTTGTTGGGGGGATGGAGTGGCTGACAGTGCATACCCCCACCCCAACTAGGAGCAGAGAACCACCTTGACAAAGAGCTCAAAAGTCAAGTAAATGGCTGGGGGAATGAGCAAAAACTGGGAAAAGAATCAAACTTACTTTGGTGACAAGGAAGACTAAAACATGCAAACAGAAGTCAACAAAACCAAACCTCCTCCATCCAAAGCTTCCAAAAAACATAATTGCTTAAAGATTAGAATGGAGTAGATGGAAGCTAATGACTATGAAAAGTCAAGAAGTTATAAAGCAAAACCAAAGGAATGAAAGAAATAACAGGAATGAAATATCTCATTGGAAAAAACAATTGACCTGGAAAATAAATCTAGGAGAGACAATTTAAAAATTATGGGACTACCTGAAAATCATGATAAAATCAGGAAAGAGCCTAGACATCATCTTTCAAGAAATTATCAAGCAAAACTGCCCTGATATTCTCTAATCAGAGGGTAAAAAAATATTGAAAGAATCCATAAATTTCTTCTTGAAAGAGTTCCCCAAAGGAAAACTCCTAGGAATATTACAGCTAAATTTCAGAGCTCCCAGGTCAAGGAGAACATAATGCAAGCAGTCAGAAAGAAACAATCAAGTATTGTGGAAATGCAATTAGGATAACACAAGATCAACCAACTTCCACATTAAGGGATCAGATAACTTGGGATATGGTATTCCAGAGGTCAAAGGAGTTAGAAATAAAACCAAGAGTCACCTACCCAGCAAAACTGAGAATAATACTTCAGGGTAAAATTTTGGAATTTCAATGAAATAGAGAACTTTCAAGCATTCTTGATGAAAAGATCAGAGTTGAATAGAAAATTTGACTTTCAAACACAAGAATCAAGAGAAGCATGAAAAGGTAAACAAGAAAGAGAAATCCTAAGGGACTTCCTAAAGCTGAACTGTTTACATTCCTACATGGAAAGATAAGATGTGTAACTCTTGAGACTTTTCTCAGTATTTATGTAGTTGGAGGGATTTTATATACATACACACACACACACACACACACACACACACACAAAACAGAGGGCACAGAGTGAGATGAATGGAAGGAATGGTATGTAAAAAAATAAAATTAAGCAGTGAGAGAGAAATGTATTGGGAGGAGAAAAGGAGAAATAGAATGGGGCATATTATCTCCCACATAAAAAAAGGAAAGAAAAAGGTTTGTCGCTGAAGGGGAAGAGGGGGAAGGTGAAAGGCAAAAAATGAACTTTACTTTCATCACATATAGTTTAAGAAGGGTATAACATGCACTCTCAATTTGATACAAAAATCTATCTTACATTATAGAAAAGTCAGGGAGAAGGAATAAGAGGTGTGTGTGTGTGTGTGTGTGTGTGTGTGTAACTGATAGAAGGGAGGGAAAATGGGAGAGGGGTTAATTATAATAAATGGGGAACAGAATAGGATGGAGGAAAATATAATCTTTCACAACATGACTTTTATAGAAGTCTTTTTTATAACTATACATGTATAACACATCATATTGCTTGCCTTCTCATTAGGATGGGTGGGGAAGGAGGAAGGGAGGGGAGTTGGTACTTAAAGTTTTGAAAATGAATGTTAAACATTGTTTTAACATGAAACTGGGAAATAAGATACATAGGTAATGGGGTACAGACAGTTTGCCCCACAAGAAAATAGGGGAGATGGGGATAAGGGAAGGCAGGGCTATAATAAGAAGGGGGCGCAGATTGAGGGGAGTGGTAATCAGAATACACTTTGCCTTGGCATGGATGGAGGGGAGAAAATTTGAAACTCAAAACCTTGTAGAAATAAATGTTGATAACTAAAACTTAATAAATTAATTTTTAAAATATTTTTAAAAATTAAAAAATGTAAAAAATAGCAAAACATATATAAGAACCTGTACATCAAGTCCTTCTGAGTATGCCAGGGACCCTGTTGATGCTGGTAGTGTTCATATAGAGGCATACTTGAGTCAGTTTTCCATTTAACTCAAAAAATGGAGAATATTGAAAAAAACCTTGTTATACGACCTACTGATAATCTTATTCCCAAAATCATCCCATCATTTATTTTCACTCGATCCACTTGTTCATGTACTCATTCATTCCTTTTTCTATTTATTCATTCAAAAGAAGTTTTTTTAGCATGCATGTATAATGCACCTGCACCAAACGTGGTAGTATGTACAATGGTTAGGAAGTCATGACCCAATAGAATGTAAATTCCTTGATATAGAGATATTTGCTTCATCTAAAATAATTGAATTACACATAGTGGGCATTTGGTGAATATTTATTGCATTGCAAAGAATTCATAATGTAATAAGACCTTGCAAGGTGCCCAATTCTGAAACTTGAAGTTATTCCATGGGGTTTAAATAGATGTTTGCCATTCAAATATTCCTTTCTCAATATATTTCTCTGCGAGTTCATTAAAATTCCAAGATCATCATTTTTGCAGTTTGTTCAAACAGGATATAGAGCTTTCTCAAAAGGAAATGGACAAACTCCTGTAAGTGGTGCCTTTCAGGTAGAAGTCAGATTGCTCACTGTCAGTATGTTGTACAGAAATTTTCTGAACAAATAATGATTGGAATTGAATCTTTAAGGTTCCTTCCATGTGTGAGGTCCTCTGATTCTGTGGTTTGTGCATGGTTTTTGCTTCTATTTTATAAGTACAATTTGTCATAATTATCTTCATTTAAAGTACCCTTGGAATATATTTTCTGCCCATTTTGTGCAATGTTTTGTGCATACCAACTTTGCAAAGATTATACCAGGCAGTCCCTGGTTTAAAAGAATTTATGATTTTCTCACAGGAAACAAATTTATTAATATATACACAAGTAAGTAAAGGCAGAGTATATAATACACAATTACATATAGGATTTTTAGAGACAAGGAACACTGTCAGATTCAGGAAATGCTTTATGGAGTAGGTGGCATCTGAGATGTCCCTTGAAGGAAGTTATAAATTCTACGAGAAAGGAGGTAAGAAAGACTGCCTCAAACATAGTGGAACTCTTGTAAAGAGGCACACAGGTAGGAGCGGTATTGTGACAAGGGAAGTAAGATGAAGTTACTTAAAAGGTAGATGGGACTAAATTTATTTGAGCACTTTCAAAAATTGGTTAAGAATTTTCTACTTTACTCTAAACTTAATAATATAGTAGCTACTGAATTGTAATGGATTGTGGCATATATAAACATAATAGTACCGTCCATCATTATGTCCCCCAACCCATGAAATAATATTGTGATAATATGTACATTCATTTGGGTTTTACCCTCAATTTTATTTTTAAGAAATTCTATGCCTACATTTTGTTGCATCTTCAAAATTGAGTCCATTAACAGTTAAAGCAGCAGCTGGCTCTCTCTAACGTATTTTAAGTGTCTTGAAATCTGACTATATCATTGCCTGACTTTTAGTAAACATAATTATATTCTCTCCACTGGGGGCCCTAGATGATGAGTATCATGTAGATCAAGAAGCAACATGAATGTGTTTGTAAGAAAGCAGGTTGTTCAGAAGTACCTATTATCCATCCTTGACTATGGAGCTCTTATCGGTTTACATTTTTATGAGGTGCTGCTAAAGAGGCTGGTGAACACTATCAGTACTGGGGATCTGTGCTTCCCTGTGAACTTGACTCCCATGTTTGTGACCTCCACAATTGCTGTAATTAGCCAAGTTTCACTCAGGAAGGCACTTATAGCTTTACTACTCTCACGCAGTGTGTTCGGAGTTTTAAACCATTTTCTTCAAGGGAAAACTGCTAATATGCCCTTGGCTTGACCCACTCGATTAATTTAAAGTGTCTGGAAACTAAGCTGAATATGGAAAGTAGGCTTTTGGATAAAATTGGTGTTAAAACTACGAACACATTGAGGGAGCAGAGCGGCAAAGCAGTGGAAAAACATTCACTCAGTGAAATTTGGTTAATTGAAAGAATTGTAGAGGTCATAATGATGAATCAGAGGTAATATCTGTGCATATAAAAGACTTCTTTAAATGAAAATCTATCTACACATGAAAATAATATTACAGTGCTTCTATAATCAGCATAACACGCTGCTCCTCAGAGGGAAGTCAACTATTATAAATCTGAAGAAGTATATACTTCCCTAGGCTCAGAAACAAAGTTGGGAAATGTCAACCAAGTACAAACCAAATATTATCTTCCCAAAAGAAAGTTATTTAGGTAACAAGATGTTGGCTCTTTGAATTTAGGATGTCTCTATCCAATGATACCTAAGAGTTTTATTTGTATATAATCAACATAGTATTTGACATTTTTAAGCCAACCCTTTTTTTAAGTGACCATTCACCTGCACTAGTGCTAAGGAAGTTATTTCCCAGTCATCTTCATGTTATGTCACCCTTCTTTCAGCCTTATCTCTATCTCACCTAAATTTCCAAATCAAGCTCTGAAAATAGCAATCAATTACACCCTATTATTACTGGTAAGTTTATATCAGCAGCTCCACTCAGCATTTTCTCAGATTTCTCTTTCCAAAACACTCCCTGCCAAGTCACCAGTCTCCTGTATGTCCAGTTTTTTTTTTCAGTTTGTATATCTAGCACTTCAGATACCTAGAATCTCAAAAATGATGGATATTTAAAGATACTTTTGCATCCTTCCAGTTATTTAGTGTATATTTTCTATATATTTCTATATGTACAAGCTATTTTTCCCATTTCTTGAAAGTGAGGATTGTACATGTATTTATACACACATACATCTATGAATATGTTGTATGCATGCACATAAGTATATATACATGTTTATACACATATAGATATATGTGTGTGGGCATGTACAATATTTACATGTGTGTATATGTGGCATAATATCTTTCCTGAAATATTAAATAGCCTCAGGTATAGTAAAGACACAAACTCCTAAAATGGAAGGTCCCTTGCACTTCAGTTTTAGTCTTGCTGTAAGTCCACATATAGCTATATACCTTGGTATCAAAATAATTACATGCATATGTAAAAGAAATGTACTTTCATCCTTGTGGACAATTCCCAATATGAGAATTCTCTCCAACAATGCATATCACAACCCATTTATAGGTTAATGGAAAATTGTTAAAATGCTTGAAGAACAGAGGGGTTGAATGAGTTGCCCTGAGTCATACATTATTGACGGAAATATGATTTGAACTCATGCTTTTCTTGACTCAAAGCCCAGTAGTCTGCATAGTATTCTAAACTTCATCCTGTAATAATGACTGACATGTGTTGGATCCCCTTGATATTTGAAAATGGATTTTTCATAAAAATACCTTGGACATAACCATGGTATAACAAATATCTACTGAGATGAATTGAATCCAATGAAGAAAGTAATAGGATTATTATTGTTTTCATTTCATAAAGAAAAAGAAAAAAAAATCTGAGCTCCGAGAGGAAATAATGGTGTTTCTGGTAACCTATCTTGAGCTCCTGACTCCAAGACAATTCTTATTTCTACTGTATCATCTTACCTTCAATTTTTAATCCTCCAACTTTTGCCCCACTTGTTTTGAACCAATGGTACAAACTATGAAATTTGGGTAACTTGCATAGAAAACTCATTCTGTGGCTCTAATCTTCAGTGACCCAAACTTGACTGACTCAACAACATTGGTATGTTACCATTGTTTCAATTCACAAATAAAGTACTGTGCAATGTTACTACTAGTTCCCAATTTATGTGAATAATGAATTCCATGAAGTGATTGATTATATTTAAATTCATACTATTTGAAGTTATGATTATACAAAAATATGGTAATTGGTTCTAGTCCAATGGAAATATACCTTGAGAATTCAAATAATGCAACTACTTCATGGGATTCATTATGTGTATTAATAGAGACATAGCTATATTTTCTTTCTTTAACTAGATATTTCTAAGAGTTTTCTCTGACTTGCATACCTTTATGACTCTTGATAAGTGGGACAAACCTATAGTCTAGAATATATGCAATAAATTAGTTGGGTCTAACTTGCATTGCTAATAGAATTGTTCAATGCTTGCTCCACTATCTTCCTCCTATCGGTCTTCCTTACTTCTAAAGTCTTTATCTAATTATTCCCTAGTGCATGAAGCTGATGCTGTCTATTTAAAAGTAATGTAAGAAAAACAAAATTTCCATCACATGCTACCATATAGGGAAAGCTTCTACTTAAAATCTAGTGATATTTTTGACTGAGGTGCCTAAAAGTAAAATCCCCTTCATATCAGTTTTGTAAATTCATGATGTGAAAATAAATAAGACAAAGTCAGGTGAACTGGGAACATGGATTCATTGCTATAGATATTCATAGATGGTGATCGTTCACAATGACCTGTCTTTAGCTTCTTATTTTTAATTAATTAATCTCGCTAAGTATTGGTATATCATAGTGAATAGGGTTGACTTTGCAGGCAACAAAGTCAAGTCCTGTCTCTTACACACACTGCCTCTGTGATTCTGCTGAGGAAAATCATTTCATGTATCTCAGGCAATTATACAATTTTAAATTCCACTTTAGTTGTCTGTTTCATGTTTGATGAGGGTTTTAACCTGAATTAGTTGAAAAGCTGCCTTGGTCCCAGTGACAGGAACTTTTACCCCCAGAAAAGTGAAAGGTGTTCAGCATTTAAACTGGAAAGATTGAGGGAACCACTGCTGACAACACCAGAATCAGCTATGCTGTGGAAATAGGCCTGGGGGCAAGAAGGAACCAGCATATGCGCAATGAGTGCAGAAGCAGTAGGGCAGGGACACCATTATAGGATGCTGGAGGTCTTGGTTCCAGTTCCAGAGCTGAAAAATGAAGGAAGATCTGAAGCCAGAGGCACCATTCCCCACAACCTAGGGTCACAGGTGATTATAAAAACTGAGCTAATACAAATTTAAAAAAAAAAAAACAAAACACATAGGCAAAGGAGAAAAAAAAAATGACCTTATAGACTTAGTATGGGAATAGAGAAGACCACATTTCATCTTCAGAGGAGGACAACAGAACAAAGAAATCTTTTTCTGTCTCAAAGAGTAATGTCAAATTGTCACCTGATCAAAAAGAATTCAAAGAAAAACTTAAAGACTTCAAAAATCAAATAAGAGAGATAGAAAATAAAAAAAATAATAACAATCCAAGGAAAACAAGAAGATTGTGAAAAGAAAGTCAACCAATTAGAAAAGGAGAAACAGAATCTTATAGAAGAAAACAATTCCTTGAAAATTAGAACTGGACAAGAAGACCAGAAATTTATAGAAAATCAAGAAATAATAAAACAATATAAATAATGAAAATACAGAAGAGAATGCAAAATATCTCAAAAGAAAACTGAACTGCTGAATGATGAACACAATTACAAAACACTTTTCTCACTAATAAATTGAGATCTAAATAATTGGAAAAGTATTAGTTACTTCTGCATAGGTTGAGCTAATATAATACAAATGACAATTCTGCACAAATTAAATTATTTGTTCAGTTTCATACCAATCAAACTGCCAAAAAACTATTTTTAGAGTGAGAAAAATAATATTAAAATTATCTACAAAAACAAAAACTCCAGAATATCAAGGGTATTAATGTAAAGAAAGACTAGAGATCGTAGCCTAGCCATACCAAATACTAAATTGAATTATAAAGCAGCAGTCATCAAAACCACTTAATACTAAGAAATAGATGGACAGATCAGTGGAACAGTTTGGGTAAACATGAAACAATAGTCAATGACTATAGCAGTCTACTGTCTGATACCACAGGGATTCTACCTTGTGGGATAAGAACTCAATGTTGACAAAAACTTCCAAGAAAATTGGAAAAGAGCTTCGTAGGGCATTGATCAACGCCTGACACTGTATAACAGAATAAAATCCAAATAGGTTTACTATCTAGGTATGAAATCTGATACTATAAATAAATATGACAGAGCAAGGAATGGTTTATTTGTTCAATTTCTGGAGAATGGAGAAATTTATGACCAAACAATAGTTAGAAAACTTTATGAAATGCCAAATGGATAGTTTGGTTACATTAAACTGAATAGTTTTTGCACAAACAGAGCCAATGCAACCAAATTAGGAGGAAAGCAGAAAACTAGAAAAGGATTTTTTACAACTAGCATCTGTGATAAAGGTCTCATTTCTACAATATTTAGAGAACTGAGTCAAATTTACAAGAATATGTCATTCCCCAATTGACAGTGGTCAAAATATATGAATAGGCAGTTTTCAGAGGAAAAAAATTAAAGCTACCTGTACTCATATGGAAAAATGCTTCAAATCACTTTTGATTAGAGAGATGCGAATTAAAATAATTCTGAGGTATCACATCACACCTTCAGATTGCCTAACACAACAAAACAAGGAAATGATAAATGTTGTAGAAGACGTGGGAGAGAAGGAACACTAATTCACTGTTGGTGGAGCTGTGAGCAGATCCAATCATTCTGGATTTGAAACTATGCCCAAAATGCTATAAAAATGTGCATAACCTTTGACCTACCAATACTGCTCCTGGGACTGTATCCCAAAGAATCATAAAAATGAGAAAAGGCCACATTTACAGAAAATATTTATAGTAGCTCTTTTTTTGGTGACCACAGAGTAAAAATTGAGGAAATGCTCATCAACTGGGGAATGGTTGAACAAGTTGTGCTGTATGAATGTAATGGAGTACCCTTGTGCTGTAAGACATGATGAACAGATGGACTTCACAAATATTTGGATAGACTTGTTGAACTGATTCTAAGTGAAGTGAGCAGAGCCAGGAGAGCATTATACACAGTAAAAGCCACAGTGTTCAAGAACTGTTTTTGATACACTTAGCCCTTCACAGCAACGAAAGGACCTAAAACTTTTCCAAAGGACTTACAATGCAAAGTGCCATCCACATGCAGAGCAAGAACCATGGAGTAAAAATGCAGGATGAAGCAGGCTATTGTCTCTTTTGTCATGTTTGGTCTTGTTTAGTTTTCTAATGCTTTCTCCCATTAGTTTTAATTCTTATTATATACATGACTAATGTGAAGACATAATAAGAATGTATGTGTAGAGCCTGTATAAGATTCCATGCCTTCTTGGGGAGGAAGTGGGGAGGAGAAAATTTAAAACTTAGGGAAATGATTGATGAAAATTGAAAACAAATAAATACATACATTTGGAAAATTGAAGAAAAAGAAAACTGATCTGCAGAACACATTAAGAAGAGAAAACATAAGAATAATTGCATTATCTTAAAGCCTTAAAAAAGAATATCGACAAAATAACACAAGAAATAATAAAAGAAAATTGTCCTGAAGCATCAGAACAAATGGGAAAACAGAAACATAAAACATCCAGTGATCACCATCTGAAAATGATCCTATCAGGAAATCCCATAGGAATATTATATTCAAATTCTGAAATGCTCAGCTTAAGGATATGATATTATGAGCAAGAAGAAAAAAATAAACATGGTTGTTCCATAATTAGAATCATATAACACCTAGCAGCAGTGACACTAAAAGACTATACTTATCTATATGAACGTTATATATCAAAGAAGAAAGAACTGGGTTCCTGGCCAAAAATATCATACCCAACAAATCTAAGCATAGTCCTGAATATTGAAAAAAATGGACATTCAATACATTGTCACTTTCCAGACTTTATTTTTTTAAATGAATTTGATAGAAAATTTGACATACAAGTGCTGACAGAAATATAAGGTATATATAGAAGATTCATTACAGGAGACTCAATTAGGACAGATGTTTTAGCTTTTATGTATGCAAAATGTATGTCTAGAATTGATATTAGTAATTTGATAGTAAGAAAGATTGGATTAGAAGTGAGTATGATATGGGCTTTAAAAAGTAAAAGTGTTTAGGAAACATTAAAAAGAGTAATTGTTTTATACAAATAATGAGGATGAGAGTAAGAGAAAGAACCACCAAAGAGAAATTAGATGGAGGAGGAGGACTGGTATTTCTGGAAACCTACTTTCATCAGGAATGGATTTAATAGGGAACAATAGATAGATAGATAGATACATACATACATACATACATACATAGATGGATAGATACATAGATGGATAGATAGATATAGATGAGTATACAAATCTTCAAAATTCAGAAAGAAATAAAATGCTAAAAGAATAGGGAAGAAGGAGAGGATGAGGCTCAGGTCTCTAGAGGGAAAAGTGAGGGGATAGGTTAAAGTGGAGCATGGAAGGGTATTTAGATAAAATTGAATGGAAGGACAAGTGAGGGAGAGTATGAGATGGGAGCCTGAGAGGATAGGTCAAAGAGGGGCATGGAAGGGTGTTTTGATTTAAGGGAATGGGAAGGTAAGGGACATATCTTTGGACAGGGGTAGGTTAAGTAATATGAGGGTAAGGTAGAGGTAGAAGTAAAGTGGAGAAATTAGGAGGGATAATACACGATAAATACACAACAATATAAAAATAAAGATCAGAAGTAGAATTTGCTAGGGCAAGGATATGTGTATATCTATCTATCATCTATCTATCTATCTATCTATCTATCTATCTATCTATCTATCTATCTATCATCTATCATCTATCTATCTACATATCTATGTATAGGTCTATTTATCTATCTATAAACTATCTATATTTATTTATCTATATATGTGTATGTATCTGTATATGTATGTGTATATAAGTATATGTTTCTCTATATATAAATGTATGCATTTTAATTATAGCCTGGGGAGGGAAGGGAAGGGGAAATGGGGGAAAAAAGACAAAAATGCACAGCTGAGAAGAAAACTAATGAGGAAGCAAAGAAAAGACAGGCAGCTCTCAACATAATGTGCAGTACTTATTCTATAGACTTTCTTGAAATAGAAAATTTTTGCTATACAACTTGAATTCTATCATACCCTGTGCTGTGCATGTGATTTGCTTTTCTTCTTATTATGTATATAAGTTTCTTTCTTATGTTTATTTATTTATTTTTGGGTTTCGGCATTCATTTCCACAAAATTATAAGTTCCTGATTTTCTCATCTCTCCCCTCTCCAACCCCAAAAGACCATGCATTCTGATTACCCTTTCTCCCAATCTGCCCTCCCTTCTATCACAGCCCTCCCTTCCTTTCTCCCCATTTTCTCTCTTTTCTTGTAGGGCAAGATAGATTTCTATATCCTATTACCTATATTTATTATTTCCCACTTGAATGCAAAAACAGTTTTCAACCTTCTCTCCTAAAATTTTGAGTTCCAACTTTTTTCTCTTTCTCCCCACCCATTCTCACTGAGAAGGTAAACAATTCAATATAGGCTATATATATGTAGCTTTGCAAAAGACTTCCTTACTAGTCATGATATGTAAGAGTAACTATATTTCCCTCCATCCTATCCTGTCCCTATTCTCTATTTTGACCTTGTCCCTTCCCAAAAGTAATTACTTCTTCTTCCTATTTGCCCTCCCTTCTATGATCTCCCCACCCTGTTTATCCACTTCTCCCCTACTTTCTTGTAGTTAAAGATAGATTTTTATACCAAATTGAGTTTGTATGCTATTTCCTACTTAAGCCAAATGTGATGAGAGTAACCTTCACTTTTTCCCTCTCACCTCCCCACTTTCCCCCTCCATTGAAAATGCGTTTTTTGCCTCTTGTATGCAATATAGCTTGCCCCATTCCATTTCTTCCTTTCTCCTCCCAACATGTTCTTCTCTCACACTTTAATTTTATGTTTTTAGATACCATTCCTTCCTACTCAACTCACCCCTGTGCCTCTCTCTCTGTCTCTGTCTCTGTCTGTGTGTGTGTGTGCGTGCATGTGTGTGTGTGTGTGTGTGTGTGTGTGTGGTGTGTGTCTGTAATCCCCCCAACTACACAAATACTGAGAAAAGTTTCAAGAGTTACAAATATGATCTTTCCATTTAGGAATGGAAACAGTTCAACTTCAGTAAGTCCCTTAGGATTTCTTTTTCCTGATTACCTTTTCATGCTTTTCTTGATTCTTGTGTTTGAAAGTCAAATTTTCTATTCAGCTCTAGTCTTTTGATCAAGAATGCTTGAAAGTTCTCTATTTCATTGAATGACTATTTTTTTCCTCTGAAGTTTTACTGGGTAGGTGATTCTTGGTTTTCCTTTTAATTCCTTTGACTTCTGGAATATCATATTCCAAGCCCTTCAATTCCTTAATATAGAACCTGCTAAATCTTGTGCTATCCCGATTGTGTTTCCATAATATTCAAATTGTTTCTTTCTAGCTGCTTGCAATATTTCCTCCTTGACCTGGGAACTCTGGAATTTGACTATAATATTCCTAGGAATTTTTCTTTTTGGATATCTTTCAGGAAGTGATTAGTGGATTCTTTCAATATTTTTACCCTCTGGTTCTAGAATATCCGAACAATTTTCCTTGATAATTTCATGAAACATAATGTCTTGGCTCTTTTGTTGATCATGGCTTTCAGGTAGTCTCATAATTTGTAAATTGTCTCTCCTGGATGTATTTTCCAGGTCAGTTGTTTTTCCTATGAAATATTTCACATTGTCTTCTATTTTTTTCATTCTTTTGGTTTTGTTCTGTACTTGCTTAGTTTTTTATAAAGTCATTAGCTTCCATCTGCTCCATTCAAATTTTTAAAGCACTATTTTCTTCAGTGAGCTTTTGAACCTCCTTTTCCATTTATCTAATTCTTCTTTTTAAATCATTCTTCTCATTGGCTTTTTGGACCTTTTTTTGCTATATGAGTTAGTTTATTTCTAAGGGCATTATTTTCTTCAGCATTTTTTTGATTCTCCTTTAGCAATCTGTTGACTTACTTTTCATGTTTTTCCTGCATTGTTCTCATTTCCCTTCCCAATTTTTCCTTCACCTCTCTTACTTGATTTTCAAAATTCATTTTGAGATCTCCCAAGACTTGAGACCATTTCATGTTTATTTTGGAAGTTTGGGGTGAAGAGACCTTGACTTTTCTGTCTTCCTCTAATTGTATGCATTGTTCTTCCTCATCTGAGAGGATGGAAGAAAATATCTGTCCACCAAGAAAGTGGTGGTCATACTCTTATATTTTCCCCCTTTTTTGAGAATATTCCCTGATGGTTACTTGACTTTTTAGTCCTTTGTTAAGAGGAGGGCCCTGTAAATTCTCAGTTCCTCCAAGGTAACACAGTCAAGGTAGAGGAGTATACTCCCCTCTTGGCCTGCACTCTTTTCTGGGAGCTACTGCAAACTTTTCTGCCCAGAATCTGTGAGGAGATTTCCCTGTCCAGAATCTCCACAAGCTCCATCATATCAGCACTCTTCCTCATCCCAGGGCTGCCACTCATAGCTGAAATTCAGACCATAGGCTCAGTTCCCCCAGGGTCTTTACGCAGAGTGCTCCAAAAGGGCTGGCTGCTGCTGCTGCAGTGGCTGTTGCCAGTGGGTCCCGACCCTGTCTCTTCCTCATCCAGCTGAAAGAGCTTTCTCACTGACCTTTGAAGCTGTCTCTGGTGTTTGTGGATTGAGCAGTCTGGGGACTGCAGCTGCTGCTGGGGATCCACCCCTCAGGCCTGTTGTGATCCTGTCCCTGTGTGTGGTCAAGGCTGGGCTGTACTACGCTCTACTCCAGGTGTGATAGATCTTTCCCAATGGCCTTTGAGGCTGTCTTAGGATGGAAATCTCTTTCACTCTGTCATTTTGTGGCTTCTGCTTCTCCAGAGTTTGTTTGGAGTCATTTTTTACTGGTACTTTATGGGCTATGGGGGAGAGCTTTTACAAGTCCGTCCTTCTCCTCCATGATCTTGAAGTATTTAAGTTGCAGTATTTTAGTTTATATGATTCATGTTTCTTTTCTTAGTATGTATTTGTTTCATATGTATGTATATACAGTGTGTATACAGAAACATATATACATATATATACATATATGTATGTATGTATGTGCATATATAAACTTTGACTCCCATTTACTAAGCTGTCATACCCAAGAAATATCACTAGTTTTTAAATAATTTTTAATCCTAGAAATATCACTACTTGGCTTGATACCAATGACACTTAATACTGTATATGCATGTATATCTATCCATCCATCCATCTCTCTCCATATAACTGTATGTGCATTTATTTTTGTATATATTTTATATGTGCATACACTCATTTTTACACATGTATGCATGTGTGTTTATCAGCCTTACATCTCTATTTCTAGTGGCAAGCATACTGGAAAATTAGAAGGTACCCATAATTTGTGGAATGACTGAATAAATTATAATATATGAACATAATGAGTTATATTTTTGTAAAAAAAATGAAAAAGATTGTTTCTGAGGAAACTAGGAAAATATGCATGAATTGATTGATACTAAAGTGAACAGAACCAGGAAAACAATTTAAGCAATATGAACAAACAAATTTGAAAGATTTCAAACTCTGACCAATGCTGTAACCAACCATGATTCCACAGTACTGATGATTTAGCCACATCTATTCTTCAGAGTATCATATCTTCCTTCTATTCTATCACTTTCTAATCATATCATTCTATCCCTGTGCCCTATCAGGTTTCTTTCTCAGTCTCTATCATTTCAAGTTCAAAGGATCATAGATTAGAGGTGGAAAGAAACTCATAAATCATGTAGTTCAAGATATAACCTACAATTCATGTCTCATCTTCCTTTCACAATTCTCTTTCCTCATAGTTTCCCTTCACTATCCCTTAACACATAAACTTAGTTATTAAGTAAACTGTGGAAAACTCACCAATTTACTGTCTTAAAGAATAGATATATGTTCTTTTAACTCAAAATCCCATCTCTTCAAAGTAGTTGTACACATTACTGAGTTATATAGCCTCAGATTAAAACTGATGATCTTTAGGTCTAATACCATTATATTTTTTGCTTATGTGAAGCATGCTATTAAACACAAAATAGGTTTAAAATTAATCCATCTGAATATATGTGTTCAAAACCCTGAAATGGGAAATTGAAGGAGAAAGATGATAATGTCAATGATAAAAAGGTTCCATAAATACAAAAACAGTTTCCAGCAGAAGACTAGAAATAAAATGTGTGTCCACTGACTGAGAAAGATGGAACAAATTGTGGTATGTGAATGAAATGGAATATTTAGCTCCCTTAAAAGTGGTCAAAATGAACAATACAGAAAATCACGAGAAGACCCAAAGGAGGTGATCAGGAGTGAAATAATAGGCAATTACTATAACATAAAGGAAAACATTACAAAAAAACTAAACACTGACTTTTTAATGACTCTTCTCAGTCCTGGAGAAGAGATGAGATTGCACATCACCTTCTTATGCTTGCAAAGAGATGCATGTTGTTAAGGGTTTGTGTGGAAGTGTATATAGAATGTTATATTTATGAGCTTGCTTTGAAAGTTTGTTTTGCATAACTATTTTTATTTGTTACAGAAGTGAATTCTGAGGGTGGGGTGCAGTGCTAGCAGTTAAGGGGAAATAACTCTGGTTAAAAAAAAAGATATCAACAAAATTAAAATGAGAAAGGGGAGTTATCTCATGGAATTTCCAATGTAAAAACTTTCTAGGGGAGTGAGAAATGAGATTTGCATGCCTTTAGGACTCTTGATCAATGGGACAAACCTATAGTGTATATACATACACATGCTGCCATTCTCTTTGTTTGCCAATAGAGCCAAAAAGAAGAGAAAGTGCATGATTCACAGACCATGTCAAGAAAGTAAAATTTCCACTTATCATAACAAGACAAGAAAGGAAAATTAGACCCAAACCTTGCCCATATGTTCAGTGATAGAGAAAATTTTAAATATGCTCTCAAAAATGTGAAGTGAGGAGGAGGTCCTGAGAGCCATAGAAAGTGTGTTCCAAATGGCAAGGGGATAATATGAAAATGTGAAATGTGAAAATGAGTGTGGAGCACAGCCCTTCACTCCATTGACACTCTGTGAGATCCTGCAAGAGGGACATATGGAAACTCAAAACAGCCAGCAAGTGGGAACTTCTTAGCAGCAATCATGATACATGATACATGATACATGATGATTTTTAAAAATCCATACACCTCTAAAGAGCTTCCACATTCCAGGCATTCTGACCTAATGGTGGTTCCTTTTACATGACTTTTCATCTCTCACCTCCATGCCTTTGCATAGGTGGTCCACTATATGGTGTTCCTTATATTAGAACATTAGCACTTTGGAAGCAAGAGTTATCTTTATTTGTATTGTGTTTGTTTTGTTTTTTAGTTTCTTTGTATACTCAGGACTTTAGCACAGTGCCCAGCACATATTGAGTATTTAATGAATGTTTGCTGATAGATTATATATGTGTACGCTGTATCCCTGAAATAGAAAGCAAGCTCCTGAAAGATAGGGACTGTTTTCATTTTTGTCTTTTTGTTTCTTTGTAGTGTGTTGCACATCGTAGGTGCTTCCAAAATGTATTCTGAACTGAGACAGTGCCTGAGAGAAATAAAGTCACCTTATTTATCAGAGGATGGACAAAGAGGCTTTTGATTTTTCCACACACTGACCATGAACAGTGAGGAAGGGTACATGACAGTGCAAATTGGGTTGCTCCATACCGATAACAAATTCATTGCTTTCAGGAATTTAGTTGATGTCTCAGAAAAAAAAAAACAAAAAAACAAAAAAAAAAAACAAAAAACTGCACCTCTAAAATGAAATCTAATTGGAAGGAAAAGATGTTGAGTCATCTTGAAAAATATTTAATAAAAAAAAGGACATTAAAATAAATGCAGTGAGAGTTTTGTACATATTTTTTCATTAAAGGAAATATATTTTATTTACTATTATTCAATGAAATTTCACAAATATTTATTAAGCCCTATATGACACTGTGAAAATTCTTGTGACAGTAAAACAAAGATGAAATAGCCCTTGTTCTCAAGGAGCTTCTATTCTTCCCTGTTTACACATATACAAAGATAAATATAGAGCAAGGTAAATTAAAGGAGCACAGAATGCAACTGGGGGATAGAGGTAAGGAAAGAAAAGTCAAGGGAAGACTTCATGAAGAAAGCAGTGGAAGGAATTTTTTTGAGAAACAGGATACAACTTTCACGAATTCACAAAGGTGGGAGAGAAATCAGTTCTGGGAATGGACCATACTCAAGTCTAGATAGAATTTGGAAGGGGGGTGGAGTCAAGATGGCAGAGTAGAAAGATGCACGTTTACGAGCTCCGAACCCACAGCCCATAGAATTAATGTAAAAAGAGATCCCCATAAGTTCTGGATCACTGTAAGGTGTGCAGAAACAGAGTGGAAGAGATTTCCGTTCCAGAGAGCCCTGGAGAGCCATCCCCAGGGTCCGTCATGCCCTGGAAAGCGGACCCCACCCCAGCGCTGCCCTGGCCATGGCCCCAGAGAAGCTGATCCGAGCAGGCTTCAGGGACGGAACCTCCGGCGGCCGGAAAGGTCCCTCCACCCACAGAAGCTACAGGTCAGTGAGAGAGATGGCTGGGCTCCCCAAGAGGGGAGCGGGGTGTCTCCGTGACTTGGGCCCCCTCAGGAGGAAGCGGTGGCGGCAGAGGTGGGGGCGGTGGCGGAAGCAGCAGCTGCGGTGGCGGCCCGGGACTCCCCCAGCAGCAGGCAGGATCTTCATTCCTGAGAGTCTCTGCATAAAGCCCCTGAGGGAGCTGAGCCTGGGAGGCGGCCCTGTCCCCTCCCCAGCACCAGAACTAAAGCTCACATTGATTAGCAGCCGCTTGCCGCAGAAAGCCCATTTGAATCTCAGACCCCAAGCACTAGCTGGGCGGATCTAGGTGGGGGTGGACAGGAATCTCAGAAGTCAAGTAACTGGCTGGGAAAATGCCTAGAAAAGGGAAGAAAAATAAGACTGTAGAGAGTTTTTTCGAACAGATGCAAATGATCCCAACTTTCGGATCTGACGACGAGGACATATTCTTGCCATCAGGGAAAGACGTGGAGGGTGGGGCCTCAGTACCCCAGACATCCCAGGGGTATGTCGGGTGGGCTCAGGCCTTGGAAGATCTCAAAAAGGATTTTGAAAAGCAAGTTAGACAGGTGGAAGAAAAACTGGGAAGAGAAATGAGAGAGATGCAAGAAAAGTATGAAAAATGGGTCAATACCTTGGTAAAGGAGACCCAAAAAAATGCTGAAGAAAATAACACCTTGAAAAGTAGATAGAATTTAGAATTTGTGAAGATTGGAGAGGGCCCTAAATATGTTAAAACATTGTGTTTTATTCTATAAGTGATGGGGAGCTACTGAAGATCACTGCTTTGTTTGAGTCTTTGCATTTTTGTCATTTTCTTACTAGGTCAAATTCAGATTTTGGATTACAATAAGAACCAAATAGCCCAGTCATTTACAGTATTATTTCCATCTCATCCCTGAAGTCTGCTTCAGAGACATCTGATCCACTCTATCCCCCCAGGTCCTTCTCCTTTCTTCTAGATTTAGAGAACTAAGTATGTTAGCGCAATGAGATGGAAGGTACAGCAGAGGAAGGGATGGGGCACATCAAGGTCCTTTCTTCCTTTACCCTCCATCTCCCTCAGACATATTCTTTCTACTAGATTCCAAAAGTGGAGAAATGTTTCCCTAAATTCTTTACATTCCATTGGGCTTAGAATGCATGTTGAAACTGATATTGCATGCAAAATATTTCTATAGTTTAAAATATTTGGATCTCTTTGAGGTTTAAACAATCCCCCTAACAATGTTGATAGTGACACATTGTGATACCTTCTCTGTAGTATCTTTCTCTATGTCTTCACGGAAATGATCCTAAAAGGAACTAAGCAATCTGCTACTTTCAAATCTTTTCCAGAAATGTCCTTTATCTGCCTTGTACCTGCTGTAGAGACATTTGTTAAACTCTCAAGGTGAGCATTTACAGCTCAAAAATTGGCAACTGTTACAGATCAGGGCTTGTTTTATGCTTTTATTAGTTGTCAAGGTAAAGGAAAGGATGGAAAAATGCTAATAATGTAGATTACGCTTAAAAGTATATCCTGATGAAGTTTTTGCTGTTGTTGAGTTATTAATAAGCAATTGCTTAATCTTAAGAAAATGGTGGAACAAATCTTAGTTCAGATTAAACTTTATCCTGTGTACATTTTGGGGCTGGGTAGAGAAGGAGTTAGTTGTAGATCTTACAGAACTCTGTATTAAATAATTTTCAATAGGTGTGAATAAATAGATATGTATTATTTTCAAAAGGATCTTATCATTAATTTCAAAACATTTGTTTTATATGAAATTACAATTAAAATATCACAGTCAAGCAAAATATTCAAGAAAATTGTGATGAATCATTCTAAAAATAAATTTAAATATACTTAACTTCTATCCAGTGGAAAAAAATCTCCATGCCATTATCTTATATACCTAATGCTTTCACCTCTCATTTCATGGATATTTTCAGTATGGGTCATCATGATGTAATTATTTTCCTGAGATTGACAGCAACAGCCAATCTATTATAGATTTTCATGGCACGCTAATTTTCCATCTGTCCAGGATAGTTCTTTTCATGTGCCAATATTTAACAGGAGAGTTACAAAATTTAAAAACTAGCTCTACTTCTAATTGCAGGTCAACAAATTATTAATGTAGGTTTTTCACTATGGGAAGAGATGTGTGCCTTCATAAAAATCATTTTCATATTGGAACCAAAAGGGAAGAAAACAAAATGAAAAAGGACAGGTTATTGCAACTGTGTCCCTCAAATTCATAATCTTTTCTAAATAATCTAATTATGTTCCCAATTTTCTCTTTTCTCTTCTTATACCTGAAAACTCTGCTTTTCATTGGTTAAAATTTTCTTCAAGAAGACTTCACTTACTAAGTCTGTGTCCATATTATTTCAAAATAAATGCTCAGTGCACTGAAAATGTCACCCAAAGTGCTTATCTTTATGTGTGTGTGTATGTGTGTGTGTGTGTGTGTGTGGTCGCTTTTGGAGGGTGCAATATAAAGGTTGGAGGCAGTTTCAGTGAGTTTTAGTAGCAAATAATCATGACTGGCAGTTCTCTTTGTACTTAGTGCCAGTAATCATGAGGTACTTTCACTACATTAGACATTTTACAAAGTATAATATGTAAATTCACTCTCCCAACATTTATTTGGTGCATAATCATAGGTCTATGAGGGCATAGAGAGTTTTACAGAGTATGAATAGGAAACAAGGTCAAGAGGACATAGAGAGTGACATAAAAGTAGCAGCTATAGAAATCATATAAATTGTGGAAAATGAATAAACAATGAAGAATACTGTCACAGAAATGTAGAAAAAATATATATATATAGATATATATATGTATATATATATACATATATATAGCTGCATATATATACATATGTAAAATGTATATATGTGTGTGTATATATCTATATCTATGTATATCTATATCTGTATGATATTAGAGAGACATCACACCACCCAGCCCGTCAATAGGACCCTAGCGTCCCCAAGGCTCTCTTGGTGTCACTGTGACCTACCACACACACTGAGGTGGCAGAAAAGAGAACAAATTCAGAGCTCCAAAGATGGGAAGTATGATGGCAATCAAATTAGAATCTTTTGCTGTTTATGTTTTATTAAAAGCTCCTCTGATTAAATAATGTGATTAAAGAAGATGTTCCCCACCCATTGATGAGAATTGAGGGAAGCTTGATTAGGGGAGTTGTTTTGTAAGAGGGTCCCAAGTACCATTTTTTTTTCTATTGAGGCACTGGGTCAGAGGGTTATGCCCTGTAGCTCTGAAAAGTGTATAAGTACTCTCAGGGTGAGGTTTTACTTTGGGGCTTACTGACTGGAAGTGTTTCTTTGGTCAGAGAGACTGGAAAGCAGTTAAGAAGCTCTCTAGTTCCCCATCCTGCCCACCCCCCACCTAAAACCTAGAAGTTGGTGCTTCTGGTAACTATCTATCTATCTATCTATCTATCTATCTATCTATCTATCTATCTATCTATCTATATCTATCTATCTATCTATCTATCTATCTATCTATATATATATATATATATATATATATATATATATATATATATATATAATGGTCAGAAAGTTTTGGAAGCTCTGTCTGTTGACTTTTGGTGTCTCTGTCTTTTCTCTGATGTTCAAGGTGCTGACATTTTCCCCTGAACTAACTGAATGATACATGTGCAAGGTAATGCATGCCAGTGGTTGGATGCACCTGTAGTTCTGTTTATTCATCAGTGGAAATTCAAACAAAAATCTGGGTTCATCGTAGTTCCAATTTCTTTTTCATTCTGTGTCACAGACAACAATCCAGTATACATTGGAAAATGAACAAAAAATACGTAAGAAACAAGGAAAAAAACAAAAGACAAAAATGGATGCATTGAAATTATATGTAATTTTATAAATGGTGCAACAGTAATAAAGTTAAATAATTTAAGAAGTAAAAAAAATGAAGGTTATAAAAGAACCCTAAAAACTTGAAAACAAAATGGAGCTCATAGGATGAAAAGGAAATAAAGGATATAATATGACTCATATGTTCCATAGACACTGTTCGTAATAAGTGGGACAAAAGGAAATTTATGACACTTAGATACGGCACTCAAAGTGTTGTCTCTTACTTATGCTAAAGTACTTCATAGTCTTGTGTTTTCTCTGAGTCAATAGAAAAACATATTTCTATTAATGTCAATTAACAATAGACCCATAAATGTAGCACTAATATTGGACAAGGTAAATGTGGTGGTGCTCATTAGATAAATAACCAGCTGATGTGACAATTATCAAAACGAATGTTGGCAAGTGGCAACGCATCAGCACTTTTTTTTTCATTTATTAGAATGCTCTGAATACAGATTAGCTTCCTTAGCTTAATATTTCCTGGCTCATTAGCATTAAAATGAGAAGTGCAAGTTCTTGGGAACAACCTTTAAATTGTTTTCCTTACTTCAGCCTAAGTTCCAAAAGTATCTTCCAATATCCATGAAGTCACATTTTGTCATGTTCCATTCCTTCTCAAACTCTTCTTAATATGACCTTTGTCCTGGACTTTCCAACATTAATTTCACATAGGAAAACTGGAGGAACACATATAAAACATACAAACCTTTATTTAGTATTCTTCGTGAAAACTTTAAGCAGGTTCTTTGCCACCAACCTTCTAACTTAGGAGGTCTGTGCAATTCTTAGAGTCTTGAGCAATGGTGAGATCCACTGCCCACTATTCTCATGGGAGTGCCCCCAAATCTCTGATTCCCAGTTGGGAAAAGATCTACCTAAACCTTTCCTCAGATAAGGAAGATTTTCTGATATTGGCTCAAGGCACAAGAATTTCTAATTATTAGCAGTTCTAGAAATAATAGCTTTTGTTGGCTATGGAAATAAATTCCTATGAAATTCCATAGGATCCCCTGTCATAGACTGTCAATGATTTTGCATAAATGCACACATACATGTGCATATGAGTATATAATATACACATGTGTGCACATGTGTGAATACAATGCAACTTTATGGATGGTTTTTTCACACTAACAGAGAAAGAAAAATAAATAACAAGTTTCAATAAATCAGAAACATTTATTATGAACTTTCTATATATTAGGCATTAAGCTAAGCAATGGAAATACAAAAAAGAGGTAAAAATAGTCCATATGATCAAGGAGCTCACATGTTAATGCTTCTTACCTTATTTAGCTACTGGAGCAAAGAGACAGTGAAGGACATTTTGTGATGGCCATCTCATGATCTAGATTTAACTACATAAATTAACATAAACAGTAAATTCTCACATGAAGCATATTTTGGAAATAGAGAGTGAAAAAGGACAGAAAGGAAGCTCTGATAAAGAGAATGAAAGAACATGTGTGAGTGAGGCTACAATCAAAAGAAAAGGTACCAGATTTAGGATCATCTTTCTAATGTCAAGCCATGACATAAGGAATTTTACTGTGGAGTGGCCCTTTTCCTGTCACATAACAACATTTCTTAAATCACTAGGTTCATGTTAATATGTCTGATCAACAAGAGATCATTTTTTTCATTCAGCTGTTGAATTTTATATTTTAACAGTGAAAATTTTTGTAATAAAATCATAGATTTCTATAACATATTTCTTTCTCCCTCTCCCTCATTCTCATCTCTCCTCTTCATGGTAGAGTTGCTGTTTTTATTTTGTTGACTATCTTTTATTTTTGCTGAAATTCCCTGTTTTCCCACTCCTCTTCCTACAACATTAAAAAATTACAAATCCTGAAATAAATTTTAGTCACAACGAGAAATCAAAACTGAGACAAATAGAAAACCACTCTGGAAAGAGTGGAAAACTAAAATGTTTGATCCAAATAATAATAACCATATTATTGTTATTATTACTAATAAAAAGAGAGGGGGAACTTGATTTTGTTCTTTAAATAGTATCAAAGTCTAACATTGAGAAATCAGAAGATTATATCCAACCCTTTTGCTCAACATTATTTTTGTGCATGTTTTCACATGTGGTGGTTTTTTGTGTTCGTTGGCTTCAATTCCCATTTTTCTTTCCACCCTCTCATTCTCGGTAGTATTGCTTTGATTAGATGTCACTCTCCCATTTCACTTCCATGTCCCGTATACACAGTCAAAATATTTCCTCAAGGAGGCAAAGAAGTGGTGGACCACGGCAACACTTCATGATTGGCCTAGCAATCTTTGCCCGGCCAAATGGCTCATGTTGGAGAAATCCATATAATGGATTTAGAAGCCAAAGACCCTCTCCATTACAGTGCACCATAAGATGACTTCTTTCTCATTCATGAAGACAGGAAAATGCTGTTCTTTGCTCTGGTTGATGGAGTTTGACCTGGTTGAAATGGTCTCCATTTTGTTTGACTTTGCTATCCTGCTGTACTCTAAACACTGCTGAAGTTCCAGCTTATCATTCATGGTAGATGCCAGTTGACTGTTCATACTGGAAAAGTTACTCCAGAAGTAGTGAGCCCTGGCACTTGTTTGTCATCAATCATCATAGGGTTAGACTTCAGAAAATGCGAGATGTCCCCTTATATTACTGACCCCATGGCCACCACATTTTCAAAGAGCCAGAAGAAGAGGTGATTGATCATCACCCTCCATGGACTAGGTCTCATGCAGAAGGCAGTAGAACTTAAAGAAGAGCTGTCCAATGTCCTCAGAAAGATGTCTCCAAGCAGGATTGACAATAGAAAGGTCATTGCAGGGACTGTCTCAATTCATCAAATCATGGAAATCCTCATTCTTGTATGTTCTTCTGTGTGACATTGCAAATGCCCTGGAGGTACATGCTGTTCCCTTGGTGCCGCACCGTGCTCACAGTGATGGAGTCCTCACATACCTCTGAGGCAATGTAGTGGTCTACTTGGATCCCCAGGTCCTTTAACACCAACAGCCCTGTGGCAATTCCATGGAAAAGAGACAGCATCTTGATTGACTTCCGTTTCAGTTGTTTTTCCCACACAGGAGGACCTCTGGGCCCCCACAACAGATACTACAATATAACTGGTAGCTGCCATCATCTTACTTATAGGCACACTCCAGGAAGTAGTTCTTGCAGTTTTGGCATATTCCTCCAATGAAGAGGGTGTGTTCCAGGGTGATGTACAGGTTTCCACAGGAGATGCAGATGTCTTCAATATTCCTGCACTTCTGCTGCATGTTATATACCAGCAGCTCTCTTGTGCATTTGTCAGTTATCTCTGATTTTGGGCTTCTCTGCTGGGTACTTTTGGGGCTTTTTGTCTAGTGGAGGTGGGGCAGAGGTAGCAGCTTCAGGCTCTACTGGGCCCCACATGTCAGTGTAAGCTTTCTTGTAGGGATTTCTCTCTTTTGCTGGTGGCTCCAAGCCCTCGTGTCCAAGGGCTAGAAACCACCCAGAGCCCACTCAATCATTTGCTTGTTCTGCTCCTCCGTGACCTTGGCTGTGTCACTTTCATCATTCTCAGAGGAGGCCAGAAACAGCTTCCCTGCTTGACTGCTAGTCACCTGAAGGACCTCCTAGATGGCTTTCCAGCAAGTAGGCTACTTGTTTAATATGGCTTGGTGGAAACCACTGCAGAAGAAGGTCAGTGGCATCAATTTCTCAAATCAAACCACTAAGAACTTGCTATCTCCAAACCACATGCCCGATTGAGTGCCTTCAGCTGCCCAACTTTGGCCTGTCATCCACCAGGATAAAATGTGGATAAGCCACCAGAAGAAGCCCTGGAGTTTTCCACATACCAGTTCTTCAATAGCAAAGCCCTGGCCATCCTCATATTCAGGCTTATCATCAGCGAGCTTAGCATTATTCTTATCTCTAGGATCACTTCCCTTTGGCTCAGTGTGGTGGCCTCAGTGAGGGAAGCAGTATCAGTAGGTTGCTGTAAACCAGAAGGATTGGCCTGCTCCCCCTTTTGTGACTCTCTAGTCTCCTGGATTTCTCCTATAACATTCATCACTGTAATGACCTTGATTTTCTTCTCAGTCCATCATGCTAGATGCCACCTCTGTTTGGTCCAGCTCAGGTGTGAGACACTTGGCCCAGAAGCTCAGACTGTGGCCACTTGTCTTGGGGGAGTGTAAGGGGAGAGATGGTACTGGAGGCAGAGGGGTCCAAAAGGAGAGAGAGTTTGGGGAGCAGTATTTGAAATTTAAAAGAGTATTAAAGCACATGTAGGGAAAATGTATGTGTATATGTTTGTGTATAAAATATGTACACATATTAAAATATGTACAATGTGTGTATAAAATAAAAATATTTACACATTTATGTATACACACATGAATATGTTTCTATGTGTGTGAGATTAAAACACACATAAAATATGTACAATGTGTGTATAAAATAAAAATATTTACACATTTATGTATACACACATGAATATGTTTCTATGTGTGTGAGATTAAAACTGTAAAGTGATTTAAAGTTCTACTATAAACTAATAAGTTTCTATTTAAGTTTTTACCAGACTAGGAAAAGATAGAGTAATTACTATTTTTTTATGAAAGGACTCATTTAAATTGCACTGATTTTAAATCTCATTCTATATAGTTCAGTGCACTTGCTTGTATCAGCTGAAAGACTATATTTTGCTTCCTGGAGGTATAATATGCTTCCCTAAAAGACTATAATTTCTTTAATCTTTTCCCTGACCATTCCTTTTTCAGTCAGCTTCTAAACGTTATTTTTTTTTTTTACAAACACATAATGATATTTTAGTTTTAGCCTTCAGGAGCATTAGTCATGATTTCTGAAATTTAAAACTAAGTTATTTCAAGTATTCTTGAACTCAATCTATTGATTATAAATTAAACTGAAGAAGATATTCTACTAATAGTTTACTAAATAACTCATCAATATTTCTCTTTTAGATATAATGTTGGATTTTACCTTATGATAACACACATTGGGGAAAAGAAAACAATTTGAAAGTTGCCTTCTGGGATTTTCATTTATGTTCATCATAGCAGTCCTTGTACCTATGACAGTCTAGAGCAAAACGTTAGGAAGAATGATAATCTAGAGTCCACACATCGGGAAACATACATACATACATACATACATACATCATACATACATACATACATGCATATACAAATATGGACATAGAGCACCTCTCCCATGTTCCTCCTTGTCTTCATCAAGGAGGCTCTACCAAAAAGATTGTTCTTATGAAGGTGACTTGGAGTCAGAACTTATCTAATAGATCCATACTGTGGAAAGAAAAAATATTATAATCAATTGCAAATACTGTACTGTGCTGTGCCTATTACTTCAAATGAAAATCGTTTTGAATGGTACCTAAATGGTCATAGAATCCTGGATTTAGATATAGGGGAATTAAGTTTATTCAGTAGTGTACCTAATTTTATAGATGAGAAAACTGAGACCCAGACACATTAAGGCACTTATCTGGAGACATAAAGGGAGTAATTGGTAGACCCAGGATTTGAATTCAGATCCTATCCCCAAATTCAGGATTCTCTGAATATGTTTCTTCAAATTATTTATGTGAATTCACAAAACATAAAATCAAAATTATTTTTTAAATAAGTCAAGCATTTTTGACTACTCTATTATCTGAATTAAACCAACTGACTCATATTATTCACCTTTTTTTTACTTGTTTGTGCATGAAAGAGTGACAGACATAATATTCAATAGCACAAAGTATGAATTAATCTGATTGTTGTATTAAATAAATAATTTCAAAATTCAAATTTGGAGTTATGGGACAAAATAATACTTCATTAAAAAAAAAAAAACAACAACTCGGTATTGGTAGACCACAAATGGGATGAATCAGCAAAATATGGCACCTTAAAAGGTATGTAGCTTATATAAATAAAAATGTGATGCTCCTATTGTATGCTCTGCTACTTAAACTATATTTGAAATGTAGCTGGAGTACCAGGTTTCAGGAAGTAAAATAAAAATGTAATATCATCCAAAGAAGGTAACCTAGGGTGATGAAAGTGATTGAAATCATCCCATATGAGGATCAATGAAAGTCTATCAAGACACTTTCCCTAGAGAAAGACACATCAGGGACATGAGAGTTGTCTTGAAATATTTGAAAAACTAAAATGTAGAAGAAGGACTGAATTGTCATTTCTTTTTTGCCTCAGAGGACAGCATTTGTGGTGTGAAAACAGCAAAAAGGATGCAAATTTGACCTTGATATTTGGTGGAGGGTGTAGAAATTCCCAACAATTAGAGTTATTTTGAAGGGCAGTGGACTGCCTCAGGAGTTATTGATTTTCAGAGGGTTTCCAGTCAGAATTTTGAGCATAAAAAGCAACTGTTTCATTTTGGAAGAAAATTATAAAAAATGTTTATGTAGATCATGACTAAATTTCCGCAGTCCTTCCCACTATAAGTATTTGAACATAAATTAAACATAATTTGTCAGATTTTTCCCCTTCTTTGGTATAGGTTGGAGTAGATTGACCACTGAAACCCTATCCAACTAAAATAGATATTGTGAATCTGTAAGTTATTCAAACATATATAGCCTTAAAAGCATGGAGGAGCTCAATTTCTATAAAAGCATGAGACAGACATTTCTCAACATTGCACCAAAAATTTTCTTTTTTTCACCACCCCTTTCTCAACAGAGCTGGAAAAAGTGTGATAAAACTAAAAATCAAATAAGAACAAAAACTAATTTACAGAGAACCAGGAGTAACATTTTGAACTTGAAAATTTATCTAAAACATTTTCCAGCAGAAATGGAAATAAAAGTAATAAGTGGGAGTATTTTGAATGATACCACACATGTGGGCTGTTGCCCACATACATATGCATTTGGTTCTTCTTCCAACGCATCGGATTAGCATTGGCACTATTGAGCTCAAAGTTATAACTTGAGTGATATAGTTTTTTTTTCTTTCTGTTGCCCTGGAGAGGAGAGGATAATGTTCTTTGTAGTTAGTAGTCATTGTCTTCATAAAAATTAATCTTAAAGGGATGATATGGAGGATTTTCAGTTCAAGTATTAGTCTGAAAGATATTAATTGTCATAAAAATACCTGAAGAAAGTAGCCTTATCTAACTACTACGGTCAAATATTGATGCCATTAAAAAAGTCTCTATAAGCTATCTCGTCAGGAAAATTTTTTAGCCTATAACTAAGTTTATCACAAGTCATGAATCATAAGATTCATCCTTAAGAGATGGCCATAAAACTTACCAATATGAACAGAGGAATAAGGGTTGAGCTGTTTACTTTCAAGTATGTAGGATTTCAAGTAGGGGAACTTAGTGGTGATCTACACAGAAGTTTTTTTTTTTCTTCCATAATCAAGTAACTATTCTGTTTACTCAACATGCTGATTAGAAACCCTCTGAGAAGCAAAGATGAAAGGGCAAACCTGGAGTCCATGGACCACTAAAATGGTTTATGGATATGTTTAACAGTATTCTGTGAACTTTGATATGGAAAAAAAAATCTCCTGCATCAAACTATCTTTGAATAATTCAGCTTTCTTCAACTTTGTTGAAATTTCTCTCTAGTCTCAGTCAGCCCACCTAACTTCTTTAATAGGTTCTATGAAAATATAACTTTAATTGAAACGATGTTGCAAGGGCAGCTCTTCCATAGCAACAGTCTTATAAACAGAAGATATATTCCTGGGCAGCTAAAATGCAGACAAATTTAAAAATCTTTTAGAAGTTTAAAACTTTCTTCTTAAATATGTAGTGATGACAAGATCATGTCATAGGAGATCATCATGTGTGTCCTATACTGGGATGAGCTATATTGTACAGTGCTTCCTTACATACGTAGTTAACTTATGGAGATTTGACTCAACTCATCAGAGAGACACTCTGTTACTTTAATTGGTGCTAGGGGGACAATTGAAGATTTGCACTTGATCTGATGCATATGAAGAAAGAATGGGGAGATCAGGGTCATGTTGGAAGAGTAAGAAGTAAATAACCATAACCCTCCTATATTCACCTCAAAACAACCATAAAATAGAGCCTCAAAATAAATCATTTAACATCAGAACCAGCAAAAAGACAGGGTGAAACAATCTTTTAGCCCAAGAAATTTGAAAGATTGGCAAGAAAGAGCTGTATCAGTTGGGTAAAGGGGAATGCAGTCCAGGAAAGGAAGAATCCCACTAAGCCAGCCCCAATCTCCATTTCAGAAAACCAGTGAGAGATCTTGAGTTGAGTGCAGTGGAGCAGCCAGATTCCAATAGCAGGGCAGCCATGTGCTTCAAAATAGCCAGGGGAATGGGCAGACTCCAACTTAAAGAACCTCCACATGCTTCAGTACAGCACTACACAAACAGGTAACCTATAGCAACTGACGAACATGTGTTCCTGATAAGCCACAGGGAAAAGTAGAAATATCCCACTGACCTCACCACACACTAACTCCAGGATCTTGGCTCAGCACTAGGTAAGCTGCTAGACCTCTACAGATTCCAGCACGCACCCTGTCACTAGACCCCCTTACTTCAGTGTCAGATATAAGGATCCCCTGTAAACCTCAGGGCAATGCAGCACCAGGGCCTGTAGCCCCTGGAACAAGAAGTCTGAGACAGTGCCCCTTGTATCCTGGGAGCAGAGTTCATTCTTTAACAAAGCAAGCAAAAAGACCAAAAATGAGCAGTAGAAAGCAGCAACAACAAAAAAGAATGTGACCATACAACTTTATTGTAGTGAGAGGGAAGATGAAGATACAAACTCAGAAGAGGAAAACAATACCAAAACACCTATGGACAAAATCTCAAAGAAAAATGAGAAGTGATCTCAAGCTGAGAAAGAACTCATGGAAGAGCTCAAAAAGGAGCAAAAAACAATCATTTGAGAAAGGTAGAAGAAAATAGGGAAAAGAAATGAGAATGATGCCAGAGAATTATTTTAAAAAGTCTACCGTTTGGAAAAAGAAAACAATTGCTTAAAAGTAGAATTGGTGAAAGGAAGAAAAAGATAAATAAAATACATTGAAGAAAACAATTCTTTAAAGAGTACAATTGGCCAAATGGAAAAGGAAGTACAAAAGCTAAGTGAGGAAAATAACTCTTTAAATGTTTGAATTGTGTGACTGAAAACTAATGACTCTATAAGACATCAGGAATCAATTAAACAAATTGAAAATAATAAAAGAAAATTGGATAAGATGCAAAATAACTCAAGGGAAAAAACAACTGACCTAGAAAATAGAGTCAGGAGAAACAATGTCAGAATCATAGGAATAGCTGA
This sequence comes from Bettongia penicillata ogilbyi, assembly GCA_023548195.1. Lineage (NCBI taxonomy): Eukaryota > Metazoa > Chordata > Mammalia > Diprotodontia > Potoroidae > Bettongia > Bettongia penicillata. The sequence goes on along the minus strand of JAJHZJ010000470.1, from coordinate 8,371,677 downwards.
AAGTTATAATCAAAAGGAGGATCTGGTCAGCATCTTTCAAGAAATTATAAAGGAAAGCTGCATTGATATTGTGGAACCAGAGGGCAAAATAGGCATTAAAATAATCTTCCAATCACCTCAGGAAAGAAATCTCAAAATAAAAACTCCAAGGAATATCATATCCAAATTATAGAGCAGGTGAAGGAAAAAATATACTCTAAGTGGCCAGATGGAAGCAATTCCAGTATCACGGAGCCACAACCAGTATTACACAGGAATTGGTAGCTGCAGCATTAAAGAAGAGGGAGTCATGGAACATGATATTCTTCAATTCGAAAGAACTTGGACTACAACCAAGAATCATGTATCTGGAAAAATTAAGCATAGTACAACAAGGGAAAAAATGACTTCAGTGAAATCAAAGGATTTCAAGCTTTTATAACGAGAAGACCAGGATTGAAACAAATTTTGAACTCCAACATCAAGAATGAAGAGACACCTAAAAAAATTAAAAAAGAGAAAAGAAAACACAAGAGATTTAATGAAGCTGAACTGCTTACATCTCTGTATGAAAAGATGATACTTGTAATTGTAAAGAAAGATTGTACTACTAATAGTGCAGGTAGAAGTATTACGCATAGATAGAGGGTAGAGCTATAAGATGAACTTAAGGGAATGACATAAAATATAATTAAGAAATGAGAAAGACAAGTACACTGGATAGAAAAGGAAGAGGGAATTAGAGTGGGGTAAATTTTTTCACATGAAGAGGCTTAAAAAATTTATTATAGTGAAGGAAAAGATGGGAGAGTGGGAAATAAGTATTGTTTGAACTTAATTTTCATCAGTTTTGGTTCAAAGAAGGAATAATGTGCACAATCAGTTGAATATAGAAATCTATATTACTCAACAAGAAAGTAGGAGGGGAGGAGCATAAGTAAATGTTTTGTTTTTGGAAGAGAAGGCAGATCTAGGCAGGCAATAGAAAGAAGCAAAACATTGTTGAGGAGAGAAAGGGTAAACAAAGAGAGATGACAAATAGGAAAAAATAAGATGGAGGAAATATACAGTAATCATAATTTTGAATATGAATGGGTGAATTTTCTTATAAAATGAAAGCAGACAGTAGAGTGGAACAACAATAAGAATCCTATAACATGTTTACAGGAAGCACACTTAAAGCAGAGAAGACGCACACAGAGTAAAGATAAAGGGGTGGAGGAGAAGCTATTATGCTTCAGCAGAAATTAATAAAGCAGGAGCAACAATCTGATTGCAGACAAAACAAAAGCAAAAATAGACCAAATTAAAAGAGATAAGGAAGGAAATTACATCTTGCCACATAGGCAATGAAGCAAGAGCAACAGTAAACATATGTGCACCAAGTGGTATAACATACAAATTCTGTAAATAAGTCAAGTGAATTACACATTGAAGATGTAAGAAGAGATAGAGAACATAGATAATTTTGATTTATTAATTTTTTAAAAGCTTTTTGCACAAACAAAACCAATGCAACCAATGTAGAAGGAAAGCTGGGAAACAACCTTTTCAGCAAGTGTCTGTTAAAGACTTCATTTCTCAAATATATAGAAAAGCAAGTCAAATTTTTAAGAATGCAAACCATTCCCCAACTGATAAATGGTCAAAAGATATGAAAAAGTAGTTTTCAGATAAAGAAATTAAAGCTATATAGATGTAGATATAGAAAAGTATATCGATATAGATAAAGATAGGCATATAAATATATCTAACTATATCCATATCTATCTATACACACATATGTATATATATATGTATATGCATATATTCATATTCTTAGGGTGAAATTCTCTAAATCACTTTTGATCAGAGAACTGCAAGCTAAAACAACTCTGAAGTCCTCATGCCCATCAGATTGGGAAATAGGACAGAAAAGGAAAATGATAAATGGAGAGGATGTGGGAGTTGTATACTATTCCAATCATTTTACAAAGCAATTTGGCACTATGCCCAAAGGCATAAAAAGCTGTGCATATACATTATTCCGGCAACATCACTACTAGGTCTTTATCCCAAAGAGAACACAAAAAAGGAAAAAGGACCTACATGTACAAAACCCTTTATAACAACCCTTTTTGTGGTTCAAAATATTGGGAATTCAGGGGATGCCCATCACCTGGGGAATGACTAAACAATCTGTGGTTTATTAATGTGATGAAATGCTATTTTGCAATTAGAAATGATGGACAGGCAGATTTCAGAAAAGAACTGGAAGATCTTTATGAAATGATGCAAATTGAAAAGAGAAGAATCAGGAAAACTTTGTTCACAGTATCAGAAACATTATGTGTTTATTGACTATGAATGATTCAGTTCTCTTCTCAGCAACACAATGATCCAATACAAATACAAAGGATTCACAAAGAAAATGCTATCCACATCCAGATAAAGAATTGATGGACTCTAAATGCTGATTCCAGCATTTTTAACTTATTTTCTTCTTTTTCATTGTTTCTCTTTTAATCTATTTCTTCTTTTTCAATTCTAATATGGAAATGTGTTTTACAATGATAGTACATGCATAAATATATCAAATTGTCTCCCATTTTAAGTTGACAGGAAGGGAGGGAGGAATTGAGGGAGAAACATTTGGAACTCAAACTCTTGTAAAAATGAATGCTAAAAAATGTCTTGATATGTAATTGGAGAAAAATAAAATATCATTTTGAAAAAAAATCTGGCGTGATCAAAAACTGCTGAACATAGATGAGTCATTGAGGCTAGTGAAAGTTTCTAGCTCAGGGATGAAAACTAAATGTGAATAAGTGAGGTCTTCATGCAAGCTACAGAAGGTGTTTGCAGGAGCACAAAAAAAAATCTAATGATATCCTGGAAGGGTGTTGGGAACAAAAAATAACTCCTTACTTTTTAGCAGTTCCCTAGTTTCCAGTTTAATATATAGCTAAAAGGAAAAATAAAATTGATTTAGAACTAGAAGAACTTCAGAAGTTATTAATTACAACCTCTCCATTTTACAAATGAGAAACTGAGGCCCTGAGAAGTTATATGTTCATACAAGTTGTAAGTAGCAGAACCAGATTTGGAACCTAATTCTTCTAACTCAAAAATCCTAAAAACACTTATAAATAAAATAGTATATTGTCTACAAATGTTAAAAATACATGCATTAAAAGAGTGATAGGAGAGTGTGAAATCTCAGTACAACAGTGCAATCTATGGAAACAAAAGAGTCATTCTATCCTTTCCATATATATATATATTCATTCAATGTATGCATCCCTGAAACGTGCACTACCAAGGTAAGTGACTTTATCCACAGCATTCAAAACTTCTCCATTTGTTGTAACCAATGGTTCCACATATGGATGGTGTGGTGGTAGTTCATGGGCCACCTGTGTTTTTTTTGGTGTTAATTATTAGACCAAAATTAGCACAGGCAGCAGAGAATTGATTCATACTTTGTTGCATCTCAGCTTCAGAGGCTGCATTGAGTGCACGATTATCTGCAAACAGAAAGTCATGCACCAACACTCCCTCCACTTTGGTCTTGGCTTGTAACCTTTTCAAATTGAAGAACTTACCCTCAGTACGGTAACAAACCTTGATATCGTATTCATCGTCATTGAAAGCATTTGTCACCATGGCTGAAAATCATGCAAAAAAGCACGAGAGCAAACACAAAGCCCTGTTTCACTCCATGATAACTAAGAAGGCACGAGAGCTTTGTCCATTATCCAGAACCTGGGCAAACACACTGTCATGAAACTGACATACAATATTTATGAACTTCTCTGGGCAACCAAATTTTAACACAATTTTCCATAAACCTTCACGACTAATAGTGTCAAAGGCCTTGGTCAGATTTACAAACGCTGTGTATAGACTAATGTTCTGCTACTGGCATTTCTCCTGGAATGGTTGGGCAGCAAACACCATATCTATTGTTCCTCGGCCCTTTCTGAAGCCACAGTGGCTCTCAAGTAGATGCCCATCTTTCAGGTGAAGGATCAGCCTATTAAGGAGGACTCTAGCACAACTTTTACTAGCAATGACTAAGAGAGAGATCTCCTGTGATTGTCACAGGACAATCTATCCCTTTACCATATAGAGATGGACAATGGAGGCATCCTTGAATTCCTGGGAGATAACCCCCTCTTGCCATATAACCTGGAAAATTTCAGTCAGCTTTTATATGAGCAATGAGGTTGATGCACACATTGCCAGAGCTAGCTTAGTGTTTGGAAGGCTCTGACAAAAGGCTTGGGAGAGAAGAGGTATTAGATTGACTATCAAACTGAAGATCTACAGAGCTGCTGTGCTGACCTCATTATTATATGCTTGTAAAACATGGACAGTCTGCCAGCACCATGCCAGGAAACTGAATCGCTTCCATTTGAACTGTCTTAGGAAGATTCTGAGGATCATCTGGCAGGATAGGGTACCAGACACTGAAGTCCTTGCTCGAGCTAAACTGCCAAGTATTCAAACTATGCTTCAGAGTGCAACTCTGATGGGCTGGCCACATTGTGGGCTTGCCACAAAGACTATTTTACGGAGAACTTGCATGGGCAGGCAATCAAATGGTGGCCAGAAAAAGCGATACAAGGACACTCTCAAGTTCTCTCAAAAGAACTTTGAATATGACTGTGCAACATGGGAGACACTGGCAGAGGACTGCTCAGCATGGTGTGACCACATATGAAAAGCTGCTAGGCTCCAGAATTGAGATAGCACAAAGTAAACGCAGGATGCTCAAATTTGGAATATTCACCCCAAATATTCATACAGACTACCTGTGGTAGAGTATTCTGAGCTCCTGTTGGTCTGATCAGCCACAGTCGGACACACCAAAATTTCACTTTACAATAGTGATGTCATTTTGTCCTCTTCAAAGACAAAGGACAACAACCAACCCATATATATTGCAAATACTGTATATATGTATATATTATGTATGTGTATATATACTGTATATGTTCTCATGCAAAAAATATATATGTGTATATTGTATATATCACATTATGTATTATATATGTATATTTTATATGTGTATATTGCATACATATATATGTGTATAATATATTGTGTACATACGTACATATGTGTGCACAAAGACGTGCACTCACACATATGTCCACATTGTTTGTGGGCTGCACTTTGTCAAATCTCAGAATTTAGTGCAAAAATGTGCAAATCTGATTTCAAACCAAGAAAATGTATAGTTTTGGTTCAGGGATTGTAAGAAGGGATTTAAACCAGCCAACGGATGTGAGCAGTTATCCAGTCCACCAGTCAGAGGTCTATTCATGCTGAAAAAAGTCTCTAAATAGAGGAGAGTTGCCTAATGTCCATAAAAAACTAATCTAAGACAGAAATTAACAGGAAGAAATAGGAATATTGAAAATGTCTTTGCTGACTAGATGACTTGTAGATGCACTTTTATGATCTTTTGCTCTGTTTCTCCATCATTCAATTTTATGAAACTCTTTTTTATTTGTCTTTTGAATGCAAGAGAATCATTGCAGCTATCTCATTAGATAACAGAAGTTTTAAATCCTTGGGATGGGAGGTAAGTGATAACACATTTTTTATCCAATAATTCTTTAGTCAATGTGCATGTTAGTGAAGTGGGAAATGGAAGAGCTTTCAGTATCTTTCTCCTTTTTGAAAATTCTTGCACCTAGAGTTTATACTAGTGATGTAAGTGTTTAAAATTAATAATTTCAGTATTTAGAATAGCAAACATGGTATGTAAAACCTAAGTAGCATAAATAACATGATGTATATTCCTGAAACAACTTTGCATTTCATAATGTGAAAATAATACAGAAAGTAATAAAGATGAATTCAGTTAAGTGAGAGAGAGAACCAATCGCTACAAGGGTTTGAGAGGTAAAATCACAAATCTAGAAGGATCATTAGGGATTTTATAGTCTAATTCATAGAAATTGGAACACTTTGATCTTTCTTTTCCTCCTCATAGGCATCAACCAGGGAGTTTGCTAAAGAATGTGTGTTAAAATTAATTATCTGAAATGGGAAAAAAAAAGTCCAAATTTATGAATAAATACTGATATAATAATAATGGTGGACAGATTACCATTAAATCAAGTTAACCAATTCCTCAGTAATTAGTGACAAAGGAGTAATTTACACAGTTCATTTTATAATTAAAAAACTGGGGAGGGGGATTATAGTATTTTTTTGTATATTATTCACTTGTACAATACAGGTCATCTAATCAGTTCACTTCTCCCAGGCTTTTTTAACCCAAATTCTTACTGTTGGCAGCACTTAACTGTCAAAATGTCAGAAGAAGAGAAACTTAACCTTAGGTCTGAAATTCAAACCTCTTTCTCCATTCCAGAAAAGGAAATAGCCTTTTAAAAGAGTTTTGTAATCCTATGATTATGTCATTCCTACAAAAATACATTCTTACTGTAAATTATCTGCTATTTAATGATAAGATCTCATCATTCTATCTATTCAATAAGTGTACAGGTGACCTAGACTTAAGAGAACTGTATTAGTTTGGCTTAGCTGTTAGGCCTACCTTTTCCTAAAGAAGGAAGCTTAATTCTACAATCAAAGAAATAATAAATCAAAATAATCAATACTAACTGATTTAAAGGAAATTCATCTTCATGTGGTTAGAAGAAGGTCATACCAGGATTATTCATCATTCTCAATGGATGAACATGGTGTGACTTGTAGAGGGAACTTCATATATTAAGTTTCTCTCCTTATGGATTTTCCACCTTGGGAATAAGTCCTTATTGTCTCGTTATTTACAGTTTTGCTTATTTCAAAACAAACATTTCTTTTGGAAGTGACTAGACTGTTTATATGGACTGTGATGGTTTATAGCATAGACCACAAAACTCAGTCCTCAATTATGTGTAATACATTGTTTTATTTGTTTTGTTTTCATATATATGAATCTTGTTTCCCTAAGCTTATTTATGAACTTCTTGAAGGCAGGGAACATGCTGCATATTTCTTTTCTATACCTGAAGAGCTAGCATAGAATTGAGCTCATAGTCATTCGATGGTTTTCATTTCCATATGTTCATTGCCTAAATCCATATCAGATTGGTTACTCTTGATGAAATGTAGACTCTTAATGCAATGGAAAGACTAAAATATCTAATTTGGTGATAAAAATGAATCCAATTGACCATGATTAGCAAATGCCCTTTTGCTAATTATGATGAAAACAATGAATTGTACTCGATCTTTGCCTCTAACCTTAGCACTGCTTTCCTACTTTTAGAAAGGTAATCTAATAAGCTTAACATAATTATGATTTTGATAATAGTAATCGATCAATGAATTCATAGGTCAATTAGAGCAATTTTAAAGTCAAAGAACATGAGTAGTTATAAAGAGAAGAATTGCAAACTGTCAGGGTCCATATGAAAGATGCTATAGGACACTAATAACAGGAGATATGAAAAAAAATGCAAGTAAATCTGAGGATACATTTCACATCTTTCAAAGTGGCAAAGATGAGAAAAGATGGAAATAGTCGATGTTGAAGGGACTTTAGGAAGACAGGCATGCTAATAAGCTGTTAGTATGTCTGTGAATTATTCCAACTCTTCTAGAAAAAAATGATTTGGGATTATTTGAGAAAAGGCCTAAACAATTCATATCCTTTGTCTTGATGATTGAGGTCAAATACAGAAACAAAATTTACATATGTAGAAAAATAATGGGAGAAGAAATTTTTCATGGTTGAAGAAAAGAAAGCAAAACAAAAAAAGTAATTGCTCTTCAACTGGTCAAGAGCTGGATATGTTTTTGGGAAATTACTAGAATATTAGACAAATTCAGAACAACATAGGAAGACATATATGAAATAATGGAGAATGAAGTCAATTGAACCAGGAATACAGAATATGAAATGGCTACCACCACATACATGAAAACAATATTTAAAAGCATTATATTGATGAAACTTTGTGCTAAAAAATTGATGATGAAGAGGTCTATAGATATGATATATATCTATAGATATGGTATATAATATAAGATAAATGCACTGTGGTTGTAGATTTACTTCAAAGTTTCTATTTTTTTGTCACAAAGCAGGGTCCAATGTGGGGAAAATGGTCAGACAATAGTGGGAAAGACAAGGTATCAATATTTTTTCATTAAATTGTCAAAATGCATTGTACATATTTAAGTATATTAGAAATTAGACACCAGACTGATAGACCTAGAAACAGAGAAATGACATCTCATCTCTGCTGAAAAAATGACCAAGTTATGCTTTTCCAATTCCCTAACTGTGGTTTCAGAGGATTGAAGGGCAGTTGCAAGGTTATGTTATCATCACCCACATTCTGTGCCGTTGCCTTAGAAATATCTGGGCTCTCTAGGAAAACTTAATTTCCAGTTTATTCATTCACTGTGATGGATTTTCTTTGGACTTTGAGCTTCCCATGGGCTGTCAATTAGTGTCCTGAAGAAACAGGTTTGTAAGCTTCTCAAGATCTTCAGCACTTACCATGGGGCATATGCCACCTGCACCCCACCTATTGTGACTACTTCTTTCATCAAAACAAAGATTTAATGTGTTGATTTGTATAAGAAACACTTTCTTTTTTATTCAAAATATTGATACTTAGGAGGAAACATATGAACTTGTCCATACCTGAGACTGTCAAATATTTACAGCTGAATTTGGGTCTTCTCAGTTCTTAAGATTCAATACAACACTAGGGAATACTTACCAAAATATCATCAACTGAAACTTTTTTTTTTACTTACCAGGTTGACACTTATTCCAACTAAATTTTCATTTTCTAAGGTATTTAGGACTCTCAAGTCTATCTGAAATGTGTCTGCCTTTGGCTTTGCCTGAGGCAGGTTGTGTTTTTGTTGATACACTGAGCATTGTTCTTTCCCCATCAGTTCCTCACTGGTGACTTATTAAGGTACCTCTTTCAGTTCAAAGTTTTATGCTTTCTCCTTTGTTAGAAAGTAGGGAGCCCCTTGTAGACTAGTATATTCCGTAAAACAAAATGAAGTGATATTCCTTTCAGAAACAGTTTCAAATAAGACATAAAAACTGCATTTATTTATTTATCTTTTTTTCAGTACAGCATAATATATCAGTCAAGTTAAATATTGCATGATAATTTGTTTAGGCATATTGTACAGGATACTTTTTCTTGTACCAATATATGTTAAACTAGATGGCTGCTAAAGTCTTCCCATTTCTAAGATTCTGAGAAATATCATCTGGGGAAGTTTGTAATTATCTTCTTTATCCTATGTATATGCCCCACTGAACATGACAGAGAAAATATACCCCCTAGTTAAATGCAATATTAATGTCCCATCAAATAGTCATTAACTCATATTCTCATTCCCTCTCCTTGTCTCCTTTCCTCATCCCCCTCCCTCCCACTTCTTATTTTTCCCTATTTGCCCCTTCTCAATTGTTTCACTATCTATGACATTCGCAGATATTCCATTCATCCATTTATCTGTCTGTCTGTCTATCTATCTATCTATCTATCTATCTATCTATCTATCTATCTATCTATCTATCTGTCTGTCTGTCTGTCTGTCTGTCTGTCTGTCTGTCTGTCTGTCTGCCTGCCTGCCTGCCTGCCTGTCTATCTGTCTATCTATCTATCTATCTATCTATCTATCTATCTATCTATCTATCTATCTATCTATCTGTCTATCTGTCTATCTATCTATCTGTCTGTCTGTCTGTCTGTCTATCTATCTATCTGTCTATCTGTCTGTCTATCTCCAGCCTTTTCATTTAATAGTTTACCATATTCTTTACCTCTTACCAATGAATTTCACTCCTCTCCACAGCATGTTCCTCTAATTGGCTCCTCTTAGAATGTGCATGGTAAAGAAGCTTTGCCAAGAAAACCACAAACGGGGTTGTACGAAGTTAGATAAAACTTGAAAACCACTCAACACCAACCGAGCCATCCATGTTTTCATTTCTCTCAGGACTTTGCTTCTGACTCTAAGGACGTTAGTCACCATACTGACTTTCAAGTATTCTCTCTGGCCTCCTCCCCTTTTACATATTGATTTTTATGTACTCCTTCATTAGAACATAAGCTCCTTGAGGGCAAAGACTATGTTTCTCTCTCTCCCCTCCTTCCTTCCTTCCTTCCTTCCTTCCTTCCTTCCTTCCTTCCTTCCTTCCTTCCTTCCTTCCTTCCTTCCTGCCTGCCTTCCTTCCTGCCTTCCTGCCTTTCTTCCTGCCATCCTTTTTTCCTTCCTTCCTTCCTTTCTTTAATTCTTTCTTGTGTTTTTATTTTCTGCACTCAGTAGAATAGTAATAAAATATTTTCTAACTTTCACCATATAATACACACATATATACATACACACATACACATTTATAGTGTGTAATAATGTTTTGATATGACCTTTAACTATGAAGAGATTTCTAAGTGGAAAAACAGAACTGTTTTTTTCATCCCAGTAATACAAAACTTTTAGAGTTGTGAAACTTTCCTTCATGAATTTGCCATATTGTTCATAATAACTTGTTTAAATAGAACAGATTGGGGTTATTTTAATTGTATACCATATCTTTTTTTCTTCCATTTTTAGGTGTTGTTTTTAAAAATTGTTTTCTACTAATTCTGATCTTGGTTCAAGCAAGTTAGCCCTCTGATTTGGAAAGAGAGGAAATGTGTTTAAATTTCAACTTTGCAAGGTCACAAATAAAGATGATATTTGAACTGATTTTTAGTTCTCTATTCTGAAATTCTAGAAATTTTATGAAAATTTGATTTCTAGATATTGAAATTCAATGACGCTACTTCTTTTTATCCACTGCACAAATGGACTGAGCTTGAAACAAGGACATCTGTCTATGAGGAATACTTTTATGTTCACAAGAATTGGTTTGCTAGATAGATAAATAGACAGATAGACAGATAGACAGATAGACAGATAGATAGATAGATAGATAGATAGATAGATAGATAGATAGATAGATAGATAGGTAGATACAGATGTATATAGATATAGATAGATAAATAGTTTTAACCTATAGTTTCATATTTTAATAAACTGAGAACTCTTACAAAATAATTCTTTAGAGTCATTAAACAGGGTTCTAAACTCAGTTTCTGATACGTATGTATATAGTTTTTTAATGTATATATAAGTGTATATATATACACATATATATAGTTATATATGTATATATACTACCATAGACAGCTATTCCCATTATCAAGGTTAAACATTTTGCCAGTGATTTTTTTTCCCTTTCATTTGATTTTTATTTCATTTTTTTTGTAAATAGAATGCAAACAAAAATTTTAACATCCTTTTTAAAATTAAAAAAAATGCATTCCAAATTCTCTCTCCCTCCCTTTCCTCTTTTCAGCCTCTGAAAAGGGAAGAAATTATATATATATATATATTATATATAAAATGTATATATAAAATGTATATAGAGTCAAACCAACCATTGCCATACTAGTCATGTTGAAAAAAAAAAAGACCAAAAACCCCCAAGAATTTTAAAGCAAGTTTAAAAAAATTCCTTAATTTGCATTCACCTGTCATCAATCCTTTCTCTGGAGGTAGACAGCAAATTTCATCCTGAATATTTCAGAATTGTTTTGAACCACTGTATTTCTGAGAATAGCCAAATTATTTCATAGATCTTCACTGAACAATATTGCTCTTATTGTATACAATTTTCTCCTGCTTTTGCTCATTTCATTTTGCATTAGTTGATGTAAGTCTCCTCAGGTTTCTCTGAAAGTATCCTGCTCATTATTTCCTATAGAACAACAGTATTCCATCACAAATGTATATCACAACTTGCTCAGTCATTCCCCAATTGATGGACATCCCTTCAATTTCCAAATATTTGGCATGATGAAAAGAGCTGCTACAAATATATTTATACTTATACCTCCATTTTCATTAGGGTATGCACAGTTTTATAGCCCTGTAGCCATTATTCCAAATAATTTTTCAGAATGTCAGTTTGCATCTCCAACAACAATGTATTATTTTTCCACACTCCCTCCAAGGTTTGTCATTTTCCCTTTCTGTTGTATTAGCCAATGTGATATGTTTGAGATAGTACTTCAGAGTTTTTTTAATTTGCATTTCAGTAGTCAATAGTCATTTAGAACATTTTGTCATATGGCTATAAGATAGCTTTGATTTCTTCTGAAAACTGCCTGTTCATACCCTTTCACTATCAATTGGGGAATGATTCATATTCACATAAATTTACCTCAGGTCTCCATACATTTTTTTAAAAAATGAGTCATTTATCAGAGTTGCTATAAAATTTTCCCAGTTTTCTGCTTCCCTTCAAATTTTGAATTCATTGGTTTTGTTTGTATAAAAACTTTTTAATTTGCCATAAACAAAACTATCCATTTTGCATCCTATAATTTTTTCAATATTTTATTTGCTCATAAATTCATTTTATCTATAAATCTGAGAGAAAATATTCCATGTTCCCCTAATTCACTTGTACTATCACCGGTAATGTCTATATCATATGTCTATTTTGATTTTATCTCAGTTTAGAATGTGAGATATTGGTTTATACATACATTATACAAAAATGCTTTTCAGTTTTCTCACTATTTTTTTTTTGTTAAACAGTGATGTTCTAAAATCTTTGATGATTTGTTAAACTTTTTGGGTTTAATAAATACTGAATTACTATGGACATTTAATACTTTGTATTGTGTACCTAATCTATTCCACTGATCCATCACTCTATTTCTTAACCATTACTGGGTTGTTTTGATTCTTACCGGTTTTCAATCCAGTCTGAGAGCTGGTTTTCCTAAGCCCCCTTCCTTCACATTTTTTATTTCATTAATTCCCTTCATATTCTTCAATTTTTCTTCTCCCAACTGAAATTCGTTATGATTTTTCTAGCTCTATAAAGTACCGTTCATCAATTTGATTAAAATGGAACTAAATATGCAAGTTAATTTAACTAGAATTTTCTTTTCTTTTTTTTTTTTTACTATTTTGAGTCTGCCTGCCCATGAGGAATTATTTTTTTCCATATCTTTAGATCTGATTTTATATTTGTGAAAAATTTTTTTAATTGTGCTCATATAGTTACTGGATTTGTCTTGGCAGGTAGTTACCTTGGTATTTTATATTGTCTACATTTATTTTAAATAGATTTCCTCTATTTATTTTTTAGTGTTTTCTTTGGACTTTGTTAGTAACATGTAAAAAAAAAACTGAATATTTATGTGGATTTATTTTATATCTTGCAAATTTGCTGAACCTGTTAATTAGTTTAACTTTTTTAAGTTGATTATCCAGAATTCTCTAAGATTGTATCAGCTGCAAAGAGTAATAGTTTTGTTCCCTCAAAGTCTCTTATTCCTTTAATTTCTTTTCCTATTGTTACAGTTAGCATGTCTAGACGAGTATTGAATGATAGTAGCGATGGTTAGCATCTTTTCTTCACTTCTGATCTTACAGGAAATACTTGTAGCTTATCCCGACTACAGATAATGCTTGCTCATTTTTTAAAATAGAAATTACCAGTCATTTTAAGGAAAGTTTCATTTATCTCTATCCTTTCTAGAGTTTTCTTTTAAAGAGGAATGGATGTCATATTTTTTCAGCAGGTTTCTTTTTTTTTTTATTTGCATCTATTGAGATCATTATATGTTTTGTTGTTTTCCTTGTTGATATCGCCAATAATGATGATAGATTTCCTAATATTGAAGCAGCCTTGAATTCCTGGTATAAATTCGACCCCATCATAGTGTATGATCTTTGTGATACATCATTGTCACATCCTTGTATTATATTTAAAATTTTTGCATCAATATTCATCATAGAAATTAGCCCACAGTTTAATTTTTATGTCTTAATTCTTCTTGTTTTAGCATGGTTTTTATATAGTAAAATGAATTCAGTAAAACTCTTTCTTTGCCCATTTTCCTAAATAGTTTATACAGTATTTGAATTAATTGTTCTTAATCTTCATCAAGTGGTTGATGAAATTCACCTGTGAATTTGTCTGGTCCTGTGAATTTACTCTTAGAGAGCCCATTAATTACTTTTTCAGTATCTTTTTCTAAGATTAGATTACTCATGCATTTCATTTCCTCTTCTATTAATCTGGGAAAATTATGTTGTTGTAAATATCCATCTATTTCACTTAGGTTGTCAAATTTATTGCCATGTAATTGGGCAAAAAGCTCAAAATAACTACTTTAAATTTCATATTCACTATTGGTGAACTCACCCATTTCATTTTTGAAACTAGTAATTTAGTTTCCTTCTTTCTTTTATAAAGCAAATGAACTAATAATTTATGTAACTTGCTCCTAGTTTTATTTATAATCTTCATTTCAACTTTATTCACCTCCCCTTTAAGTTTCAGAATTTCTATTTGTTTTTACTTAGGTATTTTAATTTGTTCTTTTTCTAGTTTCTTTTTCTTTAAGTTGGACGCCCAATGCTCTTTTTCTATTTTATTTATAATAAGTATTTAGAGCCGTAAATGTTTCCGTAGGTATTGCTTTGACTGAATCCCATACATTTTAGTATGTTATCTCGTTGACATTTTTTCTATTTCAAAATATCATTATTTGTATCACTTGTTCTTTGACCCATTTCTTTAGGATTAATTATCTAGTTTCCAATTAAATTTGAATCTCTACTTCCATTGTCCTTCATTGAATATAATTTTATTGCATTATGGTCTAAAAAAGATGCATTTAATATTTCTCCCATTTGCATTTGGTTGTGAGGTTTTTATGCTTTAATATGTGCTGAATTTTTGTGAGGGTGCCATGCACAGCTGACAGAAAGGTATACTTTCTATTTCCAGAGGTTTATCATATGTAACTTTTCTAAGATGCTATTCATCTCCTTGATATCTTTATTATTTTCTTTTAATAGTTAGATTTATCTAATTCTAACAAGGGGTATTGAAATCTTCTTCTAGTGTAGTTTTGCTGTATATTTCCTCCTATAACTTATTTAACTTTTCCTTTAAGCACTTGGATGTTATGCCAAGTGATGCATACATATTTAGTATTGATATTACTTCATTATCTGTGGTACTTTTTAGCAAAATATTGTTTCCATGATCGCCTCTTTTAATTAGGTCTATTTTGCTTTTGTTTTGTTTGAGATCATGATTGCTACCATTCCTTTTTCTTTTAACTTAGATGAAGCAAAATAGGTTTTATTTCAGCCCCTTATTTCTCTTGGTATGCATCTTTCTCTTTCAAATATGTTCCTTGCAAGAAATATTCTTGGATTCTGCTTTTTAATCTATTCTATGATCTGCTTTTGTTTTATGGGTGAGTTCCTGCCATTCACGTGAATGGTTAAAATTATTAATACTGGGTTTCCCCCAATCCTATTTTTCCTGTTTATCATTCTCTCCCTCCTTTCTCCCTCTCCTTCCCCCTCCCCATCCCCCCCTCTATCTGTCTCTGTCCTCCTCCCCTCTTTCTACTACTACTCAAAAGTCTATTTCTGACAACTACTTTCTTAATCTGAATTTTCTTCTATCAACCCTCCCTCTGTTTCTCTGTCCACCTTCTTTTCTGCTTTCCTATAGGGGAAGACAGATTGCTATATCCAACTGAGCATGCATGTTATTTCCCTTTGAGTCTATTCTGATGATGATAAGTTTCAAGCATCACCTGCCACCCTCCTAATTTTCCTTTTTTGTTGCAAAAGTTCTTCTTTTTTTGCCTTTCTTATCTGAGACTCTTTTCTCCACTCTTCTTCTCCCTTCCCTATCTTCTCAGTGTAACCACTTTCTCACCTCTTATTTTTTTCCTTCAAATTAATTATTCCTTAATAGTCACTTCATACCCATGCTTTCTGTCTATTTAAATTCCTTTGAACTGCCTTAATAATGATAAACATTCTTAGGAGGTACAATTATCATCTTCCCATATAGGACTGTAAAAACTTTTACCTAGTACATTATAGTTTCTCTGTCTTGAGCTTTTCATGCTTTTCTTGAATCTTATGTTTGAAAGTCAGATTTTCTATTTAGGCCTGGATTTTTAAAAAATCAGGAATCCTTGAAAATTCTCTCATTCCTTTCATATCCATCTTGTTGCTCAAGTATTATATTCAGTTTTGCTGCATAGGTGATTCATTGTTTTAATCCTAGCTCCATTTCTTTCTGAAATATCACACTCAAAGTCTTCCACTCCTATAATATGGAAGATGCTGATCCTTGTGTCATCTTGACAGTGACTCTACAATAATTTGAATCATTTCTTAGTGGCTGATTAAAATATTTTCTTCTTGAGCTGTGGCATCTGGACTGTGGATATAACACATGAGAGTTTTCATTATGGGATCTCTTTCAGGAGGGGATTGGTGGATATTTTCAATATCTATTTTACTCTCTGGTCCTAGGATAATGGTAATTTCCCTTGATACTTTTCTTTTTCTATTGAGATGTGATGTCAAGGTTTTTTTTTTATTATTCATAACTTTCAGGTAATCAGTCCCACAATTTTTAAATTATCTTTCTCCATTTTATTTTTTTGGTCAGTTGTTTCTCCAATGTTATGTTTCACATCTTCTGTTTTTTCATTGTTTCGGTTTTATTTTGTTTCTTGATGTTCATGAAATCATTAGCTTCCACTTGCCTGATTCTAATTTTTAAAGAATTATTTTCTTCATTAATTTTTGGTATCTTACTCCTCCCCTCAAATTGATCAATTCTGCTTTTTAAGGAATTTTCTTCAGTGAATTTTTGTGCCCCTTCTACTAAGCTATTCATCACTCTCATTTCTTTTTTTTCAATTTTGCCTCTCTCTTATTTTATTTTAAAATTCCTTTTATTTTGAGAGTTTCCAGGAATTCTTGTTGAATTCTATCCAATTCACATTTTTGCGGGTTTGTTTGTAGTTGCTTTGAAATCATTGTCTTCTGGATTTGTCATGAGTTTCCCTGTCATCATAGTAACTCATTATGGTTAAGTTGTTCTATGTTGCTATTTGTTCATTTTCCAGCCTATTTCTGAAATTTTAACTTTATGTTAAAGTTGAGCTTTGCTCCAGGGGTAAAGGGGGCACTATCCCAAGCTTTGAGTGTTTCATGCTGCCATTTTGGGAGCTAGCTCTGGGGTCTGTAAGCATTTTAATGCTTCCCATGAGGTATTACCTAAGGAGAGTCATGGTCACTGCTCTCTTTGTCTTTTGCTCTGTTCTTTACCCAGACAGGGACTTTGTTTCATGTAACCACCAACATTTCCCTTCCTCCTTGCCCTAAATTTAAGCAGGTTTTTCCATTCCATCACCTGCTCTCCTGCAACTGCAATTTCTAACATTTTCCTCTATCTCAGAATTGAGAATAGTTCCCTACTCCCCAGTGAATGACCACAAGGACTCCTTTCAACCCTGGATTCACAACCTGCACCCTTATTCCCCTCTGTGTCAAGGGCTATCATTCCCTTTGACAGTGACACAGAAATTCTTATGGGCAATGAAACAGTGTCTTGAATCAAGTGTCAGCAAAGGGCCCCCTGCAATCTCATTCTGAACATTTGTCTGACACTCCCAACACAAATTGTCTCCGAGCTGAGAGCTACAGAAGCTGCTGCTTCTGTTGCTACACCAGGAAAAAAAGACAAAGAAGCAAAAAATAAAACAAACAAACAAAAAACAAACTTTGCTCTTGGGGATGAGGGCACTACCATCCCAGTGAGATATACCTTCCTGTCAACCACCTAAGTGGTCTTGGACTGGAAAATTATTTCACCTGAATTTGTGTGCATAGTTCTAATGCTACAGAATTCTGTTAAGTCATTATTTTAGATTTGCTTGGAGGGGAATTTGGGAAAGTTGAGCTAAGTCATTCTCTACTCTGCCATCTTGACTCCACGTCCCCACAATGATTCTTTTAAAAAAAAGAGAAAAAAAATACCTTGCTATAGCATGCTTAACATTCACTTTCACATGTACCCTCCATGAACACTTGGGTGATTTTGCCAGCTGGGAAGTCATTTCATTTTCTTCACTAATTTTTTTTTTTTTTACAATTTCTAGAAAAAAAAGTTTCTTTTTTCAAAGAAACTTTTTTCTTTTTCTTCTTACATAAAAATACTCTGTTTAATGTATTTGCATAGCTTATCAGAGGCTAATCATTCCAAATGAAATGTCTCAGCACAAAGGATGCAATTTGACTCGGTGAATTTGCCAGGGAATTACTATTATTAAGATCATATCATAATGCATATTTTTACATGACTTTTCATTTGACAGTGGGAAAAAAAAACTATTCTGTGTAGAAGAAAAAATAAAGAAATAACATGGGTATCATTATTATTGATGACAATAATTGAGCTTCATGCCATAACAATTACAGGATTATAGTTTGACTACAAGCTATGGTTTGTACCCTCAAGTAAGAAGTAACATGGGTGTACTGAACAGAGAACTGGTTTAAGGGAAAGAAAGAACAGCATTCAAACCCTGTTTCTGACACATAAATGTTATATAAGCCTAATCACTTAACTTCTTAATGATCTAAACAACCCTCTAAGACTACATAGAAGGTTCTGACCTGCCTATAGGTAATTTCCTAGGCCACTAAAATCACGGGTGCCGTCTGTTTCCTCCTCCCTTCCAAATCCTCTGAGTACAAAAGTACAATAATAGTTGGATTTATCAGGGCTCAGAAGTATGGATTGACAATAAAACACAAATTGGTTTGAGAATATGTTCAAATTTCATTAGATCAAATTCATACTCAGACTCAAACTGGATAGAAATGTCTGCCTGGCTACAAACTTCAAGTAACTCTCAGAATCGCTGAGTTTCACAGCTGGAAGGAAGGTAGCCTAAAAGCCATTTAATCCAACCTGTACCCTGACAATAATTCCTAGTATAGTATACCTGACAAGTGGAATACTTGTATGTGTCTACCTTTAGAAACCAGCCTGTTCTGCTTTTGAAAATATCTAATCTTTAGAACATTTTTCTTTACAATATATCTAAATACACTTGTTTACAACTTGTCCCTTTTGTTCCTAGTTCTGCCCTCTGGGACTGATTAAAACATGGCTAATCCATCTTCTGCTTGGCAGACTCTCCAAGAATTTTAAAATGGAAGTAATGTGCTTTCATCCACTCCCCTGGCATATTTTCTCTTTTCCCGGTGGAGCAAGCCTCCCCAAATCTTCGTAAATAGGCAAGAACCTGCCTTGCTGATACAGGTTGAATTTGACATAACTCAAATTCTCCCTTAGAAATATTAGCACACTCCAAGTAGGCCTAGTTTCCAATGTATTCATTCACTTCAGTGACCTTATCTAGAGTACTTACTTACTGTGGACACATCATTTATAATTGATGCTACACAGATTCATAGAGAGGAGATGACTTGGTAGCATTATTTGTCATTCTTCATACATTCTGGCTGTACAGAAGGTAAATGGGTTTAAAGTTCTATGCAGTGCATGAGTATATCTCTCAAATGCATTAGCCAATTATTGTTGGATCATTCAGACTGTCATTATTATTGCTCAAGTGTGGGAGTGAAAAATGAAAGAAATTTTGGTTAAAACATTTCCAATTCTTCCATTTTTTATATTATCTAGACAATGAAGGTATAATCTTCTATTATTAGCTCCCTTCCTTCTCTTTTACCATACAACTATCAATCAATGCTCATATTGTCTGTTTTTTCCTTACTAGTTTGTGTCAACTCTCTTCTTAATTAGAGTTTCTTTTAAAATTTGAAAGACAATACCATGTTCTTGCATATAGATAAAGAAAAAATGGCAATGTAGTTTACAAAAAGTTATAGATTAAATAGTTTCTCATTTGATAAAATTATTTTAATAAAAAATTGAACCTCATTCACTTAAGTAAACAAAACTTGGATCAAATCTGTTCCAAGAATAAGCTTCTGTATTTGGTATATTGTTACTCTAAGATGATTTGGAGGGCCATGACTATATAGCAGAGACACTATCCTTTGTAGATTTCACTCATTTTTCAGGTGAACAATTTTGCCAGAGATCCTTGACTTAAAAAACGATTAAAATGAAAATGTGCCCATGGAGCCATGCAGAGTGTACTGTGTACTGTTAGGGCATGAAATCCATGCCCTTTAGCCTGGAAAGTTGGTAGAGTTCTCTAATTAGAGAATTAGCATAGGCCTTAAACAACCAATGAATGTTGCTCTTCTCATCCTTATTTCTTTTTTTTTTTAATTTTATTTTTCATTTTTAACACAGTTTATAACAGATGAAACAATTCAAACTTTTGGTCAGGTGATACTTCTTTTTAAAAAATTTACAATATGGACCACAAATTTTTTTTTTTTAAAACATTAACCAAATGAGACCTAAATAATATTTATGTTGCTAACTTCACAAGCTCTTGACCTAATTATCTCCACAGTATTACTAAGAATTAAAGGACCCTAACTTATTGCTGTTGGTCTAAAGACTTATGCCTAATAGCTTAATTTTACACTTAACTTTGGACGTTCCCCTACCAATTTTCTATAATTTAGTAGATCTGGTATTAAGCTTACAAAACTTTTGACTATAAGAAATTGCCACCAAGAGTAGGGACTTTACAGGGACACAATATCTCCCCAACTTGATGTCAATTCTGGGAAGGATTAGGTTGTCTTCTTAAATTCAGTCAGGCTTAAAGTCTGCCAGGTGTCAGTGGGGAAATTGAGTCAGGAGAATCCTACCTCATCCTGGGCTGAACAGTCACTCTCCCACCCTTTCCATGAGATCACCTTTGGCAGTTCATACCAGCAACTCACCTGCTTACTGGCATCATGAATTAGAGACACCTGTTCCCCAAGAAAGTAACCTTCTGTGGTCTTATTTTTTTTCCCTTTTTTGGGAATTTTCCCTGCCAGTTACTTGACTTCCTCTCCACAACCACGTAGCCTCCAGTTCCACCAAGCCAGCACTGGGGGCTGAGATTCAGATGAGCTGCTCCAAAGTCTCAGGGGCTTTATGCGGGGGCAGTGCTGCTATTCAGTGTGAGATTAAGATCAGCTGCTCAGGAGAGGGCAGGGCTGCCACACAGGGCTTAGTTACCTCAGGGGGTTTAAGATGAGATCTTCAACAATGGATGCAGGCTACTGCATGCTTTGGGAACCCTGTCCACTGCTGCCTCTACTGTTACCACCTGAGGAGCCCCAAGTTATGGGGACACCCTGCTCCCTTCTAGGCCAGCTGAAAAGATCCTCTCACCGACTTTTGGCACCTGTGAGTTGAGGGATCTGTGCTGCCACTGGAGATTCTGTCCCTGAAGCCTGCTCAGATCTGCTCCTCTCTGTGCCATGTGGCCAAGGCTGGGCTAGGTTCTTCTCTGTGTTCAGTGCAACAGACCTTTCTTGTGGGTCTTTCAGGTCACTCTGGGATAGAAATCTCCTCCACTCCATTGTTCTGTGGCTTCTGCTGCTCTAGAATTTGTTGATAAGTCTTCTTTACACATATTTTATGGGCTGTGGGGTATAAGAGCTAGTGTATGTGAGTCTTTCTACTCTGCCATCTTGGCTCTGCCCCCCTCATCCTTATCTCTTTAAATTAAAAAATATATATATATTTATATATATATATATATGTGTGTGTGTATGTATACATACATGATTAAAGCATGTGCCTACACACCACTAAATATTTTGTTGTTTTTACACTGTATTTCTTTTATAATCATAGGTTAATGTTTTACCCCCTAATATATCTACTGGCATGTAATATGATGATAATGAAACTATATTCAACTCTTTTCATTTAACTTGTCTGGAACATAGTTGGAGCTTAATAAATTGGTTGACTTGATTTAATAGGAGCAAATTCCTAACTCAGAATCGACAACTAAAGAATTTCAGATATCCACTTTAAAAAACCCATCCTAGAAAGATGAATCTATAGGTAATCAAAGGCTATCATTTTAAAATCAATGATAGAAAAAAAACATGTTCTTGAAGTAATTTTCCATGCAGCTGATTTTTTTGTCAAAGGTAATTTAGAGCAATGATGAACAAATTAGATTGTGTATGTAAAAATGCTTTGCTTTGCATTACGTGAAAAAATATTACTTTTCTATGATGGGAAGAGCAGAAAGGACAGGTCTAAGAGGACTGAAGAACTTTGAACTGGGCCTGATTTTTTTGCCAAGCTGCATCTGACAGAATAAATGAAATCAAGCAAAGAAAAAAAGTTTACAAAACTGAAGCACTAGTTGGGCTTTACCATATCTTAAGAGAGCAGGTAATGGATATGCTTGGAGGAGGAAGGGGGACATAGTTAATTGAGATGAAAAGAATTGAAATAAAAATAAGCAAACAAATGATTGCTTAGAATAAGAGAATACATAGAAAAATAATTTTATAAAGCTGAAGATTGTATTTAAGCAATGAACTAGAAAAAAAATTTGTCTAGGGAAGACAGAATGATGAAATACAATAAGAAGATAGAATTCATAGGACTTCAGTATGGGGAAATCCTATTTTCAATTCAACAATTCAGAAAAAAAATACAATTACAGGCTTTAAAAGTTTTTTTTTTTTTTAAAAAAGGAATTTTTCAAACATTGCAAGAAAAAAATTCATTAAAAAACAGTTGCTGTCACATGAGGTTATTGAGACAAAACAAAGGAAAACTGCCAAAATGTGCAAAAAGTACGCACACACAGACATACACATATACACACAAGCAAACATACTCACACATGATTCATGTACACACATATGTATATGTGTGTATGTATGCATATATACAAATATATACATTTCAACAATTGATTTTTACTTTTATGTCATATACCTTACAAAGTTGACTTGCATTTGGAAGAAATAAAGAATTTATTTTTAACAGAGAAGACATGGACGAACCAATAGATAAAAATTCATTTTATTAATTACACACTTTGTACCAGACACTATACCAAGTCTTGGGAATACAAAGTCAGGTAAAATAAGTCTTGCCCTTGAGGAAGTCACAATATAAAATGGGAAAGACAATAAGTAAACCATTATGTGCAAACCATATATAAGATTCCATAGAAACAATCAATAGAGTGAAGGCCCTAGAATTTAGGGAAATTGAGAAAAGATTCTTGTAGAAGAGAGTTTTTAGCTGGACCTTAAAGAAAGATGAGAGGTGGAAACGAAGAGAGAGAGTATTAAATGCAGTTGGAAAATAGAGAGAAAATAGCTAGAAGTGAAATATGGAGTACATTTTTCAAGGAACATAAGGATTCAGTGTCACTGGATCACAGACTATATAGTGGCATGTTGTATTGTAAATGCATTTTTGCTTATTGATAATGTAAATTTGCTTCTTAATGGGAAGATCTTCCCCACCCATTAATGGGTCTGCCCATTAAGGGGAGTTTGATTAGGGAAGATTTATAGGAAGGCCCATACCTTTTGTTGATTTTCTAATGAGGCACTGGTTCTCAAGGCTCGTGATGCCCTCTGGCTCTAAAAAAAAATGTGTAAGTTCTCTGAGGTGAGATTTTACTTTGGGGCTTATTTATTGGAAGCATTGGTCAGACAAGACTCTGGGCAGCCTCTAAGGAGTGCCCTGCACTGTCAGGTTTTAAAAACCCAGATGTTGGTGCTTCTCTCTCTGGTAACTAGATATGTATGGGCAGGTACTTGGATCTGTCTGTTGATCTGAAAAATAATATTGCTTATGTCAGACAGTTAGAAGCCACGTCTGTTGATTATTTCTTTGTATTTTCTCTGAAGTTCAGGGTGCTGACTTTCCCCCTTGAACTAAGGGAATGATTTATGTACTTAACTAAAATGATTGTAGCCTGCCCGAAAGTTGCTTTCTTTTTCTAAAGCAGATCAATAGAACCTGTGACAACAGGTACTCCTCTGTACATTGGGGTCCTTACTGTTAGAGATGTAAGAAATAAGATGGCTGAAAAGGTGGAGGAAAAATTTATGAAGGACTTTGAATGCTAGAGATTTTTTGAGTTGCAAAGGATCTTGTAAATCATCAAATGCATATTCTTCATTTTATAGATGAAGAAATAAAGTCTCAGATATGTTAAGTGATTCTCAAATGTCGCAAATGTAGTAGAAACAGGTGGAGAACCTAGGTTCTTTGACTTAAAATCCATAGCTTTATGATACCTCAATGCAAGAGAAGAGTAAATCTAAATTTATTATTTAAAAAAATGAATAATATAAATTCTCTTGCTAATTATAACTAAGATGTAGTCACACCCACATGTAACCAATATGTCCAATATCCACATTAATATAAATCTTTTCTGTATTAATACCCTCAGTTTATATTCATACAGAAAGAATGATAGAGAAATCTAGTCCTTGCTCACCATATTTATGACTGTTCTTGAAAGTATTCATTCTATAAAGAGATGAATAATTTCCAAGACTTTCGTCTCTTTCCTTTTTTAATTCTGAAACATATTTTCCCAAATAGATGTTCACTGCTTTCCCCTGCACCCTCCTTTATACTGAAGTCAAAAAATATGGAGATGTATATTCATAGGCCTGGGGGAATCTTGTCAAAGCATTTGTAAATTTTTCACCATATAATTTAACACATAAACTACAATTATCCTCATGGAGGACATCTTGTTCACTGCCAGGAGAGAAATCCAAGTGTCTCATGCAATGATCTTTCGTGTGTCTTTCAGGTACAAAATGTAACCACATTTTCCAAATTCTTTCATCTCTTCTCAGAGGATAACATAAAAGAAATCCTTCCATTCTGTTACAAGTCCTTTGTGTCTCCTGCTTTCATTTATGCATGAATGTCAGTAATGATGGGTTTCAGTTCCTCAACTAGCATATCAGATTCTTTGAGGTTATACAAAAATGTCACACATTAAATTTTCTAATAGTTAAATTAAGTTTGTAGATTGTTTAAAAACTATGTAATTGCTAATATCTTTTGTACTCCTTTCCTCCACCCTGTGTGAATTCAGAGCTACCCCATTTTGTGAATTAGTTCATTTTTGTGCACATATATATGTCTCTATTCTCTCATCAAATCCTGTCTGTTTTTATGCAGAAACCCCTAACCATGAAAATGAGTAAAAACTTTATTGCAACAGATCAATCTCCAGTCCAAGCAACAGAGACCTTGACTAATCTACTTGTGTCAAGTCCCCACTAAAGCCCCAGTCCCTAAAACCTAAGTAAACCTTGTGTCCTGTTCATTTGGGGAGTCTTTGCCTTTTTTTGGAATGAGACTCCTCTATTGATGAACTCAATAAGCCCTAGTTGGTCCAAGTTATGTTTTTCTGTCAATATGTTGCTCCTGTTACCAATATCGACAGCTGCCATTATTGCTCTATGACCATTTTGAATTTCCTTCACTGCTTGCCAAAGCAAAAGAATTGTTTGTCTTATGGATGACTTGATGGTGATGAAACTGAATAAAACTTGTGTGGTCTTGAGACTTCCAATAAAGGTTCAAATCAAGGTCTTTTTTCTAGCTTGGTAGAACTTCCTAGTGCTTATGTTCAGATAACATGGTGGTAAAGGAGTATATTCACTTCTGTGCCACATAGAGACATAAGAGCTGAACATTGCAAGAAGCCTTCTATTGACTTAATTTAGTTGAAAGTGAAGATTGTTAGTGGAAATAGACTCCTAGAGGGAGTAGCCCTATCAGTCTAGCACTGACTCTACAAAATCCTAAATTAAAAAAATAAATCAGAATGTACAACCTTGAGAAACGATTTCAAATCGCAACAGTTTTAGATAAGATGACAACACACCATTTTCCCTTTCCTCAAAAGTTGCACTCATATCTATCCTCATTAAATTAAATGAATAAAATGGAAACCTTTACAAGATGATAAGGAAAGAAATTTAGTGTTATTGATATAAACAACATTTTTAAAACTTAATTGGCTTAAATTTTAATTAAAATTTTAATATTTAGAGATAAATTTGTAAGGGCTAATATGTCAAAATGACTCATCAATTAATTTGTGCATATATGAGTAGATAAGGAGCCAATTAACTGACTTTGGGGCATCTTTTCTAAAAGAATTGTATTCGAGGATGGAACCCATAAGTTTTGATTTTTTTCCTCCTGGAATTTCTATAGGATCCAATATCCAAAACTAGATTATCCTGCCAACCCATAACTATCTAATATTGAGAAATTGTATAAAATTTCTGTCTCTACTAAGAAGGGAAAGCTAGATACCAATCAAATGTCTTATTTTATAGAAATGGCAAAGACCCCTGCTTCCCAACTTTTTCATTATCCAAATTAAGATTATATATTGGCTCTATCTTTTACAAATAACATTTTGGTGATAGTCAAAAATGCAACTGGTTAAGGAACCTATTACTTTAAGAGCTAATAATCCTGGGACTTTTCCACCTAAAAAATGAAAAGATGAATATTTTACTAATAATTATGATATAGCAAACTTCCTCAAATTCCTTTTATACCGACATATGAAGAATTTGATTGGGAAATTAAGGCTGCCTATAAAGTAGTCCACTAGATAATTCTGAGAAACTGGGAAAGGAAACTTCATAAACTCAAGATCAGTTATAATAGCCTCCATAAGAACTATTATAAGAACTATTTTTGACTAATTGAAGCTATCTCTAACTATTTGGGAAACTGTCATGAAAATCAACAGTACATTACACCAATAGAGCTTACTTATTTTTTTCCCCCTTGGTGATGGACTATTGTGTTTTAATATTTCATCATTTAGAAGTGTTAGCTATCAACAACCATAGCACCTCTAAGGTTCTACTTAAGATATATCACAGTGTGAAATATGGCAAAAAAGATGAAATAAATAGTTATTAGAGTAGAGCTACGAGGATTGATACAATAATTATGAGGGGATCATGAGTGAGGAAGTACCGATGGCCAAATAACAAAATATTTTAAACTATTCTTTTTTACAGACAGAGTCTTTATTGTATGGCCCAAGAGAAGTTTAGTCTCTTGAAGAATTTCACTCAGGTTGGAGGTCAATGAAGTGTGGCATAAAGTCCAAAGAGCTTTTTAAATTTTGGGGGGAAGGTAACAGTGAAGCTTGAGAATGAAATGGAGTTGCAAATGGTACTCAGTGGCACTAGTAAAATTACAATGCATGGGTAGAAACTGGTTTCACTTACCATATAATAGTGGACCTAGAGCAATTCCTCATTCAAGTAAACTTCAACAGAACCATAAAAACCACTGCAAACACTCTGTAGAATTCCAGTCTCTTTGTATTGAAAGTTGTCAATTGCGTAAATACTTCTCTGATTCAAACTGACAACTTCACTTTAAGTCTTTTGATCAATTTACATAAGAATTATACAAAGCAAACTACCATCTATAACTAACCAGTACAATGCTTCTGATTTTGTGAAAGATATGGTTTTTATTTGCATACCTTTCAACTCAGCAATACCATTTTCTAGGCTCAATCCCAAAGAGATCATAAAAATGGGAAAAGGATCCATATGTACAAACATATTTATAGCAGCTCTTTTTGTGGTGGCCAGGATCTAGAAATTGAGGGGATGCCCATCAATTGGGGGATAGCTGAATAAGTTGTGGTATATGAATATAATGGATTACTACTGTGCTATAAGGAATGACAAACAGGTGAACTTCAGAAAAACCTGGAAAAGACTTATATGAACTGATGCTGAGTGAAGCGAGCAGAACCAGGAGAACACTATACATAGTAACAGCCACAGCATGTGAGTACTGGTTTTGATAGATTTAGCCCTTCTCAACAATGCAAAGATCTAAAACATTTCCAAAGGGCTATCAACAATCAAAGAAAGAACTATAGAGATGGAACACAAAGTGAAGCAGACTATTTTCTCTTTCGTCATGTTATGTTTTGTTGGGTTTTTTCTCATGGTTTCTCCCATTCAATATAATTCTTCTATGCAACATGACTACTGTGAAAATGTGTTGAACAAGAATGTAGATGTAGAGCTTGTATAAGATTACATGCCTTCTTGGAGAGAGCAGGAGAAAAAATTAAAACTCATGGAAGTGAATGTTGAAAACTGAAAACAAAAAAATTAATAAATTTTGGGGAAATAAACAATAGGCTTTTCCAGAAAGGAATTATAAGAAATGAAAATAGTGTGGTGTGGTTTAAATTTTTTTGAGTCTGAATTCAGAAAAATTGGCTTCAACTCTTAATTTTGTTATTTCCTGATTGTGTCCGTCCTTCTTTGCCAATGAAGATCATTCAGTCAGATTAATGATGACAAGACTTGCTCTTGACTAGGTTTTGAGTGAGGGAGGGCTGTGATGACCCAAGATGCATTGGGAGACCTTGAGCCTTCTAGGCCAAGGTCTTTGCAGGTACTCATTTAGTGTGAGGTAATTGAATAGGCCTGTTTAAGAAGTAGCCAGGGCATGGCCCCTTTAATCAGGCCAAGAAAAAGAAAGATATAAGGCTGGGAGGGAAACAGCAACAGTTACTATTGTAAATCCCTCTTAACCCAGGAGGGTCCAGAAAAGCCCTTAGGCAGGGGTCCATTGGCGCTTAAAACTACTAACTGTAAGATGGGAGGCTAATCACTTCATCTTTTACCTATGTTTGTTTTTTTGAAAAATAAGATTGGATGAAAAATAAGTTTAAATGATCCTTATAACCCTTAAGATATGTTCCCTTAAAGTATGAGTAGGTCTTTTGCTGTATTGTGAACTATAGGATTTCAGGCTGAAAGTGAATATAGAACCCTACTCTGATCTTCTGAATTGAGGAAACAGAAGGCCAGAAAGTTTAAACAAGTTGTTTAAAATCTCACAGATTGTAAATAGTGTAACTGGGACCTGAACCCATATCTTCATGTGCCATATACTACATGTATTTTCCATTATACTAAACCATGTTTAAGGAATAGTTTCAGCATGCTCACAAACTTAGGAATGATGACATGAGAAATCCTATTCATACAATGTCTGTGTGACTTTTGAGTTACCTTCCTCCTCTGACAGCTGTAAGTGTGATTCATAAGGGAATTTCAAGACAAAATATACTTTCTTACCTGTGGATAAGCCAATAGGAAGATATGCAGAATTATACCAGTTTTTGCATAAATAGAATGACAGAGTAAATCATGTTACTGGTGGGGCTTGTCCTGGGCTAATTGATTTGTCTCAACTGTGTGAATAGCAATTCACACAGTAATAAGCAGAGAGTATTGTAGATGTAGAATGCCATGTTAAAAAAAAAAAAAAAGGATCAATTGATTTATGTAACATTGTACCTGCAAAAAAAGTACTCAGATTTTTTTTGTTCCAATTCCATTTAAACTCAATGTAAAATTATAGTCACAAAAAACTTTCACATATTTCTATGACATATTATTTGAATACTGCAAAAAGCCTTCGCTGCCTAGTTGTTCCAAGGCTGTGCTAGTATAAGGATTCATTATGTTGGCTGACAACTGCACTGAATCCCGTAATAAGAATCCCCTTCACTTGCTCTAACAAGCAAATTCCCTGTTTCCCAAGAAGCTCCTTTGAGAAAGAGAATGTTGAATGTGTATCTGACTTGAAAGGAGAGCCTATCTGTTTGGCCATTTCTCCTTTTTCTTCTCACCATTAGCCATTCTACTCAGGTCCAGGCCAAAGAAGCAATTCTCCGTGGCAAGGACTGCAGCTGCTTTGCTCTAGTGCTCCCTCTATTCATAGTCAGGGAGGGAGTGGTCGGCTCATACAAGATTGGTTTAAAAGGAAAATCAATACTGGTTCCTCATCCCATCCAAGGCAGTGAACTAGATTGGCCAGAATCCAAGGAGGAAAGACTCAAGTGGAAAAGATTGCCTGCCAGTGAGAAAGAGATTGTGCTATGCATACCACCTATTTGGGCTCTTGCCACTGAACACATCACTAGGAGGCTGAGGTAACCTGGCTTACCTCCCACCATCTGGTTTGGAGTGAACAAATAAATATTGGACAATTATAAATCAGAGGTTTCTTTTTCCCTCGATATAGAATATCCTGGAAATACAAATTGAATTGTACATGATAATCGGCTACTGAAAGGCATGAAGACTCATTGTGGAAGGAGGAAGAAGGCAAGAATAAACCCTCATTCCATACTACTTAGAAGACACAAGCATATTTAGTGCCTCTGTGTCACATGTTTAGTTGGTTTCAATGAATTTGATTTCATCTCAATCATCCTCATATGCAGTATTTTAGTATTGACAGAAATGACATTTTTTTAATAACAAGGTTAAATTGAAATTTAAGGGTTCCTTATATTTTTTGGAGGTAACTGATTAAACAATTTTGCTACTTAAAGTAGTTGATCCTACTGGTTAATATAGAACGACGTCAAACTGTGTTTAGATTATTTGAATCCTCTGGCTCTGAAATGAGAACAACTATTTGATCAAAGAGGAATATAGTTTAACTGAATCTTGCATCATATAGAAAAGAGGGAGTTATGAGGGCAATTGAAACATTTTATTTTCTTCTGTGTGTGTGTGTTTTCAAAGCTATTTGCTTCACTGTTTTACTATGATCTACAAGCTATCCAGGTGATTCAATTCAGCAAACATATATGACAAACCCATCCACTAAATGTAACTAAACATGCTGCATATTGTTCATGTTTATTTGTCAATGCAATGAAAATGTGCAAGCATATATACATGTACTCATACAAATGTCTATGCATGTATGCAAGAACATATACATATATATGCATAAATACATGTGTTTATGTATAATCCCAAATGCATTGACTGAACCAATTTTAAAATTGAGAAAAAAAAGCACATACATACATACATACACACATTACATATACACAATACATATACACATATATGATATATATATGTTCATATATGCATGTATGTGTACACAGTACCTCTATACATGCATGTAACAATTTTTGACCATTGTTTTCTCAAGATATTTCTATGTTAATGAAAAATTAATAACTTGATCATGCCATCACTTTTTTTTTATCAAATTGGTAGCATAAGTGAAATGAAAGAGAATTGTGTAATAAAATGAATGTATCCTTCTTCACTCGTTTTGTATGTATATGAATGGGAAAAGGGAGAGAGGGCACATCTATGATTGTATGCTGTTGGGAACACCTCGTTTGGACTCTTTGGAGGTTAACAATTTGTGCGTGTGTGTGCGTGTGCGTGCGTGTATAGGTTTTGAAGAGTTACGTAGGGTACTAGGAGTGATTTGCCTATTGACACACAGTTAGCATGATTACATCTGAAGAAAAATTGAATTCATGTTTTCTTGATCCAAAAGTCATCCTTCTATATCAATTTGTTTATTTTTAGATAATACAAGACCAGATTGATACATTCTTTTCTTTTTTTCTACTTGCACTGGTCAAATTCATTGAGAAATTTCATCTTTCCCTGTTGCAGTTAGTGATTTATTATTTATTTAACAAATATTATCCAAGCACCTATGATATGGTAGGTGCAGGAGACACAAATATAATGAATGAAATCATTCTCATGAGGAGTTTACATTCTAGTGTAGGAAACAAGGGCATATATACATACAGAGAATTACCACAAGGTGAATAAATACAAATATGTGCAAACATTTAAATAGAGGGTCCACAGTTTGGGAGGAAGGAAATCACCTGAATTCGGAAAATCTAGAAAGGCTTCATTCATAAAATGTTGCTTGAACGGAGTCTTAAAGGAAGTGCCACAATATCAAGTGGAGACAAAAATGTTATTCCATTCCAGTTATGTGGGGCAATTAATACAAAGGCATGAGAGAAGGGTGATGAATAGAGAAAATCAGCTAGACTTGATCACAGAATGTGAGAGGGGGAATAATGTCAGAGTCTAGATTGGGGCTATGCTGTACAGTATAGGTCTTTTTAAGCTAAACCTAAGAATTTATATTTTTATCCTAGGGGAAATCAGTAGGAAATCCCTAGAGCAGGGGATTCACATGCCCAGATCTAAGCTTAAAGCAAATTCCTTTGGCAGATGGACTGAAGTCCTAAGAGACTTGAGGCAAGGAGACCAATTAGGATTCTGCTGCAATAATCTAGATGAGAATTTATCAGGGTCTGAATTAATGTGGTAGCTTAGTGACAAGAGAGGAACGATAAGATTCAAGAGATATGAAGACAGAAAGTCAGATTTGGCAGGTGATTGCATATGTGAAGTGAGAAAGATGGGTTATCCAAGATAATGCAGAGATTATGAATCTG
The DNA here is from genome assembly GCA_023548195.1 of Bettongia penicillata ogilbyi. NCBI lineage: Eukaryota > Metazoa > Chordata > Mammalia > Diprotodontia > Potoroidae > Bettongia > Bettongia penicillata. The sequence continues at coordinate 8,339,524 of JAJHZJ010000470.1, read as the reverse complement.
GGAAGGACAGTGGTGCTTTGGAAAGAAATAGAGAAATTTTGAGGATGGGAATTTTGGGGGAAAGATACGGAGCTCATTTTTGGACACGAGAACAATTTTTAACGATGAATAGGTAATTGGTGATATAGGACTGAAACTCAGGGAAGACACTGGAACTAAATCTCTCTCTCTCTCTCTCTCTCTCTCTCTCTCTCTCTCTCTCTCTCTCTCTCTCTCTCTCTCTCTCTCTCTCTCTCCCTCTCTCTCTCTCGTGATATGGATGATACGCTATAAAGGGAAACCGAAAAGGAAGAGTCATACCAATAGAAAAAAGAATCAGGAGAGAATACTGCCACAAAATCTCAGAGAAGAATCTCCAATAGATCAGGGAGGCCAACAGCATTAAATGTATCAGATAAGTCAAGAAGATGAGTAAGAGGAAACAAATAGATATGTCAATTAAGAAATTATTAGTACTTTGGAGAGAAAAGTTTCAGTTGAGTCATAAGATGAAACTAAACTGCACATAATTGAGGGGTGAATGGGAAGCATAGTATAAAGATTTTTCAAGAAGTATGACTGAAAAAATGATTTGACCAGGATTTGAAATGGTTGAATCTAGTAAAGGTTTTTGTTTGTTTTATATAAAAAGGAAATTCAGGTATTTTAAAGGAAATAGGGAAGTTTCCACTTGAATGGGAAAGGTTGAAAACTGAAAGAAATGGGATGATTGAGAGTTCAATCTACTGGAAAAGAAGGGAGGGGTTGAAATCAAATATAAATGTGGTGCAGTCCCTCTTGCCAAGGAAGTAATGTCATCTTTTTGTCAGTGACTGGAGAAAATGGAAAAGGATGTAAAGGGATTTTATTATGAAAAGAGTGAGCTCATTTTCAGTGGTTTCAATTTTCTCTTGAAAGAAGCAAAGTTGTCTTTTGGAGCACTTCTTTGACAAGGAAGAAAATAGAGGCTAGAGGAGAAAAGGATGGGCTCAGAAAAACTTCTGTACTGAATTAAATACGTAATCAATCAATTTGGGGGAAGCTATTGTTTTTGCTGTTGTGTTCATCCTTCCTTGCCAAAGAAGACCATGCCATCAGAGAAATGATGACATGACTTGTATTTGACTTTGCTTTGAGTGAGGGAGGGCTGTGAGGTCATCAGCCTCACTTCTCCTCTAGAGTCATCTGAATCCAGTGATCAGATACTCATCATAATGACAGAAGACAACCCAGAATGCAATGAGAGAGCTTGGCCCCTTTAGGTCAAAGTCTATTCAGGTACTCACTTAGGGTGAGGTAATGACTATTCATTGAATAGGCCTCTTTAAGAAGTAGACAGGGGATGGCCACTTCATTGAGGCCAAGAAAAAGAAATACATCAGACTTGGAGGGAAGCAGCAACAGTTACTATTGATAATCACTCTTAAGCCAGGGGGCCCCAGAAGAGAGCCCTTAGATAGGGGCCAAGTGTTCTCTCATGTATGAGTTTCAGAGTGTAATGAGTTCAAGATTTTGGGATGGGAAAGAAAAGAAAAGGACAGGAGAATAGAGGGGAGGAGAGTGGAGGGGAGTGGAGGGGAGGAGAAGAAAAGAAGCTAGCCAGTAAAACCCAAGTTAACTGGGCATCTTCTGACCATCGAAATTTACCTTCCCTTGGAGAGGAAATGGAAGTGGAGGGAGAGACAGACAGGAGAGGAGGATCTGAGTTACCCAGTTATCTGGGTCCCCATTCAGGCAGCTGTGTCTACACACAGATTCTTGTGTTTGTCCTTCATTGCTGAAGAAGACCATACCATCCGAGAAATGATGATATGACTTGCACTTGATGTTTTTTTCCTGGGTCATCTCCAGTCATTCTGATGAATATCTAGTCACTGGATTCAGATGTCTCTGGAGGAGTGTGGCTGGTGACCTTACACAGCCCTCCCTCATTCAAAGCAAAGTCAAGTGAAACCCACATCATCATTTCTCTGATAGCATGGTCTTCTTTGGCAATGAAGGATGAACACAACAGTCTTTGGGAGAAATAGAATAATTGGACAGTGGTTATTTGATGGAGCAATCTAGGGCAACCTGCCTCTAGGTAGCTGCTGATAGGGTGAACCTGGAAAATTGCTTAGATGCTGTGATTTCCTCAGGGTGTGGCATTTTTGGTCATAGATGGATTCTTTGATCACCTGTGTTCATTCTTTGATGTACATCTATAGTCTTTTTCATTAGTCTTCAGATATTAGCTGGCTGTGCTGGGAAGGGAGAAAACTGTACTCTGTTCAGTTAGAATGTTGCTGTGTTCTTTTTAGCAGATATGCTACAAAGTTCTTTCAACCAGAGCAAAGAAACATCAGCACAGTCAGAAGGTTTTTCCTTTGACTCCCTCAATATCTCAGCTCTAAGGTTGTTTGTCACTTCCAGGCAGAAGTATCCATCCTTTCAACCAATTCTACCTCTTTCAAGTGACTCAAAGTGCTTGTGAGATATAGAAAGTTAGACAAGTAGCGTGATAAAGGAACTTGAAGACAAACCATTAGAATATAAACTAAAAGAATTAGAGATGCTTAGCCTATTAAAAGAAGAAGTAGGCTGGCATGTCACTGGTTTTAACTCTCTGAAAGGTTATCATGTGGAAGAAGAGTTAATGCCCTGTTCAGTCCTAAGTGGCAGATCTTGGAATGATGTGTAGATTTATGAAAGAGTAAATTGAAGGTTTAATGGTAGAGAAAAACAAACAAAATAAAACAACATATCCCATCCTATTCTTAATGTACTTTAATAGTAAATCTGGATCATCACTTCCCCACTATATATTAGAGGAGATTTTATATTTTTTATGTATCAGTCATACTGGTTACTCTCTCTGGCCCCTTAAAACTCTGGGAGTACAATGACCCAATGATGTATCCAATAAACTATTCATGTATTTCTTCTCTCTACAATATTTTTATTTCAAACTGTTCTATAGTATGTTCAATGATGCAAAGGCATAAATTTATATTTATCTATCCCAAAAATGCCCCCAAATAGAATAAAATTGAGGAAAATAAGAGAACATACTCACATTATCTCATGTAGATGCTATCTAAGATTTTAAATATAGATAGTATTATGACTGATTAAGTCACCTTCTAAATCAAAGGGAAGTGTAGGTAAGAACTGACACTGCATTGGTCATTGCGTGGTTTTCTTCACAAGAAATTTGGATTTGAAATGATAGATCCATTTTAGTATTAATCCCCTAGGGAGATGTAGAATATAGTTCAAAATTGTGCTAATAATTAGGGTGACTTGGAAGAAAAAGTCATAATTAGTCATTTAGTCAAGGTAAATGTCTTAGCAGTTCTCTCAGGGAAAATTATCATAAAACCACAGAATTTTAGAAGGTAAATGAAACCCAATAGCCATGTAAATCTTCACTTTAACATTTCTCCTAAATGATGATCTTGTTTCTACTTGAAGACCTCAAATTAAGAAAGGTATGCAAAACACTTAATGATTAAGCAGATTGTCCTCATATCAAAACTAACATTATCTCTTTGTAGTTTTTACCCATTTCTTCTAGTCTTCATTTCTGAACTGAAATAGAAGTTTAATCCATTTTTCATTTGAAAGCTGTTCATATATTTGATAGGATCTATCATGTACACTTATTTAGTCTTGTCTTCCTTGAAAAATCTACTATTTTTAATTGATTCTCATTTAAAACATTATCCAGGGCCTTTCCCAGTCTATTTCACATCCTGAGAATCTTTTCTAATTCTTTCTAAGTGGTGGTGCCAGAAACCACACATAAGGCTCCAGGTGTGTTCTCCCTAAGAACAAGTACAGCATATATTCCTTGAAAAGGGTGCTTGTGGTCACTCACAGATCAGAGAACAGATCAGGAAAGGAGCAAATACACTCTGGAAGAATTAAAAATTTACTGGCCCCTAGAAGTACCTCTGAAAGCATCTGCACAAAAACCCTGAAGTTTGGGACAGGACACCCTACACACTGGAAACTTATTAAAGAGTTAGAAAGTCAAGTGGGAAAAGGAGGAAACATTGTAAAAAAACAAACCAACCTCAGACTATAGAATCTTCCTTGGTGGCAAAGAAGATCAAAACATAAAACCAGAAGACATCAAAGTCAAAGCTGTTACCTCTGAAGTCACCAAGAAAATATGAACTGGTCACAGACTATGAAAAATCTTAAAAAGGATTGGGAAAATCAAGTAAGAGAAGTAGAGGACAGATTGGGAAGAGAAATGAGAAAGATTGAAGAAAATAATTTAAAAAATGACTCAATAGTTTGTTAACCTCCAAAATATACTGATGAAAATAACACCTAAAAAAGACTAGAACAAATGGCAAAAGAGATATTAAAAGTCAATGAGGAGAAGAATGTCTTAAAAAGCAGAATTATCCAAATGGAATTGGAGGTCCAAAACTTCACTGAAGAAAATAATTCCTTCAAAATTAGAATGGAGCAAATGGAAACTAATGAATTTATAAAAAAGCAAGAAATTATAAAATAAAAGCAAAAGAATGAAAAAAAAGATAATGTGAAATATCTCATTGAGAAAACCACTGACCCGGAAAATAGATCCAGGAGAAATAATTTGAAAAATATTGTACTGCCTGAAGCTATGATAAAAAACAAAACAAAACATAAAGAGTGTAGACATCAACTTTCATGAAATTATCAAGGGAAACTCCCTTGATATTCTAGAAGCAGAAGGTAAAATAGAAATTGAAAGAATCTACAATGTCCCTCTAGAAAGAGATTCCAAAAAGAAAACTGTTAGGAAAAATGTAGAGACATTCCATCATGGAAAGACATTTGTAACTCATGAGACCTTTCTCAGTATTAGGGCATTTTGAGGATTTGGAAGAAATAGATGAGGGAGAGAGAGAGAGGGAGAGAGAGAGAGAGGAAGAGAGAGAGAGAGAGAGAGAGAGAGAGAGAGAGAGAGAGAGAGAGAGAGAGAGAGAGAGAGAGAGAGAGAGAGAGAGAGAGAATAGGGCAAGTTAAATGAAGAAATGATATCACAAATAAAATTCAGGAGTGAAGGAAGAATACATCGGAAAAAAGAAAGAGACAGCCAGAAGTGGGTACATTTTCTCAAATAAAAGAGGCAAGAAAAAGGTTTCACAATGGAGGGAAAGAGAGAAGAGGTGAGAGGGAATGAGTGAACCTTACTCTCATCAGATCTGGCTTAAGGAGAGAATAACATACACACTCAATTGAGTATCTTACCCTACAGGAAAGTAAGGTGAAAGTGTATAGAGGGGGTAATCAGAATGTATGCCCCCTTGGGGTGAGGGGGAAAGGAGTGATGGGGAGATGGGGAGAAAATTTGGAACTCAAAATCTTGTGGAAATGAATGTTAAATGTTAAAAATAAATGAATTAAATAATTTTTTTAAAGTGTAAAAATAAAAGAGAAGAAAACAAAACACAATCAGAATAACACAAGATGTAGCAACTTCTACATTAAAAGACTGGAGGATATTCCAGACATCAAAGGAGCTAAGATTGAAATGAATAATCACCTGCCCAGCAAAACTGTGTATGATACTTCAGGAGAAAATTGGTCATTCAATGAAATAGAGGACTTTCAAGTATTTTTGATAAAAAGACCAGAGCTGAATGGAAAATCTGACTTTCAAATACAAGAATCCAGAGAAACATGAAAAGGTGAACAGGAACAAGAAATCACAAGGTACTTATCAAAGTTGAACTGTTTACATTCCTACATGGAAAGATGATATTTGTAGGCTATTTGGAGAAAAAATAGATAAAAAAATAGATAGAAAGAGAGATGGCACAGGGTGAGTTGAAAATGAAGGGATACCTAAAAATAAAATTAAGGGGGTGAGAGAATAACATATTGGGAGAAAGAGACAGGGAGAGGTGGAACATAGTAAATAATCTCCCATGAAAAAAGGAGAAATGGAGAAAGAAGGGAGGGCAGATTAGAAGAGAGGTATTCAAAAGCAAACACTTTTGAAAAGGGACAGGATCAAAGTAGAAAACAGAAAAAATGGAGGCAGATAGGATTAAGGTAAAAACGGCTAGCCTTTCACAACATGACTATTATGGTAGTATTTTGCGTAAGTACACATGTATAACCTACAGAGGATTTGGAAGTCAAAGTTTCAAAAGCAAATGTTAAAAACAAATTACATGCACCTGGGAAATAAAATGTACGGGCCATGGGATATATAAATCTTTCTTGCCCTACAAGAAAGTGAGGGGGAGAGGGAAAGGAAGGAGTGGGGTGAAAGAGGGGAGGGCAGACTTGTGGAAGGGATAATCAGACCGCATGACATCTGAGGTGGGGGATAGGGGAGAGAGATGGAGAAAATCTGGAACTCAAAATCTTGTGGAAATAAAGTTTGAAAACTAAAATAAACATATTAACAAAAAAGAAAATTAGAGAAATAGCAAAAATTAAAAATTAAGGCTATAAAATAACAAATAAAACTGGTATCTATCTTTAAAGGAACCAGATTCATTACAGCCTTAAGTAACTTGATATTGAAAAAAATAAAGTACTAAGCCAAATAAAAGATTAAAAATTGAATTCACAGCAGAAATAAATGAGAATTATCAAAACATCCATGCACAATTGTATAACAAAAAACTGAAACTTCAAAAGAAGTGGATGTATATGAAAGAAATATAAACTGTTCAGATAAAAACACTAATAATAACATTACAAGTAGAGATCTTAAAGATATATGAAATGGAAAGCTATTAATAAACTGAAAAAGGCAGGAGAACTGGCCTGGACTAGGTGGATTTTAAAGTGCAATTTATCAAACATTTAAGTAAAAATTAAACTTGTGGTGATCTCAATTTCCCACTGCATAATGAAGTTATAAAATTATTCTCAAATCTAGAAAATCAAGATAATCTGCCAAGTTTTATTTTTTTTAATGAACAAGAGAGGGAGAAAAGTAGCACAGAAAGGGAACTAAAGAGCAATCAAATTAGAGAACACTGACACATAAATTTAAATTAAAATACTCATAACTATACTTTATTGCTTTTTATTATGATTATTCAACCTGTGATTTCACTCAGAGCAGGAACACCCTGATAAGAAAACATCTTTCAGCAATTTAGGTCAATGCCTAGTATGCAGTTTACAGTGTTGGAAAAGTGTCTGGAGATACATGGAGAATACATAACTTGCCCAGGATTATCCAGTCAGTAGATGAAGAGGGAAAATTTTGACATATTCTTCTATGCTTAGAGTCTAACTCTATTCACTATATAAGATTGACTCTCAACAGTAATACAAGAGGAAATAATTCAATAACCAAGTCATATTCATTCCATAGATTTAAGTTTCAATTAACATTAAGAAAAATAACATGTCTAAATATATAAACATAAAAAACAGCAACAACCACACATGATTATTACAGCAGTCTAGGATAAATCAAAATCTTTGAAAAACACAAAAATCCTTTATTTAAAAAAATAACTTATCATCCTAAGTGAGTGAAAGAGGATTGAGGTGGGAAGGTTTCTTGTGAGCAACAAGGTCAGCTGATGCAATCCTCTGTGTGGAAGACAGTAAGACACCTGAATGAGACAGTCAGAATTTTATAAAATGGAAATATGGAGAAACTTAAAACACAAAGGGGCATTTTTAAAACTGTTTTTTTCTTGTAGCTATATGATGAAGATCCTTTGAATTGACTGTGTAGCCAACACAAGAGGCGTTCAAAAGACCCTAGTCAATTATACCCTGTTCCTCCTTATTCTTGTGTCTCCTTCCTGCCTTGTGACTTTTTGATGAAAGAATATAGATAATTCCGTAACTAAAGAGGCCTTAGGACATTCTTAACGGTTATCAACATATGTTCTAGGAACATAGACTTCAATTATTTTCTCTATTAGTTTCTATTTGTTTAAGATAATGGAGAAGGAAGATGGGAGATTGAAGATTATGAATTTCTAGAGATCAGGAGAGTTAGTCACCTGGAGAGGGACATGTAGGATTCTAGGGGTTACTCTTGAGGGGCTGGGAAATCTCTTTTTAATTGCTATCAGCTTGATTTTTTTCATGTGATAGTTATAGCAAAAGACCAGACAATAAAATTAAAAGTAATTAACAGTATAAATCAAACCATCATTTTATACAATATTACGAAACCAGAAAGAGATGAGTTTGAGAAATTATATTCAAATTGATTAAAAATTTCATAAAATATCTATAATCTGATCCACAGAAACACAGTCCAGACCTACACTATTTGTAGAAATAAAGGAAGATACAAATAAATAAAAGGATATTACATCCACTTCTCAAATGTAGTGCTCTTTCAGTCAAATCACAAATTTGATCTTTTATAGAATTATGTGAAACAATAATATAATTCATTTGAAACAAAAACTGTAGCATCTTAAGGGATTTAATAAGGGAAAAGGAGAGGGAAATTAGTAAGAAGGAAACATAGCATTATCCAATTTGAAAATGCATTATTTGCCATCAAAATAATTTGTATAGAGTTTTCCAAAAGTAGTATAATAGAAGAGAATAAACATGTAAGAAATTTAAGTATTTGAAAATAATAATCTAGTGTTTGATGTAATTAAGAATAATAATAAATAGAGGGAAGACATTATTTTACAAGAATTCTTAGGAAAACCAGAAACTACTTTTATGTAGAATTTGGATTTAGATCAATGTTTTATAACATGACAGTAAGAGAACAATAGGCCTATGACCCAAATTAAAGTTAGGATAAAAATATAGTAAAAGAAAAATAACTTTTACACTACTGTGAATGAGAGAGGCTAGACCTCTAAACCAAAGGCTTGAGGTTATGAAAAATAAAATTGAAAACTGGTGATTTTATTGAATAAAATTAGAAAATACATGTGTGTGATGAAAGTCATTGGAGCTAAATATTTAGTTAAACCTGAATTTGAGGAGAAAAAAAGTACATGGATCAAAAATCACTATTATCCAAGATAAACAAGGAATTGATCTGCTATCCAACAAATATAGGGAATTGACACAAATATACAAGATCAAGAGTCATTCCCAGGTCAAAAGAGAAGGACAAGCAGATTTCAGGAAAGTGTGAATTTTAAATGTTCATATAAAAGCACACAAGAGAGAAATAAATTTAAATAACTATGACTTTCCACATCCCACTCTGAAAATAAGTAACAATTACAAAAAAGGAGGTTAGTGTTGAAACAGACAGGGAAAGACAAAAAGGCAAATACACTGTTGGCACAGCAATAAATTGTTCAGACTATTCTGGATATAATGTGAGTAAACCATTCTTATTATTCTGTACAGTGATTCCCTTGTTGGTTTTAAACAACAAAGAGGTCAAATACAAAAGAAAATCTAATGCAAAACAAAACATTCATAGTAATATTCCTCATGGGAATAAAAAAGTAAAAAAAAAAAGGAATGCCAATCAATTTAAAAATAGGTTTTACTTAATTTTTAAATGTCATAGAATATTATTATGTGGAAAGAAATGATGAGTATGAGAAATTTAGAGAAGTGCTGAAAAAATGATATTCACAGATACAAAATGAAATAACCTGAAACAAAAGAACAGTATATAAAATGTTTACAACAATGCCAATGAAAAGTTTAAATCCAAACAATGATGGTCCTTGAGAACTGGTAATATTCCTTTTATTGCAGAGATGCAGGGAGGCAAGGAACTCTAGCTGCAGAATATTGTATATATCATCAAATACAGTCACATGATCTCTTGTTTTTGCTTATTTCTAACGTATATATCATCAAATAAAGTCATATAATCTGTTGTTTTTGCTTATTTCTTAACTCTTTTGTTATAATGGTGATTTCATTATGGACTAAGGAAAATGAGTTATTTCCAGAAATGATTTTGATGTCAAAAAATATTCTATAAAGTTTATTTAAAAATAAGAATTAAGAAAAGGAGAAAATGTCAGTGAGTATGCAGCTATTGCCTATATTTGTCATTTGGCTTTTCCCACATATGGTAGGTAACTTGGAGCTTCACTTTAAATCATCTCAATGTCATTCCGCATTCACCACTAATTTCTCTGGTCTCAGAGTAAGATTTTACATTTCTACTTGTTAGTAGCAATTCATCTGTTTTTGTGCTCTTCCTTCTTCATCCAATGGCATTCTTGAAGAGTTTGTCACTCTTGATCCTTTCCTTAATTTCCAATTTCTCCACTGCCCTTTCCTTAAAACTTTCATGCATGCTCTCTTGCTCATCCTAAAACAAGCAAACAAACAAAGACCCTTGCATTTGCTTCCACCACCCTTACCTCAAGATCTTTTTCTACATCCTTCCTCTCTTTTATGACCAAACTATTAGAAAAAGCTTTTAAAACTTACAGTCTCTACTTAATCATCTGTCATTCACTTGTTAACCCTGTCCAATATGACTAGATTCCTACATGCTGTGCTATAATTGAGCTTTCCTAAGCCAAAAGTAATCTTATTATTGCTTAATGATAATTAATTTCTATCGTGTTTTTCTTTCTTTATTCTTTTTTTCTTCCTCTCTTCTTCCCTTCCTCCCTTCCTCCCTCCCTATCTCCCTTCTTCCTTCCTTCCTTCCTTCCTTCCTTCCTTCCTTCCTTCCTTCCTTCCTTCCTTCCTTCCTTCCTTCCTTCCTTCCTTCCTTCCTTCCTTCCTTCCTTCCTTTCTCTCATGTCATCAGCATTTTTAGTTCTCTCTAAAAGTGACTTGAAAATCTTCATGTTCAGTCTTAATCATTCTCCTGAGCTCCAGTTATACATCCCTGACCACCCATATGATAATTGTTACCTTGATGGCTAAAAAATATCTGAAGTTCAGCATGTCTAAAGTTGAACTTACTATATTCTCCCTCAAAACTTACCTTTCCTCCTAACACCTACTTTTCTTCTTAAGGCACTACCACTCTCCTAATTATTAAGTTCTTGGTGACTTCACTCTACTACACTACCAATATTCAAAAAAGAATGCCAAGTCTTGTCAATTCTTACTCCACATCACTTTCCCCATTCATTCCCTTCATTTCAGTCATGCAATAACTACCTTCCTTCATTTCACCCCTTATTACCTCCACCCTAAAGTATGGTAATACCTTTCCTTTGTCCAGCCCTTTCTCTGTCTGGTTTATCTTCCAAGTAAATGCCATACTTTTATTCCTAGAGAATGGATCTAACAGGTCACTCCATGCTCATGAAGCTTTACAGTTACTTAGAGTTAAAAGTTGTTGCTACCAAGACAAAATAGTTTCTTTTGTTTTGCATTCAAGAACAATAACCTGATCTTGCCTTTTTCATTTTAACTATGTATTACAAGTCTCCTTCAAGAGACTTTCATTGTCCTCCCCAGTTGTTTGTGACCTGACAAAAATAACTGTATACGTTCTATTGTGTGTGTGTTTATGTGTGTCCTGGACCTATGATTTCATCAAGGTAAGTAACCCTTTTGTAGGAAAAAACAAAAAAACTCATTTCATGCATGCACATACTGGTAAGTGATCTGTTGTATATTAGAGCATTACCTGGGCGTACCATGAGAAATGTCTGATCTTCCTCATCCTAAGGTCCTTGACCAAGCCGTCGTTCTTCTCGCAGTCTCTTGTTCAGTTACATATGCGTAAGTATATGTAGGTATATACACACGCAGTATAATATATTTGATTTGCATACATGTGTGAGTGTACACATATATATGTATATATACATATATATACCTGCATATATGCATATCATTTTCAATTATATACAAATTTGTGTACAAATACACATACTGTGTATACATATGCATACATATATGAGTCAATAGTGCATGATTTAGTTGGGGAATATCCTTCACTACTCAATTTGTACTTGAACATTCTTATTTTCTGAAATTCAGTGAGAGGTCAAGTGATTTACGCACACTGACACTTGATAAATATTAATAGGATTTGAATCCTGGTTTTTTCAATCTGTTGTGCAATATTGCTTCTAATTCATAAACACTGAGATGGGAAAAAATAGAATGATTAAGAAAATAAAGTTGATTTAATCATAATAATTTACTAATGAGATGATAATTCAAACAAATAATCGCTCTTCCCTATTACCTCTTGGTGTGGGAGGGAAATAAATAACAATTTTATTTATACTATGTAGAAAACAAAAGTAACTATAATTTGGTACTCCTGGAAAAAACAAACGAACAAGTAAACTGATATATCTACTCCCAACATTTGCTCTATCATGCCATCACAATGAAACATACATATTATTATATGTTCAGTAATACAACTTTGTTAAGTTTTAGCCTTTTTTCTTTATTTCTTTGGCATGAGAAAATTAAAGTTTGACTCCATTACCAGGAAGTTTCATTTGTTACCATATACTGCCCCTAATCTACATCTAAGTGCATATTCACCTTGCTATAACTTATCACTTATTCATGTGAAAAAAAATTCTCAATGGGAGCCCTTACCAATTAAGAAGTAGGCAACATATGTTCCAAATCACACTTTACTTTCCTAAAATGTTTGAACACTGATAGCAAGGATGAATGCCTCTACAAATGTGTGCATATGCCTTCTCAAATCTCATAGGACATTAATTACTAGGGCTCCAATCTATTTTAGAGATAAACAGATACTGAATTATCTGTGGATTTGAGCCATCTGTGAATTATTGTGCTAAAAATCAACAATATATCTGGAACATATATGAGATATTCATATTCCTCTTGTCTTTGAATATTAATAGAGAGTTCACTATATCTAAATATTTATGTAAAGTGGGATTTCAGATCTATAACAATTGAGAGCCTAATTTGCATGTTACATGCAATCTGAGCCTTAGTTACCCATGGGTGTATTATCTATAACACATCTCTCACTACAGATCTTGCTATCATGAATGCGATTTTATTAACTGCTTAATTAAGTATATTTGGTTGGCATTAACATGACCTATGTTTTTTCTATCCAAGAAATAGATGGAAAAGAAGGTCTTTTAGCCAAGACACAGAGAAGGGGTAAATGAGTAAGAAAGTGGGTGCCATAAAGATGTGGAAACTCTCAACAAAGATTCCTGGAAACAATCTTGGAGGATGGGGGAAACTCAGAATTATAAAGAGGAAAGGAACTTCAATGGTCACTGAATTCAATTCATACTGATAAGAAACTTTCACTTTATCACAGTCTTTAAGTGATCTTTCATCATTTTCTTCAATATTTTCCATGGGAAAAAGGTGTCTACTATCTGTCAAGATAGCCCATTATACTTTGGAATGACTCTAAGTATTAGGAAGTGAGATCCTTAGAATTCAGGTCATTCCAGCTGGATAAGCAGGACAACTAAAGGTAGAAAAAATAGCAGAAGTGGCAAGAAACTGTTTTAGGAATATCTTATCACTGAGAAGTTTTCTAATATAATAATGAGTTTGTATGGTTACTTTTATCATCATCGTCGTCATCATTGTCACCATCGTCATCGTCATCATCACCAGGAGGGAAAAGATGAAAGGGGCACTAACTTCAGTAGAGTTTGGGGGGTTCATGTAGCAGAAGCCAAATGTGATGCAAGAAGAAATTGGTGGAGGCCTTTGGATGGGGAAGCAATAATAAAAACTTTTTCTTTTTTTTTTTTTTTTTAAGATAGCCTTGGTAGGAACTTAAGGAAATAACTATCTGACCATTACTAACTCTTCCATGAATAAAAAGGCCAATGACAGGAAGTGATATTTTACAATTAAGACTTAGTAAAGAGTTTTGCTCTTTCGGACATTTTTAAAAACAAAGAGTGAGAACTTGACATTGAATTTGGAAAAATAAAATAAAAAAGAGTGGAAATGCTAATGATGATTCCTAGGTTTGTACCTAAATTGACCTCCTCCTTCCTCTGCCCCATCAGGTAAAGGGGATGGAATTGAGTTATTTCTGACTAAGTCAGTAGTTAGGGCTTGCCTAAAATAGAATACTACAAAAGAAGTTTTTACACTTCAAATAACAAACAATGAAAGAATAATCACCATTTCCTAACAACTATGAAATTAAAAGGATAGGGTCAAGTAGATGTAAAGACTGAATCAGTTTCTATTCTGTGTCCTGATGATATGGTTGCCATGATTTTTTCCCTTTATAATAGTGTTTAAACTATATAGTTATAACTTTTCCTTCTGCTCCTTCCCTCTAGCCCTCAATTGTTGTATTTTGGCAATGTTACTGATAGAATAGACTTCAAATCAGGATGCAGATGTGTTGATTGTGTTAGTAATGTTAAAATGCTAAATTTGAGAATTAGAAGATAGGGTAGTGAAAGCAGAGGTGAAGCTGAGCTCTACCACAAATTCCTTCAGAAACATCTAAAAGTTGAATCTAAACAAATTTTAGCATGGCAGCATCTGCTAGGAGACAGTGTGGCAGATCTCCATCCCTGGATAGCCCCGAAGGTCGATGGGAAGGATCTGTTTCAAGGGGTTGGAGTATCACAGAGGACACAGGTTGCACCAGCACAGAATCTAACACAGCAGAGAACAGCGGGGACAGCTGGGCTGACTGAAGCATAAGCAGGATTGTAAATTCTCAAACATACCAGCACAAGACTGGAGTCTAGTAGAACTGAGGGAGAGATTGGTTCAGGGCCCCCTATGATAGCAGCAGCCTCTTCTGAGAATATCAGCCACAGATTAAATGTTGAAAGTCACCTTTGCGGAGCCAAGATGATGGAGTAAACTGTATATGCTCTCACCCTCCCCTTGTTGACCTTGAAAAACCCAGAAACTATTTCCCAGGAAAAAATCCTGAAATAGTTCGATGAGCAGAAGGGGCACTGATCAGCTCAGGAGGCTGGAGAGATAGAGAAGAGTCCCTCTTGCTGTGGCTGAAGGGGACCAGAGCAGGACTGGACTGCCTCACTTCAGTGAATCAGGAGGAGATCCTGAGCCCCAGACGGATGAACTTGTAAGCACTAACAGGACCCCAATCGTATCTTAGCACAGCCAGGAATTTTGGGCAGACAATAGTGCAGAAGGGGTTCACCAGCTGCTAAGCCTTCCTGTGCTCTAGCTGAGAGGAGAAGCAGACCTCCTGTGATCAGACCACCATTCCCCACACCTCATGCCATGAGCTTCATTGTAACTCTGGGAAAACTCAGAAAGACTTCACCTGGCCCCAGCCCTGGTACACACTAGCCAACTCAGCACCAGGTAAGCTGTAACATTATATAGTTCCTAGCTGAAAGAACCAGGGGCCACAACACACAAAGCTAGTAACTAGACCTTAAGTTTTCAGCACAAGAAACATGTGCCACAGAAGCAGAGATCCACTTTAAAAGCCAGGAAAAAGGCAATCACCATGAGCAGGAAGCAAATCAGAAAAGCAAAGACCATAGAATCTTATTATGGGGACAGAGAAGACCAAAATACCAATTCAGGTGAAGACAGCCCTAACAGCATACCCACATCTGAAACCTCAAAAACAGAATATGAACTGGTATTCTTGAAAGAGCTCAAGAAGGATGTTAAAAGTCAAATGAGAGAGGTACCAGAAGAATTGGCAAATGATTTTAAAAATACAATAGACAAAATTTAATGCTAAACTTAATCTGATTGGAGAAGGCAGAACCAGGGATAAATGGTAAAAATCCTGGAGGGGCAGATTTGCTTCATTATCTAGAGTTTACATTTAGTTCCATAAGCAATAACGAACCAATGAATGGCTTTCTACAATGGAATGAAGTGGTCTAAGGTGTTAGGAAGTTAGTGAAACATGTATCAAAGAAAAGACATATTGAAATGAAAACCACTTTTAAGAGGTCATTAAAGTAATAAAGCTGAAAAGACAGTATGACTTGCGCAAGGATAGCTGTACACAAAGTTGAGAGGAGGAGATGTACAGTCAAATACTGTAGAGGCAGATGTAACTTGAAAACTAATTGAAAATAAAGAATAAACAAGGGTGTAGAGTTAAGTATGAAGTTGATGCTAAATATGATCTTAGGTAGGAAAACAAAAATATAAGTAGACCAGATTTTGAGAAAAAATCGATGAATTTACTTTTGAAAGTGTTGAGCTTGAGGTACTGACAGGATAACTAGGAAGCAATGCCTAATAAATAGTTGTAATTCTAAGGAGGGGTTGAAGATAAAGACAAATATTTGAGAATCATGAACCATGACTACTGATGATGGGACTGAGAATTGGAATTTAATTTGAAGACACTATAGCGTTATCCAACCTTATTGTTTTAGAGTTGAGGAAATGGAAGGTCAGTGATAAAGAAGTTGCTTTCTCAAGTTTTGACAGCTGTTAGGAAGCAGAGTCAAGATTCACCTTCAGATACTCTAATTTAAAATTCATTGCTTTCTCTCTTTCAATATGTTTATTTACTTGCAAAGAGGTAGTAATCAAAGTCTTGGCAGTTGATGAAATAACAAAGAAATAAAGTAGAAAGATAAAGACAAGAACATGGAGCAGAGAATTATGGAAACCCAAACTTAAAGGATATGTGCAGAGAAGGATCCGAATGTGACAAAAGAGAACAAGAATTAGTTAGAGACACTGGAGGAAAACCATGAGTGTATAGTTTCATAGAAGCCATCTGAAGATGGAATATCAATATGAGGAGAATGCTTAGTAGAAAATACTGCCATGAATTCAGTAAGTATGAGAAAAAAAGAAAAAAAATGAATTGTTAAGGGAGTCACTTGGAGGGAGTGCTTTGTTTCTAGAGATTAGTTGAGGTAGAATCAATATTGACAGATATGGAGGAATAAGTAGAAAGTAAAGAGTCGAAGGAGAGGGCATTCATTATTTTTTCTATAAGCTGAACATTCAAGGGAACAGACAGCCACTTGAGAGAACAGAAAGATCAAGAGAGAAGGTAATATGTAGCTCTTGCTGCTGGTGGTGCTTGTGATGGTGTTTGTTTAATAGTGGTTCCCCTGGTGCCCACTGAAGTAATTAATACCCACTACATCGCACACCTTCTCCAAGGTCTTCTAGTAAGTTAAAGGGTTTCTAGGCACTTTGTCATTAATTCCAGGCCCCACTAATCTTAGATTCTCTCAGTTTCAGGAGTCACCTGAATTTAAATACTATTTAACCTTGTAAAAGTTGAATTAACTTTTAAAAAGAAATATTTACTTCAAAGGAAAAACAAAAGTAAACATTTAAAAAAAATCTCAAACTTCCCATATCTTATACCCTGGGGAGAGGAAGAGGATGAGATTCACAGTTCTGCTCAGTGCCTAGACAAAGTATAGCCTCAGCAAGCTCTAAGTTCAAACCCCACCTTGGGTTGAAATCCCCAGTATCTTGGTTTCTCGGGGCTTCCATTCTAAGGTAGATGACTACACCTTTGGTCTGGAATGATAACTCCAATGTTTCCATGGCCTGAGTTCTTATGTCCAATAGGAATTCCATCATTGGTGCATGGAACTGAAAAGGACAAATGAAACAAAATTGAAGCAAAGCAAAATCTGAATTGCAAGCCCATGTTTTTTTTTTTTCTGTTTTTTTGTTTTTTGTTTCTGTGTGTGTGTGTGTGTGTGTGTGTGTGTGTGTGATCACAGGGTAAAAAAGAAGAGGAGGTGAAGTTTCCTCTTACCCAGGAAGTTCATAGTCCTTACGTGGGTGAATGGAACTTTCATTCCTTGAAATCTTTTGTTTGTTTGTTTTGTTTATAGCCTAGAGGAGACCTAAAATCTTTCTAAGACAAGTGGAAGGAATCAGTTGAAATGCAAAGAATGAATATATATGAGCAAACAGGGAAAAACAGGTTAATACAATAGGGCTAGAATCAAATTACAGTCATGGATCCTGGATTCAAATCCCAGCCTTGCTAAAAACTATTCATGTAACCTTGGGAAGTTTATTTAGCTTTGTTACTCTTAGAAATTTTTTTGATCTCTAAAATTAAGGCATATAACTATAGTAGATATTTTTGAAGTTCTTTCTGGCTCTAAATCTAAGACATATAATTGGTTAAAAATTCACAGACAAGAAATGGTATGAGGATATGGGAAAGATACTTTTAATGAGAAGAAAGACTTCCTTTCCTGATATTAGGAGGAAGATATTGTAGGTGAGGATATTGAGAATTTAAGAAAGATTAATGCAGGAATTCAGGGACTTCATACTGGCCTCAGTCTTCTCATTTAAGTGGGAGTCAAAGCCATCTGCTCAGATTAAAGATAGAATTGGAGCCTTAAGGTCAGTAGAGGTGAACCACCCAAACAAAACAAAACAAAATTTTCAGATATGCGGTTGAAAGTCAATTAGAGATAAAAATAATATCTGGTATTATAAGAACTTTTTTTGAAAGTTTGTAGAGTACTTTGATTACATTATCTCATTTTAACCTTACTCCAAGTTAGAGAGTTTTCTTACCTGAGAAGCTGAGATTTAGTCTCATAGCTAACAGCAAGATTTCAATTGTGATCTTACTAACTCTGAGTTCTCTTCTCTGTCCACTAAAATACATTGATTCTGTACTGAGATCACAGGTTTGAGTTGGTGGATTTTTTTAGAGTACTTTGAGTCTAGCTCATTGATTATACATAGATGAGGGTGTTCAGACTAGAGAACTTACATGAATTGCCCAGGGTCATAGAGCTAGTAAGTTGTCAAGGTAGAATTGGAAGCCAGGTCTTTCTGACTCCTAAGACCAGTATCCTAACCTTATGCCATCATGTCTTTGAACCATTTAAAAGATTCACAAGGTGTAATTGGTACTCTACTGAAAACTTTTTGAAGCAAGTCATAGTAGGTCTAGTCAAGATAATTTCATGATTTCCTCCATTGTGTGGCAGATGAATATAAAAGTGGAAGAAACAGGTGATAAGAATCCCCTAGTTGGCAGCACAAAAATGGCAGAAGAACAATTGAGTAAAAGAGTTAAAAACGGGAGAAAGGACATTATTTTATTATGAAAAAATAAATAAGGAGTACTGAAGAAAGTTAGGCAAGAATATTTGTTAGAGTAGAAAAACTGAGGAATTAAGCTATCATTATGGTTATTATAAAGTTAAAGGACAGGAATAGGAATAGCAATTGATAGGAACATTGGGGGAAAATATGAATCAAGAAGGGAATTTCAAAATTCAGAATTTGTAAAATGGAGCAGGTTTCAGTTGTGATAAAATCTAAGGTGTGAATGTTCCTTTCCTCAGTGGGTACTTGAAATAGAATGAAGGTTGAGACAAAGACACAACTAGGAGAGGGCAACCAGAAATTAGCCACAGGACTCTGAGGTTTAGAAAGCTCTGTCACTTATACTCTTTCAGTAAGCAAGAATAATTACTGAAAATAGTTACCAACTGGTAAGCTTCCTTGCTCCTGAGGCTATGCCTCGGGTGATTTCTTCTCTAACCAATCCCTATAGCTTTCTCAGCATTGAGCATAGAAGCTAATCTCCTGGTTCATCCCCATGGGAGAGTGGACCATATTGTCTCTCACAATAAAGCCTTCAGCCTTAGCACATCTTTCTCTCCTACTCTCAACTAAATTTGTCTTTAAAATTGATTTGAGAGCACATTTTGTCAAATTTGCCCCAAGGGTTAAAATTTCTACTTTCAGTTCTCTGTAGAGTTCATAGAAGTTAAGATGTTCAAGAAATTGAAAAAACAGTTTCTATGATACAATTACATAAATTATGTTATACATAAACACAATGTTATGTCTATAATACAAATAAATAAATACATTAAATACTTTATTTATTACATAGATTTTATTTTTAAATAAATATATATTAAGGCATATTTATAACATATATCTTGATGCATAATAAATAGGTATAAATTATATATGCATAAATAATTTATAGTTTTCTTCTCATTGTTAATTGTTTTAGGAAAATAAGAGATTTGGAATTATAGCACACAACTAATATAATTGTTACAATTCCACTTGGTATTAATAGAAAATAGACTCTTTTCATTCAGTTATGAATAATATTCCTTACTAGATTTATTATTACACAAATGACAAAGCTAGAATTGGAGGGAGTTGTTCACTAAATAAATACTTTTGTTCGTATGTGCATGCAGATTTCATTTATTCAGCATAACTGTCTTGATGTTTGTTTTCCACTGTACCAGATACAGACCCAAACAAAACAAATTGGTTGTACTTTTTGGTCACATAACCCCAATTTTTTAGAAGTGTGTTTTTAAATAAGATTATTCCCTAAACAGAATCATACTTGCCTTTGTCTTTTTTTCAGGCACATTTTGTCACTGATCGCAATACTGTAGCATAAATGTAGTTTCCAAGTCTTGTGGACAATGCTTATATTGAGACAAAGTTGATTGACCTCTTTCTCCCTTCTCTCTCTCCTTTCCTTTCCTTTCCTTTTTTTCTTTTTGCTCTTCTCTCCCTCTTTTACTAATACTCTAAGATTTTCTGTGAAACAGAGAAAGTAATGGGTATTTATAAAATATTTTGTCTTAGAAGTCTTCTATTGTGATTTCTTTGTAGTTTGGAAGGGCTACCATAAGACAAAGAAAAATAAGATCTAGTTATTTCCAACTGAGGGAAGAGTTCTCTTTTTAACTGTGTGGTTTTGTTTCAACTATGGTGCATTCCTAGAATATCAAGTGTTTTCCACAGGGCAGCATATTATAAAATCAAAGAAACAGCTGACTTAAATTATTGCTAGTTCAGATTTTCAGTACCTTTTCTGGTTTCTATTAACTAATTAGGAGCTTGTTTTACCTGCTTAGATGAAATCTTTCTCTATTCCCACCACCAAAATTGAATTCCAGAAGAAGATATCTGCTAAATAAATCTGAGATTTTGTATTCTTTTTAAACTTTGGATTGCTAAATACTATCATTATTTGAATCTTTTTTTTCCCTTAAATTCCAGCAGTAACAATTGATCAATAACCTTTTACCATTGTAATTTTAATAGTCTCTGGGAAAATGTGTTTTTATTTTTTTCCTATTCCAAAGATTTTTACTCTGCAATCTGGGATAGATATTTCTATTCTATGTATTTTAACCACTTAAAATTATGAAAACATATATATATATATATACATGTATATATGTGTATATATGCATGTATGCATATATATGTATATAATTAGTCTATATTTCATTTTATTCTGTGTCTTTTAAGAAAAATTGTTCTGAGAATTGGTCCATAGACTTAAGAATAATGACAAAGGGGTTCAGGAAACACATTTCAATAAAGGATAGCAACTCCTGACTAGGCATTCTTTAAAAGCCTTAATATTAGAACAACAGGGAAACCATATGTGTTGGGATTACAGGACAAACATACATGGAGAATAGCCTGACTTTGAAAGATAGAAAGTCATTTTTTGTTTCATTTTTTTCTTCTTAATAAAAATATTGTTTAAATTGGAATATGATAATATCAGACGACTGGCAGTTCCAGGTCTGCCTGAAATGATATATGTCTGTTATCACAGCATTTCAAGGATTCTGTCAGAAAGGTTTCTTCAGGTTCAGAGAAACACCTGAACAAGAGCTGTGACCAGAAAGTGAAATGGAGATCTAGACATTCTGAGTCAATGAAACTAAACCAGAATATAACTACTAAGTGTTTACAAATGGCCATCAGTAACATTTCTACTTCAGTATCTGTGTCATTTTATATCTTCAATGTCTTTAAGTTCCCAGAGCTTACATTTCAACATCTTCTTTTTCAGCACCAGGAACCTTCGGTCGATAGAAGCTGGGTTTGTCTTATGGAGATGATGCCCTTTCTCCTTAAAATAATGCTTTGAATTTTAGATACAAGCTTTGCATTATAAATGTACCGTACAAAGCATTCTGCCAGATATTATAATAAATCTGTCTTCAAATTTCTCTCTGATGTATTATGTATAACAATGAAGAACAGAATCATTTAAAAAAAAAGTCACTTTCCTGGCTGCTCACTCTTAATCTCTGCTGCTAACCTCTCCGAATCTGAGTGACCCATACCCAATCAAGCACATGATGAGGGGTAAGTATAGCACTTGACTTCTGCACTTTGATTTAGGGAGAAGTTTCGAAAGAACAAAGATGATCATCATAAAAATATGAAGAAAATACTTTCAGAAAATGGGAAGTATATTCTTTTCATAGTGAGGAAGTCTTCCTTTTATGCGATAGTTCAGGCACTGTTGTTCTGTCTGAAATGTCAGTTTCAGATGAATGTTTAAAGCATAAAAACAGAAAAGTGCATGAAAAGATCCCACATCAGCTTTCAAATGGAATG
Organism: Bettongia penicillata ogilbyi; assembly: GCA_023548195.1. Classification (NCBI taxonomy): domain Eukaryota; kingdom Metazoa; phylum Chordata; class Mammalia; order Diprotodontia; family Potoroidae; genus Bettongia; species Bettongia penicillata. The sequence goes on along the minus strand of JAJHZJ010000470.1, from coordinate 8,317,345 downwards.
GGGATCTCATTTGCATTTCCTTAAGCTATGTACTTTTTGGGAAAAGGAAATAAAACATCCATTTCCTGAAACCTTCTCCAAAAAATTACTATAAAAAGGATCTATGATGAACCCAGTTGGATTTTTGTATATATTTAATTTTGAAATTATCAATGCTACCTTTGATTTACTTTGAATTTAAAAATAAATTTTTAAAATGTATATTTTTAAATGTGGTGTTCATTGACAGGAATATTTACCCAAAGATAGTTGAGACCCTAATGATCATCTCACCTAACTTTTTGTTGCTTTGCAGATGGAGAAACTGAGGTCAATAACCATTAAACGATTTGCTCAAGATCATATATGACTATGTATGGCAGAACAGAGATTCACAGGATCACATTTATCAACCATTTAAAAGCTCTTGGAAAGGGTTACTACATGGACTTAAAAAAAGGCTTCTTGAAAGAATAAATACAGAATAGAATTTTAAACTTCTCAGCTTTCAGTGTCCTTCAAACTGTGCTTTCCTGTTTAAGATACATGAATGGTTTTGTCCTAAGACAGACGGATATTTACAAGATACATGAATGGTTTTGTCCTAAGACAGACGGATATTTACAAAAAAAAAAATGCAGAGGGTGGGGCAAGAGGTATCAAACTGAGCAGCCATCACTGATTGCCTGTTAATCAAAAGTATGTGAACTCTCTTTTAAAAGACAAGTTTTGAAAAATTCATAAAAAAAAGATCTGAAATGATCAAATTGTCTCATTAGGCCATGAAAAATGCCAGTTTAAATGCTAAATGTGGTCGAGAATATGTTCTTATTTTCCAATCTTCTCTTTAACTGCTTTTCTCCCACAGTGGCATAAAGGTCAAAATCCATTATATTTATGATTATAAACAGAGAATTTTCTACATGACACTTGTTAGTCTTTATTTTTTGCTTTATAAGCAACATACTAAAGAATATAAAATGTCATAAAAAAAAGATAAATGCAATTTTAGCAGTACACCCTAATGGGTTATGCATGTGGGCCCTTTATTCAAAGTCTACTGATATGAAACTCTAATATGCAGCAAATAAATACTTCACCTGTACCATATGAGACCTAAGATCTGTGGCTGACCCACAGCTAAGAAATGTATGCCTTGGATGATAGAATCTGGAATCAAAGCAATCTCAATATGCTAAACCAATAACCAAAATCAACATGATGTTATCTAATGAGGATTAATGAGAGTAATTGATGGGTATATCACCCATATAATATATAGGTGGAATTTGTATATATATACATATATATATGCACATACATAAGTATATACAGATATCTATCTATGTATCTATTTATCAATCTGTTTACCTATGAATCCTACTCGATCTAAATCAATCCAACAAGCATTTATGAAGACTCTAATATGTGTTTGAATTATACTGAGGATACTAAATAAATAAATGAAAACAGTTTTCACCCTCAAGGAAAATATGTTCTGTTTCCTGTGTGTTACCTCCATTTGAATAATTATTCAGTAATATGTATATTCATTGACTCAGAGATATGAATTATTTTTTCTTTTGGGGGGGAGTGGGAATGGTATGATATGAAATTTGCTTGGCATTGGTAATGATAAATCTATAAGAGCAGATCATTTCTGAGGAATGTGTGGTTTAAGAGCATCTTCTTGTAAAACAAAAAAGGAAAATAAATAAAAATGCCTTTTACCTTTTAAATTAGAGACTTAAGCCCAGTTATTGATTTTATGTTCATTTCTTTTGGGGCTATGCAATGCCAATGTAGTCATTTTTAAAGAAGAAATTGTTTTACTGTTATCTTAAGTCTAGTTCATAAATTATAAATGAAAAAGTAAAACTTTAGATAGCATCCACTTGAAGGGTGGCTAGGTCAGTGAGTCATGGAATGCTGTCTTATGAGGAACTGTTCTAAAAACCAGAGATATTTAAATTGGAGAAGAGAAGACCTGAGACTATTTACAAATACTTGAAGGACAATCATGTGTAAGAGTATATGATTCATTCTCTGCTTCTCCAGCATGAAGAACTAAATTAAAATCAATAGGTGAAAGTTAAAGGTCTATGACTCAATATAAGTAGACTCTTTCCAAGAACTAAAGCCACGTTGAATGGATTGCTTCAGAAAGTGCTACAGTAAGGCAGATAAGACTTGCTATTTGAAATGAAGACAATATAAATGAGATAATGACAGGTTACAATATAGGTAGATAAAGAGAGCATCATCAGGTGCATAAATCATAGCAAACACAACTAATTCCTGTTTCCCAAAAGGATAAAGAAATCCCCCCACTCTTAGCAAGGGCTACATATAAGCAAAGTTTCTAACAAGCGAGACCAGTCATTCAGGTGTTTTAATTATATTCATGGTGAGGGCACTAGAAATAATATACTTTGATTGCATTCTGAAGTCTGATTGTAGACAATAGATGTCTCTGAGGAGCATTTGCTGACTTAATTTTCCCTTAAGTTACACAGATCTTATCAAAGCAAATCATCAAAGACTATTTAATTCAGTAGAGCTACTTTTTGGTACTTGGGCAAGTTATTGGAAGAAATACATGAAATTAAAATTGCTCTTTTCATTTACTTTTGGAGGAAATAATTTGCTTCTAAATGCAGAACTTGTCTGAATCCTGGCTGATTATAGTCATATATAGCTATTTTCTCTATTAGAAGATATTCCTGACAGTGACCAATAGTGGCATGTGCAGGTGTGGCAGGGGGAAAAAAGAGAAAATGATCTATAGCTTACTGTACTTTCTCCAGGGACTTATGTTTTTATGAGGTTTTGGTTTGCAATGGCAATTCATCCCAACAGGCCCTGGACAAGCATGCTTCTTAGTTCCATTATTTTATTTCAGATCTTACCTCGAAAGAGAATAACAATCTATGACTGGAGCAAGATGGCCAAGATGGTGCAAGGCAGACTGGTGCTCCCCAGAAATTCATACTTATAACTTGATGATTGAAAGCCATGCTTTAAAGTCTTCTAACATTCAACATACCCTCTTTGCAGCCACTTCACTTTAGATTGGCATTAGTGGAACTACTTATTCATGTAAGAGATTAAAATAAAGCTTAAAATATCTTGACTTCCCTTTGTGGAATGAAAATGATATTAGCAAGATAGTAATAACTCACAATGTGAATAGAAATCCTGTATCATTAGGATCACTATAAGGATACAGAAAACTAATTTCTTGCTTATTTCCCAGATAGATTTCCTTCCTGGATCATGAATAGGAAGCAAAAAATACCGAGTGAAGTGAGAAGATGGAGATGTCTATCCTTAGAGGCCACAAACTTTGAAAAAAGTTAAAAAGAGAAGAAAAAAGGTAAGGAGAAAGGGACTTTCAGTGGTTTCCTTTTGCCTCTATGTTTATGGGGACTATTTATTCCAGACTTTTGATTAAGCATTCCAAGGTCCAGTGTTCTGATCAGTCACAGTTGTCCACACTGTAATTTGACTGAAAAGTAGTGATGTGATTTCGTCCTCTTAGACAGTGGAGGACAACAAATTCTGTTTGGCATTTAAAGTCCTCCAAAATCTGGTACAAGATTTTCATTCTACACTGAGCACAGATTATTGTCTTTTATACGATTTACATCTAAACTAACTAACCTACTTGCTGGTCCTCTCTTATCTCATCCCATCCCATCTCCAGCCTCAGTGCCTTTGTTCAGGCTGTCTCCCATGACTAATTATTCTCCCTCCTGCTCTTCTGGACCTAGGAAGTCAGTCAGTCAAGAATCATTTTTCAAACACCTACTATGTGCTTCCTCTTGCTACTATATGCTAAACAGCAGCGATAAAAAGAAAGGCAAAAACAATTTTTAAAAAGAGTCTCTGCTCTCAAGGAGGTCCCAGTCCAAAGGAAGAGAGAGGCAACATTCAAATGACTATGTACCAACAAGATACATACAAGATAACTTAGAGTGATGACTTCATGCAGAAGGTAGGATTTCAGCCTTGATTTGAAGTAAGTCAGGAAAGTCAGGCAGAGATAACATGTGATGTTCCAGGCATAGGGGACAACCTGTGAAAATGCCCAGATTAGAGAAAATGAAATGTCTTTGTGCAAACAACAAGAAGGAGGCCAGTGGATGAGAATGAGGTATCAGAAGAATGGAAAGGAAGGAAGGAACATGGCTTATAAAGGGCCTTAAAACTAAACTGAGGATTTTCTCTTTGATCCTGTAAGAATGGAGAAGGGTACCATGGTGAGGCCTGTGCTTAAGAAAGTTCAGTTTGACAACTGAGTAGAATATGGACTGGAGTGAATAGGTAAGCCAGGAAGGACACAATGCTAGCTATTGCAATAGTCCAAGTGTGAGGTGACAACGGCCTGCACCAGGGTGGTAGAAATGTCAAAGGAGAGAGAGGTATACATACAAAAGATTTTACAAAGGTAAAAACTACAGGACTCCAAAACTGACTTGGATATGTAGTGGGGTAGGGTGAGAGAGAAAGTCAAGAGATGAGGATTTTTAGCCTAAATGATTAGAAGATTGATAATATCCCTTCCCCTTCACAGTAATAAGAAAGTTTAAAGGAGAGGATAGTTTTGGAAAAGGCATTATTTTTGGCCAAATTGATTTTAAAATACCTATAGAATATCCAGTTTGAGATATGCAGTAAACCATTAAAAATACAAGAATGGAGATCAGAAAAGAGATTTGGTCACTTTTATGACTCAACTCAAATATTACTTCCTCTGTGAGGCCTATACTAGTGCTTCCTAGCTGATAATTCCCTTCTGATTCCTGAAATTATTTTTTAGTGTGTTCTATCTATTGAATATTTCCTGATTTTTGTACATTATTCCCCTCAAAAATATAAGGTCAACTCCTCTAAAATACGGATTATTTTGTTTTTATTCCTGTATCTAGATGGTTAGTAATGTGCTTGGCACATATTAGGAACTTAAAGTAGGTTGATCTGAATTAAATTAATAAGATCCTTGATAACAAGATGGAAATAGTCTTAGATATATCTACTCCAACTGTAGATAAGGAGGTTAAAACTCAGAAAGATTAGCTTATATGGTAAATATTACACAACTTCAAAGCACGTGTTTATGAAATGCCTACTATGTGTGTAATCACAGACATACACATTTACACATGCATATTTATCATGTTTATGTATGTTTATATATACTCATATAAGGTTTATATGTGAATGCATATGCATATATGTACATACATATATACATGCTATTCATATGTTTATATATACATAAATGCACATGTATGTGTGTAGGTGTATTTTCCTGTATTTTTTAGTTGGCACATTTCTAGAATGCTTAACACATGGTTAAGTACTTCTTCAATATTTGCCTTGAACTGAGATCAATTGAATTGAACACCAAGTCATGAATAGCAGTGGTAGCTCTATCTCGTCATTATCTCAAACCCTTTCTTCTGAGATCCTAGGACCTTCTTAGGGAAATGTCTCCTTCACATGAGATAATGTTAGACTAGAATGCAAAACATATGTAAATAGTCAAATTTAATTCAGAAATATTTTATTAAATACTTAGCTTTGTCCTAGATACCATGTAGAGCAAAGAAAGAAGAGGGAGAAAAAAACAAAACAAAAAATACCCTGCCTTCAAGGGACTCACCTAGGGAAAGGTAGCCTATTTTCACATCACAAAACAATATAATGTAATTTCAAGAGAGAATGAGTATGATCAAGTATATATAGTCAAAACACTGTATTCAGATTGGTCAAGGAATAGCAAGATAAAATATTTAAAATTATAGATTCTTTTATTTTGCATTATCTACTAGATCCCAGTAATATATATTTTAATAGGTACAAATGGACTTAAGGATCAAAAATGCAAAAGATAGGCATATTTTCCTACAAATCTTTGGAGTTTCCCTTTTACTGGTCACAAATTACATATAATATGACCAGAGAAATGCTCTCTCTTGATCAAATCTCTTGCCATGCATATTACTTACTTGTGAAGGACCATTGCATGACTGGGAAAAGATAAGCCAGTGTAGCCTTTTCATTTATGCAATTCTGGCAAATAATTTAAGCTTACACCTCAGTACCAGTTTTATGTGATTGGAAAGTTCTTAATGTTATCTGCATGAGTACTCAAGGAAAGCTATTTAGCAGTCTTGCATGAATGAAATCCCATGCAGGACTGATACTGAAAAAAAATGATGCCCCAGATAGCTCATCTGAAAAGCAGTCAGATATACTGGACAATGAAACTGACTGTTAGGAAAATAGTCAAGAATTATGTGTTTTTGTCCTGTCTTTGACACTTGTTAACTATGTATGATCCTGGACAATTTATACATATTTTATGATTCTTAGTTTCCTTATTTGTCAAATAAAGAGAACACTCATGATCACCTCACAGGGTTGTAGTGAGTAGCAAACAAAATCATGAATGTAAAATTATTTGGGGGGGGGGTGTAGAGCCAAGATGACAGAGTAGAAGGATGGACCTAATCTCAACTCTCCCCCCAAAGTCCATTAAATACCTGTAAAACTGACTCTAAATAAATTCTAGAGCAGCAGAAGAAGCAAAGCCACAAAGTGAAAGAGATTTCCAGCCCAAGGGAGCCTGGAAGGCAAAAAGGAAAGGTCTATCTCACTGGGTATGGAGTGGAGTACAGCCCAGCCTTGGCTGCGCTGCTATAAAGGACAGGACTGAAGCAGGCTTGAAGGCACCACTGACAGCAACTGTGGGCCTCAAATTCTTCAACTTACAAACGCAAAAGACAGCTTCAAAGGTCAGTGAGGAACTTGGATGAGAAGGAACACAGTAGACCTGCCCCAGTCCCAGGTAGGGGCAGCTTCCATTGTTGGCACCCTGGTCTAAAGACCTGGGGAAATTGAGCAGCTGATCTGGATCTCAGTCCTGATTGGCGGCCTTAGGGTGAAGAGGAAGGCTGGCATGGTGGGACTGGTGGAGACTCTGGAGAAGGAATCCTGCTCACAGACCAGAGCACAGACCAGGAGAGGACTAAGTTCCTGTCCCTTGACTGTACCACTTTGGAGGAGCCAAGGACTTACAGGTGCTCAGAGTATATCCTCCTCTTGACAAAGGATTCAAAAATCAAATAATTGACTGGGAAAATGCCCAAAAAAAGGGAAAAATTATAAGACAATAGAAGGTTACTTTCCTGGTGAGCAGGCATTTTCTTCCATCCCCTCAGATGAGAAGGAACAGTGCATAGCATCAGAGGACCTAAAAATCAAGGCTTCTGCCTCAAAAAACAATGAAGAAATTAGCACATTTGAAAATAGACTAACTCAAATGGCAAAGGAGGCCCAAAAAGTCAATGAGGAGAAGAATGCATCAAAGAGTAGAATTAGCCAAATGGAAAAGGAGGTTGAAAACTCACTGAAGAAGATAGCTCTTTAAAAATTAGAATGAAACAGATGGAAGGTAATGACTTCATGAGAAACCAAGAAATTATAAAACAAAACCAAAAGCATGATAAAAACAGAAGACAATGTGAAATATCTCATTGGAAAAATAACTGACCTGGAAAATAGATCCAGGAGAAACAATTTAAAAATTTGGGGACTACCTGAAAATCATGACCAAAGAGCCTAGACATCATCTTTCATGAAATTATCATGAAAATATCACTGATATTCTGGAACCAGAAGGTAAAAAAAATTTTTGAGAGAATTCACTGATCACCTCCTGACAGAGATCTAAAAAGAAAAACTCCTAGGAATAGTGTAGTCAAATTTCAGAGTTCCCACATCAAGGAGAATATATTTGAATCATCCAGAAAGAAACAATTTGCACATTGTATAAATGCAATCAGGATAACACAGGAGCTGGAAGCTTCTACATTAATGGATCAAAGGCTTGGAATACGATATTCCAGAAGTCAAAGGAACTAAGATTAAAACCAAGAATCACGTACCCAACAAAACTGAGTATAATACTTCAAGAGAAAAAAAATGGTCTTTCAATGAAATAGAGGATTTTAAAGCATTCTTGATGAAAAGACCAGAGCTGAATTGAAAATTTGGCTTTCAAACACAAGAATCAAAAGAAGCACTAAAAGATAAACAGGAAAGAGAAATCATAAGTGACTTACTAAAGTTTAACTGTTTACATTCTTATATGGAAAGATAATATTTGTAACTCTTGAGACTTTTCTCAGTATTTCTGTAGCTGAAGGGATCATACACACGTGTGTGTGTGTGTGTGTGTGTGTGTGTGTGTGTGTATTATACAGAGGGCATAGCATGAGATGAATAGGAAAAAATGATATGTAAAAATATAAAATTAACAGGTGAGAGGAATATATTCAGAGGAGAAAGGGAGAAATGGAATGGTAAAAATTATTTCTCATAAAAAAAGGCAAGATAAAGCTTTTTCAATGGAGGGAAAAAGGGGGAGGTGAGAGGAAAAAAGTCCTACCTACCATCATTGCATTTGGTTTAAGGAGGGAACAACATGCCCACTCAATGTGGTATGAAAATCTATCTTGTACTACAGGAAAGTAGGGGGGAAGGGGGCAAGTGGGATGTGGGGGGATGATAGAAGGGAGGACAAATGAGAGGAGGGGATAATTAGAAGTAAACACTTTTGGGGAAGAATAATGTCAAAAGAGAGAATAGAATAAATAGGGGGGCAGCATAGTATGGAGGGAAATATAGTTAGTCTTTTGCAACATTATTATTATAGAAGATTTTAGCAAAACTACACATATATAGCCTATATTGAATTGCTTGCCTTCTCAGTGGGGATGGGTGGGGAGGGAGGAAGGGAGAGAAGTTAGAACTTGAAGTTTTAGGAACAAATGGTGAGAATTGCTTTTGCACATAACTGAGAAATAAGAAATACAGGTAATGGGGTATAGAAATCTATCTTGCCCTACAAGAAAAAGGAGAAGATGGGGATAAAGCAAAAGAGGGAATGTTATGATATAAGGGAGGGTAGATTGGGGGAAGGGGTAACCTGAATGTGTGATGATCTGGGGTGGGGGAGGGCAGAGATGGGGAGAAAGTTTGAAACTCGAAATCTTGTAGACATGAGTGTTGGAAACTAAAAATAAATAAAGAAATTTAAAAAAAAACTATTTGCCAATTTTGAAGTGCTATTGCATGTTCATTATTGTTATCCATTGTGTTTTAAAAAAGTACAATTCTGATTTTCTATTTGAAGTTGAAATCATTGGAGCTATGGTAGGTATTAGGTTTTGAGGATTCATTTGTCTTTGAGTTTACTAGGAAACTTAGAATGCAACAAAACCATCTTACCCTTGTGACACAAGGGAAGGTTTTATGAGACCTTGTCAATGTGGTCTGTTGCGGCACACTCTAAATTCATGGACTGTTTCCTACACCCAATCCAAATTGGTGTCAGAACAACATGACAGCATAACACATGGGATATAAAATCCTTCATAAAACATTATGACATGGTAAAGAAGGTTACAGACTGGGTGTCCTGATCTCTATTTAGAGTAATTGAAACATCTAGCTTTAACTGAAGCCACAGATGCTCTAAGCTCAGACATCCTCTTTTTTTCCCCTTCTGAAATCTAAAGAATCACATACTCTGTCACACAGCCAAGTACTCAGACAGGTCTCTCCAAAAAAGCATGGAAATTATCTTCATTTAAAGGAGGCTGTAAATTTGCTCAGTGAGTCATTTTAATAGGAAAGGTCAGGAAGGATAGTGTACATAGCATTTAAGAATAAAGGTAATTTTCTTCAGGATGTAATGATTATTGAAGCAGTCTTCAGTATAACTAAGGCCAACCAAATTAACTGTTTGCAAATCAACCACAAAGAAATTGACCGGATAACCACTATGGGACAGATTAAGAGAGCCAAAATGCCAAGCCCAAACAATTTAAATCATTATGATAATGATGGAGGAGGTGATGGCTGTTTTTGTATTCTGCCCTAGTCAGACCAAAGTTAAAGGATCTTGTTCCATTAGAGTGTTACATTTTAGGAAGAATACTAAGAGGTAGGCTTGTGAAGGAGATGGGACACTGGACTAGTATCCAACAGGATCTGTTTTCAAATCATATATCAAATACTTAGTTGCTGAGTGACAATGGACTACTCTCTTAACCACTCTGTATCTCAATTGCCTCATTTGCATAAGGGGAAAAAAGGAAAGGTTTGCACTTAGTGGCTTCTAAGTGTCTTCCAACTCTCAATCTGTGATTCCATAAATGTAAGAGAACCCAGAGGTTGGCAATGAGTATGATGAAAGACATATGCATGAATATAACATATATGCATACCTACATGTAGATGTTTTGATAAAGAGATGATAGATAGGTAGGTAGAAAGAGAGAGAGAGAGAGAGAGAGAGAGAGAGAGAGAGAGATAAAGAGGGCTGGAGAGATAGGGGTACAGGAATTCCAAGGTTGGAGTTCCCTTCGTGGACCATCTGGAGAAGAATTCACAGACTCAAGCATTTTTGAGGTCAAGGTGGTAAAAATTTATTGTGCTTTTCAGCAGGAAATAGTTCTTAGGGAACCTACAACCTTAGAGGGGTACAAGAAAAGTTTATTTAGGATATTTTATAGTAAAACATGTGCCAAATATGCTAACTTGGTGATTTAGGGAAGGAGTAGGGAGTTGTTAAGTTGTATACTGGGTCATAATGACATTTACTACTCACTGACCCATGTATCCAAGACTTAGACATACGTATACTCCCTTACATTTCTTCTCTAACAAGATATTGATGAGAACAGCCTAGTATTCCTTAGTTAATCCTGACTGCTAATTGACTTAATGACATTTCAGGCCTAAAATCACACCTCCACATATCCCCTTGTTGCGCTATTTCCTGATGAACTCTGGGTAAAATATCTGTGTAGTAGATACCAAAAGTGTATGTTCCTTTAAGTATACAGCCAGTAGAGCCAGCACACAGCTAGTTCAGACTAATAAATTCCGTAGGTGAAGTTGGCTACCGTATCAGGAAAAGAAATAAAAGTTTTACTAGGGCAGGCTATGTCCTTGGGCTAGGGAGAAACTGCCTGGGATAGTACTTTGAGGCTAGGGAGAAATGTGAAATTTAGAGAGAAATGTGATTTTTTAATTGAGATCCAAGCACATGTACCCAAGAATCCTATCAGACAGAGAGACAAATAGAATGACTGATTTTTAAGAATACACAGAGTCCATGTTCATGTATGGATTGGCTTAGAAGCCTCTCTTAATCCCTGCCAACTCTAAGATTTGGCTTCTTTGTGATGCTGCATAATCACATACAGCCTGATCCAGAAGAGTTTTAAGCAACATTTCAATGAGTGCCTGGTTAAAATTGATCAAATCAAAGTGTCAAATGTGGGACTGGAACTGAAGCTTCCGATGATGGTGAAATGAATTAAGTTGTAGGTTGTAGGCTGTGTTCCATCTCACCTACAGTATTCCCAAACAAATGGTAGATTGATTTTTATTAGCAATTAGATTCCTGGTGTGGGTGTTATTATCATGGTCACACCAACTATAGTTAAAAAAGCTCCAGAGATGAAGTTAGAGTACCTGTATTCAGATCCTAGCTTTGCTGCCTTACTACTTGTGGAGCCCTGAACAAATAAACTCCTCTCTCTTGGCTCAAGTTTCCTCCCTTATAAAATGAAGAAGTTTACTAGATAACATTTAAAGATCCTTTATTTCCTATGATCTTCTCCATTTCTGCCAAGGCATTCAACAACTTTTTCACACTATTGTGGCTGCTGTTTTTCTAAAACATAAATGGAAAAATGAGAGCCAGGCATTATGATAGATCTGGTGAATATAAAGATAGAATTATGAATAATAGTTCAGTTCCTCAAGAAACTTACATTTTCTGAGCACTACCACACACACACACACACACACACACACACACACACACAACAAATAAGTAGAATGTTAGCCTTCTTTAAATAATTCCCAGAGAGGGACAGAACATTAACTAATTTGGGACTGGGTCTCAGAAGGGAAGTTCTGTAGGAGGTGACTCCTGATATGAGCCTGGAAAGGAAAGCTAAAAAGCAGAGAGGGGAAGAGAACGTTGATGAAAAGACACAGAGACAAGTTCTAACATCCCAGATTTGGAGAGCAGATAGTAGACTAATTTGGTCAGAATTAGAAGTGATTTAGATACAATAACAAGTAGTTTGTAAAGGTAAATTATAATAAGATTGTGTATGTGAATTGGGGACAGTAGAGGGTGAATGTTAAACTTCAGATCAATAAATGTATTTTATACTAGAAGTAATAGTTATTAACATATGTTGAGAAAAGAGGTTTATAGGTCATACCTTGGCCTTAAAATAACAACGACAACAACTCTCTTGGAAAATCATCAAGAAAAGAGATGTCCTTGAAACCTGGAGCCCAATTAGAAGTCATATAACATTTATGCGGGAGGAGGGACCATTTAAAGAAGGATATTGAGGACTAGAGGAGAAGAAGGGACCATTCAATGGGACCGTTCAGGAATAGAAATCATTTCTACATTCATCATCTCCATCATTTATATTACCCAATATGCCCTTCCTTCCACCCACCTCTAGACTCATCTTTTACAATAGTAAATGCATGAGAAGGCAAAAAAGACAAAGTTATCCAAGCTAACAACAGCAAAGTCCCACATTATATTCAATATTCAAGACTCCAAGATTTCGTGCTTCTGCAAAAGCATCACTTGATATGCCTTCCCATGCTTCTCTGTATTCCTTATATTCATAATTTCTTATCATCCAGTAATATTTTGTCATATTCGTCTACCACAATTTATTTATCCATTATCTAGTAGAAGGACATCTACTTTGTTTCTATATTTAGATATCAAAAATGTCCTATTATAAATATATTGGTATATTTGAACACATGTATCAATCAATATTATTTGTACAATGCATATACACATACATTTACAGATACGGAAACCTTTATATCACTATCCGTGTGATGTAAAAAAATGTGCTAGAAAGGTCCTCTCTGCCTTTCCTTGTGTGTGTTTGTGTTTGTGTGTGTAAGACCTAGCCAATATTCACAGCACTGAGCACTGCTCTGAATATACTGGTGTAATTCTGAATTGCAAAGTATAAAAGACTCTCCATATAAAAGACAGAAGAAAATCATTTATTCACACACTACAAAGCTAAAACCCATTGCCAGAAAGGTTAATCTGTCATAGTAGCCAAGAAATCAATGCATATTAGCACTGCAGGTGACAAAGACATTCCCAATCCTTCCCCCAACCCCGCCCCACAACTCCAACACGATCTTCCCATAAGAAACATTCATGAGCTTTGCTGTGCCTGCTGGCCTGTGTCCTCTCTCCTCCACCTGAAACACTCTCACTAACTTCCTCGGGGTTCTGCTCCTGTTCTATCTGTTTAGCAAGCTCCTCCCACCACATGTGACTTAGCCTTTGAGGTGATTTAAGCAGTTCACATGAGCCTATTAATGAATGGGGAAGATTTTCCTGTTTAAATTACCATTGCAGTGTGTTTGTGCCTCTGTGTGTGTATGTATGTATGTGTGTGTGTGTAGATCTATAAACACAGATCTATCTATATAGCCATACAGATACATCTATCCACAGACATGCACACATATATGTGATATATCTGTATGGGTGTATCTATCTATCTATCTATCTATCTATCTATCTATCTATCTATCTATCTATCTATATACATATGCATATGCATGCACATATATAATGCCATTCTAGAAACTTTTTTTCACTGTCCTTGTTGAGGTAAATGTCCAGCAATGAAGGATCATTGAGTAAAAAAAATACTGCTTATTTTGCTTATTAAAAATAAATGCTTAATGATAAAGGGATTTTTGAGGAATAGTTTTCTTTGGGAGCAGACAGAGACTTCCTGTGATCCTTTGGTGATCTCACTTAGGAAGAGGCAAGTATTTGAAGATTTTTCCATCCTAGTCAAGGTCTTGGTTTCTATGCTTTGAAGAAGCTACCTTCCTGGGATCATAATGTGAATAACAATGTTCCCTCAAAGCTGAGGTTTGGGAAGGGGTGGAGGAACAGTGATGGAGGAATCCCTAATACAACTGCTGAGTAAAGAATAGGAACTCTCATATTTGAGGTACTTTTGAAAATATGAAAAATAAAACTTTTAGAATAGCAAGAGTCTAAGCAGAATAAAAAAAAAGTTGTTTCACTTGTGGATATAGGTGCTAAGTGGTCCAACTGAAATACAGTCCTTCTGTGGAAGTTGAAAATAACCTCTTTAATCTAAATCTCTAATTCCTTTCCCCCACACACCTCCATTTGTAGGGCCCAGTACTTAATCTGAGCTGCTACTATGCCTCAAGGAATTTCATGCTCACATAGTAAGACAAATTCAGCCCAGGATGCAGGAAGGATGTATGGTAGCTCAATATGAATGAACACTGTGAAATAGCAGCTCAGAAAAGCACATATGAAATTGGCCTCCATTAGCAGAGGCATAGTAGCCAGAAATAAGGAGATGACAGTCCCATTCTACTACTTTGCTCTGGCCAGAACACATCTAGAGGTTTTGTGTGTTCAGTTGCAGGCACCATAGTTTAAGGACATACATAAGTAGAGGAATATCCCAAAAAGGGCAACCAGAATGGTGAAGAACCTCAAGACCATGCCATATAACAGATTAGTTAAAGGAACAGGAGACATTTAACTAGAAGAAATTTAAAGATTTATAGTTGTCCTTGTAGAGGTTGGTTATTTACTCATTTCAATCATGCCTGACTTTTTTATGACCCCATTTGTTTTTTTTTTGTTTTTTGTTTTGTTGTTTTTTTCTTTTTTTTTTTTTTGTGACAAAGTTCCTGGAATGGTTTGCCATTTATTTCTCCAGATTATTTTACAGATAAGGAAGCTGAGACAAATAAGGTTAAGTGACTTACCTGGGGTCACATAGCTACTTGTACAAAACTAGATTTGAACTTAGGTCTTTCTGACTCCTACCCAAGTTGTCTAGGTTACATTTCACTTTATTAGATTCAATTGAATTTTATTCTCTGCCAAGAATGTTTTTTCTTAGAGACTCTTCACCCAGGATGTTAGCTATCTCTCCAAGTTTTGGGTCATCTGAATGAAACAAGATCCATTCCCAAAGGATAACTAAGTGCCATCAAAAACATTTTCCTTTGGATCATCTCCCCCAACTTCTCTTCTATCCACCCCCACCCTCAGGAACAGTAAAGCTATTCTTACCATAGTTACTGTATTTTTCTCCCGAGTTCCATTTAGTGAGCTGCTTTAACTTGTGCAAATTGATGAACATGACACAAGATTGATTGATTAAAGAAAAAAACGCAACTTTTTAAATAATGATGACAGACTGCAGAGGCTGAATATATTTGGTTCACTTTTCCAGAGATTTAGTTTGTGGGCCAAAAAGAAAAAAAATAATTGTCATGTATTTGACAAACATGGTACACCTACACCTTAAGGAAAGAATGTTTTTGAAGACTAAAAGCCATGATACCTCATGTCATATATCTACGTTGATGTTGGTGATAATGACAGACATATGTTTTTGATTAAGTCAATTTGCCCATAAAGTGTTTTCTTGTCAATTATTGCATAGTGTGCTTGATTTTTTATAATTTAAGAGGTGGAAAATATGTATTAAATCAAAGAGATGAAAGTTTACAATTTTCATTCACAGATAAATATTCAACTTGATCAGATATTATTTTAAATCAGATCCACTTACTAACTTCAAAGATAAAAGTATAATTTTTAGGATTTTAAATAAAATATTTCTTTTTAAATCATTTTGATTGAATTCCTCAAGAATTTATTAAGAGTCTACTATTAGTAAAGTCAAAATAAAGCTATCTTTGCCCTAAGATAGCCGTTATTCTTCTGAAGAAACCAAACACCTAAATGGAAAAAGTATAGCTCAAGGTACATTTAGGAAGAGATGAACACTGACAAGAACAGATGTTTCAGGAAAGGCTTCCAGGAGAAAGTGATACATGAACTGTTATTTCTTGAATCTATTCCTTTCTTTTTATTCACATAGCCACCCCACTAATTAAGGTCCTCACAATAATATGATAATCATCTAATTAGTCTATCTGTTTCATATCTCCCCTCTTGAGCCAAGGCTTTATTTTATTTGTTCCTCCTTCCCCCCGCCAAAAGCACTGATCAACTATCTTCCAGTTGCTCTTCAACATATTATATTGGCACTCTATTACTTTTACAAACCAGGATGTACCCTATCCCTATAGCCTTGCTGGATATTACCGTCCTTGGTGAAATTTGTTTTTTCATTCTTCGTTCATTACTTTCTCTATGTCAATGCACAGGCTGTGGCCCTTCTTAGAGCTATCCCTCTATATCTCTTCAGACAACCCAGGTTTCCTTCAAAACTCAGCTCATTTTTAGCTTTCTATATAAAGCCTTTCTTGATTCCTGAAAATGATCGCGTCTTCTTGCTCAAGATGGTCTTGATATACAGATGCAAGATGTATGTATACATGTATATGTATTTATATGCACATATCTGTATATATAAAATTTTGCCTATCTACTGTTTGAATCTATCTTTTTACATACATACCTATTTAAGTGATAAATTTAGCATGATATTTACAAGTTTCTGTCAGATGTTTCTATTTCATAGAGGATAACTCAGAGGATTCCATGGAGCAACTTTAAGGGTATCTTTCTATACCCTAAGGTTTCATTGAAATTTCCAATAAAGAAATCCTCAAGAAAACTATGTTAAACAGTATATAAAATTTAACTTTTTCTTTTTTCTACTTCTTCCTTCCTTTGTTCCTTTCTTTCCTTTCTTCCTCTTTTTCTTTATTTTGGATGAGATATAACCATCTCACACAGGCTGGACATGCAGAAGTCACTTATGTGCCTGCTCAACTCCATATCTTCTTAGTTATCAACAAATCCAGCTTGTCCTTCCTTGTGAAATTTGATGCCCCAACTGCCAGGAAAGCAATATAATGATGCCAAATTTAGCGTAGACTACCAATCAGCAAAACACAGTTAAATGTGGAATTGTTGTACTCAAAGGACCTGCTAGCTTATCTGGCATACAGTAGATAGAATGCTGGGCTTCTAGTCAGGAAGACCAGAGTTCAAATATGTCCTGATAAAATTACTAGTCATGCAACCTCAGGAAAGTCACTTAACCTCTATTTGCCTCATTTTCTTCAAATATAAAATGGGCGTAATAATAGCATCTACCTCACAATGTTGTCGCAAAGATGACATGAAACATTAATTGTAAAAAGCTCTTAGTACAATGCCTGACACATAGTAGGGTTACATAAATGATTAGTCCTTCTCTCCCCTCCTAGAGCAGATGGGATTGTATATGTGTGCCAGAATGCTTAATAGGTCCTTTCTTTCTTATAAGGAAATTTCTTATGTATTGAGACCATATAGGAAGCATTGTGACATTTTTCTGCTTAATAGCTAAAAGATTCAAAAAATATAGACTCATTAAATGAGTCATACAATAACATAAAAGCATACTAAATCTATGAAAGGACTTCAGTTTCTCTATTGAAGATGAATTTTCTGGTCTCCAAAAATATATGAAGTATTGTACCAAATATTCTACAGAAAGTCACGTTCTACAGAACAACTGTCTGCCAAGTTCTGTAATGCAAGCTTACTTCCTTTTTCCCTAATTATATCTACAGTAGTTTTCCTGATTTCTAGATGGATGACATGTGCAATTAAATGACAATGGGTTTTTTCCTCTTTTCTTCTATAAATGTATCCAGAGGATAAACATCTTCAAGTTGTCCTTCTCTCCCTCAATCTAGAAACTTCCACAGCAACCCAGAGCCTTTCTGAATGTAATTTCAGTAGCATGGGTTTGAAGAGTTCAGAACATTGAATAGCAGTGTCAATGAATGCAAACCAAATCAACTTATTTGACCTTTAAACTCTTCTTACCTCTGCAGGTAGATTTAGTATTCAATTTCAGTCTGGAAAGAAGGAAGGAGAAGGAGAGAAGGGTGAACAAAAACAAATAAGCATTTATTAAATACTTCTTATGTGGAAGGCACTATTCTAAATGCTTTATGATTTTTTTCACTTAGTCCTCACAACTACCCTGAGATGTAGACATTATCTTTATTTTACAGTTGAAGAAACAGACGTGAATATAGGTTAAGTGACTTGCCAAGGGTCACACAACTATTAAATGTCTGAGGATGAATCTGAACTCAGATCATCTTGATTCTGGACTTAGTGCTCTATCCATTGTGTCACCTAAATATCTTGTTGTGTACCTCCTGAGTTCTTGGTTCTTGGGTTTCAGTCTCATTTTTTTCTTCCTTTTGTAGACCCTCTAGAGCAAGCTATCTCTCCCTTTGTCTGTCTGTCTATCCATCCACCCATCCACCCATCCACCCATCCATCCATCCATCCATCCATTCATCTATCCATCTATCTGCCTATCACCTATCTTAGTTGCCTCATTGACGAGAGTGGATGTACATTGAAAAGAGGGTGTATTTCTTCTTTGTATTTGTATCCTTAATACCCAACACAAGACCTGACACATACCACCTATTAATTAGTGAGAAAATGTGCCAGGCACAATGTCTGGTAAATAGTAATGGCTTAATAAATATGAGGCCAGTACTTTTTAGGCACAGCATATTATTTCTTTTTTTCTTAAAAAGAAACAAAGATAATTCTATTCTTCTGCCCTAGGAACAGCTTATAAGGACCCCATAAAGATTAGAACTGAATTGAGACTTTTCTCAAGCTGGCTTAATTCTTAACAAGTTCAGAGAACATAGTGACCTCCCATTCATCCCCGACTTTTTAATCAGTGTTTTAAGGCTGAGTATGCTCAGCGTTAACATCAGTGATTCAATTGCCACAGTTTCCCTCCTGCCCCTTCATCTCACATTGTCTTATACTAGTGATTCTTTAGGTCATTCGAGTTAAAAGTTAGAAGACATTTCACACATGTCATTTATATCTCAAGAAGTTGTTAAGGGAAAATACCCTTAACAACTCATGTAGTTAAGATATACAGATGTGCTACTAGGTGCTTTATTTGCCCCATAGTAGAAAACTTCAGAGAATGCCATTAAATAATGAATTAATACCCCATCTTTGAGAATGGGCCTAAAATAAAGTTATTCCATCAAGGAATTGTCCCTCCATCACCACTACAGACTTTATTTTTTTTCTTTCACTTTCTTTTCTCCATTTTTCCATTCCTTTCACTTATAAGAATACTCATTAAATGGAAGGAAACATTAAGGTTGTTGCTGTATTCGTATAAATATGTAGTATTTACTCTTGAAGAATTCATGGTCATTTAAAAATAATTCTTAAAACATTATTGACATGCAAATTGTTATTATTACATCCACAACTAGGGTACTACTGATTCAAGTTAAGGAAATGAAGTGACTTGCCCAGGGTCACACAACTAGTAAATATTTGAGGTGAGTCTTCCTGACTCTTGGCCCAATATACTATCTTCTGTGCCACCTAGCTGCCCAAATGTGTGTGTGTGTGTGTATATATATATATATATATATATATACACACACACATAAATACAAAATAGATACAAATCTGGCTATATAATATACATTTAGTCAGCTTTGATGATTGACTAAAATACCCATTTTTAGTCAGAGTGAATGAATCTGTTGTTTGCACCAAAACAATCAGACTTGTTGTTCACATATTTAGTAAAGAAAAGCTAATTATCTAAAATAAGAATTTAGTTTTGAATACTGATTTTAGATTTAATTCAATTTTCATGTCATAAAATAGCCACACAAAGAATTGGAAATTGAGAGAATGCCCATCAATTGAGGAACAGCCAAACAAGTATGTGAATGTAATGCAATGCTATTGTGCTATAAGAAATGATGAACAGGTGGATTTCAGTAAAACCTGGAAAGACTTACAAGAGCTGATGCTGAGTGAACAGAATATAACCAAGGGAACATTGTACTCAGTAACAGAAGCATTGTGCAATAATTAGCTATGATTGACTTAGCTCTTCTTAGCAATGTAATGATCCAAGGAATTTCCAAAAGACTCACGATGGAAAATGCTATCCATATACAAAGAAAGAACTAATGGAGTTTGAATGTAGATCAAAGCACACTATTTTCACTTTTTCTGGGGCTCTTCCCTTCTATTCTGTTTCTTCTTTAACAACATGAGTCATGTGGAGATATGTTTCCTTATTTGCTGTTGTTTCCCCTTCTTTCTCAGAGGACCATGACTTCAGAAGGTGATGGCATGACTTGCATGTGAATTGGATTAAAGTGAGGCAGGGCTGTGCAAAGTCATCAGCCTCCACTGTCTCCTTCGGAGATATCTGGTTCCAATAGCAAGATATAGATCGAAACAACTGGAGATGGCCCAAGATGCAGTAGAAGACCTTGGTCTTTTTAAGCTAATGTCTTTAAGAGTGTCTGTTTGACTAAGGCAACATCCATTCAATGGTTAAGTCTAGGTAAGAAATGAGGTGAAGTATGGTCTCTTTAATGTAGCCAAAAAAAAATTAATAAATGGAGGAGGGGAAGATACTGAGGGCTTTTGGATAAAACAGAAATAATTGCTATTTACTTTCATTCTGAGCCAACAGAATCCAAACAATGACCCAGTGAGGCTTGGGCTGGCACATATTGTTGACTAGTTTCAGTGATCAAACTTTATGTTCCTTTGAGGAGAGCACCCGCAGGTAAGAGCATGATTCCCTATGTGGACAGAGGGGGAGGAGGGAAGGAAAGAAAGAGGGAAGGAGGGAAGGAGGGAGGAAGGAAGGAAAGAGATGTGTTGCCTAACTGGAACTGGTTAGTTGGGTCCTCAGAGGGAGACCTTCGTCTTTTAAGTAAGTTCTGAAATCCTGTATCAAGGTCGAGGATACCAATTCCAAATAACACATCTGAAAATACTATTCACATAGATATTCTTGGTAGATCTAGGGACAATCGAATATATACTTATTCCTTGTTCCAAAAACTTATATTTTTCATGACCTCCATATTAGGGAAATGTTTTATTCATTCATGCATTTGCTTTTCATTTTTAACATAATTGCATGCATAAAACCTATAGCAGGTTGCTTGCTCTTGGAGAGGGTAAAAGGGAGAGAGAAAAAAATTGAAACTCAAAATCTTATAAAAATTATTGAATACCATCTTTACATGAAATTGGCAAACAATAAAATATCTACAAAAAAATAGTCACATGTAAACAACCATCTTTCAATCCCCTCACTGACCATGGAAAATACTATACAAATAATTAACTTTTTATCTTAACAAAATAAGTTTAACACCTTTTGAGTTGATTTGCTTTGATTTAGTAAATTCCATCAACTTTTCTTACCAATGAAATCATTTGTGTCAGTGTTCTAGAAACAAAGACATTGAAATGTCTAAAATGAGAAAAAAGAATATAAGTGGGTTTCAGTACATTTGCAATTCAACATCAAGATGAACAATTGAAATTCCTTCATTCTTTCTCACCAACAACAATGATTTTTTTATATATATGCCAAATGGAATCCCAGGTGTCATGAGAAGATTTCTTGCATTTCATTGAAGTGGAATGAAAATGTTAAACTGAAACTCCTGGCATTTTAAACACTCATTTCATTTTATTTTATTTTTTACCCTGAGCTTCTTCTGTCAAATAAGATTCTATGAAAAGCAAGCGAAAAAAAAGATTTATGTCTAGAGAAACTTAGAATGGAGGTCATTTACCAGATTCACTTGTCCTCTATTTTCATTGTACTGCAAAAAGCAAATGTAAGATCAATCTTTAGTTTTTTTCAATAGACCTAATACTGGTGTAATTTTTTGCAATTAATTGTTGCAATTGTTAATTAAGTAATTAATTATAATTTACAGATACTCTTGTCTAGATAGTAAGGACTCAAGAAAACTACATGGAGGTCACTGACATGAATGGTGATTTTCTCACTGCACAGTAATTCAGTACTTCTTTTAGCAATTCTATTTCTCTTATATTTAATCAGACTAATTTAATAAACACTCTGATCCTAAAATTAATAAGGTAGAATGGATGATGATGTTTTTCTCACAGTATGGGCAACTAGGTAGATAATAAATAGAATAGTGGTCTTATGCTTAGGAAGACCTGATTTCAAAATCAACTTCAGACAGTTACCAGCTGTGTGATTGTGTCAAAGTCACTTAGCCTGTTTTCCTCAGTTTCCTCATAAAATTGATATAATACTAGCCCTTATATCCCAGGATTGTTGTGAAGATCATCTGAACTATAAAACACTTGGCACAGTTTCTGACACAGAGTATGTGGCATATAAATGTTGGCTTTTATTAGTGTGCGTTATTAGAGGTGCGTTTTTCCTCTCATATTTTTTTCTACAAACTGAATCACAAGTCAAGCACTCTGCTAAAGTGCCAGGTGTATTTCATAATGCCTTGAAGCAGTTAGGTATCACAACGGATAAAACACTGAAAACACTGAAACTGGTATCAGGAAATTCTAAGAGAAAATCCAGTTTCAGACTTTTAGGTGTGTGAGCCTAGGCAAGTCCCTTAAACTCTTTGTTTTTTCAACTGTAAAATGAATATAATAACACCTAACTCCCAAGGCTTTTGTGAGAATGAAATGAGATAGTATCTGTAAAAAAATAAAGCATTTAGTACACTGCCTGGCATATAATAGGGATTTGATAAATGTTTGACAGAGGTGGCACAGTGGATAGAGTGCCAAGCCTGGTGTAAAGAAGACTACTTCCTGAGTTCAAATCCAGCTTCATATACTTATGAGCTGAGTGATCCTGGGCAAGTAACTTCCTCATCTATGAAATGAGCTGGAGAAGGAAATGGCAAACCACTCTAGTATCTTTGCCAAGAGGAGCCCAAAGGGGGTCATGGAGAGTTGAACATGACTGAAATGACAAAATATTAACAACAATGTCCCCACTAAGATAAAATATTTTATGATTAATTTTGAACTAAAACATCAATGTCAATGAGAACACTTATGTTTCAACCTATACTCTTTGACTTTTTAAAAAAAATTCTTCTTTTTGATCTATTAGTATTTTGAGTTGTATATGGAATTCCTGGTATCAAACTGCCTTGACTGTCTACAGTGATTGAAGAGTCTGGGAGGAAGGCTTGTCAGAGGAATTATGACTTACCTAAGATTCCTAATTCTAAGTTTAACCACCTTTACCATTCCGTATTGTCTCTTTTATTAAATTTTGATTCACGTAACAATCTTTTTAACATCTTTACAATGATGGAAATATTTCATGTCTAGGGGTCATTATAATGGCCTTTAATCACCACTTGATTTCCTTCTCACCACCGTTAGGAAATTTATTTTAGATGATTTGTTCTGAATTCATTCAGAATTGCCCTTAGTCCTCAGGAAAAAAAAAAAAAAAAAAAATATATATATATATATATATATATATATATATATATATATTATATGTAGGCATAGATTAGCTTATTTTTTAACCTTACATTTATAACTTCCTCTAACTAAACCTTTGCCTCTTTCTGGTTGAGACAAAAATCAGTTTACTGGAAATATTTGAGCGACAAAAGAGTAGGTTATTTTATAGCGTTAGAGAATAGATGTCCCAAGGACAAGTTGCTGCAAAGAGCTGAGCTTTTCTTAGGACCTCCTTCAGCCTACATCTTCTACCCTCTATGACTCACAGAGCTAAGAACATTCTCAGATAGCTCTCCCTTCTGTACCATAGTTCTTCTTTCCTCCTTATTTCATTTTGTTTCCTCCCTTTCCTTCATGTGTATTCCAACCTCAAGAGTACAGATGCTAATTTATTCTCCAATTCTGAGATAATTGTTCCCTTACGTTTGAAGTACAGAGTGTGACTCAGTTTTTTTCACACAATGACTGATGTACAGTCTCTGTTCACATGTGTACTGATGTACAGTACACAAGGAGATGTACAGTCTCTGTTCACATTCAGTTCTCATTGTTTGATTCAATTAATAAAAATGTTAGTAGCATTGAAAGTACCAGGGCAAAATGAGGATGGTTTCTATTTTATCCTTGTACTTTCAAAGGGTGTTATGAATTCAAGTAAGGACCAGGAAATTTATTTTGATACATAAGTAGCCACTAGTAGGGAATATGTGACCTATGAGGACAGATGTCACTGACAATGTAACAGAGGCATCATTTTGAAGTAGGACTGGCTTGTGATCTTTATATTTTTGACATGTAGGTAACTTTATTTGAACTCTACTCTCTCCATTTTAACCAGCTCCTTTTACCAACCACATCCCTGCTCACAACAGGGACAATTCCTAGAGGAACTTCTGCTCTGGATCCTATATGTGATTTCTTTCCCCCTCAGAATGCTATTTCAGGAAATCCCCAGATAGGAATCATTTCACTCTCCTATTACCTTCCCTGCCTTCCCCACCTCCCTGTCCTTATAGTTCTAGAACCATGGATTATACCAAAATAAACTCTGATAATGCTTCTGAATGGGACCTATCAATCTACTCTAACATGGTACCATCCACCATCTTTTTTAATTTTCTAGAGTCGTATTGTTTCCTTGCCATAATTTCTCTTTGTGTCTCTGTTGCAGTTTCTGATCTAGTGTATATGGAATATTGTATTATATTGTGTTGCATCATGTTGTATTGTGTTATGCTATGATGTGTCATGTCATGTCATATCATATCATATTATACTATATTATGTTATGTTATATTGCATTACCTTGCATTTTATTGTATTGTATTGTTTTGCATCATATCACATCACATCACATCACAGCACATCACATCATATCATATCATATTAATAAGCTACTGGAGGAAAAGGGCTATCTTTCTCTTTGTATCTTCAAGACTCAACCTGACCTTTGGCACATAGTAAAGGCATAACAAATATTTTTTTTGAGTGACTCAATAATTATTTTGAATGAATGAATATGTGAATGAATCAATTAAAAAAATCAAGAAGTAGATTTAGGTTCAAAGGAAAAATGCCCAGTCAGTTTAAATCTGAATAGATTTGCAATATGTATATTGGAAGTAAAAAAACACAAAGTAACAATAAAGAATATGTTATTTCTATTAACTTCCTTAAACCATTTAGAATTTACCTTTAAACCAGATGAGATATGTCACTTTGCAAAATCTATAGTAAAATAATTAAATACTATGTGAAATCAAAGCCAAAAAAAAATATTACTGATTGGCAAGATCAGGGAAGATTTCATCAAAAATATAGCATTTGACTTGGCAAGGAGTTTAGGATATAGAATTTTAGTCAAAGCATACCCTAAATATAAGGGACAGAGACAGCAAAGTCACAGGGACAGAAAAATATATTAAATGTGTGTGAGATGATGGATATATATTCCCATTCACTGGTGTATAAGGTGTACAGGAAGATTGTATGAGGTAAATTGGAGAGATAAGCAAGCACTAAATTGTGGAAGGCCTTTAATGTCAGTAATGAGTTTGAACTTTACTCAGCACGTAATAGGTAAAAGGAAATCAGGGAAGTTAGGTGGCAATGAGGATAAAGCACCTGCTCTGGAGTCAAGAAATTTAGTTTTTTTATGAGTCTTGTATAGCAGTTTGTGTCACCATTTGAGGTTTTCTTGACAAAGATACTGGAATGGTTTGCCATTTCCTTCTCCTGTTCATTTTACATAAGAGGAAACTGAGGCAAACAAGATTGATTGACTTGATCACAGTCACAAAGCTAGCAAGTGTCTGAGGTTAGATTTGAGTTCAGGAAGATGAGTCTTCCTGATTTCAAGTCTGGTACCCTGTCCACTGAGCCACTTAGCTGTCTGAAAGACATGAGTTCCAAAGAAAGAGAGAGAAAACAGATTCACAAGATATTGAAAACAAATATTCTAGGAATATAACTGTACATATAAGAAATAGTCGGAGAAAGAAGTTTCAGAGATCACCACAAAGCTCCAAACACAGGATATTTGGTAAATAATGGTGGTTCTGACAAAAATTGTGAAAGAAAACCCAATTTAGAGTTGAAATAATAATCCAATTTAGGTATGTATCAAAGTTAAGGTGGTGGTAGGAAATCTAGGGAAAGATATCCTTTAGACAGCTAAAGATCACAATTAAAATTCAGTTTTGGATGTAAATGCCTAGTGCATAGAGCTATATGTATCACATGCTGATTGATCGATTGAATATATGAATCTCAAGAGAGTTAAGGGATAGAGCTCCACACATGTAGATGCCATAGATTGTTAATAGAATCGACTGATAGCTCAGTAGCTCATTAACCAGGGAAGTTAAATCTAAGACCTATCAGCTTTTAGTTTCAGTGATGATCTTTTAAGAGTCATTTCACCTGAAAATCCCAAAAATATGTAAAATGAAAGTGACTCTCTTTGGGAGAAAAAATTTAGGGATAATTTTGGGCCTCGCTGAAATATGTTCTTTAAAAAGTCACAAACTAACTTAGAAAAGTTTTAGCTCCTAAATATGTTGCACTTTATTGCAGTAAAGTTTTTTTTTTACCAGTTTTTCCTTACCTCCTTTTGTTTAAGAGTATATTTTGCAATTTACATGTAACTATACACCTTTAAGGCAAAGAACATATCTAGCTAATGTAATTAACAAGCAACTCTAAACTTTGAAGTAGTAGTAGCAGTAGTATTAGTAAAAATAATAATAGTTTTTATATTGTTTTATGCACCAGGTACTGTAATAAATGCTTTATAGTTACACCAATCCTGGGAGGAAGGGGCTTTTACTATCTCTGTTTTACAGATAAGGAAACAGAAACAAATAGAAGTTGTGAATTACCCTGGGTCCCACAGAAATAAGTGTCAAAGCCTTGATTTGAATACAGTTCTTCCTGACTCCAGCACCTGGAGGCCACCAAGCTGCCATTTGAAAGCTATAGACTTAAAACCACAGAGCACTCTGACCAGGGCTGCACTCCAGGTCCAAAATCATAGTTTGTTCAAAACCTAGTTTTCTAAGTACCAAGACTACACTTACAGTCTTCTTAGAGCAGCCATGGACTTTATCCCACCACTTATAAGAAAGGCTCCTCTTCTTAATTTCCATCCTATACTTTTAGTTGGTGGCAGCATGTCTTCATACCTTGATATTAATAGTAATTAGACTTTGCCTGCCCCTGACAAGCATTAGGTCTTTGAAAGAAGAATGTTTTTTTTTTCTAAATCTTGCTGGGATAGATTGTCCCTAACTAAAGCATCCTCTGCACAACTTAGTATAAAATTAGGCACATAGCTTGCACATTATTTCCTTATAGAGGTACGATGGTATTATGAGTCAAGAACTAGCCTTGAAGTTCAAGAAATTTGTATTTTAATCCCTCCTAAGGGATTTGTCAGCTGTGTGGCTTTTGGAAAGTTACGTATATAATCTCTATCCCAAAGCCCATTGGTATAGAGGACTCTCTCCTCATGAGCGAAAATTAATGTCCTGCCTCAAAGGAGTGGCAGAGTAGAGTAGATGAGTTCAGAAGAACTACAGACTTCCTCATTCCTTTTCAGGATTTTTCAAGCTTTGAGTTACTTTGGGTGCCTCTGGATCGCAGTTTTGAAGGGGAAGATGGAAGAGGACAAACCCATGACAGTTTGCTGAAGGAAAAGTCTCTGCAAAGATGTGAGTGGAGCAGTTTTTATCCTGTGCCCATCCCCAGCTTGCTACATAACACTGGGGAATTTCTCATTGGGGGAGATCCAGAAGCCTGTCTTTGGTTGAGCTGAGTTCTCTCTTTGCTGGTGAGAGAGAGCTCTATTGTTTGTTATATATCCTACTATTTATACCTTTTCTGGTTTCTGTTTTACTATGATTTGAATAAATGAGTTTCTTTACTATTCGTTATGTATCTTCATTGAGAAACTGGCATTTGGTGGGAAAGTGATCAAGCTTTGTATGTAGAGCTTAAGGTCCCCCTCCTTAGCAATAATGACAAAGTTGGATTGAACCTGTATATATCTCCTAGACTGTCCGAGGAAAGGAGGGTCTCAACTTCTTGCTTCCCCTCTTGGCAGGAAGGAAAGTCTCTCTTGTAAAATGGACAGTGAAAGAAGAGGTTCAAGATGTCTATTCTGTCTCCCTTCCAGCTACATACAATGATAGCCTTTGCTACACATGGGTCTTTCTACATGTGGGGCTCCTTCCTCCTATAATTAATTTCCCTAATCTCTAATTTCTCTTCTCTAAAATGGAGCTAATCATGGTGCTTACTCCTCAGACTTGTGAGGATCAAATGAGGTAACACATACAAACTGCTTCAAGATATAGAACTAGGTCTAGGATTTCACTTGTATAGAGAATTTCCGGAATGAGGAAATCCCCTCTACAAATGCAAATTTAACACCTTCTCTATAATGTGTAATTTTAGAAAGCTGCCTAGAGCACTAAAATTTGTTTGTAGAAAATTGCTTTATAAACTTTAAAGAACCATATAAATGTCAGTTATCATAAACATCATCCTTTCAAAACACATGGAAATAACCTCTTAGAAAAATGAAATGAACTACTGAAGTAATTATGCTCCTTGCAGCTCTCTATCCCTTCCATACTCCTTACAGGTAGAAGTCTAATCTTACTAGATAGATAGATAGATAGATAGATAGATAGATAGATAGATAGATAGATAGATAGATAGATAGATGGATGGGTGGATGGATGGATGGATGGATCAAGCATTTATTAAGCACTTAAGAGGGATTGAAGACTGAAAGAAAAACATTAGATAAGTATGATGGAATAGCTTACCTTGTAGAAATAAATTTCAGAGGAGTGGTAGGGATGGGAGACAGATTAAAAATGGTTGAGCTTCAAATGGATGGAGAGATTATGCAAGCATGTACAGTAAATGATTCTTGCTTTCCACTTAATAGAAATGACAGACCATGGGGTCAAGTGGAATATGGTGGTAGGTGAAGCTATATTAGTAGAAATAAACTAGAAGAATAAGGTCAGAGACCTAAAGATCACATTGAAGAATGGTTTACCTATAAATATTATGGTTGGTGAATAGATTTTCATGATCCTGGATCTTGGAGGCCATATATTTACATGAGATTGTGAAGGCCAAGTTGTGAATGTGACAGCATACATCTGAAGTTGACTGTTAGAGGTAGCTCCAGAGTAGGGAGATTAGAGAAAAGGATTTTCAGCAACAATATAAAGTTCTCTGAATACTATGGCAGGGAATCTGTGTAGAAAGTAAAATTTTGAGGCAGGTGTTAAAGTCATTGATGAAACTACAAGGGTGATCTGGTGGTGAATAGCTGTCTTTGTTGTGAGGAATAGGGAAATCTGAATATTTTAGATATATTTATTTGTAAAGATGTAAGCAAAGCAGTTTAAACATGTAGACATATATGGCTTATGTATACATTTATTTGTTAGATATAAAGGCATAGCCACCAAAATATATTCACTGCCCCTCCCCTTTAGGATAACAATTTATTTCAAGGTACTTTGAGTATCTTCACTAATCACCAGTGAATTATGTTCAATAACAGGCCAGAAGA
Organism: Bettongia penicillata ogilbyi; assembly: GCA_023548195.1. NCBI lineage: Eukaryota > Metazoa > Chordata > Mammalia > Diprotodontia > Potoroidae > Bettongia > Bettongia penicillata. Next base: position 8,287,817 of record JAJHZJ010000470.1, on the reverse strand, counting down.
AAAATTACTTTGAAGCAAAGGCATTTAATGAAATAGTATAGGTTGGTCAGTACTGACAAAACATTCCTTTCATAATCCTCAAGTTTCCCTGTTTATAAACACTTTTAATGAGAAGGGTATGTACCCATGTAGCACATGCTAGTAACGAAATACACACTTAGGGAACACATGACCAATTAATTTCATACCTCTGATGTTACAGGGTGCTTACAAAATTTTTCTTCTCTCAGTGCCATTTTGCCTCCAAATGGGCACAGCATCTCTAATTGGCAGTTTCGAATTGGGGCTTCGTAAGCCTGCTTCTTTCAGAAGTTCAGCATTTAAATGCTAGGGCTAACTTTTTTGCCTCTGTACTTTCTCTCTCTGGCCTTTTCTTTGCTGGGCAAAATGGTCAGTTGTTACAGGTCAGTTGCTGCATAGCAAGACATCACTGACATTGGCAGATAAGGGAGGTAGGAAAGAGAAAGTCTGTTATTGCTCGCATAAGACTACAGCAGAAATTCATAGGAAAAGAAAAAAAAACTTCCCTTTCAAGACCTGGTTCTTCCTCCATAGCTGTTTTTCTTTTTCTGTTTTGTTTTGTTTTGCTTTTTGGCTATGGCAGATGGCTTCTTCAACTCAAAACTTAAAGAGTGTTCATAAGGTTCTTGAGAATCTTAGGTACTTTGCAATTTGGGTTTTTAAATTCATCAGTGGCATAGATGATTTCAAAGCTGAGAAGTTGGTCAAATAACTTCACTTTTCCAAAAATAGTATATGAGAGTGAACATTGTACAAAACAATCACTTCCTTTAAGAATTTAGCACCTTTTTTTGGTCTCAATTATCTTTTCAGGAAGGAGCCAAGATGGCGAAGTCCAGATTCACATATGCTAGCTCCCAACCCACAGCCTATAAAATACTTGTAGAGAAGAACTCCCAACAAATTCTGGAGCAGCAGAAGCCACACAACAACAGAGAGGAGGAGATTTCTGTTCCAGAGAGTCCTGAAAAACTGACATCAAGGATCCGTCATGCACCAGACCCAGAGCAGAGACCAGCCCTGCCTTGGCCTCAGCAGCACCGAGAGGAGCAGATCAGAGCAGTCTTCAGGGATGGAATCTCCAGCAGGCTACACAGGTTGCTCCACCCACAGATGCCAAAAGTCAGTAAGAGAGCCTGTTTGGCTGGCTGAGAGGGGAGCTGAGGTATCTCCATAACTCAGGCCCCCTGGAGAGGCAGCATCAGAGGCAGCAGCAGACAGGAGCTACCAAAGCAGACAGGAGCTCAGATCCATTATTGAAGATCTCTACATAAACCCCCTGAGGGAACTGAGCCCTGTGTGGCAGTTCTGCCCCCACCAGAGCAGCTGAACTTAAACTCACACTGAATAGCAGCCCTACCCCCACCAAAAGCCCTGAGGCTAGGGAGCAGCATTTGAATCTGAGCCCCCAAGCACTAGCTGGGCAGATTTGGAGGCAAGGTGGGGGTGGAGAGGAATCTCAGAAGTCAAGTAACTGGCTGGGAAAATGCCCAGAAAAGGGAAAAAAATAAAACCATAGAAGTTTCCTTTCTTGGTAAATAGATATCTCCTCCCTTCCTTTCTGATGAGGAAGAAAAATGCTTGCCATCAGGGAAAGACATAGAAGTCAAGGCTTCTGTATCCCAAACATCTAAAATAAACACTCAATGCACTGAGGCCATGGAAGAGCTCAAAAAGGATTTTGAAAATCAAATGAGAGAGGTGGAGGAAAAAATGGAAAGAGAAAAGAGAGAGATGCAAGAAATGCATGAAAAGCAGGTCAACACCTTGCTAAAGGAGACCCAAAAAATGCTGAAGAAAATAACACCTTGAAAAATAGGCTAACTCAATTGTCAAAAGAGGTTCAAAAAGCCAATGAGGAGAAGAATGCTTTCAAAAGCAGAATTAGCCAAATGGAAAAGGAGGTTCAAAAGCTCACTGAAGAAAATAGTTCTCTCAAAATTAGAATAGAACAGATGGAGGCTAATGACTTTCTGAGAAACCAAGAAATCCCCAAACAAACCAAAAGAATGAAAAAATGGAAGAGAATGTGAAATATCTCATTTAAAAAAACAGCTGACCTGGAAAATAGATCCAGGAGAGACAATTTAAAAATTATGGGACTACCTGAAAGCCATGATCAAAAAAAGGAACTAGACATCATCTTTCATGAAATTATCAAGGAAAATTGCCCTGAGATTCTAGAACCAGAGGGCAAAATAAGTATTCAAGGAATCCATCGATCACTGCCTGAAAGAGATCCAAAAAGAGAAACTCCTAGGAACATTGTGGCCAAATTCCAGAATTCCCAGGTCAAGGAGAAAATATTGCAAGCAGCTAGAAAGAAACAATTCCAGTATTGTGGAAATACAATCAGGATAACACAAGATCTAGCAGCTTCTACATTAAGGGATCGAAGGGCATGGAATAGGATACTCCAGAAGTCAAATGAACTAGGACTGAAACCAAGAATCACCTACCCAGCAAAACTGAGTATAATACTTCAGGGGAAAATATGGTCTTTCAATAAACAGAGGACCTTTCAAGCATTCTTGATGAAAAGACCAGAGCTGAAAAGAAAATTTGACTTTCAAACGTAAGAATGAAAAGAAGCATGAAAAGGTAAACAGCAAAGAGAGGTCATAAGGGACTTACTAAAGTTGAACTGTTTACATTCCTACATGGAAAGAAAATATTTGTAACTCTTGAAATTTTTCAGTATCTGGGTAGTTGGTGGGATTACATGCACACACACATACACACATGCACACACACAGAGAGAGACAGAGAGCACAGAGTGAATTGAATAGGATGGGATCATATCTTAAAAAATGAAGTTAAGTTTAGAGAGAGAAATGTATTGGGAGGAGAGAGGGAGAAATGGAATGGGGCAAATTATCTCTCATAGAAGAGGCAGGTAGGAGACTTTTTAGTGAAGGGTAAAGGAAGGGAGCTGAGAAAAAAACATGAAGTTCACTCTCACCACATTTGACTAAAGGAAGGAATAAAATGCACACTCATTTTGGTATGAAAACTTGTCTTACAATACAGGAAAGTTGGGGAGAAGGGGATAAGCAGAGTAGGGGGGATGATGGAAGGGAGGGCAATGGGAGGAGGGAACAATTTGGAGTCAACACTCTTGGGGAGGGACAGGAATGAGAGAATAGAAACAATGTGGGGCAGGATAGGATGGAGGGAAATATAGTTAGTCTTACACAACATGACTATTATTGAAGTCATTGCAAAACTACACAGATATAACCTATATTGAATTGCCTGCCTTCCCAAAGGGAATGGATGGGGAGGGAGAGATGAAAAGAAGTTGGAACTCAAAGCTTTAGGAACAACTGTCGAGTATTGTTCTTGCCACTAGGAAATAAGAAATACAGGTAATAGGGAATAGAAAGTTATCTGGCACTACAGGGCAAAAGGGAAGATGGGGACAAGGGAAGGGAAGGATGATAGAAGAGATGGCAGATTGGTGATAGGGGAAATTAGAATGCTCGATGTATTGGGGTGGGGGGAGGGGACAAATGGGCAGAAAATTTGGAACCCACAATTTTGTGAAAATGAATGTAAAAAGTTAAATAAATAAAATTTAAAAAAAAAGAATTTAGCACCTTTTTTTTGGTCTCAATTATCTGTCCCTAACATTTCATAATTTCATCAAATGGGCAGGGGAGATTTATTATTAAATTTCTTGTGTCTTTTTCATAAATTGTTATAATTTATTATTACTATTGCTAATTTTATAGTTGATTTTATCATTAATTTATTAATAATTAATATTGATAGATCAGTTATAACCTGAATGCCATCTTCTCTCCTACTTCCCACTTTATGATATCTATCCATTTCTATATTAGCATTGAGTATATGAGAAATACTCAAGGATCCCACGATAAAATCTTCTAGTTTTGAATTCTTCCTCTTTGATACATTGATGGCATCTTCTTCATTTTCCTTTTATTTTTAAGATTGAAACCACTCCTATAAGTTTATGTTTTAATTTGCTATTGATATATCTATGTGGCTTCATTATATTTTCAGTCTTTTTGTTTACAAAAAAGATGTTTATTTCTCTAGTTGCTATGGTGTTGTGTTTCCTGCAACTTTTACTTTAATGAGTTACTCAACTTGACAAGGAACATAGCACTCATATCAAATTCCTTTCCTGAATGCCTGTTTCTTTCATGCTTCAAATATACATATTTTCCTCAAGTGTTAAACATCACCATTTTCTTTTTAAACACAGCAGTATATGTCATAAATTTCTCTTCAACCTTAGATGTTGCTTTACAGGGAGAAAAAAAGAGATAACTAAAAAGTTAATACTGCCATTTTCATTTAATTAATGATTCTGTAATTGTCATTTTTTTCCCTTTACATCAAGCCTAAATAAGGCTCCTTGTAATTTCTACTAATTGTTTCTTTTTTACTGAGGTTAAGAAATCTCATCTCTCTCCCACAAGGTAGCTAACTGTTCAAATACTTACCTAAAGTTATCATCCTTCTGTTAATGAAGTCTTTTGTTTTCTAATCTAAAACCCCACGTTCTTCACTGAACCTCATGTGAATGTAAGGAACTTTGCCATCTTGTAACACTTTTTTAGAGGGATGCACTTCATCTGACCAGTCTCCTTCCTAAAAAAGTACAGGGAAATTATAATGCTCCATTTATGATCTGACCAGGGCAGGGTATTGTGGAACTATTTAGCTGTAGATTTATTTCAGCCTAAGATTGAGTTAGTTTTGTTCAACTTTATACTGTACTATTGACTCCTACTAGCCTTGTGGTTGGTTACAATTCCGAGTTCATTTTTAAGTGAATTTCTGTCTCACCATTCCTTGTGAAGTTGAGTTATTGGAACCAAATACATTACTTTATTTTGATTCCTTAAAATTGTAATTCTGTTAAATCAGTTTCAATGCTTTAGTGTTGAGATTTCTTCATATCATAATTTTGTCACACAGTTTGATATCTGACCTTCCTAGCTTTGGATGTTCTCTAAATTTGGCTAACATAACATTTTAGACTTTTATCCAAACCACGAAAAAATATGAAATACTTCAATGCCAATTAAAGATTATTGGGACACTAGAATCCAGACATTCTTCCAAACTGAAATCTAGCCACTAAGAATTTTAATTTGTACCCACACATTCAATCAATTCTAAATTAATCTGTCAAATGGTAGTGTCATCTAGCCCACATCTATCTAAATAATTTGAAAAAAAATAACATAACTATTCTTTATTAAACATTTTACAGGAAGCTAGGTAAACTATGCCTCTAGCATACCTTTCATCAACAATTTTAATAAAGCTGCTGAAGAATGAAATTCTGTTCTTGATTAAACTGTTATCCATTAAAAAATTATGGCTTCTTTCTCTAGTTATTTGATTACTATACTTTGACCAATCATTTCTAGAAAAGGTTTTAAGAATAGCATTAATTGACCTGCAATTCACAAAACTTTGTTTTCTTTTTTTTTAAATTGGGACACTTCTCTAACCTCCCCTACTCTCATTTTCCTTTTCCTTAAGCTTCAAAAGTACATTCATAATATGGGAATAATTATATTTTCTGATTATTGGAGTATAGTCAGTCATAGTTTTTTCAGTCTCTAGTTGTCATAACTGGCATTATTCTCAACATCTCACTCTCCCTTAGCTCACATAGTCAGTCCAAATATTTCTCTTTTAGGCTCCAGAGCATCTCTCATTTCACCCCTTCTATTCACAGTCACCTCCTTACGGCAAGCCCTCATCACTTCTTCCCAAGCCTGTTGAAACTGATTCCTAATTGGTCTTTCTCTTTAAAGTCTGTCTCCTCTCCATTGCATCCTCCGTAGAACTTCCAAAGTGATTTCAATCTGATCATGTAACTGCCTAATCAATTAAGCCCAACACTACCTTGTTAATCCTCAGATAAAATATAAAATCTGTACTTGGCTTTTTAGAGCCCTTCAAAATGTGTCCTCAGCCTACCTTTCTGGGCTGATTTTACATCACTCCATTGCCACACCCTAAGTTAACTAAATTGAACTCTCTTTTTAAAATTTAGCTTAGACTCAAGGGCCAGAACACAGATACATAGTAGAAAAAAGAAACAAAGACTCATTGCAAACGTAAATATTGGAACTGAAATAGTAGGAAAGAAAGTAGGAAAGAAAAATAAAGCATGTCATATGCATAACAGACTAGAAGAGAGGACTGAAAATATGTAACAATAAATTTTCATTTCAAGAAAGCCTGTATGATAAATAATACATGTTGTCCTGAGAATTGTCCATTTTTCTCTGCTACCTTGTGAGTTTTCTTTTATTCTCTGTTATGTACTTTTTTTATTCGTTCTTTTTTCTCCCCTCCCTGTCAGTTCCCAAGAAGGCTACAATAAAATTTAGATGTGTTTCATATATATAGATATTTATACATACATATATATGCATATATATACATACATATACATACATATACATGCATATATATACATATATATATATACATACATAGGCATAGACATATACTTTTCCAAAGAAATTCTACTCCTGATTTTTGTTTTTCTATTGGTGTATATCTCTTGATTCCTATCTCACCTACCCCATATACTTTGCTTCTACCCACTACATTGCCCTCCTATTACTTGCCTATCCTTCCAAGGATCCCTCTCCTATACTCCTATTCCCATAAATCTAAACACCCTTCTATACTCCCTTTTACTTATTCCCTCCTTCTTCTCTCTTAAGATCCTTCCCTTGTCCTCTCACCCCTCCCTACCTACAATGGTATTATTTTTTATGAAATTTGAAGACTTTTATACTCTTTTATACTTTATACTTTTTATACTTTATACTCTTCTAAATGTATATGTCTCATTCTCTCTTAAACCCATTCCCAATGAAAACAGATTACTACAACTACCAGGCCTCCTTTCCCACCTAATTCCTCTATGTCAATTCTTCCTCTTGCACCTTATTGGTATAAAATAATTATTCTTTTTAGCTGTTCTTAAATGGTTTTACTTTTGAAATTCACCTAATAGTCAGATTTTCCTTGATCTTTCTTATGAGCTACCCAATTATTAATAATAATCTTAGACATACATTATACATATATAAAAGAAAAACAGTCTGTTCTTATGAATTCCATATAGCCAGTCTTTGGTATGTACCTTATATTTCTCTTGGTTCTTGTATGGTGAATCTTCTATTAATTTCAGTATTTTTTTGAGGAAAGTCTTGAAAGTCTGAGAGTTTATCAAGTGTCCATTTTTTCATTGAAGATAATACTTAACTTTTCAGGGTATGCTATTATCAGCCACATACTCAATTCTTCTACTCTTTAACATACTGTATTTCAAGACCTGTGGTCCTTCAAGGTCTCTGCTATTGGTCCTGTGGGATTGTAATTGTTACACTACCATATTTAAATTGTTTTAATCTTGATGGTTTTAATATTTTTTCCTTGAACTGGGGATTTGTAATTTGACTATGATATACCTATGAGTCTTTCTCATAGGATCTCTTTCAAATGGTAATTGATGGATTTTTTCTCTTTCTATTTCTACTCCCCCCTGCCCCTTGGTCTAATGCTTCGGGACAATTTTTAAATTATTTCTTATGTTATTGTATCAAGATCCTTTTTTTAATCATAACGTTCAGTTAGTCTGATTTTTTTAAATTTATTGAACTTTCCTTCATATCTGTTGTTTTTCTCATAAGACGATTCACTTTCTCCTCTATTTTTCATTATTCATATTTTGTTTAATTATTTCTTTATCTATTATAATTTAGCTGGCTTCACTTTGACAAAATCTAATTTTAAGGTGTCATTTTATTTCTTAGGATTTTGGACCTCCAAAGTCAATTTGTTGACTTTCCATTCATAACCTTCTTGTTTTTTCTTGGATTATTCTTATTTTTTTTTTAAGTTTTCTCCATCTCTGTCATTTCATTTTTAAAGTATTTTTAAAGATCTTCTACAAATTCTTTTTGGGTAAGTGACCAGTTGACAGTTCTCTTTGAAGGTTTTTTCAATATTCTTCTCTGAAGATAAACCCAGTTGGATTCTTTCTCCTTTGTTAGTGCGTTTTTTGTGGTGATAGCTAATGTGTGAATCATCTCTAATCCTGGGGTATGGGAAATGGTGCCTCTTGCCCCAAATCTTCAGTTCTCCCCACTAGCCTGGGACCAAAGCCAAACTTTCAGTCTCCTGTAAGTGTCCACATCCAGGGACTTTCTGCTTCTGCATTAACCAACTCTGTGCTGGTTCCTTCTCACCCACAACAGTCTTGGCAGCACAGCTGGATTCCTTATCAGTAGAGGCTCCCTCAATCTTCCCAGTTTCAAATGCCCAACTCCCCTCATTATGCAGGAAACCAGCTAACACCAGGACTTGATGCTTATTGTTTAAAGGGAACCTATCCTGGAGGTGTTTACTCTTTGCAGGCACCAAATCTTGTGCTGGGAATTTTTTCAGATCTTCTCAAATTTTCCCAGGAATCCTCAGTTGTGACCTTATTTTTCTTCATCTCCACCCACACACTTTTCACCCTAAGGTGCTATTTTCACTCTTTTGTGGGGGAACATATTGAGAGCTGGGAATTTTTTGACCTACTCTGCCATCTTCCCAGAATTCTCTCCCTAAACTGACCTCTCTTTACTGCATGCACTCTGTCTCTCATTGTTGTTCCTTTAAACTAGGTATTTTTAATGCCTAAAACACAATCTCTCCTCACCTCTGCCTCCAAAAAATTTCATTTTCCTTCAAGACATAGGTCAAGCACCTTTTCTAACTGAAGTATTTGCTGTTCCTCAGAACTCATAATTTCTCCCCCACTAATGTATCTTATATTTAACTACCATGTAACTATTTATATTCTTTAATAATACATTGTATATTTCCATTTATGATTACAAATACACATTCTATCATTGATAGAGTATAAGCTTTCTGAGAGCAAGAATTTTTTTGCATTTGAATTTGCAGCCATATGTCCCAGCACAGTGCCTGGTAAATATTTAATAAGTACATTTCGAGGGGATTCTTGATCTGGACTTAATTCTTTTCAAAGTGATAGACAATGAAAACACTAAAAGAAAAATAAATAAAAAATGTATACCTGTACAATTAGAATTTTAAAACAGATTTGAGGTTCTTCTTAAAGAGGTGAGAGCTAGACATTGGAAGAAGTAATAAACTTTTTGTTTTCTGAAAATTAATCCAAATAAATTATTGGATGAGGGATCATTCACTAAGAGGCAGAGGGAAAACAGAAAAATAATAGTAGTTGAATATTCCCTACTCAGAGCTACAAAGGCAACAATTTTCTACTTGATAACCACAACAGAGAATTCTTTGGGGCTCTTATCTAAGTCATAACAGACAATTTCTCAAGAGTTATTGAAACCTATGATAGCTATTCACTTATAGTGTGCCATGTGAGCATAAATTGGGATTTCTGGAACAATTTAAAATATATTTCTAGGATAATAAATTTGTCAACCATTACCAAATCTTGGACAAAAAAATGAAGATTGTAAGGGCATACATTTAGTTTTCCTTATTGCTACCCATTGAAGGCAAAGGTGGTGAAAAGAAAGAAAAATAAATTTAGGAAGTGAACAGCTGGCTAATGAGGGAAGGTCTGAGAGAAGGATTTGGATTTCTGGATCGTGACTTACAACATAAGGTTGGCAGATTCCTGGCCAGATATGGATTATACCAAATAGGGCCTTTTAAGAATGTATTTCTCGTTGAACAAATCATGGTATGTGATTATGGTGGGATGCTTTGTGCTATAAGAAATCATAAACAGGGTACACTCAGAAAAATCTGCAAAGACTTACATGGATTGAAGCAAAATGAAATATATTGGGCATAAGGTAACAGCAATATTGTAATATGATCAGTTATGAGTAACTTTGCTGTTCGCAAAATTACAATGACCTAAGACAATTCTGAAGGACTTATGATGAAAAATGCTATACATCCCCAGAGAAAGGACTGATGGTGCCCAAGCATAGATTGAATCATACTTTATTTTATTTTATTTTTCTTGAGATCTCCACTCCCCTCGTCAGTTCCCCCCCCCCCATAACATGGCTATTATGTAAATGTTTTGTATGACTACACATGTATGAGCTATATTGAATTACTTGCCTTCTCAATGTGGGAGGGTAATAACGGGAGAAAAAGAGAGAATTTGGAGCTCAAAGTTTTTAAAATGAATGCCAAAAATTGTTTTTACATGTAATTGGAGAAAAAAAAGTATTGAATGAATAAAAAAGTTAAAAATATATTTGTCATTTTTTGTAACACTAATGAAAATAACTTTAAATTAAAAAGGATCTGGAAGAGAAAAGACTGCCTATTGTTTAAAATCCACCCCCCCCCCCAAGATAGAATTCTAAGAGCAGACCAGAACAAATAGCATTCCCTTGCAAAGATTCCAGTCAAATTCCAGACCAAAAGACTAACTAGCTTCTCTGTGGTTTTTTCTGTGTGACTGTGACTATAAGTGACCAAAAGCAGAGTATGCAATAACCTTGATTTTCTTTTATAATAATTTCATGATCTTAAAGGTGGAGGAACCAACAAGGAGAAATGCTATTCTGAATTACATTCTCATTAACAGAGTGGGTCTAATTGTTAGGAGTAGAAATAATAGGAACCTTAACTAGATTCAATAACTGTAACCTACATTTTGGGATAGTAAGGTAGAAATTTGGGCATAATTTTACATGTATAGAACATGTTTGGAAAGAAGATTTTAAAAAGTTCAGAAGAAAAAGAATGAGTAAATGTTTCAGGAAAAATTTCCCAAGAAGAATTAGAAATTATGAAGAACAGAATTCTGAAGACACAAATCAAAATAATCCCAATGAAGAGAAAAAGTGAAATTTGACTAGAAACCAATGTGAATGCACAGTTGATTAACCAACCTATCTATGTTTTAAAAAGAAAATAAATATAAAGAAGAAGGGAGGAAGGCTAAGTAAGAATAAATTAATATAAGTTCATGACAAAACTTTTTGACATTATATCCCAAAGTTCAGAATGATCTGAACCTGGCTGATTAGACTAATATAAGCTCAAAACACTCTGCCACAGGTGGGGCACAAATAGTTCATGTAAACATTTGAGGTGTATTTTCTCAATTTGTATATCCTGTGTTTCCATTGAGCTTTTCCAATTTTGCTTTGCTCACAGAGTATAGCACTTTCTCTGATAGGGGTACACCATGCTGAGAGGTCCTGTCCCATATCACACAATCAATTCCAAATTTCTTAAGAGAGATCTTGAGAGTGTCTTCCTATTGCTTCTTCTGACTATCGTGTGAATGCTTGTCCTGTGTGAGTTTTCCATAAAATAGTCTTTTTTGACAAGTGTCAAAACCAAGAGCCAATCAAGAGTTTGGATGCTTGGCATTTTAGTTCCAGTAAGGACCTCAGTGTTTGGGATCTTATCTTGCTGGATGATCTTCAGAATCTTTCTAAGACAGCTGAAATTAAAGTGAGTCAGTTTCCTGCCAAGGCACTGGTAGACTGTCCAGGTTTCACATGCATACAACAATGTGCTGAGCACAATGGCTCTCCAGTGTGGTAGTCAGTCTAATACCTCTTCTCTCCCATATTTTCATTCAGAGCCTCCCAAACATTGAGATAGTTCTAGCATATGAGTGCATCACCCTCATTATCAATGTGAACATCCCTATAAAGCGTACTACCAAGGCAAGTGAACTTATTCACAGCGTTCAAAACTTCTCTGCTGTAATCAAAGGTTCCACATATGGATGGGATGGTAGTGGTTAATGGAGTGTTGGTACATGATATTCAGTTTGCAGTTGATTATGAACTCAATGAAGTCCCTGAAGCTGAGATGCAACAAAGTATGGATCAGTTTTCTGTTGCTTGTACTAATTTTGGCCTAACAATTAATAAGGGAGCCTAAGAACAACAGTAACAATTTTTATATTAGCTGTTGCTAGCTGTAGGGTCACCTTTTCTTGGTAAGGATGAAATGATAATAACTGACAACACGGAAAAAGCTGAGTTTTTCCAATTCATATCTTTTTTGCTACCAAGGACAATGCCAGAAGACGGTAACCGATGGGAAAGTGAACAGCTAGCTGTACTTGACGAATTCAAGTCAACTGGCCTAGATTAAATGCAACTTCAGGTTCTGGGACAAACAAAACAAAACAAAAAAAAACTAATGTGATGGCTGAGGCAGTCAGTGATATTTAAAGATTATGGAAAATTGGAAGCATATCATGGTTTGGAGAAGGACAAACTTTGTCTCAATGTCCAAAAAGAAAGCAGAGTCTAAAACTGCAGGCCAGTTAGCTTGAATTTGATTCCTGGAAAAATTTCTAGAAAGAAAAGAGATAGCAAACATCCCAAAAGGTAAAAGTTCATTACAAATAGCCCGTAGCGTCGTAAATCAGGCTTCAGTTAAAGTAAATCATGACAGACCTTCCCAATTTCCAAGTATGTAATATCTACTAAGTAACAGGCACTGTGCTAATCACTTTAAAAATAACTCATCTGAGATAGTCAGAAAAATATTGCAGATAAAATGTATTCATATTTTAGGAAAGCTTTTGATAAAATAGTTCCTTTTTTTTTTTTTTTGGAGAAGGTAGATGGATTTGGATTAGATGATACACTGCAATGAGATCTATTCAGAATAGATTAGGTGTCCACACTCTAAGAATTACTTGTAATGGTTCAGCGTCAATATGGCAAGAGATCTCTGAGGATCTTGCTTTACTCCTACACTGTTTTAACATGTTTATCACTGCATTGGTTAAAGGGATAGATTGAAAGTTCTTTAAATTTATAGATGAGACAACACTGGGAGGCATATGTGATTAACACACAGAATGATAGAATCAATAATGAAAAGAATCTTGAAGTGCTGTATCTAGCAAGATGGAATTCAATACAAAACATTAACTTCAGAAGAATAATATGGAGGAAGCATGAACATATAATACTTATTCACAAGAAGAACTCTTTTCCCCACACCCTCCTGCTAACAAGTTCAATATGAGTCATTAGTGTAGTGTGGCAGCCAAAAAACCTCCTATAAATGTAAAGAGCATTAAGAGAGAAATAGATTGCAGGAATGGGGAAGTGATATCCACACTGTACTCCATCATCTTTAGACTCATCTGGAACATTATGTTCAGTCCTTGGTGCTGCAATTAAAATGAACAAGCAAACAAACATTCATAAGTTGGCTAGTTTACAGAAGATACAAATTAGAACTGCTAAGTACTTTGAGGCCATGGCATATGAGGACAGGTTGAAGCAACTAGGCTTGTTTAGTTCAGAGAAGGAAATATCAAGGTAGGGCATGATGAATTCATTCAAGTATTTGAAAGGGCCAACTTGTGAGTTGGCCTAAATTTGTTCCTTTTGGCCATTGAGGGCAGAAATAGGAGGAATGACAGGAAGTTGCAAAGAAGGAAATTTAGGTTTGATGTAAAACAAAAGAAAACAAAACTTCCTAATGATTAGATTTGTTCCAACGTGGACTGCCCCAAAGATAATGGGTCTTCGCTCATTGGAGTTCTTTGTGCAGAGACTAGATAATTATTTATGGGATGTGTTGTCATGGGAAATTCTTTCTTGTATTTGGAGTAAATGACTGATGGGTACCCTTTGAAATTTGAAATTCTCTGATTAGTTAGGGTTTCCATCTTTCCTGTCTGATTATTTAAACAAATAACAGATTTGAAAGGGATCTAAGATTATCAAGTATGACTTCACTTTAGAGATAAGAAAACTGACATAGAGTTTTCTCCCTTGCTTACGTAGTAATCAATTATCCAATGAGTTTAGCACAAAGGATGATAGGAACTAAGGGCAAAATGGATATGAAGAATTGAACACATACTTGAGATGTTTCCATCACTAACTTTGCTTAAGTCAATATAGAGATAGTGGAATCAGAGACATCCTTTGTCCTACTCCACAACAGTAATCTATACACTTTCCTCTGTGGCTGGGAATCTCCAAGTTCCATCCCTGCCCTTCAAGACACAAATTTCAAAACCTAAGGCCAAATGATTCAAGTCTTTGGATCTGAGCCCATTATGCTGCAGGAATGTAGAATTAGCCCCTGTTATAAAAATGCATTTTAAATAAAAGGGCTCTCCTCTACACTTACTATTTATTTCTGTGCATGGAAAGCAGACATTAATCACACATACAGCCTCGGGCTCTTCTATTCAATTTGCAATTTAAGGGTGGTAACTGTGATCTGACTGGTGGGCATGTTTTGCATGTGAAACCAAAGATAGAGAATTTTGCTGAGGCATATTATTTCTTTCCTTTTTCTTTCTGAAAGCAAAGCTAGGCAACATGAGTTGCTATAATATGGCCCTAAGGCTCATGCAACACTTTCGTGCTTAAACATTCTCAAAGTTACTGAGTTATTACCTAATGTCTTATTCCAAAGATAGTATCTGCTATAAGATCACTGTGAATTATTCAGAAGTAGAGTATTTTCTTAGCACTGGACTTGGAATCAGAGGACATAGGATCAAGTCCCACTCCCAACATACACAGGATGTCCATTTGTACTTCCCTCTCTGAGTATTGGGACTCAACCATAAAATAGGAGTAAGTGATATTTACAAATAGTGTGAAACATTTGTACAGTGTAGCCCATGGGTTATTGTAATCAGCTGTAAACCACAAAGTAACAAATTGAATCATTATTATTATCATTTTTGTTGTCATTATTTACAATTGGATTGTGAACTTCACTGTGCAGGGGCAGTCTTTTGAGGCTTTTTCTATCCCCATAACACAATTCCTGGGATATAATAGTCACTTAATAAGTGTTTACTGATTGACTGACCAACAGGAACATCATAGTAATAATTCCCTCTGAGCTTATATACTATTTTGATTGATAAGGACTATTTTGGGAACTGAAGGTGATGTATAAAAGGAAGCCATCAAAAACTATTTTTAAAGAAAATGTTGAATATAAAGTCCTGCATTTAAAGATTTTGCAACTTAATGGAAGGAGGGGATATATATATATATATATATATATATATATATATATATATACATGTGTATGAATATTTCACTTATGTAGCTGTGAATGCATACGTATGTTTTGTATGTACTTGTAATACACAAATGAACCAATGACTATCAATATTACTAATGAGATCAAATACTAGAAACTAAATTCTCTTATAATTAGAAAACTAATTTTCTTCCTTGATTTCACCACAAGAGCTGGTAAATTTTTTTTTTTTTTTTGGAGGTGGGGATGTGGTTGGGAAGGAAAAGGGATTTGTCCTGTATCTTTGAAGTCTAACCTAACTAACCATTGCAATTATTGCTTCTTTAGAAATATGTGCTCTGATTGTAAAAAAGCAGATTTTTAAGAAGCAGTGTTCTCATAGGTTGGGGACTTGCATTATAACAATGAGAAGTGAATCAGTCGAACATACTTACAATTCTCTTTTCTACACACTGAAAACTTACGGATCATCTTCTTACAGAGGATATTTTTTCCTAGATATTTGTTTCCTTTTCTTTGTACATACATGCATGCATACATACATATATTCATAAATATATGTATATAATGTCTATTCACATGTATATATGCATATATATATGCAATCTAAGCACATATTTATATATTCATGATAGAGAGATAGTTTGGACAACAATGCTTTCATTCCATTTCCATTTTATACAAGTCTCACATAAATTATTGAGCTCTTTTATTTTATACTATCAGAACCTCTTCATGTCAGAAGGTGAGAAAATTAGCATGACTTGGAACCGCTCTGGAAATCTACAACTACTACTAAGAGAGGATGCCCAAAAAGCATAGCCAAGACCTGCTTGAGTGATCGTCCCATATGTTCCTTCCTAAATGACCCCTGCCTTTGACAGCCTGGGTCCTGACATTTGGTCTTCCTTCACATGGTAATAGAGTAAATATCATTACAATCCTCATTAGAGTTAAACTAAAATTTTGTAATTTTCCCAATTTCCCTATTTCCTTCTATCTTTAAGAATGACAAACAAGATAAGTTGCTCCAGATATATAATTGAGGTCAAGTGATTTGCCAGGAGATATCCGGAATATACATATCAAAGGCAAGGTATGAATCCCAATCTTCCTGACTAAGTTCTTCCGGTGCTTAGTACAATGTCTGGCAGCTAGTATTTGCTTAATAAATGTTTACTGACTGACTGACTAAATGACTAAGCCCAGTACTCTCTATATGAAACTTAGAAGTCTTCTCATTCTGAAATAGTCCTCATATGTTGCAGAGATGACCATCTACATAGTGGTTTTGCCTAAGCTGTCAAAGAAAATCTTCACAGGTATATCAAGATAAATCATAATATGTATAGAATTGGATTGAATATGTTTCCCAAGGAATGATGTTCAGACCTTTTTTCTCTTAAAAAATGGAATTGCAATATGATCATCTTGTGATATTTTTCCCACAAAAGCTTTAAATCCATTGAAGTATAAAAGAACTCTTTAGGAAAATTAATGTGTAACTGGTAACATTAAATTGTCCACAGTTGTTGCTGTTTTCACTTCAGTAAACATTTAAAAATTGGGTTTTGAGTGGTAGTATGGAATTTAAATTGTGTAACAGGTTAATCATTATCAAAAAGAAAATATTAATTTGTATATACAAAATGAAGAAGATAAAAAGGCAAAGATATGCTCTAAAAGACCACTGATTTCATAGGATTGTCAGGAAAAGTGTTCAACAGATAAAAGCAGAAGGGGTAAAAAAAAAAAAAAAAAGATGAACTTCAAGTAGACAAGGAGTGAGTATAGATGACGTATATCCATGAATTTTAAAGGAAGTTGGTAAGAAAACCAGTGAACCTTTAACTGACATTTTTTAAAGTTCACTAGACTTGGGAGAGATTCTAGAGGATTTGAAAGCAGCAAACATGACTCTGTTATTTCAAAAAGGGTCAAGATAGAAGGGAGAAAAACAGAGTGATGATTTCTCATTGAAGGAGGGAAATCACATAAAGTAAATCATGCAAAATAAAACTAATGCATCAGAAAATATTCTGGAAAAAATCAACTTGTAAGTAAAATTTGATGCATGATAAAGCATGCTTAATAATCTGATTTAAAAATGATATTCTAGAAATGGAACAAATGGATGAAAATTTGGAGAAAATCTTAGTTGCATGAAATATTGCTTATTTACAAATATGACAATGGAAGAATAATAGAATAAAAAAGCAAATAAAATATATTTAAAAGGTTTGAGTAAAGGAAATCAAGTAAAAAATTAATGTTATTTAAAAGTAACATAACATGACTACATTTTCTTTTCACATGGAAATAAAACCAATTCATTTTATTAAAAACATCATTTGACTAAAAACATTCACAACATGGTTACATTTGCATGTTTCAGAATAAAAAGAAACAGTTACTTTATATGTTTAGAGAGTATAGATGCAAGTTGTATACAGAATTATAAATACATAGACATAAATAGTCATATATGCCTTTATGATAGGTGGACATTTCTTTCATAGTCACCAATAAACATCCATCACCTAGCAAGTTAAGTCTTACTCAGTTTACAGAGTTTCATAGATGGAATTTGTTCATGGCATCAGATAAGTGTCAAAATCAGGGGTGCATGCCATATCTAACAGATTTCAAATTTTCAACTTTAATTTTCATTTCACACCCCCATGCTCTCATGCTTTTTCTCTCTCTTTCTCTCTGTCTCTGTATGTCTCTGACTGTCCATCTGTCCATTTCTCTCTTTCTCTCTGTCTCTCTCTCTGTGTCTCTCTCAGTGTCTCTCTCTGTCTCTGTCTCTCTCTCTCTTTCTCTGTCTCTCTCTCTCTCTCCCTCTGTCTCTCTTTCTCTCTCCCTCCAGATCATATGAAAGTAGAGAAGAGCAGAGAAAGAGATGATTAGTTCTGGACCTGTCATAAGCCCTTATACTGTTTAAATGTTTGTCTGCATTTCTTCGTTGCTTGATATTGCTGAAAGTTTGCATGGTGGCTCTCAAAGATTCTACATTTGTGGTTTAAAATTAAGAGAAATGGAACTAACCTCCAGAGCTGGAGTTCTCAAGTTCCTTATTTTCTTTTTTTGGATGAGTATGTTATTGCGTTTGGTCATATCTGACTCTTCCCGACCCCATTTGAGGTTTTCCTAACAAAGATACTAGATTGTTCTGCCATTTTCTCTTCCAGTTAGTTTTATGGATGAAGAAATTGAAGCAGAGTTAAGTGACTCGCCTAGGTTCACACAGATAGTAAGTGTCTGAAGCTACATTTGAACTTAGGAAGAGGAATCTTTCTGACTCCAGATCTGACACTCTATCCACTGTGCTACTTAGCTTCTCTAGCCTTGTTGATTTGTTTTTGTAATTTATATAGCATAATATCATACAATTAAGATTTATTATGTGCCTACTGTGTGCTAAGTACTAAAAAAGGACAGTCTTTACTCTAAAGAAGCTTACAATTTAGTGAAAAAAGACAACACACAAAACAAAGTTGAGAAGAGGGTGAGAAGGCATGGGGAATGGGGGCTGATGATGATGCATTAAATCCAAGTAGTACAAGTAGTTGAAAATGACAGAACCTTATTTAAATGGGGGCTTTGGGAGGAGTTTTTAACTCTGCCCTCCAATCAGAGGGGCAGAGACAATTGAGTATACTAATGAGGTGTGAGTACTAATACTGATACAATCTCCATGATGATATTTCTGGTGATGACCTTTTCTTGGGGAAAATGATCATGATGGGAATAAATCTCATAAGAACAGATAGTGAGGAATCAGGAGTTCGATAGAGTTTATATTTTGATATCCTTTATTCCATGTTGTTTCCATAAACATGATCTTTTTTTAAAGATTGCAGATAGTAGTGTTCTCTTTCAGGGCCTCTCTCTAAAGTAAGAATTGGGCTAAATGATCATCAAGGTCTAGCTTAATAATAACCAGCATTTGGAGATTTGCAAGGATCTATACAAATATTATTTCATTTTTGTCCTCATAACAACCTTGGGAAGTAGTGCTCATTGTCATCATTACCGTTTTATAGATGAAGAAACAGGTAGAATGGGGCCACGTGACATGGTTGGAACAACTCAGATAGCAAGAGTGAGATTTAAACTCAGATCTTCCTGATATTAATTTCAGCCCCCTGTCCACTCTTCCACTTTGCATTGCATATGACCATCTTAAAAAATAATGTATAGAACTGAATATAACACACCCAATGTGATCTGTCCCAAAGATAATTAAACACAATCTTAACATTTCTCATTCAATGTATCTATCATGTGCCATAGAATAAGTAACATTATCATTTTCAGCTTCCTCAAACGTCTATTGACTTATATTGTACTTGCAATCCATTTTTTCCCCTGGAGGAAGCAGAATCCACCAGTGTCTTTGAAGTTCTGTCCATGTAATATTATTTTTTAACTATATTAAATTTATATTTATTTATATTGAATTTTATGTTTATTATATCAAGGTACCTTATATCTATTTTTAATCCTGTATCATCATTTAGTATAATATTTTATCCTGCTTTGTGTCATCTGCAATTAACCACATTACTGATAAAAAAATAAATACTGAAGGGACAAATTCAACTCCTTTAGAAAGTTTAAGGTAGACCTCTTTAAAGGTGATATAAAAATACTGACAACTGAAATGCCATTATGTAGGCCATATATCTCCAACTTTTGCCTAAGATAGCATAACAGAAATTATCAAATGCTTTTTGAAAACATATGCATACAGTTATCTACAGCATTCTCTTAGCCTATTTGTCAAAAAATGAAATAAATTTAGGACGGCATAATCTATTCTTAATAACTTTGCTATCTGACTTTTCATGATTCCTTCTTTTCTAGGTATCCTTTGACCATTATTTTAACAATAATAGAATTTTTGCCTAAAATCGAGATTAACCTAATTGTTTAATAACATATAGGCTCCATTCTCTTCAACTTTTTTTCTTTCAAAATCTGTATAATTTTTCTTTCTATTCTTCATTATATCTCATTTGGCATGATATTTCAAAGATTCCTGACTTGGCTCAACAGGTTTTCTCACTACCTGAGAATTTAGTTTTCCAGAACTTGGTACTTAAATTGTTAGGGAAAGTAATGCTATTTTATCATCATTGGTCTTATCTCGGGTTTCTACTCCATGTAATTTATTTTTTGTTTCATCCTTCGTAGATTAAATCTCATTATTCTTGGCAAAGAAAACAAGCAAAATAAACCTTCTCTCCATTGCTCAGTCAGTCCATTCATCCATCTTTTCTTATGTCCAATATAGCCCAAAAGTCAACAATAATATCAACAATCACAAGCACTCTATTTTCAGAGCATTCTTTCCTCCCTTCAGTTTGTTCTGGTTATTACCACATGGAAATATTCTTAAAATACATTAATTCTTTCTGAATTATCCTAGCTTTTGCTTGTTCCTACATAGCTTCTAATAGTGATTTCCCTGATGTAGAGCCTTCATTTATGCACATCAAAACCCACTGATGTCTTCATTTCTTGTTTGCCATTCATTCCAATCCTTCCATGAGTTTTCTGTGAGAACTACACAATGTATTGGATGGACTTGGTTCTGATTCCTCGTTTCATGATTTACCTGAATAATGATCTATACTGTTATCCATAAAAATTAAAGACATGGAAAATGTCTTTCAATTATAATTTCCTCTTGTTACATTACTAGTCTTGTCCCTGGTCATACATTTCTCTGATGGTAACCTGCACAACTTCATTCCCTCACTGACTATTGAAGTTTGCACCCTGGAGTGTTAAACCTAGGACAATTATTCACAATTTACCTTTCTATTTCCTTTTGAGTGAATTCTACTTTATTTCTTTGTAGGATGTAATATTCTGTGCCTTGTTGGGATAAAAACATTGACTTCCTTGTCATTTCTTCCCCTATTCGAATGGCTAGGTTAAAGTATTTTGAGTCATTACCTACCGTATTTTTGTAGCAATTCCAGAGTTTTATGTGGCTAGCCTAATGTCACCTACAAATACTAGCTACCTACAAATACTAGTAAGACCTCACAATCTAATCTTTACATCCACTGTGAGACTGACAAAATACCTTTGTCAAATACCTTTGGAAGGAGACCCATGCATCACTTCAGGTCTTTCCTCATCACTTATTAAAGATCAGATGGTTATTATGTAAAAAAACCTTTATTGCTATAGCTTTCAACACATCTCTTATGATTTCAGCATATACATGGAAGAACCATTGCTGGAACACAGCTTTTAAGGCAGCATTTTGCCCTAGCACATGAAGTGCTTTCTAACAGACAAAAAGTGATAAGTATACCTTTCCATCAATACTGCTTCAGATTTTTACTGTATTATGATATGTAAGTCACTTTATGTCTCTAAGACTCAGATACCTCAGTGAGAAAATGTTAGATTGGAGAAAAATCAGAGGTTGGCAAGCCACAGCTTAAGGAAAAAATCCATACTCTTTCTTCTTTTTTTTATGATCTTCTAGCTAAGAATGTTGTTTATTTGTTATTATTTTTTTTTACATTTTAGGGACACTAAAGCTTTACTTAAAATGTAAAAATAATTCTTATCTCTAGGGCTATTCAAAGCAGGTAGGGACAGATTTGTCTCACAGGTAGCAATTTGTGAATACTTGGACTAAAAGGACTTTGATATCGCTTCTGGTTCTAAATCTTTGATTCAAGACAAATTCAAATTATATGCAAAATAATACAAGGTAATTTTAAGATACAGAAAATCTTAACAGCTGGGGAGTTTGGATGTCAGAAAATGTTTTGTGTAAGAGCTAGCACTTAAGCTTCACCTTGAAGAATGACAGGGATTCTAAGAGGTGGAGAGAAAGATGGACTGACTACATTCCAAGTACGAAGACAATGAATGTAAAAGGATGGAGAAAGGAGAGAGCCTGTCCTATATACAGAGAAAAGTTAGCAAGCCAGTTTGGCTGGAAAGTAGAGTATATGAAAGAAACAATATGAAATAGAACTGCAAAGGTAAAGGGAAGGGAGATGTTGCCAGAATGGTCTATTTTAGTCTTGAGACAATGGCAAACCCTTGAAGCTTTTCCAGAACTGAAAGGTCACACATATTAATTTGGCAGCTATGTGAAGTATATATCAGAAAAGAAAGAGACTGAAGACAGGATCATTGATTACAAAGCTATCACAACACCCCAGGGAAGCGTTGATAATTTAAGCTAGGGTAGAGGTGTTAAGGGTGGACAGATATAAAATTTTGTTGTTGCTCAGTAATTTGGACTCTTTGTGACCCCATTTGTGTTTTCTTGACAAAGAGTGGAATGGTTTGCTGTTTCCTTCTCCATTTCATTTTACATATGAGGAAGTTGAGGCTAACAAAGTTAAGTGACTTGCCCAGGGTCACACAGTTAGTAAATGTCTAAGGCCAAATCTGAACTCAGAAGGATGAGTCTTCTCCTCACTCCAGGTCCAGCTCTTTATCCACTGTGTCACTTTTTGTCACCTAGCTTATGTGGAGGTATTGATGACAACACTTGGTAATTAATAAGGTTAGAGGGAAAGGAAAGAGGTAAGAATGGCTTCAGGGTTGAAAACCCAAGGGCATAGACAGAAAATACTGCTATTAGCAGAAATGAGGGAGGAGAGGAGAGAGGGATTTGTGAGCAAATATAATTAATTCTTTGGACATACTAAGTTTGGAATACCCAGGAGGAAATGTCCAGCATGTGCTTGATAAATATGGGCCTGAATTTTATAAGAGATACAAGGGCTGGATATGTAGATTTAAGAATCATCTATAGAGAGACAAGAGTTGAATCCAAAGGAGATGATGATTCACTTAGAAAGAGAAGAAAGGAGAGAAAAATAAAGAGAGGGTAGAGAGAAGAGGACACAGGAAAAAAAACCCTAAAGATATGATATACTATAGAATATTATGTATTAAAATGTACCTATTCTCTATCACATACTTTATTAAGGATGCACTATGTATGTGTACAGATTATTCTCATAAAGATATTTTACAGAAAATATATACGTAGGCATTTTTTAAAATAAAAAACATCACTTTTTCAGGATGCTTTTCTTTTATAAACTCTGACCTGGTGAATGAGTTTTCGAAAAAGTTAAATTAGTCTTTGGAAGCTTTTCCTTCTTGTTCTTATCAGAATCATTTATGCTTGTTTCTTCAGAATATAATCCTTATGATTTTTCACACTTCTTTTCAGCAAACTCTTCCTAACCTTAAGTATTCTTAGTTCACTGAATCCATTTTTTTAAATTGACAACAAAAAAAAGCTCTCTTAAAATCTAGGATGTTTAGCTTTCCTCTCTTTTACTATCAAGAGCTCTATGATTTAGTGCTCACTTTATCTACTCCAAGGTCTTTCTCATTTCTACTTCAGTAACAAGTTCCTCCCTACTAGAAGTGCTGCCCTCGCTTTCCAGGTCACTAAAATTGGCAAGTTTGACTCTTCAGGGTGAACAAGTTTCTGGACTTTTTCAACCTCTATGCTTTGGGAGCTATTACACGAGTGATAAGTTTCTCTAAGAAATGTGAGAAAAATAATCTTTTAGTTTTAATTTTTTCCTGTTTTCTGCCTGACAAAGTCTGTTGCTTTAATAAAAAAAAAAAAAAACTGATGGGACTGCTATAATTGCAAACAGTGTGTTCTTTTCATCTATATCCATTCTTCTAATGTGGTATTTACTATGAACTTTGTTGTAACCTGTAGATAAGCTGACAGTACACAGAAAACTGATTCTGAAATAAGTTCCACATAGGTAACCAGTAATTTCATCTCTGTGAAGACATACTCTATTTCATTATTTATGATGCTATTTGGTTCACCTCTTTTCCCCCCAGAAAAAATAAATATCGTCATTATGTACAGGCATGAGCCATATGACTAATCTATATCTGTTGAACTCTTGTGATTCTTGATCTTAAACCATACTTTCAAAAATAGTGAAGATACTGTGGTGTGTATGTTTGTGAGGGATATATGTGTGTATGTTGCAAAGTACCTCTCAGGTATATTAAGGGATATCCACACCAATCCCCTGTACCTGTTTGTCATTTGATCATCTTCCAAATTATCTCTTGCCCACCAGGTTCAAAGGCAATCTGATTGTTATGATCCAGAATATTCTCTCACATTAATAAAATTACAGAAAGTGTCTCTCATTGACTTAACCCTTAATCTAGGGGTTGGGGGTAAACATGATGACAAGTTTAAGAAAACAACACAGAAAAAGGAATATAGATATAAAAGATCCTGTTCAATCTATTCTTGCTTTTTAAAAAGATTCATAATATATGAATTTTGAATCAAAAATGCACATTATTTTTAGAAGTATTTTTAAAATTATATAATCAGTTTTAAGTCCTATCATTTTTACCTTGATGTCATCTCTTGTGTATGTCTTTCTCTGTAGTCTCATAAGATACCATCTTGGTTCAGGCTTTCATTAGATCAAGTCTGTACTAATCCTTAAGATTTTTCTCAACTCAAATCTTTTCCCACTCAAATTCATTTTTCACTTAGATGTCTTATTGATCCTAATGAAGCTCAAGTCAGATAATATCATTTCTCCCCCTTCCCCACTTTCAAAACTGGCACCCTGTTGCTTCCAAAATCAAACATAAATTGCCCTGAATTTTAAAGCCCTTCATAAACTGTCCCTTTTCTACTCTTCCAGTCTTTTTGAACTTTATTCCCAAGTATTCTGCAATCTTTAGACACTGACCTCCTTGTTGTTCACTGGACAGGAGAAATCATCCCCCATTCAGTGTTTTCTTGAAAGCTCTTCTTTCTCATCTCTGTCTTTTAGCTTACATGACTTCCTTCAATTCTCACCTTCACAAGACACTTTTCTAAGGCCTTCCAAATTTTGCTACCTTCCCTCTGAACCTACTGCCAATTTATACTATCTATGTCCTGTTTGTACCTACTTGCTTGCATGTTGTCTCCTTGATTAGATTGTGGGGCCCCTAGGTAGTCAAGTGGATAGATCTATGGTAGTCAGGAGGACCTCAGTTTACATGTGACCCAAACACTTGATACTTATCATCTGTGCAGCACTGGTCAACTCACTTAACCCTATTACCTTGCAAAAAAAACAACCAAACAAGCAAAAAAAGATTGTGAGCTCCTCGAGAGCAAGGAGAGTTTTTATTTGCTTTTGCATGCACAGAGCTTAGAGTAGTGGCTGGAACATGGACGTAGTCAATACATATTTGCTGGCTTGACTTAATTGTGTTAATAGCTGGGACTGTTTAGATAACTATTATTCAATAATTTGTTGAGTAGGGAGGCAGAACCAAGACGGCAGAGGAACAGAGCACACTTTCTAGAGTGCTCCCACTTAGGCCAGTCAAACACCTGTAAAAATGACTGTAAACAAATTCTGGAACTGCAGAACCCAGAGAATGACAGAGTAAAGCAAATCTCCAGCCTAAAGACAGCCTGGAAGGTTGACAGGAAGTATCTATCACACCATGCTGAGAGCAGAGAATAGTCCGTTATGGGCTATGAGGGCACCTGAGCAGGTCTTGAGGAGACTGAATCTCTCACACTGGTGGTGGGATCCAGACTTCATGACCCCAAAACACTGAGGATAAATTGTAAGGTCAGTGGGAAAAGCTGTGGGACCAGTGCAGGAGAGTGGAATGGTCTGCCATGGTGCTAGTGTGGCAGAGGGGGAGGAAATGGAGGAACCTCTGGCAGCCACAGCAGCGGACAACTGCAGCCACTGTTTCTGGAGCTCTAGGAACACAGTTTGTGGGTGGATTAAGTGGCTGACAGTACGTACCCCAACCCCACGAGAAGCAGAAAACTACCTTGACAAAAATTTCATCAAGTAAATGGTGGGAGAAATGGGCAAAAGCCAGAAAAATTATCAGACTATAAAATCTTACTTTGGTGACAAAGAAGGCGAAAGCAAGCTAAAAGAAGAAAACAATGTCAAAACTCCTCCATCCAAAGTCTCCAAGAAAAATGTGACTTGGTCTCAGGATTTTGAAAATCAAGTAAGAGAAGTAAAGCAAAAATTGGGAAAAGAAATGAGAGAGATGCAAGAAAATCATGAAAAATGAATCAACTACTTGCTAAAGGAGACTCAAATAAAAAGACTAAAGAAAATAACACTTTAAAACTAAGCCAAATGGCAAAAGAGATCTAAAAAGCTACTGCAGAGAGGAATGCCCTAAAAAAGCAAAACTGGCCAGATGGAAAAGAGATTCAAAAGTTCAATGAAGAAAATAATTCCTTTAAAAATTGGGGCAGATGGAAGTTAATAACTTTATGAGAAATCAAGGAATTATAAAATAAAGCAAAAGGAATCACAAAATAGCAGACAATGTAAAATATCTCATTGGAAAAGCAACAGACCTGGAAAATAGATTCAGGAGAGAAAATTTCAAAATTATGGGACTGCTTGAAAGCCATGATCAAAAAACGGGCCTAGACATCTGTCATGAAATTATCAAGGAAAATTGCCCTAATATTCTAGAACCAGGGGGTAAAATAAATACTGAAAGAATCCATCAATAGCCTCCTGAAAGGGATCTGAAAAGAAAAACTCCTTGCTATATTATAGCCAAATTCCAGAGCTCTCAGGTCAGGAAAAAAATTTTTGCAAGCAACCAGAAAGAAACAATTCGAGTTTTGTGGAAACACAATCAGCATAACACAAGATCTAGTAGCTTCTACATTAAGGGATCACAGGGATGGAAACATGATAATTCACAGATCAAAGGAGTTAGGATTAAAACCAACAATCACCTATGCACCAAAACTGAGTATAATATTTCCAGGTAAAAATGCTTTTTCAATGAAATAGAGGAATTTCAAATGTTCTAGATGAAAAGAACAGAGTTGAATATAAAATTCAACTTTCAAACACAAGAATTGAGAGAAACATGAAAAGGTAAACAGGAAGAGAAACTATAAGGGATTTGTTAAAGTTGAATTGTTTACATTCCTATATGGAAAGATGACATTTGTCACTCATAAGACCTTTCTCAGTATTAAGGTAGTTGGAGGGATTATATACATATAAATTGAGGGCACAGGATGAGTTAAATATGAAATGTTATCTAAAAAATAAAATTAAGGGTTGAGAGAGGATATATTGGGACAAAGAGAGTAATAGAATGGATTAAATCATCTCATATAAAAGAGGCAGGAAAAAAGTTTTTTGTTTTTTTTCAATGGAGGAGAGAGGGGGGAAGTGAGAAGGAAAGAATGAACCTTATTCTCATTGGATTTGGCTTAAGGAAAGAATAACATGTATACCCAGTTTGGTAGGAAATCTATTTTACACTACAAGAATGTAGGGGAAAGGAGATAATCAGAGGACAACGGATGATAAAAGGGAGGGCAAATCAGAAGAGGGTGAATTTAGAAGTAAACTCTTGAGGAAGGACAAGGTCAGAAGTGAAAATAGAATAAAGAGAGGGCAGGATAGTATGGAGACAAATATAATTAGTCTTTCACATCATAGCTGTTATGGAAGTGTTTTGGATTACTGCACATGTATAATGTGTATTGAATTGTTTGCGTTCTCAGTGGGGTTAGGTGGGGAGGCAGGAACACATAGAAGTTGAGACTCAAAGTTTTAAAAATGAATATGAAAAATTGTTTTTGCATGAAGCTGGGAAATAAGATATACAGGTAATGGAGTATAGAAATCTATTTTGCCCTACAAGAAAATAGAGGGGTGGGCGATGAAAAAAAGGTAAGATGTAATAGAAGTGGGTCAGAGTGGGGGAAGGTATAAATTGAAACACAAGGGGTGGGTGAATGTGAGAGACGACTTGCAGAAAATTTGGAACTCAAAATCTTTTGGGAGTGGATGTTGAAAGTATAAATAAATAAATAAAATTTTAAAGGGATTTTAAAAATAAAAAAAAATAATGTAGATGCTTTGCACAAATATGACAAACATCTGCTGGTTCAGGTTAGACAGACCATGAATAAGTCTATCTGTTCAAAATTTTAAATGACTATTGCAAATGGGAAGGATAAAAAGATAAGATTGGACAGGATAAAAAACTTGACTATTAAAGCTCTTAAACCATTGTCTGTCTCAAGAGTCCATTTAAAAATGCCAGTATCCTCCCACTGAAATCACAGGGCCATGAATCATGAAAAAACATGATCACAGAAAAATCAAAATTATTTATGATTAAATATCATCCCTGAAAATCTCAGCTTGGTTATTTAAAATATGTGGGAATGGAGTAGTCGTTAGTTGACAGTTTCTGTCAATGCTAAAACTTTGCATAAGGTACAATAAATCATAAAGCTAAAATTTTCTATAACACATCAGCACAAATACTGGTCCTGTGACTAAGAATATATTACTCAAACTCTTAGGGCTTCAGTTTTGTCATCTATAAAAGCAGTTATTTATATTTTTTAGAGAAGATAAAAGTGAATTTAAGTAACAGAATAAATACAAAGAGTCTCAGAGTCCTGTTAGAATAGTGTTAGGCATGGTAAAGCCCAAGATGAGTTCAGAATCCTAACAAACACAAAGTACACCTGGAAGAAGGCATTTGAAAGTTATTTTAAGGGCAAAGATACCCCCTAAAGCTTTTTAGGATGTTTCAATGGTAATATTAGATGATGATTGAAAGCTGAAGAAGTAATTGTTTTCTCTTCCAAAGACAATGATTTCTGGGAATGGGTAGTGGAAAATTTAAACCTAGGATAAAAAAGGCATGACAGTAACTTGATACCCTCAATGAAATGAAGTTGAGTCAATTTAAGCATTCTTTTTTCTTTGTTTTGCTCTAGAAAGACAACATCGAGAGTTCTTTTCTCCTGTTTTCATGCTGGAGAACACATCATAAAAGGAATTATAAAAGAATAGGGGAAGACAATTATCAGGATCATGATAAATAGTTGTTATTACCTGAAGAACTTCCATTTGGAAGAGGAGTAAACACTTTTACTATTTGTTCCAGTGGGACAGAAAATGAAGCAAGGAATGTATGTTACAAAAAGGAAATTTTTGGTTGAATGTAAACCAGAAACTACCTTTCAATTATGTCTATACAAGATTTGAATTGTCAGTCTGGGGATAAAAAAACAAACAGAAAAAGAAATCAAAAGCAAAAAAACCAAAAACAAACAACTAAAAAAAAAAACTGTTCCTGAATTAGATGTACTTAAGCAGGATGTTGAACAATAACCCTTGGAAATGTTGCAATGGATTTTCATGTATGAGGTACCCTGGGTGATCTCTGAGGTTCCTTATATTTAATAAATTCTGTCAAATATCCTTAATAAAAAAAATTGGCATGTAATTTGAAGAAACTAAGGACTACACAAAGAATTCCATGATATGGTATTATTACCAATATAAAGGATGAAAACAACATTGTAATAAGCATAATAATCTTAGCTAGAATTGAGAGCTCTTAATATTTACTGAGCACTCCTTATACATTGTTATATAGTCAAAGATTAATGCAAAAGCATGAAGCAAACTTTTATGAATCATATCAAGAAAGTTAAAGCTCAGAGTCACTGGTTTTTGAGGCTTCCGAAAGAGAAGTACCATGGGAAGAAATGTTAAATATATTATTTTTTTTCTGTTATTCCAAAGGACAGAACTAGGAGTGATGTGTAGATTTTAGAAAACATTACAAAGTAATCCAAAGTCTTCCAGTATGGCCTACAATTTCAAGGAGGGTGGAGGGAGAGACAAGTTTCTGTTTTAAATGACCAAATGGTGGAGTGTACTGATTGTATATAAAAAAAATCTAAGTTTAAGTTAAAAGTTAAAAACACAAAGAAACAGCGGGGTAGTCCTCTTCACTGTCAACCACAACTCAATATTTCTATGGACCAGGGAGATCAGTTGATCTCCACATTGATTCAGAGTGATATATGGTGTTTAGGCACAACATAAAATTCAGGCTGATCCTACTACAGAGAACTTTTGTTATGATTATCTTCATATAGTGGAAAATACAATGAGTGGAAAAATCATACACTCAGGAAGCAAAGAAATCTGGATTAGACTACAATTCCACCATTACAGAGTAAACAGATTACAGTCTCCATGAAATATGACAATCATTAGTCGGTCAGATAAAGATAAAAACAGATGTTAATAGAATTCCTTTTGTGTCAGGAACTACACTATATTATTTCTGTTGTTTTTATATACATTTTAATTTCTTCTTTTGAGACAGGGGTTCTAAAAACCCCACTTTTTTTTCTCTTTTATGTCATGAATTCCTTTGACAATCTGGTTAAACCTATTTACTTCACCTAAGACTAATATTTGTTTCCAGCATTCATAATTAAAGCAATGATTAATTATAGTTAGAAAATAACAAAGATGAAGATGTAATTGTTTCTTCTACATCTAATTTCAAATTTTATCCCCAAAAATCTATCCACACACTTCTTGGATGGTCCATGAATTTCAAATTAAATAACTGTGCTATAGGAGAAGAGAATGAGTTCCCAAGATTTAGAACTACCTAATAATGGAATGAGAAAATCCCTACAGTGGTTGGAAAACCATGTGTTGGCAATTCGCAAAAAAATAAATAAATAAAAGAGTTCTCCATTGGGTGGAATGTTTAATCTTATTAGCTCTCAAATTCTTTGCAACTCTGAGAATCTATAAAATTACAAATTCAATAAAATGTTCAATATTAAGTCTTTGTTCTATGAATCTAATTGAAAGAAGTAGTTAAAATGAATCTTTGAATTTAATATTTTTCTATCTCTGTTTCTCTCTATGTGTGTCTTTCATTCTCTTTCTAATTT
Source organism: Bettongia penicillata ogilbyi (assembly GCA_023548195.1). NCBI lineage: Eukaryota > Metazoa > Chordata > Mammalia > Diprotodontia > Potoroidae > Bettongia > Bettongia penicillata. The sequence continues at coordinate 8,256,958 of JAJHZJ010000470.1, read as the reverse complement.
GTGGTCATTTTAAATTCCTATAGATTAATCTTGTTACTACTTATGGAAGACTTAAGTTTTAAAAATAGAATGACAGAGACAGAAGGGTCTTTATAGATTATCTAATAGTTCTAGTCCAAACCCATCATTATGGGGAATAAAAAGGAAACTGAGAAACAGAGAGCACACATGGCTAAAAAGTACGTGGGAATTAATATTCTACACTTCTATGAGAATTTCTTGTTTGTTTCAGTTGATGTTAATTTCTTACATAAGATACAGTCAACCATAGAGCTGCTTTTTTGTTTGTGGCTTTGTTTTAAGAATGCAGCATAGTGTACAGGCACTGGCATTTTAGAAGTAGAAAAGTCTGATGGGAATAAGGATTACCAGAAAATTCTGGTGCCAAGCATTGTGAAACAACGTAGACAAAGCAGTCTTCCTCTCATTTACACAAAACCTTTGTTCTTTTGCAAGTTTCTAACATTTTCTCTTAGTGCAGCAAAAATATTTATGTTAATATGTTTAGTTGAGGAAACTAGTGATATCTTCTGGGTTGTTACCCTCTATAAGGCTAAGGTAATTGTGGCCTAAGACTATGCATGAGCATGTAATGACCCAGATAGCACTTCATAAGTTTTTCTTTGTTTCTTCAACAGTTTTGCCATTGCTAACATCTCCCTATTAATACATTTTCTCTGATAGATGTAACTAGACCTAATTGACCTTGGAAAAAGCTTCTAAATTATACACACACACAGACACAAGATATATATATATATACTATATGCAAGTGTGTGCATAATTTACAAGCTTATATATAAATATAACTCATGTGTCTGTATGTACATACATACAAAGACATGCACGCACACATACATATGTGTGTATATACACATATATGCATATGTACATGCATTTATATATGTATGTGTATGCACATATGTATATATGTTCATGATAGGTATATCTTTGTATATATATTTTTGCATATTTTTGTGTATCTCTGTATATATACACATATATATGTGAGATATTGAAGATACTTATTCATCGGATCATAGATCTGGGGCTGAAAGGAACCCCTACAGGCTATCAAGTTCAACCCTCTAATTTTACAAAGGAGGAAACAAATGTGCAAAAATTAGTTGACTTGCCCAGTGTCCTACAATTATTAAGAGTCTGAGACAAAAGTTAAACTCAGGTGTTCCTGATTTCATGGCTATTTTTTTTTTACCAACAATATAATATAATAATTGAAAATATCTTAAAAACATCAATTGTTGTCTATTTGCTAAAATAAGGTTTTAGTTATTTTTGTCTATTAGTTTTAAGTATTATTGATTTAGTAAATTTCTTTTTTCTTCTCCCTAGCTTTCTTTCTAATCCTGGAAAAGCTTTGCCTTTAAGATAATTTTGAAAATAATTTGGCTGCATAGTAGACAAAACAAGGAAAATTTCAAAATATTAGTGTAAGAATTTTTTGTTCCCCACTTGTCCTCCCCTTTAGCTCATTCCATTTTTAAAAATAAAGAATATGCTAGATGTAATTTTGAATTTCTTAGTTCTTGTCTCCCCTATAAATAGTCACATATATTTTGTGTACATTTCACATTTTTGGTCACATTTAATCTCATTTTAAAAGAACTTTTTTTAATTGTCATCAGAAGAGAATAGATTTAAAGTTGGAAGGGACCTCAAAAATCATCTAGTTCTAATCTCCCATTTCAAAGATGGAAAAAATGACTGCCAAAAACAAGCAACTTAGATCACAAATAAAAGATAAGGAAGATGTTATTTGATGGCCATTTCTATAAATAAAGTAAGCTAACTACCCCTACCACTTATAATCTTAGAGATTTACCCTGGAACACTTAAAAGTTGTGAGTTTAATAGGGCTGATATTTTCAGTCAACACAGGAAAGACAGAATGGAATAATATTTTGAGTGCTGGCCATAGAGTCAGGAAAACATGGGCTAGAATTTTACCTGAGACAGGTACTATCTGGGTAACCCTATGTATGTCAGTATCCTTTCTGGACCTCAGTTACTTGATCTGTAAAATGATTGTACTGAATGTCCTCTTAGGTATATCTCTTCCAATTTGAAATTGAAGGATGAAACTCGATGTAAATTCAGGTCTTCTTAACTAGCTAGCTTTAGTGCCCAAAATTATTATGCAGTGGCTAACCAAGATTCAAGTTCAAATAACATAATTCTTCAAATGAACTGTTTTTTCTACTATACCACATTTCAGTTTTTCTATGGAAAAAAAATAAACCTCATATGAAAACAGTGGTTTCAGAAGCCTTGGAAGTTGTTCTAAATACCCACCCTCCCATAAAAGGAAGTATAACACTAAAAATATTTTAAATCTATCACAATGTAAGTGACTCATAATACTAACATCAATTTAAAATAGAATATGTGGAAATATTTTACACATTCCTACATTCTTAGATTATCTTTTTTTTTTATTCTTGCTCTCCCTCAGGTTATCACGATATGTAACTAGATAGTTCAAAATTTTTAAGACTTTGAGTACTGTGTTGACTCACTTCCTTCTTTTCCTTTGCAAATACAACATGAAAGGAAAGAATGAAGGAATAATTCATGGAGAAGTATATTGCAATAAGCCCAATGAAGACTTTATTACTGTGGATTAAAATATCATCATTCAGATTCTCTTGAGGCTATGGACATTCAATATAATCCAGTGAAAATATCCTCGGATCTGGTATGTGAAAAAGACCATAAACAGCTAAGTGCTTTTGTTTAGGGTACTAGAGCTGGAGTCAGGAAGAATTGAGTTGAAATTTTGGCTCAAATACTTGATTATGTATGTGACCCTGGACAAATCACTGACCTTAGGAAGTCTCAGCTTCCTCACCACAAAATGGGAATATATCACAAAGTTGCTGTGAGGACCTAATCCAAAAATGTGTAGGGTATAGAGTGTGTTCAATAAATGTGTTCACACCTCCCGTGTAAGGGCTACTGGACCCTTTCCATGACCACTTTCCACTTTAGGTGTTCACCTGATTGACCTAATTCTCAACAAACAAAAGCTCCAAGAACCCGTAGCAGGTACAAGGGCCACACTGTAATTAACATTTTCCACAGATAGGCTAAACCAGAGGGGTCTCAAACCCATCAGGTGTTTACCTGAAGCACATGAAAGGATAGAAAAGTAAGTGCTGAAACAACAGGAGCTTTAATTCATTGTATTCAATATTTCTCAGTTTGCTGTAACCAATGATTCTACATATAGATAGTGTGTTGCTAGCTCATGAAGAATCTATCTTTTCCTGGTGTTAATTGTAAGACCAAAATTAGCAGAAAGAACAGAAAATCGATCCACACTTTTTTTGTTTTTTTTTATCTCAGCCTCAGAGACTACATTAAGTCCACAATTACCTGTGAACAAAAATCATGTACCAACTCTCCCTCCACGATAGTCTTGGTCTATAACCTTTTCAAGTTAAATAATTTATCATCAGCGTAGTAGCTGACCTTGATTATGTTTTTGTCCTTGTTGAAGGCATCCGACAACATCTGTGAAAACATTTACACTCAAAAGCATGGGAGCAAGCACACAGTCCTGCCTCACTCCACCGGTGACTAGAAAAGCAGGAAAGCATCATCCATTAACCAGAATTCATTCAAGTTTATCACAAGAAACTGACATACAATACTGATGAACTTCTCTAGGCAACTCGATTTTTCCATAATTTTCTATAAGCCCTCATGACTGGCAGTATCAAAGACCTGGTCATATCAATGAATATTTTATACAGATCTCTGTTCTGTTCCTGGTATTTCTTCGGGAGTTGGTGTGCAACAAACACCATTTGTTTTAGTTTCAAATAATAAATGAAATGAATCCTTGATGATTTTATGTTGGAAAAATGGAATATCCTAAAATGAACAAGAATTGGGATCAAGTTCTCTCACACACCGGCTATGTAATCATAAGTGACTAATTCAATCTCTCATGTCTTGGACACATCTGTAAGAAACAAGATACTATACTGTGATCTGAGAACAAAGATTTATTAAGTGACTGCCATGTGCCAGGCTTTACACATGTGCTATGTGCTATGGTTTTTTTTTGCAAATATTATCTCATTTGTTTTTTACAACTTCAAGAGATAGATGCCATTATCCGTCCCCCCTCCACCTGATTTTTAGAGGTACAGGTTAAGTGACTGGTCCATGGTCACACAAATAATAAATATATGAGGATGACGTAGGTCTTTCTGACCCCAGGTCCCAGGCTTTGTCCATCAGGCCATCTAGCTTTGTGCATGCTAGGAGTTTTCCATGCTAATTAAACCACAGGTCAGGGACCAAAACAAGACAAAAACAAAAACACAGAGACACATGAAATCAGACAAAATTAAACCCTAAAGAAAAATGGTTTTGCTGTAGAATATTCAGGTACATGCAGATGCTATAAAATCTCTAGGTATGTGTCTAAGTACTATTTTACGTGGTAGATCACTTGCACATTCACACGGGTGAAGAATACTATTAGAGTTCAGGTGCCCAGAAAGAGAAAATATTTAAGACCCCAAACCTGGAAGTCAGAATGTTGATTTATCTGAGAAACTGCAGCAGTTAGTGCCTGATTCAAACCAAAAGTGGAATTTCTCCACTCTTCATAGTCAAGGAAAGATGAATGAGCCTTCGTAATGGACCTTGCCGTGACAATAGGAATAAATGACCGTGATTTCTGAACATTTTCAAGGAGACCCGGAGACTCAATATGCAAAGTCTTTCATTCTATCATTGAAAGTGCAGCCTTGGATTATTACTGACAGCCAAGATGCAGTTAAAATAAAGGTCACACAGGCTATTGACAATAATAAATTCCAAGATCTGGTAGCTTTGGGCTATGGCCTGCTTGAGGTCATATATCAAAAACCTGTACAAGAAAGGATTTTACCCTCATCCTATAAAAAGATGCAATTGACTTTTTTTCAAGCTCATTTTTTTGAATGAATGTACAAAGAAAACACTTCCTTTAAGGTATTAAACTCTCCTCATTAGTAAGCCTGGCCTTTAGATACTTAGGGAGTATCCTCAAGTGACCATGGATAATGTTATAAAATAAAGTAGCATAACCACTTGCTGCTAGGTATATGATATCAGTACAGCTGCATATTTGGGTAAAGGTTGAATATAAATATTGGTAAGTTAATTTATTTTTCATCATATAAGCCTGAGGTTAGAACATCTTCAAGTTTTAGGTTAACTAATTGCCCATTTCTAATTGGATAATAAATACCTATGACTTCAAAATTGATGCCAAAAATTCAGGCTTCTTATTGTGATAAAATTGCTTACCTAGAAAATTAAAAAGTGCTTTCTTTTCTCTTCTCTTCTCTTCTCTCTGTCTCTCGTCTCTCTGTCTCTCTCGTCTCTCTCGTCTCTCTCTCTCTCTCTCTCTCTCTCTCTCTCTCTCTCTCTCTCTCTGTCTCTCCCTCTGCTTTTGTAATATAATATTTGTTATATGTGTTAGTAGCACCAACCCACTTTGATATTCAAAATTTGGCATATAAGGACAATGGAGAGATTAATGGTAAGTGCTGAGATACATTCAGTGATGACTCATTCACAAGAAGTGAGCAAATAGATAACCATAAAGTATTTCCATAATGAGATTTAGCCCTAACCAATGAGGATACTCAGACCTAGGAAGACTAGATCTCAGTTATTTGTCCATTGTCATATCAATTATAAGACCAAGAAATGGGATTTGAATCTAGGTCTTTTGACTTCAAAGTCAGTGCTCTTTCTGCTATAGCACCTAAAACATCAAAAATATGCAGAGCTAAAAATGGAGGTGGGGCAGGCATGTAATAAGTGAAATGAATGACAGTTGGACAGTCTCAGTACTGCCTTCTGAGATAGGAAAAGTTAAAGACAGAAACAAAGAAATAATAAACAATCTAAGAGAATGCCTGCAGGAGACTGGCTAAATCTCTATGAAGGATCTCTATGAAAAGAATGACCCAGAATCATATGGAAATATCTCAGGGTGTTCTGCACTGGGAGACACAATTGCTATCAATTATCCATCAAAACATTAAGTTACTATAATTAGTGATGATTTATTTTCCTCTATCTGATGAGAAATCAGGATTACAATTCTAATTTTTACAATTTTAGTAATATATGCACATACATGCATAAATACACATACAATACACATACATGGATATACATATGGATAGGTTGGCATCTTTGACTGTGTGTGTATATACATATATATATTATGTATATATATATATATATATATATATATATATATATACATGGATATAGATAAATGTAAATGTTCCATGCAAAGGCTTATAGGTAAATAAAATAACTGTCTTTTGTCATTGAATAAAAGTAAAAGTGTTAGGAATATATCCTCACCCTCTGTAGACTCACTGAAGGCATTTTTGGAACAGTTCAAGTAGCAGATAGACTAAAAGTGATTACATGTATCTTGTCTTTTTTTTCCCTACGTGGTTTTTATTTCTAACACTAATTCCCTAAATTTTGAAAAGCTTTTACTTCATGTAGCTTAGGGATTATGACAATTTTCTTTCGAAGCATTTATTAAAATTGTTAATGTTTTTAAGGACCATTGTTATAGCTGAGCAAATACAAATATGTAGGCTACAATTTGATTGTGATGATCCAGTGACAATGAGGATTTTTTTATTTAAATCTCAAAAATACTTTAAATTCTGTACTTCTAATGAAGAATTTTGCCATCTATTAGCTTATGACAGATTTTTGGGTTTTGTTTTTATTCATTAATGTCTGACTCTTCCTTGCCCCATTGGCTTTTTCTTCGCAAAGATACTGGAGTGGTTTGCCATTTCCTTCTCCAGCTCCTTTTAGAGATTAGTAAACTGAGGCAAACATGGTTAAGTGACTTGATCAAAATCACATAAAGTGTCTGAGACCAGATTTGAACTTAGAAAGAAGAGTCTTCCTGACTCCAGCTCAGACTCTCTATCCACTGGGAATTTTAACCACTAGATTAAGGTCTCTCAACCTCAATCCTTTTGTTTACTCTGCCACTCCAGAATTTAACTTGTCGCTATTTTAAAGTTGATTGCATCTTCTTAGATATTTTGTAGGTGCTAAAATTTTACAGCCTATTTTGATGTGCTGTAGTCTTACTATAATTTCCTAGTATACCTGGACTCCCTCAGGATAATCCTGTATATAATTTTAGTGGAGATGACATTATAAACTCCTCAACTTCTATAAATAAGATCATGTGATAAAACTTTTTGCTCAGTGCTTCCCTCTTGACACACCATTGGTTTATTTCATGTAGATGTCACCCACAAAGGTCTTTCTGATTCATTTTTTTATCTTAGTCATTTCGTAGGCTGCTTCCATAGTTAGATTATTTACAGTTACATTCAACAGATTCAAAGATATATACTGGCTCTCAGCCTTTGACTTGTAAGAGGTCTCTAAGAACTTTTTTAATCTGTTCTTAGCAACATAGTTATTGGTGACTTTTCTTAGAAGAATTATTATTTTTATTGCTGTGGCTTATCACCCTTGGAATATGGTTGTCAATTACATCTGGCACACTTTGTAGCATTATTCTTAGTGTACATTACTTCGTTAGAGAGTGCTGCCCCTTATACCTTGCTGGTTTCGTTTTTTGTTTGTTTCTAACTATTGCCTTTACCTTGGCAGCAGTCATCATGAATCCTACTACATATATATCCTTTCTTATCCACTTTCAAATAAGGTGATGAAATAATTTAATTCATGATCAATATGAAAAATAAACAAACCACAGCAACAAAAACCCATCAGCTTCATGGAATGAATGTATTTGGTACAAATGCCCTGTTCGTTGGATTCATGCCATCAAACTCAAAAAGCAAAGTAGAATTTCCTTTCAAATAAGCCCAACATCCTTTTTCAAATCATCTGAGGCAGGGCACTTCCAATGACGAAGCCAAGATGGCAGAGTAGAGAAAACACTCAGCTGAGTTGTCTCAACATTTCCTCTTAAACAACTTTAAAATAATACCTCAAATTCATTTCAAATTGAATTCCAGAATGGCAGAGTTAACAAAAGTTGAGAGTGAAACATTCTTTTTGCAAGGAAAAATAGGAAGTCAAAAAGAGAAATTTGTAACATAGAGGAGAATGCTGCTCTGGAGCTCATATGGATAAAGCACTAGTGGACTAGATGCTAGGTGAAAGGTAACAGAAATAGCAACAGCTTCAAGAGTTCTCAAGTCAAAGATAGTAAGGAGACCTGGCAACTGGACAGAAAGAGATTATAAGGTACAACTGTGGTAGACTAGATACAAGACAGGATCCTGTTTGGCAACTCCATTGCCTATGCCCACTTTTGAGGCATAGTTCAAGAGCATAGGGAAGCACTTTCAGTCAAGAGGGAGTGGAAGCCCTGAGGGCAGTAATACTTTCAGTGTTACTGGAGGAGGGGCCCAACAGAGCAATAACTATTTCAATCCCAGGATTTCAGGAAGTCTTTCCATGTCAAAACCAGAATGATTATCAAGAAAGCAGTGATGACAATTCTTCCCAGATCACAAAGCTTTGGAAGTACTGAAGACTTCTACCCAGAATGAGCTCTGACAAAGAAGTGCAAAAAAGCCTTATGCTTGAAACAGTGTCTCCCCTTTCCTTGCATGACAGAAACAAAGCCCAACATTAACATAAAGTTACAAATCAAAAAAAAAATGGGAAAGAAGGAGATGATCAAATAACAGAAAAAGAAACTACCATAGAAAAGCTTCTATCGTGACAGACAAGATCAAGACAAAAGAAGAAGACAATGATGTCAAAACAACTCTGAAGAAAGAACCAAATAAAAAAAAAAAATGAATTGGACACAGGCCAAATGAGAATTCATGGAACAGTTAAAGAATCATTTTTAAAGCAACTAGGAGAGTTAGAGGAAAAATTAGGTAAATGAATGAAGGGAAAATGATAAAATTATGAAAAAACACAACTTCTCAGTAAAAGAGGCATAAAAATGTGAAAGAAAATTGCACCTTAAAAATTGAAGATGGCCAAATTGAAAAAGAGGCACAAAAATTCACTGATAAAAATAACTCCTTAGAGTAGTCAATAAATAAAGGATTCTACTGTTTGATAAACCCAGGATTCCAATCTCTGAAATAAGATCTCACTCTTTGATGAAAACTTCTGGGAAAACTGGAAAAAAATTAAGTGGAAACTGGGCATGGACCAATGCCTGACAACATGTACCAGAATAAAGTTATAAAGGATGATACTATAAACAAGCTAGGGAAGCAAGAAATAGTTTATTTGTCAGATTGACAGAGAATTTATTACCAAACAAGAGATCTAGAACAATTTATGGAGTTGGTGGTGAAAATACCTGCCTGGGGGAATCATACTGAATTCTTGAAATCAGAAGCAGAGGGAAAGTAGCAATGGAAGTTGGCAACATATCAATGGTACAAGCATGAAACTGATAAAATGATAGTTTAGGGTATGAGGGATAATTAAATGTCCCATGGTAAGAACATCTAAGATCTGAGTAAATTTCCAGTTGAGACAACAACTGAAGCATATTTTTGAAGTACAGAAAGATAGAGAGCTAGAAAGGGAATGGAAAGGAGTAATAATTGTCTTATTCATCTTTTACGAATGAGGAAACTCAGAAGGACTGACTGATCTCTCTAATTTTGGGACCATATCCCTTAATGGTGGAGTTATGCCCCAGAAATCTTAATTCAGAGTCCAAAACTACTCCCTGTGCTTCTCATTGCTAATTGTAAAAAATATATATATATATATATATATACATATATATGCAAGACATTTTAGTAAATTGAATTCTATTGTGACTGTATTAAGAGGAATTGATATTAAACTAATACTATGGTAAATGCTTTTTGTGAGGTGGTCAGGCTCTTTGTTTTTGTTTTGTCAATTTCATCCATCATTTTCCCCCATTTGAGGGACATTTTAAGTGTGTGCTTAGCTCATTAAAAGAATGACCTTGTCTAAGTAGCTTTCCCTACTCAATCTCTTTAGCCTGTGGATAATGAAATAAAGACTCGAGAATCAGTCTATCTATATTCCAAAAATATTCAATCCTTCATGAAGAAAAAAACTGGCAAGGGCAAATCTAGGGGCCCTCAAATTTATTATCTTTGCCATTTATCTAAGAAGGGAGAAAATGGATGATCTAAAAGACATCACAAGTTTTCTTCTAACTCTATGGTTCCATGATCTGGACATTATGATAATTATAATCGGTGACTTGAAAATGGTAGTTTATATTTCATTGTTATTTTAAACCAAGTCATGATTGAAAGTCAATATGACACAATGGCTACATAATACATGTTTGTAGGACTGAATTGAAAGGAACTAACTTGGAAAGAGTATTGGCTCTGGAGTTTCAGCATAATTTTTTAAACAATACAGTTATATATAGGGACTTTAGAAGTCATCTTGCCATTGTATGATATAATCAGCCAGTATTTTGTAGATTAGAAAATTGAGGCTGAAGGATGTTCAGTTGTTTGGATTATGCTACTTATTGAATGTGTGACCCTGGAGAAATTACTTGATGACTCTGGGCTGGAATTTCCTCATTTGTGAAATAAAAAGGTTGGATTTAATATCTTTGACTAATTTCTATTTCTTAGAATAAGAACAAGGAAAACACATGTTGCATTTTCTAAGTACCACACACTTTTAATTATAATCTTTATCTCATTTAATCTTGCAACAACCCAGAAAAGTAGGCATTGTTTTTAACCCCATTGAGACAAGCAGAGGTTAAGTGACTTGCTCAGGGTCACATAGCTATTAAGAGAGAGGATTTGACCTCAGGTCTTCCTGATTCTATGCCCAGCAGTTTCTCCACTGGGACATGTTACTGTTAAATCTAATGAAATTGGAGGATTCATTTTCACTTCTTAACCATGGTTCCCATATATTTCCATAAGTGTAACAGAGAGTCTGGAATAATACTGACAATTTATTTAATGTCCTAAAAGTGTTGAGTTCCCCCCATATGTCTGTCTGTTTATTAACATAAGTGAAAAGTAGGCAAATTTGAAGGAATGTAAGTCTTTTTTAGACCAATGGTAGCTCCTATTTGGGATATTTTAATCTTTGGGAAAAATAAAATGATTAAATTCTCTAATGAAGAAGAAGCTAATACAAAAATAGTTATAAACACAATGTCCTGGAACAACATGGTTATTATCTTGAACCAATAAAGTAAGAATGAACTCACATAGATTAATCTTAGAAAATGAAGGATGTTAATTATAATCTCATGCCTATTTTCACAAAATAATATATTTAAAATTCCTTGAGGAAATTTTTGTACATTTTAACAAATATATCTAATTTTCTAAACTCATACATCAGCTCAGGTCTTTCAATATCTTTACGTTTTCAATAAAACTCTTTTCACTTGGGTAAAAGTTTCATAATACTGACGATTATTTTACTAAGAAAATGCTTTCCTTCTAATAGATTTGGAAAATTTATCTGTTAAGTTGTAAGAAGACCAAAAGCAAGGAAAGATCACTCTTAATTTATTAAAATAAATCAATTAAGAATGTATGCATGATACTTCAGAAATTTGTGTCAAATATTTTGCCAAATAAACATATTTATATGGTATTTTTCAAAACTTTGATATTTTATTTTTCCAATTACATGTAAAATATTTTAACACTCTTTGAAAAAACTATCTTCTAAATTCTTTCTCTCCTTTCCTTTCCCACCCCTCATTTAGAAAGCAAGCAATTTGATATTGCTTATACATGTGCAATCACCCAAAACATACTTTCATGTTGCCATGTTGCAAAAGTATACACAGAAAAAAATACAAGGAAAAATAATGTTAAACAAAAAGTATGCTTCAATGTATAGTTAGACTCCATCATTTCTTTCTCTGTAGGTAGAAACTATTTTACATCACAAGTTGTACTTCATCATTGTCTTGGATCTTTGGACTGTAGAGAATAGTTAAACTATTCATGATTGCTCATTGCACAATATTGCTATTACTAGGTATCACTTTTTCCTGATTCTACTTATTTCATTTTCTCTCAGTTCAGGTAAGACTATCGAAGCTTTTTTGAAATCATCATGATCCTAATTTCTTAAAGAACAGTAGTATTCCACAGTTATCATATGACAAGAATGGTTGAGCCCTTCCTCAATTGATGGGCATTGCCTCAACTTCTAATTCTTTGCCACCACAAAAAGAGATGCTAACCATTTATATTTTTTTGTACATTGAAGTCCTTTCCCTTTTTCTTTCTTAAAATTATCTTTGGAATACAAACTTACTGGGGGTATTTCTGGGTCAAAGAGTATACAATTTTATAACCCTTTGGGCATAGTTCCAAACTGGTTTCCAGAATAGTTGGATCAGCATACATCTCCTGCAAGAGCGCATTAGTGGCTCAATTTTTCCACATCCCATATAAGATTTGTCATTTTCCTTTTCTGTCATGTTAGTCAATCTGATAAGTATGAAATGGTACTTCAGAGTTGTTTTAATTTGTGTTTCTTAATCAATAGTGATTTACAGAATTTTTTCAAGGAAATTAAATTGTATTAACATATTAATCTATGGTTTCATAGCAATATTATTATTTTCCCCTATCAGCTGATATGGAGCCAACTGAAACACAGAGAAGTTTACTCTCCCTATTAAAAATATCTATAAAATTTTATATGACTATATAAACCTTATAAAACTTCCTGAATTTCATTTCCTAAACTATAAAATAAACCTGTAATTTTGATTAAAACAGTTTATTAGATATTTTTCCTCTTTGTATTGGTTACTTACTGAAGAGAATGTTCTTAAAACATACAATCCAGGTACATTATTTCTATTATCTCCTTCTTAAGTTAACTAAATAGTAATTGTTTCTTTTTGTTCTAGGAAATCTGAGGGTTTTCCTTTTCTAGTTTGACTTTTTTTTTTTTTATTAAAGGGATCATCCCTTGAGTAACTTAAAGGAACCTATTCATTGAATGGGTGTATCTCACTCAAAGTAAGAATGTCATAAGGCTTTATTCTGAAAGGGCCAGGGTGTCACTTGGTATCCTGGGACATCTCCAGTCATCATGATGAATATCAAGCCACTGGACCCAGATGACTCAGGAGAATAAAGTGAGGTTGGACAGCCCTCCTTCACTCAAATCAAAGTCAAGTGCAAGTCATGCCATCATCTTGGTGTCATGGTCCACTTTGAGAATGAGGGAGAAACACAACAGCAACAATAAATGTACATCCTGTCAATGTGTTTTTACCTGAAGCCATTAAAAGAAATTAATTTGTTTTAGTTTTTTTACTAATCTGTGTTCTTAAATCTTTCAAAGTTATTACTCTTAACATTATTTTTGTTATTATGTAAAGAGTTATCTGGTTCTTCTCACTTCAACTTTCATCATATCATGAAAGTTTTCTGAGAATAATCTGCATCTCTTTATTTTGCCATTTCTTCTCATATAATAATACTGTTTTAAGTCAATACAGTATAATTTTACAATGATTCCACAGCTGATGAATTTAGCTTTTTTGATATGGCAAAACATACTGCTATAAATATATTTGTCCTTTTGTTACTTTCTCTTTGTCTGTGACTTCTTTGCAGGGTACCTAGTAGTGGAATTTTGAGTAAAAGAACATGCATAGTAGGGACTTTGGGGATATGCTTCCAAATTGCTTTCCATAACGCACAGTTCCAACAATAATTCATGGGGGTGCCAAGCCCCCAGGATCACTTTCCTTTTGTTATCACCTTTGCCAAGATAATGTGACTGTTATAGACTTCCAGATTTCTTTTAAATTTATATTCCTCTCATTATTAGTGGTTTGTAGATGTATGATCAGTCTGTGTGTGTGTGTGTGTATTTTATATCAAGTCTCTATGTGTGTGTGTATAGGAATATAGACACATACGCGTAGACTGATACACACACATTCATATATATGTATACATATGCTCATTATATACATACAAATTATATATATATACATATACACACATTCATATAGTGACATGTATTTATATATGCTGATACGTGTATATGTGTAACATTCCTTCCTAGAATCTGTCTATATCCTTTGATTGTCTCTTGAGGATACCTCTTGTTCATACACACACACACACACACACACACACACACACATTGAATTATCATCTCTATGAAGATTACTCTTAGAATTACAATGTATCAGATCACAGTGTATCTCCAGCCTCCAACCTCATTATCTCTTCTACTCTTGAGTCCCATATTACAAGAACCTACTGGACACTTCAAACTGAAAACCTCAGACACAATTTGAACTCAACATACTCAAACCTGAACTCATAATCTTTCATTCAAAACCCATTCATTATCCAAGCTTGCTTATTTCTGTCACGAGCACCGCTATTCTTTTAATCTCAGGAGCACCGCCATTCTTTTAATCTCCCACATTTATAACCTTCATTTTCTCCTAGATTATTTATTCTCCTTTACTTCACATAAGCTGTCAGTTCATGTCATTTCTACTTTCCTGACATCTCTCACTGACACCTTCTCTCTACTCACACAGCTAGTATTTTAGTTCAGGCTCTCATCACATTTTCCCTCATGTTATTGGTGTGGTCACTTAATACTTCTTCTCTCTTCTTCAAGTCTCATTCAACTGCTGTCTTTTCTGCAAATTGCTATCAAGGTAAGCACAGGTCTGACTATGTCAATATTTGATTCAGTAAGCTCCTTAGAGAAAATATAAATTATTTAGTTTTAACTACCTTCCTACTTTTCTCTTTGCCTTTGCCCCAATCTTTCCAGCTGAGGTATCCATTAATGTCCCTCTTTCACACTATATCTAAAGAAGCATTCTCTTTCTTCCTTATTTATGGCACCCTGTCCTTCACTGTTTGCTTTTATACTAGAAGTCCTCTAAGAGTAGAATGTACTATCTCCTCCCCTCCATCTCATAGAATGCTTCGCTTCCTTCAAGATACAACTAAAATGCAATCTTTTCATGTGAACACTTTTGTGATCTTCTGAATAGTAATGGATCCTATCTCTCCCTAACATGTAATTAACTATTTTGTATTTATTTTCATTTATTCTCTTTGTTTACTTATGCATATATTTCTTGTCTACACACAAAAAAAATGACAGCCTTTTAAGATCAAAAATTGGAGATTTATTGGACCTAAGATGGCACAGTAAGAAGCAAGTCATTCTCACCCTCTCTTATCAACCTCTGAAAACCTAGAAAATATCAACCCAGGAAAAACTCTGGAACAGTTTAGTCAGAGGAAAGATGAGGTGGAGCAGTCTTATAGTCCAAGAAGTATGTGAAATTAACAGGAAAGGCCCCTCTTTCTCTGGGAGAGGTGTCCCTTAAGCCAGCAGCAAGCCCCACATCAACAAACCAGGGGAAGACCCCAAATCACAGGGTGGCGGAGTACGCAAGTTCCAACACCAGGACCCCCTTTATTCACTCCCCCTCCCCCAATGTTTCAGTACAGAAAAGGGAACTAGTCATCATTGGCTTGGAAAACTGTCACATGGGCCACCAGCAGCCAAATCTCCCTGCATTTCAGCACAACTCCAGGAGACAGCGCTCCAGGTCAGCAGACATCCTCAAGTAGCAGAAACTTCAAGTGCTTTAAAGAAGCATAGATGAAATGCATCCCCCAGTCCCCATCCTGAGAGTTCCTGTGTTACACACCCCAGCTCAGCACCAGCTAAGTTGCCAGACCCTTACAGCCTATAGCTGTCAAAACCTGAGGCCCCTGCACACAAAGTCAGTGATCAGGGCCCGGGCTCCTAACACAAAAATCTTGGATCAGGAGAGGTCAGTTTTAAAATCCAGGAAATAGGCAAACACCATGAGCAAAAAACAGAAGTGGACAATGGCCATAGTTTCTTATTATGGAAACAGGGAAGATTAAGACACAAATTCAGTTACATCTGAAAAATATAGAGGTTGAGAAGATAACCTTTAATTTCATTTTTTGCTCTAAATTCTGTGAGCCTGTGACAATAGAAATATTAACCATATTGAACGGCACAAAGAAATTGTACATGTAAATCAGTAAGTGGATTAGGATTTATTAAGTGCCACTCTGAGGCAGTCTGCAAAGTTCTGGGGATTCAAAGAAGATTTTGGAAAATGAAAAGTTTGAGAGACATAATTTCTGGTTAATTGATGTTTTTAATAACTATCTGCTAGTCATAATAAATGAAAGTATTAGTTACCAGAAATTATATCTCTCAAACTTTTCACTCATCTGCTGTTCAGGAACTCACAATCTAGTGTAGGTGAAAAAATGCACGCATATGTCCAAAGTGCATACAAGATAGGAAATAATTTACAGAGTAAAGATAAGAGAATTAAGAGAGACTGAAGAAAGTCAGAGAGAGAGAGACAGAGAGAGAGAGAGAGAGAGAGAGAGAGAGAGAGAGAGAGACAGACAGACAGACAGACAGACAGAAGGGGAGGGCTATATAGATATAACTTTTGGTAGTTCATCACAGATTTTACCTATGACTCCTTATCTCAAAGTGATGTGAAATCCCTGTCATTTAAAGATGAAGTACATGAACAAGACGTTCTGACATGTTCCCAATTTAACCCACTGCTATTTCAATACTTTTCTCCTTTGCAATACTACTTATAATGATGCGAAGATCAATAAATAGATTTTGGAGTCACAGAATCTGGATTCATACCCAAAACAATCACTTATTAACTATGTAACTTTGGGCAACTCAATATGTAAGGGCTGTTTGCACATCTGTTAATAGACTTGATGGTCTTAAAGGTCCCCTATTCTCTGAATCTATCCTCATATGATTTTCTTAGGATAGTTGGGAGAGGCTGCCAACCCAGAGACAGAGACACCATGTATTAGCTCTTTCTTTAATAGTTTCTCTTAAAGATTGCTTGAAAAAGTATTATTCAATTAGAATTTGATGGCAATCCTACATTTCCTTGCTAGCATATATAAAATAATATGTGTCATAGTGAAATTGCAAGGTGTCATAGTGACTTGAAATATGAAATTTTCTGAATCCTGACCTACTACACAATCATAGATATTTACATTAATAATTAATTACATTGATATTTACATTGATGAGTAAACAAATATATATATATATATATATTAAGTACCTACTAGATATCAGGCTGTGTTCATCTAATATCTGCACAAAGTTTTAATAACAAAGAAGTTGCTTCCTTCTCAAGATAGTCTATTTTCCTTTTGAACATGTCTGAATTTAAAAAAAAAAACACCTTTTTTTCTCCACCCTGATATTAACCTTAAATTTCTAGTTATTGAAAACATAAATGCAAAGGTGAGGTATACTCCTTAATAAGCATTTGGATGATATAATACACAAACAGGGAGGAAAGAAATAAGAATTTATTGTCTGGCCCTGTGATAAATGCTTACAAATATCTATTTTACTATTATTATTCCAATTTTGCAACTGCAGAAACAAAGAGAGATGGATCTTAAGTGACTTGCTTAGTCATACAGTTAGGCTGGATTTGAACTCAGGTCTCCCTAACTCCAAGAGTAGTGCTGTATCCAGCATAGTACATAGCTGCATAGGTGAATAGTATCCAAGAAAGGAAGGTTGATTCTGGAATGTGACAGATATTGTTAGTATATGCATAGGTAAGATAATCATGTAGTAAAAAAAAAAAATGTATCATCATCTAGTAATAGTGATAATGTTGATTAAAGTATAATTTTCCCATGGCAAAATATGGAAAATAAAGGGTAATTGACACAGTTCATTTCTGGTCTTTGATGTTGGCTGGATTGAGGGGATGTAAATCTGGGACAGACTATATATAAAGCATTAGGCAAATTTTTATACACCCAAAGATCAGGGTAGCTCAGAACTCCAAATATGGGTGGAATCTGAGCAGTCACAAGTATAACTCATACCTGAAAAATAATCACTGCTACAAGACACTAATCATCCAGCATCTACTTAGTTATCATCACATCTTCCAAGGTAGCGTTTTCTACTTTGCAGCATCCTTGAATGTTAGACAAACTTTTATCCTCAATATCAAACTTAAATTGACCTCTTTCCAGCATCTTCCCAGGACTCCTGGTTCTACCCTCTGTGGTCAGCCTCCCCAAAAAGCAACAGCAGTAGTCAAAAAATCCCAAACAAACAAAATTCATACCCTTCCCTCAAAAGATAGCTCTTCAAATATTTGAAAAAAAAATTATTTATCCCACCTCTCCTCCCTCCCCATTCTCTAACCCTTTGTTCTTCATGTAGCATGATGTTTCTTGAGGTCACTCACCATGTGCCTTCCTCTGACCTATCTGACAATGAATGTCCTTCCTACAATACTGTATTTGACACTGAATGCAATGCTCTGGTCTGATCAGAGCAGAGTTGTATATAATCATGCAGTAAGTAATTATTAGCTTTGTTTTATTTACTGATTCCCATCTTATCATTGCACAATAAATCCAGGCTACTATGGAGAGAAAAAAAGTCTTTTCTAAAACAACAAAGACCTAAGTACCAACTCCTATCCTAGAAAGCAAAACAGAAAGAAACCTTTAAAACAAGTGTGGTTTTGAAATGCTCAGTGAATTCTCTGGGTCTTTCACAGGTTGTCTCAGAATTTCAAAGACTTACATTTAGTTTCTGAGAGAAAGAAGCATATATTGAGTGCTTCACTTTGCGGTCTTTGTAGCATTCATCTTCACAGATGTTTGCCTAACAATTTAACTGATGATTCGATCCTAGGCTATTACCTCATCATTTTCAAGGCATGATGCCTATTTGTAGAATAGAAGTTTCAATGCGCCTAATGAGTGAGATGTCAAAGATAATGGTAGATACGTGCATGCTTAATATAAAATTACTGTTACGTTCTTAGAGTTGAAATGTTTGTTTCTTTATTGCCGCTTCATGTAAATCAGTCCTAAAAAAAGGATTTAGAAAATTCCAGTCCCCAACACTGTAATTCTAATGCATTCTAAATAGCTTTAGAAAGGTTTAGAAAACATCTCTTAAAAAAATAAAAACTTATACTTGCCTGATTTGTCATCTACAGAATCAGATCTGTCCATTTTTGAGGCTAGAATCAGTAACTGTATATAGATTGTATATGTGCCATATTTGAACCAGCTCCTGTGTCCTACTCTTTTTGATCTGGTTCAGCTACAAAATATATTTCTTATTAGCTATATAACCGTAGAGTAGTAATTTAATCCCCATATACCTCTGATTATTTCTCTTTATAATCAGAATATTAATATGTATAGTATCTCTTTCACAAAGGTAATATTAGGAGATCTTTTGGTACAACTTAAAACAGTACACAAATGGTAGTAATTAATTAGTTTCTGTGCTTTTAATTGTGTTCATAGCTTCCTGATTCATAGACTCACAGAATAAGAATAGACCTTATTGAGCAACTTGTTAAGCCTACATAAAACAATTATACTTTCAATACATGGTTATCCAGTTTTCAGTTGACGATATTCAATAACAGGGAGCCCTATTACCTCCTAAGAGGGCCAATTCTGTTTTTCTTAGCCTCAACTATTAAGAAATTATTTTCCTTTTATTTATTCTAAATATGACTCTTTGTAAAACATTTATTGCATTTAAATGAACTCTACCCATTGTTCCTAATTCTGAAAGCCAAACAAGTTACTTCCTTCATCTCCATGATAGATAGTTCCTTTCTTACTAAAATAGAGCTGTCAATACTATGCAATGTGTTTTTCTTTAGGTTAAATATCCCTTTATCATGGAAGCAATTATTATAGGAAATGAATATACCTTAATGTTCTTCATTATTTTCATTGCTATTGCCTTCAGTGTTCTGCAGATTATGTAAACCCTTCCAAAACCTAAATGCCTAGCATGTAGTAATGATAATGTTAGTGAAAAATATAGAGAAATATTTAATAACTATGGAACAGAAAATGATAATTTTATCATAACAAAATTCCTAGGATACAGTTAAACAACCTTCAGGTAAAAATATATTTATGAAAGCATATATCAACAAAAGTAAAAAACATTAATGAGTTTAACACATGATTTAAAAAGTATAAAATTAGCAAAAAACCATAAAATTAATACAAAAGAAATAAATAAAATTAGAGAAAAATAGATAAAATTGGGCAAACTTCTAAACAATTTTAAAAAAAGCATGTAGAACTCACAAAAGGTGAGCACTCCCATGGAGGTCAGCAGAAGGAACACAAGTACACTTTCAATGTCTGCATGAAAAACGTTTGTATCGATGGTAAGACATGGGAGACACTGGCACAGGACTATCCAAACTGGCCTGTCTGCATGAAAAAAATTGCTATGCTCTATGAGCAAAATAAAATTGCAGTAGCTCAAAAGAAAAGTGGTGTCTATCAATTTAGAGACATCTCCATCCCAAGTGTTCAGATGGATGATTTGTCCCAGACCTGTGTTAGAGCCTTCTTTGGTCTGATAGTGACGATCAGATAAACTATACTTTTATCACAACATTATGATGTCATTTTGATCCTCTTTGAGTACAAAGGATAATTACTACAATTTAACAAGGTTTTTAAAAATTCTAGCTATACAAATATTACATAAGAGAAAATTAAAGGTATTAAAAGAGGCAAAGAGAAAATATCCACATTAGATGAAAAATAAAGGTTTACTTTAAAAAATGGCAGATAATCGTCACATAAGCTGTTTGACACAATGACAAGCTTCACAACAGCAATAAGAAGTGAAACATGAATCACACGACTATGTAGTAATAACAAGATTTGAGAAGAATTAATAGAAAGGTAAATTCCATTTAAAATAAATGCAAAATACATAAAGTGTTTGGGGGCCAACCTACTAAGTCGCCATCAGGATGTATAAAATAATCATTACATAAGACTTCAAGGGAAATAAATAGGGAAAATGACAACGATGGAATGGGGCTAATGCTTCAGTTGTTATTCAGATGTGCTTGGCTCTTGTTACTCCATTTAGGGTTTTCTTGATGAAGTTACTGGAGTAGTTTGCCATTTTCTTCTGCAGCTCATTTTATGCATGAGAAAACTGAGGCAGAGTTAAGTGACTTTCACAAGGTCAAACAGTGAGATGAATTTGAATTCCCAAACAAGAATCTTCTTGACTATTGGCCCAATTTACCACCTATCTGCCTAACACTTTAGATTTTAGTTTATATTACAAATTGGTAATCAACAAAATTATGTGATATTGGTTAAAACAGATCAGTGAAATTAGAACAGTTTAGAGAAATAAGAACAAGAAATATTACAACTTAATAAGCTAGTGTTTTATTACTGTTTTTCTAGGGAGATAACTACCTATTTGACAAGAACTATTTGAAACACTGGAAAGTAATTTGTCAGAAATTAGAATTAAAGCAATATTTTACACTTGATACCTTTTATATCTTAATAAAATCTAAAAGATATATAATCATAAGCAGGAATATGTTTATAGATTTAGTTAGAAGGGATCTCTTATACTCTTTTTTGAAGTTAAACTCAAATAGAAACAAGGCTGCTAAAACAACTTATAAGGATCCTTTCAGACCAGTCTTTTTCAGTTACGTCCAACTCTAGGTGACCACATTCAGGGTTTTCTTGTCAAAGATGCTGGAGTGGTTTACCATTTCCTCCTCCAGCTCATTTTACAGATGAGAAAACTGAGACAAACAGGGTTAAGTGACTTGCCTAAGGTAACCCAACTATTCAGAAAATAAAGCCACATGTGAACTCATGAAGATGAGACTTCCTGCTTCCAAATCCAGTGTTCTATATAGTGCACCACCTAGATGTGCCACATACAGCCTAAGAAAACCACATATTAATATTATATATAATATTGTATTTTATTTATTTAATTATTTTTTGATTAGAGTTTAATCTGGTTCTAGCCACTCTCAAAAGAATTGTTTTTTGAGCATCATGTGTTTGACACTTCTGACCTAATATAGTTCAACCCTTTCATGTAAATGAAAGAAAAAATAGAGGCCCAGAGAGTTTAACTATTTCTTCAAAATCTATACCATCGGAGGCAGGGATGAACTCAACTCTTCTGATTTCTAACCACATGCTTTTTCCAATTAGTCAGAGCCTTCAGGAGCTGCATTAAGGGAAAAGTGGAAGGGATTAGTAGTGAGAGACATCACACTGTCTTCTGAGGGACTATATGGCATAGTAGAAAAGAAGACCTAGGTTGGAATCCCATCTTTCACATTTACTAGTTGAGTGACCGTAGGGAAATCATGGAAATTCTTTGAGTTATCTATAAAATGCATATAGCATTAGTACCTGCCTCACAAGGATCTTGTGAGAAAGAAATAAGATAATGAATATACAGCCCGTTACCACTTAAGGTCACTTTAGAGATACAAACCTAAATTATTATCATTATTTACTATAGATACTTACCTCAACTGATGGTGACTGGGCTCCTCTCATGACATTTACCCTTTTCCAACTAGCTATATGTGGTGGAAGGAATGTTGCAATTAAAGTTAGAAGATTTAAATTAATGATCCACTTGTACTATTGTGTACATATATGATTCTAAATTAATCACTTTCCCCATCTGGACCTCAGTTTCTTCATTGGTAAAATGACAGAGAGGATTAGATGACCTCTATAATGCTTTCTATTTCTTTAAAGCTGAGTGAGTCTATCATTCTGATTCTAAATTGGACAGCAGAGAATCAAATGATTTTCTATGCTGTCTCTATCATTGCTTATTTTCATTGCTTAGATTTTCTCCAAATCTTCTCCAGACCCAGTCCAAGCTTCTCTTCCCTGTGATCAAAGGTTTGAAGCAAGGAATGAAAATCTAAGCAATGAAATTAAGCAATGATAGAGGCAGCATACTTTGGTAGTGTTTGGGGAAGGTGTCAACAGACTCAGCATAATTAAAGACACTGAGAAGGGAAGAAATAGAATAATAAGGGGCTGAGGAAAATGGAAGTCTTGCCCAAGAAAGGGCTTATAATGAGGAGAAGGAAAGGCGCATGTACTTGAAGAAGGAAGTGGGGAAGGGGATGACACTGACTGAAAAGAAGGAGTTAAAAATGGTAAGCCAGAAACAGTCACAGTTATAAAATCAAAAAATTGAAAGAAAAAAACTGTAGGAAAAGATTCTCCTTGCCTTGTGTGACTGCCCATGGATATACCTCAATTCTGTTATCCTCATAATATTTTGATCTTTATACCTCCAGCATGTAGCACAGTACCTGATATGTAGCAAAATATTTAATAAATGATTGTTGAATTTAATTCATTGGAGACAATATAGATCAAGAGGTAGAAAGGAACATGTGAGTCACCTAGTCCTCTCATTTTATCTAGCCCATCTGGCTTTATTTAAAAAAAAATTTAGCATTTTATTTTGCCCAGTTACATGTAAAAAGAACCAATTTTTCTCATTTATTTTTCAAATTTTAGGTTCAAAATTCTCTCCCTTCCTCCTTCCCCATCCAAACTCACCATTGGAAAGCAGGCAATTCAATATAGGCTATACATGTGTAGTCATGCAAAACATTTACATAACAGTCAAATTGTGAAAGAAAACAAACCAAAAACAAAAACAAAACACCCTACTCCAAAACCCTCAAGAAAAATTAAAGGAAAAAGAAAAGGTATACATCAGTCAGTATTCAGAAACCATCAGATCTTTCTCTGGGGAAGTAAAGTATTTCTTATCATTAGTCCTTCAGAATCGTCTTGAATCATTGTATTGGTGAGAATAACTAAGTCATTCACAGCTGATCATCTTACGACTTTGCTGTTACTTTGTATACAGTACTTTTCACTTGTTCATGTAAGTTTTTTCAGGTTTTTCTGAGAACGTACTATGTATCATTTCTTACAGCACAATAGTATTTCATCATAATTTCATACTACAACTTGTTAAGCCATTGATGTACATTCCCTCAACTTCCAATTGTCTTTGCCACCAGAAAAGAGCTGCTATAAAGTATTTTGTACATATAGTTACTTTTTCCTTTAAAAAGATCTCTTGTGAAACAGACCTAGAAGTGTTATTGCAAGGTAAAAAGGTAGGCATGACTTTATAGCCCTTCCAGGATAGTTTCAAGTTGCTCTACAGAATGGTTGAATTAGTTCACAACTCCATCAACAATGCATTAATATATCATTTTCCCCTACGTTCCAGCACCATCTTCACTTTCTTTTTCCATCTGATTAGCCAATCTAATAGATTTTAATTTGCATTTCTCCTATCAATAGTAAATTAGATTATTTTTTTTCATGTGACTATAGGAAACTTATTGCTTCATCTGAAGATTGTTCACATCTTTTGCACATTTACCAAGAGTAATGGCTCTTATATTTTTGCAAATTTGACTCATTTCTCTATATGTTGTAGAAATGAGTCCTCTATCAGAGAAATTTATTTCATTTTTTTGCATTTGCTATTGTTAATTGTATTTACTTTCATCCTATTCCACCCTCCATTTATTTTATTCTCTCTCCCCTTTCATCCTTCCCCTCCTCAAAACCCTTTTGTTTCCAATAACCCCTTCTAATCTGCCTTCCCTTCTATCATTAGCCCTTTCCTATAGTCTTCCCCTTCTACTTTCCTGGAAGGTGAGAAAGATTTTTTATACCCAATTGAATGTGTATGTTATTCCCTGTTTGAACCAGTTCTGATGAGACAAAAGTTCCCTCACTCTTCCTCAGATCCCTCCTCTTCCTCTCAGTTATAAAAGTTTTCCTTTCTCACCTTTTTTTGTATGAGATAACCCCAATCTACTTCTTCCTTTTTCTTTCTCCTTTGACCACTGGAATATCATATTCCAAACCCTTTGATCCCTTACTGTAGAAGCTGCTAAATCCTGAACTAAACTGATTGTGTGTCCACAGTACCTGAATTGTTTCCTTCTTACTACTTGTAATATTTTCTCCTTGACCTGGGAACTCAATTTTGGTTACAGTATTCCTAGGAGTTTACCTTTTGGGAGCTCTTTCAGGAGGTGATTAATGAATTCTTTCCATTGCTATTTTGCCTTCTGGTTCTAAAATATCAGGGCAGTTTCCCTTGATAATTTCTTGAAAGATGATGTCTAGGCTCTTGTTTTGATTATGGCTTTCAGGTGATCCAATCATTTTTGAATTATCTCTCCTGGATCCATTTTTCAGGTTAGCAGTTTTTTTCTAATCAGATACTTTGCAATTTCTTCTATTTTTTTTAATTGCAGTTTTTGTAATTTCTTGATCTCTCATAAAGTTGTTAGCTTCCATTTGCCCTTTCTAATTTTTAAAGAATAATTTTCTTCAGTGAGTATTTGGACCTCTTTTTTCATTTGCCCCCTTCTGCTTTTTAATTCATTGTTTTCCTCATTGGCATTTTTGGACCTCTTTTGACATTTGGATTAGTCTAATTTATTTAGTACTATTTATTTTTTTCAGCATTGCTTTGGGTTTCCTTTAGTAAGCTGTTGACTCAGTTTTCAAGACTTTTTTTGTGTCTCATTCATCTTCTCAATTTTTCATTTCCTTCTCTTATTTGATTTTAAAAAATTCTCTTTGAGCTTTTCCACGGTCTGAGACAAATGCATATTTTGCTTAGATCCTTTGGATGCAGGAGTTTTGGTTTTGTTGTCTTCTTCTGACTGTAGGTTTTGATCTGCCTCAACACTAATGATGTAAGAAAATACCTCTTCACTGAGAAAGTAAGAATCTTTAATCTGATTCTTTTTCCTCTGTTTGCTTTTCCCTCCAATCAATTACTTGACTTTTGAGCTTTGTTGTGTGGATGTCTCCAGAAGCAGCCTCTATTTCACCAGTGGTGCGGCTGCCCTGGACCAGGGGCATGGGCTGGGGTGGGGCTAGTGTCTGACATAGTTCCCTTCTCAGCCAGATGAAAGACCCTTCCCAATGACCTTTGAAACTGTCTTTAGCATTTGTGGATTGAGAAGTCAGGATTCCACAGCTGCCTATGATTCAGCCCCAGAAGACTTGCTCCCACTCTGTCCACACTGCAGGGCCCATACTGAATTGTGCTTTACTCCCAGCCTGGTGCCATAGACCCTTCACATCAACATTCCAGATTGTCTTTGCTGGCAACTTGCTTCATTCTGTTATTTGACTTCTGATACTCTAAAGTTTGTTTAGAGTCATTGTTTACAGATTACTTGAGGGGTTGGGGAGAAATCTCTAGCTGATCCCTGCTTCTACTCTTCCATCTTTGCTCTGCCAACAATTCTTTTTCTTGAACCTCATTCGTCCAAGATTTCCTGTTTTTATCATTTATTAGAGGGTATCACGTTTTTGAATCACATTATACTCAGTTATACATCAATCTTTCTTTTGAACTTTGCCATTACAAATTACAATCGTGGACATATATATTTCCTTCCATAAAAAGTAGTGTTTAACCTTATTGAGTTATTAGTGTTGAATGTTTAATTTATATTTGTCTTGGATGTTTTATGTCAAATATTCCCCCTGAGGTATTATGCTTAGTTTTGCTAGGTAGGTGATTCTTGGTTTTAATCCTACCTCATTTTCTCTCCAGAGTATCGTATTCCAAGCCTTCTGATCCCCTAATGTAGAAGCTCCAGATCTTGTGTTACCCTGATTGTATTTTCACAATACTCAGACTATTTCTTTCTGGCTACTGGCAATATTTCCTCCTTGACAATGGAGCTTTGGAATTTGGCTACTATATTTCTAGGAGTTTTCCTCTGGGGATCTCTTTCAGGAGACAATTGGTGGATTCTTTCAATTTCTATTTTACCCTCTGGTTCTGAAATCTCAGTGCAATTTTCTGTGATAGTTTCTTGTAAGATGGTATCTAGGCGCGTTTTTCTTGTCATGGCTTTCAGGCAGTCAAATCATTTTTTATAGTATCTCTCTTGGATTTATTTTTCAGATCAGTAGCTTTTCCAATGTGAAATTTCACCCTATCTTCCATTATTTTTTTTTGTTCTTTTTACTTTGCTTTATAATTTCTTGATTTTTCATTGTCATTAGCTTCCATATGCTCCATTCTAATTTTTAAGGAATTATTTACTTCATTGAGCTTTTGGATCCCCTTTTCCTTTTGACCAATATTTCTTTTTAAGGTATTCTTTTCCTCATTGACTTTTTTTGGATCTCTTTTGCCATTTGTGAGAGTCTATTTTTAAAACTTTTATTTTTTTCAACATTCTTTTGGGCCTTCTTTAGCAAGCAGTTGATTTGTTTTCCATGGTATTCTTCATCACTCTCAGTTCTATTCCCAATTCTACCTCTACTTCTCCTAATTGATTTTCAAATTCCTTTTTGAGCTCTTCCATGGCCTGAGACCAATTCATATTTTTCTTGGAGGCTTTGGGTGCAGGAGCTTTGACTTTATTGTCTTCTTCTTATATGTCATAAAATCACTTCTTTGGCACCAAAGTAAGCTTTGATAATCTGATTATTTCCAGTTTTGCTTATTTCCTGACCAATTATTTGAGTTTTGAGCTCTTGGTCAAGGTAATTCTCTGCTTACATTGGGGATATGGGAGGGGTACACTGTCAGCTGCTCCATCCTCCTACAATCTCTGTGCCTGGAGCTCCAGAAACAGCCACTGCCTCTGCCTCTGCCACTGCTGCTATATCTTCAGTGGGATCCTTCATCCCTTCTGCCACACTGGGGCTTGGGCAAGACTACTCTATTCTCTCACATAGGTCTGACAGATTTTTTTCACTGATTTTCAAAGTTGGGGCTGAGAATTGTGGCAGCCACTGCACCTGCCAGTGTGCCTCAGTCCCCTGAGACCTGTTCAAGCCATGTCTGTGGCAGCATGGCCCACAATGAACGGCACTCTTCTTCTGGTTCATCACAATAGATGATGACCTTCCAGGCTGTCTTAGGCTGAATATTTTCTTCACACTGTCATATTGTTGGTTCTGTAAGTACAGAATTTTTTTAGAGTGATATTTTTCAGGTATTTGGTGGAGTTTGGGGATAGCTCAAGCAGGTCCTTGCTTTTACCCTTCCATCTTGCCTCTGCCTACAAGATTAACTTTTTGCTCTTAGCTTTCAGGAAGTTCAATTATTCTTATGTTCTCTTCTTGGACCATTCTTCAGATCAGTTGATTTCTTACGTGATGTTTCACATTCTCTTATAGATTTTTCTTTCTTTATATTTTGCTTTATTATTCCTTGGTGTCTCATAACTTTGCAAGCTTCTCCTTGCCCAATTCTAATTTTCTAGGAGTCATTTTCTTCCTAAAGATTCTTCCTAAAGATTCTAATTCGTTATATTTCTTTTCCTAATCTTATTGTATTTTCTTTTACTCTTATTTTAAATTTTTGTCTCTAAGTCCTTCTCCTTTGATTTTTAAACAATTTTTTTCAAGTTATTCCATGAAATATTTTCGGGTAGCACCCATTTGATATTACTTTTTGGGGTAGGAAATGTTTTCTTTTGTTTGTTTGTTTGCTGCAATACCCTCTTTTGAAGTTGAACCCAAGTCTTCTCTATTCCTACAATAACTTTCTATGATTGTGTGCTCTCTTCTTTGACTGCTCACTTTTTGTTTTATAGTACCTTGTCCTCATTCACTTCTCTCCTCTTGTCTTAAACTGAAACCAGAAATCCCCCCCTCCTATAAGGGTCCCCAGCCAACAGTGTCTACCCACTCCACTGCTTCTGCATGCACCTGGGCAGGAATTGGTTCCTTTCCCCCCAGGGCTATGTCTAAGTAGCACAGCTGAATATAATGTCCCTTTACAGCAGAAGTTCAGAAGTCCCATGAGCCACACTGTCTGTGAGGTGAAAACTGTGACTGGAAACAAGGCAACCTCCCAATCCAGTTGGCCCCAGAAATAGTATTTACTGTTTCAGTGGAACTAGCCTGGAGATGTTGAGACTTCACAGGGAGTAAACTTCCTTCCTAGGATTTTTCTACAAATATTGTCCAATATCCACTGAACCACTGTTCAGTCCCAATTCTTGTTTATTGGTACGACTATATGTTTGCCCTGAGGCAGTTTTGTTTGTATTGTTTGTTGGGAATACCTGGAGAGTCCTGGATTTTTTGACTACCTCACCACCTTCCTGGAATCCTCCTCAAAAAAGACTTTGAAAATCAAGTAAAGGAGGTAGAGGGAAAAAATGGGAAGAGAAATGAGAGTGATGTGACAAAATATTGAAAAACAAATCAACAACTTGGCAAAGGACACACAAAAAAGTACCAAAAAAAAATATCACCTTAAAAAACTGACAAGGCCAAATGGTAAAAGAGGTGCATAGAGTTAATATGGAGAAGAGTCCTTAAAAAGCAGAATTATCCAAATTAATAAAGAGCCACAAAAATTCAGAAAATGCCTCCTTAAAATGCTGATTTGGCCAGATTGAAAAGGAAGTACAAAAGTTCCCTGAAAAAAATAATTTCTTAAAATTTAGACTATAGCAAATGGCAGCTGATACTTTTATGATAAATCAAGAAGAAATAAAACAAAACCAAGAAATTGAAGACAAGGTGAAATATGTCATTGGAAAAGCAAAAGACTTGAGAAATAGATTCAGGAAAGAGAATTTCAAAACTATTGGACTACTTGAAAGCAATAATCAAGAAAAAGAGCCTTGACATCAACTTTTAAGATATTGTCAAGGAAAACTGATTTGATATTCTACACTCAGAAAGTAAAATGAAAATTGAAAAACTTCACTGATCATGTCCTGAAAGAGATCCCAAAATGAAAACCCTTAGGAGTGTAAAACCAAATTCCAGATCTCTCAAGTAAAGGAGGTTCCAGGGGTGGGGGTGAAGGCATATTAGGGCAATGTGTAGTCAGAAGCACCACATTTTTGAGGAGTGATGGTGAAAGAAGAGATAGATTTAATTAAATGGGGAGAGATTAGGATGAAACAAAACATAATTAGCAATGGTAATTGGGGGAAAATAAATCAAATGTCTTTGATAAAAGCCTCATTTCTCAAACATATTCAGAATTGAGTGAAATTTATAAAATAGGTGTTATCCCCAAATTGATAAATGATCAAAAGATATTAACAGTTTTCAGATTAAGTAATCAAAGATATATATATAGTCATATTATTGATTATTATTAATATATACCATTATTGATTGGAGAAATGTAACTAAAACAATTCTGAGGTACTGTTCACTTCCTAACTCTTAGACTGGTTAATAGGACAAGAAGGGAAAATGATCAATGTTGCAGGAGATGTAAGGAAAATGAGACATTAATGTGTGTTGGTGGAATTGTGAACTGGTTCAACCACTCTGTAGAGTAGTTTGGAACTATACCAGAAAGGCCATAAAAGTGCAGATTTTTTGGGGGGAGGCATAGCAATATTACTATTAGGTCTGTATCCCAAAGGAGATAACAAAGGAAAACTCCTATAGGTACAAAAATATTCATAGCAGCTCTTTACTGGTGGCAAAGTAGAAATTGAGGATATGCTCATCAATTGTCGAATGGCTAAGCAAATTGTGCATGGGATTATAATGGAATATTATTGCATTGTAGGAGATGATGAGTAAGATGTCCTCAGAATTACCTGCAAAGACTTACATGAACTGATGCTAAGTGAAATGTACTGAAAAAAAAAGTCAGCTGCTTGCTAAAGGGGACCAAAAAATACTGAAGAAAATAATGCCTTAAAATTAGAGTAGCCTAAATGGCAAAAGAGATCCAAATACACTATTTCCAAATAACAATATTGTAAGATGATAAACTGTGTACGATTATGCTTTTCTCAACAAAAGAATACTCCAAGACAACACTGAAGAACTTATCATGAAAAGTGGTATTCATTCCCAGAGGAAGCACTGATAGTGTCTGAACAATCATTGAAAAATACTTTTAAAAATTGACTTATTTTTCCTGTTTGTTTTTTATTTTTATTTTTAGTCTTTGTTTTCTTTTACAACATGACTAATCTGGAAATGTTTGTAGCAAAAACGTGATATTTACTGTGCCTACAGGGGCTGTGAATATACCAACGCAGTTCCGAATTACGAAATGTAACCTACTCCTCACATGGAAGACAGAACCAAAATACTTATTTAAACAATAGAAAGCCAAATTAAAACACCAGAAAACCAAATCCATCATAGCAACAAAGGAATCTATACACAATAGTAATTCAGGGGGCACTACCATGCTTAAGCCTTCCTTCCCTCTGTTAGGCTTCCCACAAACCAGCTCCCTTAAACAAAATCACAAACTAGCTTTCCCATTCATTCCATTTACTGCCTGAATAGTCTTTCCCAGCTCTGACTGCTCTGGCTCAATTCCTGCTCCACCTATTCAACAAGGTCCTCACAACACAGGCTTATGTGACTCAGACTTCCATGTGATCCACGCAGGTCACAGGAACCTATTAATGAATAGGAAAGATCTTCTCATTTAAATCACCATCACAATGTTTTACATGATTACACAAATATAACCTATATCAAATTCCTTGTCTGTTCAATTGGAGATATGGCATTTGGAGAGAGAGAAAAGGAAAGAATTTGGAACTCAAGGGTTTAAAAATGAATGTTAAAACTTGTTTTTATTTTCAACTAGGGAAATAAAAAAACTACATAAATGAAAATGAAATAAAATTATAGTTTAAAAAATTCAGTATGTTTATTGCAATGCTGACTTGAAGAAGACTTAAAGAGGGTAACAGACATCAAGTCCTTGAAGGGAATTTTTGCACTTAACCACGTGAGTGGACAAGTGGGAACCACTTGTATGTGAAGGAGATACATTTAGTTTTGGTGAATGGGGAAAGGCAATAACTTTAGCAAACTTAAAGAAGAGACTAGAATCAAGCTCACGATCATAGATTTAGACATGGAATTGACTTAGAGATTAATTTACACAGCCTCCTCATTTTATAAATGATCAAACTGTGATGCAGACAAAAGTTAATGGATTGGTCCACTGTCACAAAGCTAAGAAGTGGCAAAGCTAGGATTTTAACATAATGTCCTCTGACTCCAAATTCAACCTGCTTTCTACTGTAACACATTGTGGCTGAATTCTTTTTTAGAATATAGATTGGACTAGAAGATTTCTATAGCCCTTTTCAACTCTGTCATTCTACAAGATAATCCTTACCCACAGCAGTATCCTAATTCTAATAGAGTGGGGAACACAAAATAATGTAATCAACAGAAAATTTGTAAAATCTCCTTCACACTGACAGATGATAAAAACATCCCTTTATTCAGTTTTACACACAGATAATATTCATACAGCAAGGTTTCTGGATTTCCATAAATCAGATACAAGAATTTCTTGGGAGAATATCAACAAAAGAAATGAAGAAATAATGTTTGAATGAACGACACCTATTTTAAGCCTCATTTTGTGAGATTCATGTTGTGCTTCTGAAATAAATACATTACAAAATGTTCCATATCATGTCTTCCCTTGATTCTAATCCTTAGTACTTAAATTATAATTGCATATTAAAGTAATTCCAAAAACCAAAATATTTTCAAATTGATAACCATTTTTATTACTTTGTATTTTAGAGAAAGACTTAATAAGATCAGTGGCAATCAGATTGCTCATTCCCTGTCTTTCCTTTCATCAAACAAAGCCATATATAAGGTTAATTATGTTTGCTGCTTATAGACATACATTCTATGACTGTAAAATACTTTGAATTGTCAAGATATTGTGTACAGATTACCTTAGCGATAAATAGAATTGAGATGGCTTTCTAAAAAATGCAAATCATATTTTCTTTGACAATGTAATATATGATATAAATATATATCATATGAACATACATATATAATACTCAAGAGGACAGTAAACTTTGATATCCTTATTTAGAATAGAGTGTTAAACTACGTAAGTTTTATACTTGCTTGTTTTTGTATCTAGGTACAAATTAATACAGATATGGAATTCTGGAAAGTGATAACATTCATTTGAATTTGCACTATTTGAAGCTATATGTAATACATGGCAAGTGATTCCAGACCAAAGGATGCAGTACAATGCAGTACAAATTCTAGTACAGTGATGACTTCATGGGATTTGTAAGTCATGCTAATCAGAATCTAGAAATACAAAGATGTAAGAAAATCAACTGCATCACTGAAAGGGAGAATAGGGTATTAACCTATTATTCTATATTTTCAAAAGGTCTTTGCATCTGTTATCTGCTCCCATTTTAGTTCTTAGTTAAGAAAACTTTGTATTAGATAATCCTCAATGTGAGTCCTCCATGAACTCTGCCCTTGAACAAAAGAGGACATTATACAGATTTCAAGAGGGTCAAATTATAGTCAGTGTTTTGTAAGATTTGTTCAGTTATTGACAATTCTTAGCTCCTACTGGTCCTATTTATAAGAGAACATAGACAAACACCTCCCAGGATGAAAAGGTGAGGATGGTTAATGATCTAAACTTTTAGAGGGAGAATCTATATTGATATTGCTAAAGTCTGAAGAATTAAGGCCTCTTCTCTTAGGTATGTCTTATCTTTTATGTTCTCACTGTAATTATGCCAATTTCTACTAAATCATGTACATTTTTAAACTTAGTCTGTTAGCCTGTTTCTCTGATTGGTGTCTCTCCTAGTTCTAAAAGATACGTCACAAGATCCATTTTCCTTAAACAGAAATTTTAAACATAATTTGTCTCATGAATCTTTTGGAATTCTAGTGAAACATAAGAATCTCCCAGATTATTTTGAAATAAAGAAGATACATATAATTAGAGAGGAGATATTTTATTTTGAAATAAATTTATAAAACTAATCAAAGGAAATATTTAATCAATTCATATGTTATATTTAAAAAAAAAGATAAATATCCCCGGACAACAACTTCTTTAAAACAAAGCTTTAATGACAAATAAAGCTCAAATTTACAAAGCTTTGATTGGCAAAATGTTTTTACATACATTTTTCTCATTTGATTCTTACATTTCATTACTGGGTATCTATTTTAAAGATGGGGAAACTAAGCCTTAGGGAAAGTAAATGACTTGCTCAGAACCCCAACATTTTTGAGATAGGATCTAAAGGCATGCCTGCTGACTCTAATAATATTACTGGATGCTGACAAATTCCAATGGCTCTTAGTGCTTATAGCATAATGCCCACATTTCTTAACCTCATCTCTAAACAATATGTACTGCACTAGTCCTCTTCTGGAGAAATGCTGATCCCAAGATTGCTTTGATACACCTCTATTTTCTTTCATCATTCTTTTTACCTGAAATAGCATCTCTCCTCCAATTAAACTCTTTTAAATTTTTAAGGTTCAACTTCAATTCTACCTCTTCTATGATCCCCTTAGTTGAAAAGAATTTTTCTTGGTAACACTCAATGTCTATGCTATGAATAGGTCATTTGTCTCTCATCTCAGTTTCCTCTTTTGTAAAATGGCATGATAGTAATGCTTGCAGAGTTTTTTTTTTTTAATTTTTACAATTATAATTAGCAAAAGAAATGTAAAGAACTTTGCACATATTGAAGTATTATGCAAATTCAAGCTATTATTTATGTGGAAGACATATATGTCTTGCCTTGTATTTTAATTATTTATACACACAGTGTCCCAAGTATCTTGATAGAGCTATCAGTTATTAAAATTTCAAACGACAATTAAAAAGTTTTCGAGATATAGTGTATGTATGTATAAATAGATACAGATTATATAGCTATAGAGATATAGTTTGTCTTCACAAATAAATTATAATCTTGCATTTTTATGACAGGTTCTATGTTTTAGGCATTAAAATATTGGCTAAATGAATTGGTGTATGCATGGTACTATATAACAACATTAGTGTAAAAAACATTCTCTCCAGAACATTCCCAACTCCTACTTGCCTTGGTGAGATTACTTCTCCCTTCAGGGTGCTAGTAGTGTCCTGAGATATTGGACCTTTATGATTACTAAAATTATTAATTATCATCATCATTACTGCCACTCATGAGTCATCATTTCATTTGTTCCTTATTGATCATTATACAGTAATACCAATTAGCTTCTAGCAAGGCATATTTATGAAGATAGTATAATAAGAATATCTGGCCCAAATATGCCACCTACAATAGTTAGAATATGTTCTCTCACATATATCCACACAGTTTATGAGAGCATATATTTGAACTTGGATGTGACAAAGTGTTTAATCACAGCGTGTTTACTAGAAATCCTTTTTTCCCTTTTTTTGAAATTCTCAGATTTCTCCTTCAGTATGACTCTACTGAGAGCCAAGGGCCCAAGTCCTTTTATATTTCTAAGACTATATTTCCTCATTATGTTTGGCTTGTTTTCAGTGTATCTCTCAGCTTTCAATGAAGATGTTGTTTTCAATTACTGATATTCTGAGAACACTGCAATCAATGCCAATGGGAAACCCAAATCTTCTGACCTTTTGAAATTTGCATGACTATCCTCTAGTAAATGTTGGAGGCAAAAAGAAAGAGAGAAAACTCAAGTTTCCCTTTCCAAAGAAAATTCTCTTCATCATCCCTAGGAACATTATTAAAATGTTCCTGCTTGTTGTAATTTATCAGAACTGGCCTGCTGTGATATATGTCAATAAAGAGATGACTCTTCCACCCAAACTCCAATATGTTTTCTATATGCACCATGTCATTTTATTCAATGAGAAAAGTAATTAACTCTGACTTATAAGAGAAACCTGTTTCTTAACTGTTTAATTAGGACATAGTGTAGTAAAATCAATTATGGGGAAAACATTCTCCTAAATACTAAGATACATTCTTCCCAAAATACACAAAGATTCCAGGAGGAAATAAGCTCAAGCTTCAGGAGTTTGCCAAAGGGGCAGAGGAATTCTCATGTCTCCTGATTCCTGAAAGGCCTTTGTGTAATCTTCATGGAAGTCTCCTTCTGCATGATATATGGTTGTTGTCCATCTTTGAAGAGGACTAAAATGACTTCACCATGATAAAGTGAAATTTCATTGTGTCCGACTGTGACTAATCAGATCAATATGGGTCTGGAATGCTCTACCACAGGATGGGCACAGATGGTCCATGTGAATATTTGGGGTGGATATCCCAAATTGGGGCATCTTGCTTTTACTTTGTGCTGTCTCAATTCTACTTTGCTCAAAGAGTACAGCACCCTTTCGGATGTCGGCATGCCATACTGAGTGGTCTTGTGCCGGCGTCTCCCATATTGCACAGTAAAATCCAAAGTTCTTCAGAGAGACCTTAAGACTACCCTTGTATCGCTTTTTCTGGCCACCATGTGATTGTCTGTCCTGTGTGAGTTCTCCATAAAATAGTCTTTTTGGCAAGCATACATTTTGCATTCAAACAATGTGGCCAGCCCATTGGAGTTGTGCTCTCTGAAGCATAGTTTGAATACTTGGCAATTCAGCTGAAGCAAGGACTTCAGTGTCTGGTACCTTGTCAAAATTTGGAAATTCTGCATACCATATACAAATTAGATAAACACCTGAGACTTGGGAAGGTTTCCTATGTTCACACACTTCATATATGTTAGTGGTAATATTGAACCTAGGTCTTCCTGTCTCCAAATTTAGCCATTTTTCATCATACCATGCCAATTACATTAATGTCAATAACTAAACATTTTAAAATTATTTTTTTCTTTTATGTATAGATAAAATGTACATTTTTCATGAAAAAAGTGAAGGATAATTCATTTTACATCTATACATACACTTATCTTGTATCGTTCAATAGCAACTATTAAATTCAATATGGGTTGTGTAGAAGACATACTTTGAGACACAAGAAGTGTACAAGGTATTCACTGACTTCATGGCTGACAGGTGAGAGCTAGAACTAAGTAAACAACATGGGTTTATTTGTAATAGCTCTTCTGTGATCTCCACTATTGCTCTCTCTCTAACAAGGGTATCAATTGGAGCTTAACCTTTCCACCCTTTATCGACCATCTCAACACACACAAACACACACACACGCAGAGGAGATGTGAAAACAAAAAAGTGGCTCTCCTATTTTCTTTTGATGTTTCTGTTTGTTTTTGTATCCTTAACAGAAAAGTGTATTTAGAAAACAAATGAACTTTTTTTAGATTGAGCATCTTTTGCCTGATGCTGATGTTTAAACAGATGCTTTCAAAGACCCTAGAGCAGAAAGAAGTCCTAGTGAAAATTACTCATTTTGTAGATAAGAAAGTGGAAGTTCCAAGAATTTTCAGAATTATAACTATAACAAAATCAGCAGAATTTTATCACAAAATAGAAAATTTAGAAGGTGAGCATGGTGCCATTTGAGGGAGCACTTCACAAGTTTTTTTTTTTTCTTGTTTTTTTTTTTATCTTTTCTATTCATGTCTCTGGTGGTTATTTTATCTTAGGGTACTTTCTTCTCCCTTGCATCTGGGAAATTTCCTCACCATTTCCTGACCTTGCCCCCTGAAACTGATGCATTTTTCTTTCCAGCAGAGGCAAGGGAATATAGAGTATGGAGACAGCTTTGTACTGAACTTTCTTGCTTTTCCTTAATCTACTGCCTTGATCAGCCTGTCTTGATTTGCCTAATAGGGACAGAATCATTTGTATCATTTGAGTGCTTCCTTCTCAGGCTGCCAGTTCTACCCCCAGTGACCAGTGTTTCAACAAGGTTGCACGTTTGTAGTGTCTCATATCCCACTTCAACTCAATAAGAGTAAAACTGTAGAGGTAACTCACATCTTTTTCCATAGCCATTGCCCTCCCACTTCTTTGAACTGGAAAATTTCTCCTTATATTTCTGTTTTAAGTGACTTTTACACGGTTGAACAAGTAGTAACTATCAAAATTAAATACTGAAATGCTTCTTTTTATCTGAAACTGTCTTTTTGTAGTAGGGTTCTGAAGAAGCCATTCTTGTTTCTTTGAAAGGGAAAGCAGGAGTGGGGAACTTGCACTCTCAAGGCCACATATAGACCACTTAGCCCTCCAGTATAGCCCTTTGAGTGAACCCAACTTTCACAGAACAAATTCCCTTAATAAAAGTATTTGTTCTGTAAAACTTGGACTCAATCAAAGCACCATACCTAGAGACCCAGAAGGCCACACGCAGCCTCAATGCTTCAGATTCCCTGCCCCTATGCTAGCACCTCGCTATTTTTAAGATTCATTAAGAACTGCTCAATAAATACTAAAATGAGACATGGATTATAGGGTGTCTCTACATATCAGATCTATTACTGTCAAAGAAACTCATTTTTGTGTTAAAATAATATTGTTGACAAGTAAATGTTGGAATAAGAGAAACTTTATGGAATTTAATGATTTTAATATACATCTAAAGTAATCAATAAAGCCTCTCTAATGTTTAGCTGGCATATGAAAGGAATGATATAGACAGAGATTGCTATCAAAAAATGAATGGCATTTTGAAAGGTATAATTGCTGGCACAATACCAATGCCAAGATTAAGAGACTCAGAAAAATAGCACATATAATGACCCCATGTCTCTAATTTTAAGATTCTTACATTAACTCAAAAAGAGAATGAAATTGGTGCTTCTTTCTTATATTTAGAGATTCTTAGCTTTGGAACAGACTTCAACAGTCATTGATTCCAATCTCTAAATGAAAACGATTACCTCCACAGCATCCATGATGACTGGGCATCTTTAATAGCAATTTAAATGGAAAGATCTTTCTCATTCATTAATAGGCCCACGTAACCAGCTTGAATCACCTGAAGGCCTAAGACACATTTGGTGGGAGGAGATGCATGAAATAAGTGAAATAAAATGAAATAAATGAAATAAAAACACATGCAGAAAATAAAGGGTGGAGCAGTACTGGGAGGAAGTGAATGAGCACAGTAGGGGCAGAGGAGAGAGGACACATTCAGACATGCACAGCAAGGCTCAGGATCGTGATTGTTTGATTGTGAGGAAGCCCCAGCAGAGGAGGGGGAAACTTGAGAATGACTTTGCCCCCTACAATGATTATGTTTATCAAATTCTTGGTCACCATGACAGATTTTACTTTCTGGTTCTGGAATTTGGCTTTCTGGTTTCTAATAAGTATTTTTCTTCTGCCTTCTGTATAGAGACTCTTTTATACTTTGCTATTAAGAACTACATCGGCATATTCATAGTTACAACTAGTACTGTGAATATTACTTTGGGGATATATTTTGCA
The DNA here is from genome assembly GCA_023548195.1 of Bettongia penicillata ogilbyi. Lineage (NCBI taxonomy): Eukaryota > Metazoa > Chordata > Mammalia > Diprotodontia > Potoroidae > Bettongia > Bettongia penicillata. The sequence continues at coordinate 8,217,814 of JAJHZJ010000470.1, read as the reverse complement.
TCGTGAGCAAGGTAGCATGTAAGAAGGCATGAAGGATTCAGAGGAATAAAGTAGTATCCCAGGTTGGGATGATTTAATGTATTCTTCCCTCACTAGATAATGGGCTAAAAGCACCGCACCCTGTGAAAACTTGGAAGTGAGGTTACAGGAGGGGTAATCTGGAGACTTGGAAAGGTGTTTGCAAGGAATTTCTAATAACCCAGAGAAGGAGCTGGTGGGAGTAAGTAAGAGAGTCTGGATTTTATTAGCAGCTTTTCATATTATGTGTAAAAAACAGAGAAAACCTACTTAAAGGGAAAAAAAAATTCAAATGGAAAAAGAATTAAGTAGTTTACATGAAAATTTTCAGCCTTTAGGCTCTCCTTTAAAAGAGCAAGCTGGGAGATCTCAAGTGGGGAAAAAAAAGGGTTCATTTAGCTCAGAAGAAGCTGAAGGCTGACAAAACAAATGTTCATACAACCTTTGTACAGACACAACCTAGTTGACACAATGACATAAAGAAGTCAGAGCAAGAGAGTGAAATAATGTTATTGTGAGAAATTTCTCAGGCAGAAGTATGACCAATAGTGAGGCAGAAACAGGAGAAGCAAGGAGGTAACATGGGGTTTAGGAAAAAATTGCGGATTTTACTCAGTAGAATGTCACAGATATTTTGAGTTAGTTTACCCAAAGGATGCGGGTATTGTTAATACCTTGGATGGTGAGAATCAGTGATGAATAAGATTCAGGAGTATCTATAGATGATGGGGATTGGTTGAAAGATATACTTATTAGAATCCTTTTGTATAGCAAACTTTTAGAGATTACAGTATGCAAGGAGGTAACAATATAACTAATCTGTTAGCTATGGCTGCACAAGGTTGCAGTAGGAAGTAGCCTACTGACTCTATGTGGTCTAGTGGAGAGAGACCCTGGTATTTACTTAGGTCCTGTCTGAGAAAGTTAAAGGGGAGATAGTGAAGACTGCCATAACAATAAGAAATGCAGATGCATATTGTGACTTTGCAGTTTACCATAGGAACAGAATAGTGAAAACAGTTCCTCCTACTTACAAGCACTTAATTTTGACTATAATATTTTTGGAAAGAGGTCACCCTTTTCGGAGGTGCTGGACAAGATTTCACAGTTAACTGACTTAGGGAACTGGGGTAAAGATGAAATTCCTAGAGAGAGAAGAGTAAATATCTAGAGGATTCAGAATTATAATACATGAACAAGGAAAGAATTGTTTACTGGTCTTCTGAGACCAGGAGTAGATTTTGGAAGCAAAGATAGTATTCCAACTAATGAATTATACAGGATGTACCAAGAAAAGGTACTTCATACTACATAAAAAAGAGAAGAAATTTTCATACAGATCCTCCTCAATCCCTGTATCAAAGTTTGTCACACCTTTAGGGAGAATAGGAAGTTGGAGAAGTTCCAGCTCAGATTAAAGAACTATTCAAATGGGATTACATACCATATATTGGAAAAATGGATCAAATTCTGTAATGAGGGTATTAATAGATGCTGAGTCAGAAGCCTCCCTTATATATGGAAATCCTGATAAGTTTAAGTATGGAACTCCTATCACTATCACAGGACTGGAAGGGGCTGAAATGTCATCCAGACAAATCAATCTAATGATGAAAATTAGATATTTACCTGAGAAAGAATATACCATGGTCATTGTACCTATTCCTAAATACATCATTGGAATAGAAATATTGAGAGGTATGACTTTATATTTACCTGAGAGGAGACATTAATTTACAGTAAGAAATATAGAAATTAATATAGTTTTAGAGGATTAAATAAAAATGGAACTCATTCACTTTACCTGAACTTTCTGGTCAGGGCTCACTAGCAACCACTGCAGTGGCAGGGTCAATTTTTGGACCCCTCTGCCTAAAGATCCTGGGGTAATTGAGGCTCTGATTTGGATCTCGGCCCTGAGCGGCAGCCCTGGGGTGAGGAAGGGAGCCAGAGTGGTGGAGCTGGAGAGAGAATCCTACTTGCAGATCCTGGTCAGAAAAGTTTTTGGTTGCTCTCAGACAAGTGCACAGGCCAGGACCTTACTCCTCTCCCTTGATTGTGCCACCTTGGAGGAACTGAGAAGTTACACATCCTCAGAGTATACAATCATCTTCAAAAAGAAGAGAAAAGCCAAGTAACTGACTGAGAAAATGCCCCAAAACAGGGAAAAAGAATAAGACAATAGAAGGTTGCTTTCTTGATGAGCAGGTATCTTCTTCCATCCTTTTCAGATGAGGAAGAGCTATGCACACCATCAGAGGAAGACATAAAAGTCAAAGCTTCTGCTTCCAAAACCTTCAAAGTAAAGATTAAATGGTCTCAGGCCCTTGAAGAGCTCAAAAAGGATTTTGAAAATCAAGTAAGAGAGGTGGAGAAAAAATTGAGAAGGGAAATGAATGTGATGCAAGAAAATCATGAAAAGCAAGTCAGCAGCTTGCTAGAGGAAACCCAAAAAATGCTGAAGAAATTAACATCTTTAAAAACAGACTAACTCAAATGGCAAAAGAGGCCCAAAAACCAATAAGGAGAAGAATGTTTTAAAGAGCAGAATTAGCAAAATGGAAAAGGAAGTTCAAAACCTCATTGAAGAAAATAGCTTTTAAAAATTAGAATGGAGCAGATGGAAGCTAATGACTTTATGAGAAACCAAGGAATTACAAAACAAAAGCAAAAGAATGACAAAAGAGAAGACACTGAAATAACTCACTGGAGAATCAACTGGCTTGGAAAACAGATCCAAGAGAGGCAATTTGAAAATTATGGGACTACCCGAAAGCCTTGATCAAAAAAGGATCCTAGACATCATCTTTCATGAAATTATCAAGAAAAACTGCCCTGATATTCTGGAACCAAATGGTAAAATAAATACTGAAAGAATCTACCAATCATCTCTTGAAAGAGATCTGAAAAGAAAATCTCCTAGGCATATTGTAGCCAAATTCCAGATTTCCCAGTTCAAGAAGAAAATATTGCAAGCAACCAGAAAGAAACAATTTGAGTATTGTGGAAATAAAATCAGAATAACACAGGATCTGGCAACTTCTACATTAAGGGATCTAAGGCCTTGGAATATGATATTCCAAAAGTCAAAAGAACCAGGATTAAGATAAAGAATCACCTACTCAACAAAACTGAGTATAAAACTTCAAGTTAAAAAATGGTCATTCAATGAAAAAGAGAACTATCAAGCATCCTTGATGAAAAGACCAGAGCTGAGTAGAAAATTTGACTTTCAAACACAGGAATCAAGAAAAAGATAAAAAGGTAAACAGGAAATAGATATCATAAGGAACTTACTAAGCTAAACTCTTTACTTTCTTACATAGAAAGATAATATTTATAACTCTTGAAAGTGTTCTCAGTATTTGAATAGTTGGAGGGATTATACACACACACATATGGCACAGGGTGAGTTGAATAGGAAGGAATGATATGTAAAAAAATAAAATTAAGGGGTATGAGAGGAGCATATTGGGAGGAGAGAGAAATGGAATTGGAGTTAATTACCTCACAAAAAAAACAAGTAAAATTTTTTCAAAGGAGGACAAAAGAGGGAGGAGAGAGGGAAAAATTGAAGCTTACTCTCATCACATTTTGGCTTAAGGAGGGAATAACATGCACTCTCAATTTGGTATGAAAATCTATCCTACACTATAGGAAAGTAGGGGAGAAGGGTAGGAAAGGATAAGTAGGGGAATGATAGAAGGGTGGGCAAATGAAAGGAGCAGGGTAATTAGAAGTAAACACTTTTGGGGAGGGATAAGGCCAAAACATAAAATAGAATAAATGGAATGCCAGTATAGGATGGAGGGAAATATAGTTAGTCTTTCACAACATGACTATTATGTAAGTCTTTAACAAAACTACACATATATAGCCTATATTGAATTGCTTGCCTTCTCAGTGTGGATGGTTTGGGAGGAAGAAAGCGTGAGAAATTAGAACTCGAAGATTTAGGAGTGAATGTTGAGAATTGTTTTTCCATGTACCTGGGAAATAAGAAATACAGATAATCAGGTATGGAAATCTATCTTGCCCTACAAGCAAAGAGAGAAAGGGGATAAGGTAAGGGAGGGGTGTGATAGAAGAGAGGGTAGATTGGGGCAAGGGGTAATCCGAATGCACAGTGTTTTTTGATGGGGGTGAGCAGAGATGGAGAGAAAATTTGAAACTCAAAATCTTGTGGAAATGAATATTGAAAAATAAAAGTAAATAAATAGAGAAAAATAAAGAAAAAAATGAAGAATGGATCTCTCAAATGGGAACTGTTGGGTGCAGGGACAGCTCTTCATGCAGTGTCAGCAGAAAGTAGCTATGGAAGAAGAAACCTTCACTCCTTATCCTAAGATTTTAGGTGTCATTTGTTTGAGGGCAAATTATGGCGTGCTTACGCTCGAGTCCCACCTGAAGACATTGTGTTATGTGTCATTTTGTGTGATCCCTGTTATCCTCTTGTAAAGTTCTATTGACACCAGTTACCTAAAATATTGTTTCATATGCTTATTTTCTGTTATCCCTGTTAAAATTCTGTTGATACCTGGTACACCACCAATCTAGGTAATGATTATGAAAGATCAGGGCTGAATATAGTAGCAATTTAAAAAGAAAGATCTTTCTCACTCATTAATAGGCCCATGTGACCTGCTTGAATCATCTAGAATCCTAAGATACATGTGGTAGGAATAATTTGCTGAAGAGGTGGAACAGAAAGGGTGGAGCAGAACTGGGAGGAAGTGAGTGAGCACAGTAGGGACAGAGGAGAAAGGACACAGGCAGGTGTGCGCAGCAAGGCTGAGGCTCGTGAATGTTTGCTTTTGAGGAAGCCCCAGCAGAAGGAGAGGCTTGGGATTGGCTTTGCCCCCTCCACTTATCCTATTTATAAACTTCTTGGTCACCATGACGGACTTTGCTTTTTGTTTCTGGAATATGGCTCTTTGGTGTCTAAATAAATATTTTTCTTCTGTATTCTATGTGGAGAGGTATTTATACTTTGCTATTGAGAGCTGCATTGGCATATTCATAGTCAATAGCAGTGATGTGAATATTATCTTGGCAGTACAGCACCCAGCCTTTGCTTGAAATCCTGTAGCAAAGGGGAACTCAAGCATTACCTCTATGGCAGTTTGTTCCCCTTTTGGAGACTTTTAATTTTATGAAGTTATGGTTGGTTGTGGTGTATCTTTTTTTAATTACCTCAAACTTCAATTTGCCTTTTTTTAACTTCTACATATTGCTCCTAGCTTTGTTCTTTAGGTCCAAGAAAAATAAATTCTGGAAAATAAGTTCTGTCCTAAGTTAATAAGCAAATTTGTTCATTGTTTCATGTTGAGACTGATCGGGTTCACTGATCGGTTTACTCATGCGGTGTGGTTTTACTAGTGTGGTATCCAGTGTGGCAGGCATCTCCTCTCACCTCACTGTGGCTTAGCTCAAGTAGTCAATCTGCCTTCAAAGCAAAGGATCTGGATATTTTCTTACAAAGTGAATGGCCCAGCAAAGATATCACCATCTGTTTATCATTCACTATTCTAGTTCAGGGCCCTGGAAGAAAATCCTTATGCATTATAGGGGGTATTTTCCTCTCAACGAATCTCTTGAGTCTCTGTTGGCATACTTCCAATTTACACAAAGTCAGTCACTATGACATAATTAACACTTAAAAAATAAATCTCTATCCTTCTGCAGGAGAAGGCGTAGTGAAGTGGGATTTTCCATCTGATCTGCCTCACATTTCATATATTTCACATATTTTACAGGAAAATGGGGCCATTAAGCAAAAGCTCCTTTTTTTTCCCTCTTCTTTATCTCATAGGACTCATATGCCTTCTGAAACTATCTCCTCCTTGTAAGGGGTTTGGAACTCTGGGGTTATCAGGATCATGGTGTCCTCGGGAGAAATCTCTTGGGATGTTATGTCCTTTCATGACTTACAAGATGGACCATGCTTATGCAATAACTGACCTTCACAATTATCTTGAGCAAGAGCATTTCATACATGACCCCCACTCCTTCCATCCACTAGCTAATATTGAAAACTCCACCTCTCCCCTAATGACACAATCTCTCTGGTCACCCTTTCCAGTACTGACTGTACCTTCACTCAGTCCTTTCAGCTCACGGTTTGAGGTAAGGGTATTGAAATACTCCTTGTTTCCCTTTGCAATTTCTGGGTTCTCCCCATGCTTTAATCATTCCATAATTTCTCCTCCTTTGAAAATTGTACTTTTCACATCTACAGACCAATCAAGTCCTAGTAACTATTATCAGCAGACTTCCATAATTTTCCTTCCTCAATGAATCTGGCACATTGCTCATTTTCTTTTCTCCTTCCCAATTCTTGCCCTCATCAAAGCAGACATCAGCATACACATTAACCCTTTATCAAACAACTTATTCATTCAATTTTTCATCCTACCCACTTTGCATGAACTATTCCTCTACACCCCCCTCCACACTGATAGTCATAACCTTGAAGCAGAATTGCCCACATGTATATATGCACAACCTCCACATTCAAGAATTATGAAATCCTTTCATCCAACTAAAATGTATGGGATTTTCACCTCACCTTTGGCCTTCTCTTACAAAAACTTACTATTTATCTGCATTGTGACTTCAAGTCCTTTGACCCCTCAGTTCCTTCTAAGCTATGTCCCTTGAACTAGCCATTGTCTCCTTTTTTTTCCCAACTTGACCCTTTAATGAACCCATTCAACTCCACACTATCTTATTCTATTGAATCCCTAGCTCCTTTATCGTTTTGCCAACTATACCCTGTCGAGTATCAGTTGGCATCAGATAACTGTCACCATTCAATACTTTTATTTCTATACGCATGCTGATAAAAAAGTAAAGAAAATTCCACAGCAATTATGACTAGGTTCACTACAAATTTGTTTTATTAAAACCTAACCGGGACCTCACTGCTTCAGGACAATTCATCTACCTCCTTTATTCTACTATGCCAATTTTTGCAGCAGTTCTTCCAAACCTTTTCTTTCCTCCTCAAGTCTCTCATGATTCTCCATTTCCCCACATTCTCAGCTGAGAGATTTGATTCATATTTTACAGAAAATGGGGCCATTAACCAAAAGCTCCTTTTTTTTCCCTCTTCTTTATATCATAGGATTCATATGCCTTTCGAAACTATCTCCTCCTTGTAAGGGGTTTGGAACTCTGGGGTTATCAGGGTCATGGTGTACTCGGGAGAAATCTCTTGGGACGTCATGTCCTTTCATGACTTACATGATGGACCACGCTTATGCAATAACTGACCTTCACAATGCTCTTGTGCAAGAGCAGCAACAGCCAAGCACATAAGCTCAGTACACAGTGTATACGAGCTTCTTGCATGCATGGAAGTAGAATGCCTATATATACTCTGAGCTAGCTGAGAATAAACAGAGTGCATACCATTCTTGCTCCTGCCTCATTCATTCATACCCTCATTCATTCAACACCTTCTTTACCTCTGTCTCACACTAAGAGATGACCTTACTTCTTACCAAGTTACATCACTGTATGACTCAGACTCCTTTCCTTCTCCTCCTACAGATTGACTTTTCTGTCATTCCCTTTTATCATTTATTTTCAAATATCTCCTCTCTGGGTTTCCTGGTTCCTTCCCTACTGTATACAAATAGGTCCATATCTCCCTCATCCTGAAAACAACAAAACAAACAAATATGGCAAAAACACTTTTCACTTGATCCTCCTCCTGCATCTATTGCCCTATATCATTTTTGTCCTTTGTGATCAAATCCCTTGAAAAGATCCCCTACAATAGCTGCCTCCACTTTCTCTCCTTTCACTGTCCTCTTACCCCCTTACAATGTGGCTACCAACCTTATCATTGAACCAGCACTACTCTCTCCAAAGTTGCCAAATTCAGTGGATTCTTGATCATCTCCATTCTTTAATTTTCTAAAATTAACTTTGACATTCTTGATCACCATCTCTCCCTTTATACTCTCCTCTTTCTAGGATTTTAAGAAACCATTTTCCTGAATCTCCTACCATTTTTACTGTTTTATCCAGGTCATTCCAACTAAGCACAGGTGTCCCACAGGGTTATATTCTAGGCCCACCCCTCTTCTACCTACATACTACTTCATTTGTTGACCCTCATCTGCTCTCATAGATTTAATTACCACTTCAATGCTGATGATTCCCAAATCGACCTACTCTATGTCAAACTCTCTGTTGATCTCCAGTCTCATATATCCAATTTCTTCAATTATCTTGAACTGAATGTCCAGTAACTGTTTTAAACTCAATGTGTCCAAAATAGAATTCATTATCTTTGCCTGTAACCCTGCTCCCCCCCCACCCAATCACCTTTACCATTACTACAGGGGCTATCAATATCCTCCCATTCCTTCCTACATAGAAGTTATCATGAATTCCTCATTATCTCTCACCCCTTCATCCAAGTTGTTGCTAAGGCCTGTCAATTTCACTTTTTCATCTCTAGAGTACACTCCCTTGCCCCCGCTGACCCAGTCACCACTCCTAATTCTTCCTTTAAATTTTTTCTCCTGGTAGCTCCTAATACCTCAAATTGGATTCTTCAGTGACTCATTTCTACATTATGAGGTAAAATTCAAGAAACCAGCATTTAGGACAGGAATTGAATTCAATAATTCTTATATAATCTTCTTCAGCTATTTGATTTGTAATTATGTCAGTTATAGCCTTAAAAAAATCTAAAATCAACCACGTTTTAATGAATTGATGAAATAAACTGCTCTGAAGTCTTCTGTACTTCAGTCATTACTTTGTCTTCTAAGAGATCCTTTCAAGCCATTCATCTGAGAATGAGTTCTCTATCTTCTTCTTAGAACAATCTTTAATCTCCCTTATCATAGGAGACATATTTCTTCTTAAATTGCACTTGTAACATTTCCTAATGCAAATGTTGTTTTCTGTTCCTTTTCAGCAACCAAAATTTTCATACATGAAAGTTGCAGTAGTATTCCTTTCCTAATTTTTATTTAATATGATAATCCATCCTACTAAATACTTATCTACACTATCTGTTTTACTATCCCTCTTCGATTCCTGGTGATTAAATTCCTTTAAAATGCTAGCTCCAAAAGCTGCCTCCATTTTCTCCCCTTTTACTTTCTTCTGAAATTCATCCAAATTGACTTCCAATCTTATCGTTCTACCAAAAATATTCTCTACCACAATTTCAGTTGGCATAGGACTAACTGAAATTAATCATCATAGGGCTGACTAAAGTGCTAGACTGAGTTTAATAAGTAAAAGTGTGATGTATTTTATGCAAATTCCTGGAAAGAATAAGCATTCATTTTTCATTTCAATCCCTAGTACCTGAAAAATAGTAAGAATTTAATAAATTATTGATGTCTTGGTTGGAAGAAGCCATTGGCTCTCTCAACATTTTCATTGATAATAATCCTTTGTTCATTGCTAGATATTTTTTCCTTTTTATTTGGGGTTGAATATTACTTCCAGATAGTAGAGAATTATGTAATATTCCAAAATATATTCTTTCAAATATATGCATTTGCTTCTCATCCTCTTGTACATTTTCTCTTTTTCATTCTAATTATTGATTTTATTATATGATTTTTATACTTTTCACCATTCACTTTTCATTCTCTTCTAGAAGCATCCTTTTTAAAATGTGTCTATTAAATCTAAATACAAAATTCGAAATGCCATCTGTCCAGTGCAGAACACAGTGAAACAATTACCTTTCTCCATCTGGACACTACTATGTTTTTATTAATGTATCACAAGATTTAATTGGCTATTTTTAAGCAGCTATGCCAAGATATCTCATAGTAAACTTTCATTCAACAAAGAATCCCAAGTCTCTTGAACTGCTGCTGTTAAACTAATACATTTTCTTCCTATATTTATGAATTTTAATACTTTTAACCTAAATACATGACCTTATATTTATTCTTGTCAAACATCTTCTTGCCAGTTTGGGCTTTTTAATATATTCTTTCAAGATTTTCTGAAATTTGCTTCTACTCTCTAGCATTTTATTTATTCCTTCCAGCTTTCTGTCATTTGAGAATTGTCTTCTGTCTTCATTCTAGTCAATGATGCAAGTATCCAAGAGCACTGGGCCCATAAAGAAAACTCATTTCATCTAGATTGTTGTCTTCAGCTCCTGGCTTCTCTAGTCCATGAGGAAAGGACAAGTGCAGGGCAAAGTAGGAAGCAGGAGATAATATAGTTGTAGTGTTCAGGACTACTAGAGAATAAGTATAACTTATTGGTCATCTGGTCCAAACTCTCATTTTACAAATGAGGAAACAAGTCAAGAGATTAATTGACTTGCACACAGTCACTTTTTAGTAAAACAAGGTGGACAGAGCATGGGCTTTGGAGTGTGAGGGTCTAGGTTTAACCTCTCATTCTACTACTTACAACAGATGTGATCTTGGAGAAACCACTTAATCTTTCTGGGTCTCAATTTCTTTATTGATTAAATAAATATGCTGGATTAGATGACTCTTCTAACGCATTTCAGTCCTAAATTTGTAATCCCACAAGTAAAAACAACAAAAGCTGGAATCCAAACCCAGTGGTCTTCTTATTTATGATAGAAAAGAGAATTTGGTCAACAATTTTATTCTTTTTCTTTAAATTTTTACTATTGTCTTCTTAGGATGTGTTCTTATTTTAAAAAGAAAATAATTATTTGCACTACTTTTTAACTAGATCAAAATCTTGGAGGTAAGTTAGTGCCTTTACAACAATCCACGGAATATTATTTCCTTTTTTGATATTTTAAGTGCTGTTCATTTCTATTCCCCCAGCAATAGGATTCTGAGTAAACAAAAGACTTCACAACATCTATCCAGGATGGATTCCCTCACTAGAATCCTTTAAGCAAAAACTAGATATGTCAAATTTGTTAAAAGACATTCTTTTTCAGTCATAGTTTAGATCAGATACCCAGTAAGGTCCACTTCAATTTGAGGCTTTTATGAGCCTGGAGAAATGAAAGAAATTCAGAATAAAAGAAAGAAAACCTCAAAGTATATTCATGTTACATTCCCAGTCAATTAGCAGAAAAAGTTCACGGCTATCCTTCTTCTTCTTCCTCACATTATTTTTCTCTATACCTGTTCTTCAGAAAGTACATTGAAGGGATGTTTTCAAGCCCATCAAGGGAAAATGGTAGCATATTTAATTATTTAATCAAGTCAAATAATTTGTAAACTTCTGCTCATGGCTCTATGCGATAAACAGAAAAGAGTCTTTTAAGTCACATAAAAATTCTTACGACTGACGAATGAGACCAGATAATTCTTTTCAAAAATTAATTAATTTATTTATTTTTAGTTTTTTGCATTCATTTTCTCAAGATTTTGAATTTCAAATTTTCTAACAATCTCTATCTTCAACTTACCCCAATATAGCGTGCATTCTGATTACCCCTTCCCCCAATCTTCCCTCCCTTCTATGACACCCCTACCTTCTCTTATTCCCTTCCCCTCTATTTTCTCATAGGGCAGGATAGATTTCTATACCCCATTGTCTGTATGTCTTATTTTCCAGTTGCATATAGAAAGTATTTTTAATATTCATTTTTAAAAACATTGAGCTCAAAATTCTTTCACTTGCTTCCTCCTCACCCACCCCCATTGAGAAGGCAAGCAATTTAATATAGGTTACACATTTTGTATGACTATACAAAACACTTCCATAAAAGTCATGTTGTGAAAGACTAACTGTATTTCCTCCATCTTATCCTGCCCCCCCCATTTATTCTATTCTCTCTTTTGACCCTGTCCCTGCTAAAAAGTGTTTACTTCTAATTTACCCCTCTCATTTACCCTCACTTCTATCATCTCTCTGTCCCTCACTTCACCCCCTTCCTCCTTACTTTGCTTTAAGTGTAAGATAGATTTCATACCAACTTGAGTGCACATTATTCCCACCTTAAGCCAAGTCCAATGAGAGTAAGATTTACTCTTTCCCTCTCACCTCTCTCCACCATTTAAAAATCATTTTCTTGCCTCTTTTATATGAGACATAATTTGTCCCATTCTATTTCTCCCCTTCTCCTTCTCCCAATACATTTTTCTCACCCTTTAATTTTATTCTTTTTATGTCATCCCTCTATATTCAAATAAACCTGTGCCCTCTGTCTATATAAGCAATCCCACTAACTCCTCTAATAGTGTGAAAAGTCTCAAGAGTTACAAATACTATCTTTCCATGTACAAATGTAAACAGTTCAACTTTAGTAAGTTCTTTACTTCTCTTGATTCCTGTGTTTGAAAGTCAAATTTTCTATTGTGCTCTGGTCTTTTCATCAAGAATACTTGAATGTCCTCTATGTTATTCAGTGACTATTTTTTTCCTGAAGCATTATAATCAGTTTAACTGGGTAGATGATTCTTGGTTTTAATCCTAGCTCTTAGGCCTCTGGAATATTATATTCCATACCCTGTGATCTCTTAATATAGAAGTTGCTAGATTTTGTATTATCCTGGTTGTGTTTCCAAAGTACTTGAATTTCTTTCTGATTGCTTGCAATATTTTCTCCTTGATCTTGGAGCCCTGGAACTTGTCTATACTAGTCCCAGGAGTTTTCCTTTTGGAATTTATTTCAGGATGCAATCAATCAATTCTTTTAATATCTATTTTACCCTCTGATTTTAGAATATCAGGGCAATTTTAATTGATAATTTCTTGAAAGATGACATCTTGGCTCTTTTTTATCATGTCCTTCAGGTAGTTAAGTAATTTTTAAATTGTCTCTCCTGGATCTATTTTCCAGGTCAGGTGTTTTTCAAATGACATGCTTCATATTGTCTGCTTTTTTCATTCTTTTGTGTTTCTTTTATAATTTCTTGATTTTTCATAAAGTCATTTGCTTCCATCTGCTTCAATCTAATCTTTAAAGGAATTATCTTCTTCAGAGAGCTTTCAGACCTCCTTTTCCATCTGGCCAATTCTGCTTTTTAATTCATTCTTGTCCTCATTGCTTTTTTGCATATCTTTTGCTCTTCCAGTTAGTCTATTTTTTCAGGTATTACTTTCTTCAGTATTTTTTGGGTCCCGTTTAGCAAGCAGTTGATTTGTTTGTCGTGGTTTTCTTTCATCACTCTCATTTCTCTTTCCATTTTTTCCTCTACTTCTCTTATTTGATTTTCAAAATCCTTTTTGAGCTCTCCAGTGGCATATGACCAACTCATATTTATCTTGGAGGCTTTAGATGTAGGAACTTTGAGTTTCTTGTCTTTTTCTATTTGGATATTTTGGTCTTCCTTGTTACCAAAGTAAGATTCTATAGGCTGATCTTTTTCTCATTTCTCCTCATTTCCCCAGGCATTTCTTTGACTTTTGAATTCTTTGTTTCTGCTTCCAGTGGATGTGGGGGGAGTATGATCAGCATCTGGATCCCTCCATAATCTGTGGTCCTATAACTCTAGAAACAGCAGTTGTTGCTGTCACAGCCCCTCCATCCCCTCTTCCTGCCTGAGGCTAGGACTGAACTTTTCTAGTCTCTCACACAGGTCCAATAGGGTTTTTCGAATGATCTTTCAATTTTTCCTTGGTGTTTTGGGTTTCTGAAGTCTGGAAACCCCTGCAGTTGTTGGAGATTCTGTCCCCCTGAGGCTTGCTAAGGTCCCATTTTTGCCAGTGTGGACCACACTGGGCTGTGCTCTCCTCCTTTCCTGACACAATATATACCTCCCTTCAAATTTCCAGACTAATATATGATGGAGATTTACTTCAGTCTATCATTCTGTGGGTTGTGCAGCTCCAGAGTTTGTTCAGAGTCATTTTTCACAGGTATTTGACTGGGTTTTGAGGGAGAGCTCTAGCAAGTTCATATTTTTACTCCACCATTCTGGCTCATCACTTTCCAGGTAACGCTTTATGACTGAGAGTCTTAGGAGAATTGTGTTCAAAATTGTTTAAAAAAAATATTGCTAAGTTAGAGAGTATCAAGAGGAGAGACTCCAGCATATTGACAATCCTTGAGTTATGCACCACACAGGCAATATTCACAGCTCTGAGGATGGGTATGGATATGTTTACATAGTTATAAATCTCAGTGTATAAAAGACTGTCCATATGGAAGGCACAATTAAAATATTTATTCAGACATCAGAAAGCCAAATTCCAATACCAGAAATTTAAGTCTGCTATAGCAGTCAAACAGTCAAAAAACACTAGTATTCCTGGGGACAAAAGCATTCCCAAGCCTCCCTCACCCTAGCATGGACTTCTTATAATCAAACACTCAGGAGCCTTGCTGTGTCTGCTGATGGGGTTCCTCTCTCCTCTTCCTTGACCCTCCTCACTAACTTCCTTCTGGAGCTACTCTGCCCTTAATGTTCCACCTATTCATCAAGTTCCTCTTACCACATGTGACTTAGGTTCCAGATGATTTAAGCAGGTCATATGTGCCTATTAATGAATTGGAAAGATGTCTCTTTTTAAATTGCTACTATATTAGGCCCCAAAATCTTTTATATTCATTACGTAGGTTGGTGGGACAACAAGTATCAAGAGAATTGTAACAGGTATGACAGAAAATAATCATATAGAACAATCTTAGGGAAGTTGTATCAACAGAATTTTAAACAATATAACATGGACCACATAAAAAGAGCACATAAAACAGTATCTTGGGATGGGGCTTGAGCACAAGCATCCTTTGATTTCTTCCTAGAACAAATGAGGCCTAAAATTTTGGGGTAAGGAGCAGAGGTCTCTTCTTCCATAGCTACTTCCTGGTGAAATTGGATATAGAGCTCTCCCTGTCCCAAGAGATCACTTTTGAAGGATCAGTTCTTTGACTGGCATATGGAGCTTGGTTAATGTTAGGTCCAGAGATGACACATCACAATAGTGGACAGGGGATCATATTGGGCTTAAGCAATCAGGCGTCTGCAGATGGAGGGTACTATATAAGTATGTACCCCAATATACACAGGGGGATCTACTATCACAAGTTTTTAGGTCTTCATTCATAAAAGGGAAGGTGACTTTTGATGGGTTAAAAATCACTTTAATCAAGCACATGTATCAATTCTTTAATCAAGCACATATATCATCCAACTCTTTCATGGGATTCAGCACCCCAAACTTCAAAGAAAATACAGAGAAATTAAAAGTCAACAGACATGCTTCCAAAATGTCCAACCATTAACATACATACATTTTTACCAGAGAGCAAACATCTGGGTTTCTCAAAACCAAAGCGGGGTTGGGGGAACCTACTTAGGGGCTTCCCTCAATCTTCTTCTAGTCAAACATATGCTTTTAGTCAGTAAGACCCAAAGTAAAAACTCACCCACAGTGTATTTATACACTTTTTTAGAGCCAGAGGGCTTAACCCTCTGACCCAGTGCCACAATAGAAAAAAACAAAAGGTACTTGGGACCCTCCAACAAAACAACACCCCTAATCAAGTTTCCCATAACTTTACAAATTCTTCCAATTTTTCAATCTGTTGACCCAAACATTTCTTGCTGCATCAACGAATCACAGAGTTCTGTTCACTTCATTCTCTTAGGGTTAAGGTGTTCTGTCTTTTGTTCTAAGCTATTTATTCTCAAGAGTACCTGCCTTGTCTTCTTTTGGATTTACCTCTTGGATATCTGTTATTTAGTCATGTTTCTAGGCTCAGCTAAGGTCAATCAATGGGTGGGAAAGATCTTCCTCAGTCACATTCAAATAGTGGCATTATACTTCTTGATTATCATAAAACAAAAAATCAGCAAAATATCCTATTTTACTAGTCATTACTGGTATTAAACCTATAGGAAACAAATCTAGCAAATAAGTTTAACAAACAAAAAGTCAAAAAGAAACAAGGAGAGAATAACCAGAAGAATAGTAGACAGAAGGTCAGCTATGCTTCCAGAGTCTACGAACCCACTATCATAGCCTCATTTGTAGTAGAATATATGAGTTAGTGGTTCAATACGGTCATCATTTTTTTCCTGAATAAACAATTAAGGTGTAATCTTTCCCATGTGTTATAATTTCTACAGTTTTTGAAATAGCATTTGGCTTCCATTTAACCCATATTTTACCTCCCAATTTTATTCTATCAGTCAAACCCAATATTTCAGTTCTTCTGCTAGTTATTTCAGAAAGAGTGTCAGTTTTCACAAGAGGTATAGTTTCTCAAGGAATAATAATGACTCAAACTATGCTATCATTTTTACAAAACTGTATAGGTTCATCACCTAAATTTCAGAATGTCACAATAATTTCTCCTTGATAATTAGAGTCTATCACTCCAGCCAATACATGTGTTTCTCAAGCTGCTAATCCTGATTTAGGAAATATCCATCCAAAATGATTTTTTGGGGTTTTTCATATATACTCCAGTAGAGATTTTTCTTATTTCTTTTCTATCCAAACAAAAGTCCTCTAAGCAGTTTATACCAACTGAAGAACCTGGTGTCCCTGGATATGGTGCTGGGGTATCTGACCTCATAGTCAAATATTCAGCATTTGGAATCTTATGTGTTTGTTGCTTTCTAATGTGCAGATTTGGGGTCATCATTCTGGGTAGAGGTGTACTTTCTTCCAGTGATCTGTTATTCAAATTACAGGAAGCAATGAACAAATTATCTTTCCTATATTCATAAGAATGATTAGACCTTAGCTTCCTTAACTATTCTTTAAATAAATTAACCAAGATGTTTGTGGAGTATGGAATATGATATATCCATTCTGTTTTGTTTAATACACAATATGTTTTATTTAATTACTGTTGAAATGTGACCCATTGTCACTTTGAATCTGCATTGTGGTACTATAATATAGACTTATGATATCCAGAGTTTTAGAGGTGTTTTTCTGGGTCACTTTCTTGTAGCAACAGCCCACTAGTATTCCTGAATAGTTGTCAACACAAGTGCATATAAATTTGAATCCTTTATCTTGGGGTAGGGGTCCAATATAATCTATTTGCCAAATTTGAGCTGGTACTTTCCCCCTTGCTATCTCTCCAGGTACTATCTAAGGAACAGTTTGTTCCTTTTCCAACTGACATAAATAACATTCCTCTGCTACATCTTTTAACAATGAATTGGAGATTATAATACCTTTGTCTTGTGCACCACTGGGGTGTGATCTGGACCCTTAAATTGCTGGACATTTGATGGACCCTTTTTGTTAGTACTGGATCATCAATTGGCATCAGAGTAGGGACAATATGTAGAGCAACAATTTTTGCTAGTTTATCTACAAGTGAATTGTACTCACATTCTGGAGTGGTGAGGGCCACATGAGTGTCTACAGGAAAAACAGAAATGACTAACCAAAGATATGTACCATATATCTTCCCATAATTCTTGGCCCAAGACTTGTTTGTCATGGATTTCTCAATTTTGATTTTTCCACATGGGCATCCATGTAACTATTCCATTAGCTACCACCCATGAATCAGTGAATATATGACACTGCCCTCTTCTTTCTGTTTTGATAGCTTGAGGGCACTGCCATAACTTCAGCATATTGATTACTTCACCCTATCCTAGTACTTTCCATAGTCTGCCTAGTACATGAGTTACAGGCTACTACTTTCCAATGTCTTTTGTGGCCCAAGAATTTGCTGTTCCATCAGAAAACCATGCACATGTCTTTTACTCTTCAGTTAATCCATCATATCCTTCATTGCATTTTACCAAATATTATAGCAACTGTTGCTTTGGTTTAGAGGGTATATCTATGTTTGCTTTAGATTCACTTAAAGCAGAAAATCCACTTTTGCCTGTTTTAGATCTATTTTGAATACACCATTTCCATTTAAATTTTTAGCCTTTTGTACATCTCCAATTCTGTGAGAAGCTGG
Source organism: Bettongia penicillata ogilbyi (assembly GCA_023548195.1). NCBI lineage: Eukaryota > Metazoa > Chordata > Mammalia > Diprotodontia > Potoroidae > Bettongia > Bettongia penicillata. The sequence continues at coordinate 8,199,975 of JAJHZJ010000470.1, read as the reverse complement.
GGTACTCATTATTCAGGTCATAATCAGGATTCCAGGCCTTAATATTACCTCATGGCCTAAAGTCAGTAGCTCATCCTCTACCAAAACCCAATACTCAGCTAACAACGGGTTTTCCAAAGGGGTATATTGAACTCCAGAAGAAAGGATTTTTCTAGAACAAAATCTTAAGGGTAAATTTCCCATTTTTATTTTTTGCAATAAGTTCCAGTTTGCAAATTCATCCTGTTCATTCATTCCTCTGGGACTCTTTGCATAGGCCATAAATCTAGGGCCAACTGTATAGCAGCCTTTGATTCTTCAAAAGCTTTACTTTGCTGAAATCCCCAATCAATTTCACATTTTTTTTCCAAGTAATTTTATATAACGGCTTCAAAATTTGTCCTGGATGTGGCATATGATGTCACCAATATCCAAATAATCCTATAAACTTTGGGTCTCTTTCTTATTGGTGGGATAGGAATATCTTGAATCTTTATTTGGACTTACAGAAGAAATTTTCACAGCTTCTGATTCCATTGCATAACCAAAAACTTTACTTTTTGAGCTGGACCTTGAATCTTTGAAATTTTAATCTCCTATCCTTTGCTTTTCAGATACTCAATTAAAAGCATAAAGCTCTTCTCCATTTATACAGTTTTTTCCTGTATTATGATGTCATCTATCCACTGGATTAGCTGTGTTCTAGGTAGCTCAAATTCATCCAGTTCTTCAGCCACAATCCTATGACAAATACTGGGGCTATGCAGATATCCTTGTGAGAAATGTGTCAAAATATATTGTTGGCCCTACCAACTGAAAGCAAATTGCAACCACTGTTGAGAATCTATTAGGATAGTAAGAAAGTATTGGCTAAATTAATAATTGCATACCAAGTCCCATCATATTTCTGGATGCTTTTTATTAAGATAATGGTATCTGGAACAGCAGCGTAAAAGGGAGGAGTGACTTTCTTCATTTGTTTGTAATTCACTCTTATCCTTCCATGTCCCATGTGATTTTTGTACTGACCAGACAGGATTATTCCACAAAGTGGCTGTAGGGAATAGTACTCCTGGATCAACATATCCCTTGATAGTAGTAGTAACTTCATCTTGCCCACCTAGTGCACAAAACTGCCTGAAAGCAACACTTCAAAAGGATCAAGTAAAGTGATTGAGTCCATTTTTATTTTGCCAGCTAAAACTGTATTAATTCCTGTCTTCCTTACTCCTGATTGGTATCTCCTCTTAGGTAAATTTATAGTCATACCTCTTAATATATCTATCTGAATGATGTTTTCAGATATGGGTACACAATTACCAGAGTATATTCTTCCTTAGGTAATTGTTCAATTTTCATCATTAGGTTGACTTTTCTGTCAGCCATTTCCAATCTTATCATAGTGATAGGAGTTCAATTTTTAAACTTATCAGGGCTTTCATTTATAAGGGAGGTTTCTTCTGCAGTATCTATTAATGCACTAGTTACAGTATTTGATTCATTTTTCCAATATATGATCAAATTGATATGGGGTCTGTAATCCCATCTGTGTATTTCTTGTATCTGATCTGGGGTTTGGACAACTTCCCATTCTTTCTGAAGGTGTGACAAACTTGGACACAAGGGTTCAGGATGATCTTAGGGATGGTTCTTACTTCTCTATTTTGTCTGGTATCAAGTTCTTTTTGTCTGTACATTCCGTGTAACTCAATGGTTGGAATACCATCTGTGCTTTCAAAATCTACCCCTGTTCTTGATAGAGCAGTAAACAGTTCTTTTCTTATCAATCTATTCTGATTTTGAATCTGCTAGCTACTTATTCTTCTCTCCCAGGAAATTTGTCCTTTCCTCAGTCCCCTAAATCACTTAAATGTGAAATCTTGTCTAGTATCTCCAAAAAGGGTGTCTTATTTCCCCAATTATTAGAGTCAAAATTAAATGCTTCTAAGTAGGAGAAGTTGTCTTCACTATTATATTCTTATGGTAAACTGCAAAGGGAGTATCATAGTATGCATCTGCATTTCCAATCATTATGGCAGTCATCTTTACCTCCTCCTTTAACTTTCTTATACAGTCCCTAAATGAATAACAGGATCTGTCACAACCAGGCCACATAGAATCAGGTGGACACTGTGTATTGCAGCCTTCTGAAGCCAAAGATAACAGATTAATTGTATTTTTACCCTCTTGCAGATTATAATCTCTGAAAGCTTACTATACAAAAAGATTCCAATGCTTATAAATTTCAAGCAGTCCACACCATTGATTGATACTCCTGAATCCCCTTCATCAACATCCAAGGTACTACCAATTCTCCCACCATTTGGGTGAACAGACTCAAAACATCTGTGACTTCCTGCTGCGAAAATCCTCAATTATTTCCCTAATTACTCTGTTTCCTCCTTGATTCTCCTGCTTCTGCCTCACTATTGGGCATGCTTCTGCCAGAGGAGCTTCTCCTTTTAATGTTTTTTCACTTTCTTACTTTGGCTTTCTTATGTTTTTCTCTGAAGCTCTTTCCTTGTAGTCATCATTGAGGCAACTAGCTTGGGTCTGTACGAAAGTCACATGTACACTTCTTTTGACAGCCCTCAGCATCTTCTGGGCTAAATGAATAGCCTTTTCTTCCACCTGAGACTCCCCCCGCAACTTGCTCTTTTAAAGGAGAGTTGGAAAGCTTAGAATTCCCATGAAAACCAGCAATGCCTTCTTCCATCTGAATTTTTCCTTCAACAGCTTATCTATGCCTTTATACAGAATGCAGTAGCCTTTCAATAAAATCCAGCCTCTCCTACATACCACTGCCAGTTCTTTCCTTGGTTTTATTGGTATTCCTTGCAAACACCTTTCAAATCTCCAGATTCCCCCTCCTGTAACCTCATTTCCCAGTTTCTACAGGGTCCAGTGCTTTTAGCCCATTCCCTTGCTAGGGAAGAATGTTGTAAATCCTCCCATCCTGAGATTTCTACTTATTCTTCTTAATACTTTCTGCTTCCAAATAGAGATTTTATACATCTTGTTTATGATGCCAAATGTATCAGCCAGGCAATATTCACAGCAGTAAGGATGACTGTGAGTATGCTGGCATAATTCTGAGTCTCAAACTGTAAAAGACTCTCCATATAGAAGGCAGAAGAAAAAAAAAATCTGACACCTGAAAACCAAATCCCAACATCAGAAAGTTAAATCTGTCATAGCTTCCAAGAAGCCAATACACATTAGCATTGCTAAGGACAAAGGCATTCTGAAGCCTCTCCCACCCTGCCAGTGCCTTCTCACAAGCAAACACTCATGAGACAAGCTGGGTTTGCTGACCTTTGTCCTCTTTCCTCTTCCATGACTGCTCTCATTAAATTACATGTACTCTACCTTTCTTGTACCATCAGTTCAGCAAGTTCCTCCCATCACATATGACTTAGGTTTCCAGGTGATCTAAGCAGGTCATATGAGCCTATTAATGATTGGGAAAAATCTCTCCATTTAAATTGCTATTAAAAGTTGATGTCATAAGAAAATAGCTTGCCATAACTAAAGATACTTATCTTGAAAACTTGGAACGGAGAAGTAAGGGGTGGAGCACATTACCTTTATAAAAATTATTTGAAGTTCTGCCATGTTGAAGAGTGATTAGATTTATCCTGTTTGTCCTCAGAGCTCACAACTAGGAGAAATGAGTAAAGAGTTCATAGAATCAAATTTAAATTTTGTAACAGATAATACTTCCTTACAATTTGATCTGTCCAAAGTGGGAATGAGCTGCCTCAAGACAGGTTGGATTGCCCCTTCTGTGAGGTCTTTAAGTAGAAACTGGATGGCCACTTATTGAATATACAGTAATGGAGGTTCTTTTCCAATTTAATTTGGACTAGATGGCCTATGTGACCCCATCCTATTCTCAAATTCTGTGACATTGTGATATAAATTAGCTTTTTTAGAAACATGCAATCTTCAGACTTACGATCTGCAATAATTTAAAAGTATATTTCTCCCAGTTGCAAATCATCTAGCATTTCATTAAAGATGGTTTAATAAAATGATACATGTGTGCAAACCTTAAAGGGTTAGATAAATATGTTACCATATGTTATGAGTACCATTAACAATTCTATTGCACACTCACATACTGAAAACAAGATAGAATATTCCACTCTATTAATGAAAATGCTGCTCCTATAAAATAAATAACAATGTCTGGAATTTATATGTGGACTAACTCTGTTATAATGAGCATAATAATAGTTTATAGAGTACTCCATCATGATATCATTTGCCATGATTTCAAAGATCTCTTCTCTATGTACAATGACTGAAATCTATATTTAACTTGAAACTTTAAATGGTTGTATGAGAGATTAAATGACTGGTGCCTGGTGACAACAGTATCAGAGATATAATTGAAATTATACCCACCTATTTTTGACTATGCATATATCCAAGCATCTACTTTGTTATACTGTTTTTCTTGGCTTTCAGGTACATGAAATTATCTGCGCAACTGAGCAAAGAATGCCTTATGAAGCATAATTAATACAGACCAAAAGAGTCTTTATGACATTGTTAATAGGGGTTAGCCCTATTCTTCATTACCAGTACTATGAAGGTCTTTGTCCATGTAAATAATGCTGTAATTTAATTTTGTGTATTTCCCTATATAAATCACCATCTGAGAGATGATCTCATTGTATAATGTTATTAACTGTCAGAATAGTAATTTATTATTATTTATCATTATTAGATATTTGTGGTAAACCATACACCTATTCTGAAGACTACAAAATAAATTATTCATAATATATCAACTTCTTATTAGTAAAGGTAAGAAATATGAAAGGGATCTTTCTCTCTGATAAACAATATAAAGTAAGGTACAAGGTTAGCAAGTGATTTGACTAAGTTTTAAAAACTGAAAACTGAATAAAGTTATTTTTTAAGAAAAATAGCTCAGTTTTCTTTACCATCCAGCTCTTCTTCTTTCTACCAGACTATATTGACTCTAAGTGTGTTAAAATCTATGGTACTAATGGGTTAATTTTTTTTTAATATGTGAATTCCTCTGTGGAAAAAAATTAAAATTTTAATAGACACTAATGTTAAATAAAATCTGCTTTTCAGAATAACTTCTCTTGTAATTGCTTCTACAATTCTATCGAGGAAAACAATTGGTATTTTAGATATAGTAGATGTAGTTAGATAATTGCTCCTGGTAGGGTTATTCTTCACAGAAGGTCCTAAAATTATAAAATTTAACTTAAAGGTTATATCTCACAGTTGAAATATCCTGGACAGGTTGTCAAGGTATCTAGATGAGAATCCTAGGACAACTGTGTCTTAGGTACATATCCTGAGACAAATTATTTATCTCCTCTTTTTCATATGTAAAATGGGGATGATATTTGCAATACCTGAAAAAGGAATGAAGAACACATGATGGCTTAATTTTCAAAAGAAAAAATCACAAACATAAATAATTAAAAGAAGATGTATATTGAGGATAAATTCCAGTGGTTTTTCTTTTTTAATGGCTTAAAAATACTATGGAAATTTAGATCTTTATTACTCCTCATCTGGAATATTTTAATATGATCATAGTCTTTTATCCAATCTACCACATTTCTCCACTTTATCTTTCATATAGCAAAGTTATTTTCTTAAAGTCTAAGTATTGTACTCCCTTTTGAACAATTCCCAGTATCTTCATATTGCATTTAGATAAATAAACACCTGTATTTGCATTCAAAACTATTTACAATATCACTTCAAGCTACTCTTCCAATTTAATCATAGATTAATCCTATCCCACTTTTCACAGTCCAAATTAAACAGGCATTCTTCCTGATATTCATGTGGTAATCCATTTGTCATTGACATTCTTTTGTATGATTTGGTTCCTGTGTCTGGAAGCCACTCCTTTCTCACTTCTGTCATTTAGAATTATAAGATCTGAGGATAAGATCATAAATTTAGAGACAGAAGGTACCTTAGGGATCATGAAATGCAACCACCTTATTTCAAACATAAGTAAACTAAGGCATAGAAATAAGTAATTTGTCCAAGATCACACACCTAGAAAGTGTCTAAGATGTGATTCAAATTTACATTTTCCTGGGTTCAAGTTCAGTGCTCTATTTACTACAATATGGATCATTTTTTTTTGTCGTTTTTTGCCATTTACATGAAATTTTTTCTGATTATCTAGTTGCTAATATCTCCCCTCAACAAAAAGTAAATGAAACTAATAAAAAATGGCAATTAAAAAAAATCAATGTATTTATTTTGTGTGTGTGTATATATATATGTATATATATGTATATATATATATTTATGGAGAGAGAGAGAGAGAGAGAAAGAGAGAGAGAGAGAGAGAGAGAGAAATTCTGTTTCTTCTTAGTACATAAAGACATTTATTAGACTTCCTCCCTCTATTGATAGAACAAGAAATCCCAAAATTATTGACTGGGAAGGTTTGTAATAGATCAGTGAAGAAGCCCAGATCTTAAAGAGTTATCTGGAGTTTTTCTAAGAATCATTGTTTTATGTATGCTACAAGGAAAATTTACCTTTTTCTAGTATTTAGTATTTCAATCTTTGTACAATTTTGGCCTATTGCAATTTTTTCCATTATAGTAAATATTATTTTATTTTCTTACTTTTTCTAGGAATGTCAGGAAGTCTATGCCACAGCAGAAAGTAATTAATCACAATACCTCAAGTATTCAAGTCCTTCTCAATGTATTTGCTTGGATGAGTCAGTAATAGGCAACTCATTTGTTTATTTTTACTTTTATTCCATTTGTTTTGTTTTATTTTTTAAATTTTGAACATATTTTGCTTTGTCCTTCTGTGTAACTGATCCTTTTTTCATTGTAGACTTTAATGATCCTTGAAATGATCGACTATGCCATACCAGCAACTCTTTCAATATCTCCAGCTGTCACTGAAGAGTGCTTTTTAGGAATAATAATCTGAGTTTCTTTGAAGTGACTTATATTCTTAAAAATCACAGAATTAAAAATAAGGCAAAAATTTAAAAACTTAAATAAACTTATATGACATAAATTCCAGCATTTGACTGAGAGAGGACTAATAGTATGAGAAAAAAAGTCCACTTCATTTTATCTGGTCAAAATCAGATATTCAGATACTTGATTCAAGTATCTGTAAATAGAACAACATATATATGGCCACTGCTGTCACAAATTGAAAATACATTGGAATAATCTCTCACCCTAATTAATTAATACCAAATTACATTTGTAGATATGCTGTCTCCCCAATGAAAGTTAAGCTCCTTGAGAGTAAGAATTGCTCATTTTTATGTTTTTTATCCTTTTCATCTACCATAGTATACTTACTTGTTCAGTGATTGATTGTGTGAATGATTCGTGAAAGCTGTCATCTGAGTAAAGCTTTATTAGCAAACTAAGTGGGCTGGTGATACAGGGAGAATGATGGAAAACAGGAAGGGTTAATTACTGTGCTATTACCCACATCTGGCTGGGGGAAAAAACAAACAAAAGCAGAAAAATGTTTCCCAGAATGATTAGGCAAACTTATGGGAGGAAATAGAAATAACTCATATAGTATCTACAGGCATGGGTGGTTGGAAAGGTGGTCAATTGGAGATACCAGCATTGACAGTACCCATGGATCCATTAAAGTAAGTATATTCACAATCAAAGGCCTTGAAGGCTATTGTGCTGTGATAATAGATATAACAGATGAATGGAGTTGAATGTTTCTCTCATACTTTCCCAAGCATGACTGCTAAAGATGTGCATATAGCAAGTGGATTGAATACAAATCACCCACTTAGTAGTGAAGACAGTGATGGCAGCAAGCAATGACAAATCAAATATACATATTAACTTCTAGCTGTTCATACTATGACAGAACAAAAATGGGCCTTAAGGTATTGTCAGTGGTTTCTCTACCTGTATACCAGGATTGACAATCTCCTTAATTCATCCAAGAACTTTATTGATGGGTAATGAGCATATGAGCAAAGCAGATACTGCTTCTCTTCTTTTTCCTTCATCTTATATCATCTGGTGTGAAACTGTGCTCTGTTATGAATAATTAAATGCTTCTAGAGAAACAAATAAAAAGTGCATTATAGGTTTTTTTCCCTTTAGAAATGACTGGGCCATGTTTATGCTTCAGAGACTTTTGAAAGAAGATTAATGGCATGACTATTAGTAAAAAAGATGTCTCTCTATGTTATACTGGCATTACTTTTGAATATGAGATGTCACACATCTTTCAGAAACTGCTGCATCTACTAGACTGCCTCTGTCTGAGCTGTGACAGACTGTCAAATGCAAGGTTTATTTCTATTACCACCTTTGCTGCTTCTTTAATTTGTAGGCTATTTGAAATTGTCTTTCCTCTTCATTTTTAATACATAAATATTGAGAGTAGGCAATTTTAAAATCTGGGAAATTCTAATATTCAATTTCTAATCCAATCTTCTTTTTTGGAAGCTATCCCTGATGAAATCTATCAGATATTGGTTTGTTCCTCTTTTGATTTCCAATTGTTTACCTGTCTGTTCTTTAATATTCAGAATAGAAATATTTGAGCAAGTAATCTGAGAGATATCCTGATTGATCAGAAAGTTTGGTAAAAGCCCAAACTTACAGAAATTTGAGTGCAGTTCTGCTGGTGCTCTTCTATTAAAGTCATAGGAGAATGCAGAAGATATGGGATGGAATAGGATCAATGGAGGAAGAATTATTGTATTAGTGAATAGAATTTCTGTATTTAGAGACTTATACACAAATGAAATCACAAAAACACAACCAATCACATGAAGAAAAAATTGCACCATAAAAGTGGAAAAAATTGAAAAATATAAGGATCTCATTTCTCAAGTATGTAGAGAACTGGGTCAAATTTATAAAAATTCAAATTATTTCCCAATTGATAAATTGTCGAAGGATATGAACAGGCAATTTTCAGCTAAAGAATTTAAAGCTATCTGTAGTCATATAAAAACATTCTAAATCATTATATTGATTAGAGAAATGCAAATTACAATAACTCCTCGTACTTATCAGATTGTGTAATATGATAAAGAGGAAATTATAAATGTTGGAGGGGTTGTAGGAAAACTGGAACACCAATGCATTGTTGAATATATATATATATATACACACATATATATACGCACATATATATGTATATGTATGCACACACACATATATATACACATACATACCTATATATATAATGTATATATATATATGGTTGAAAATACTAAATATATCAAAAATTAAACTGCACACATAAAATTTAATATAACATGTGCTAGGAAGCTGTTAATGAAAATAATTACTGGTTATCAGAAGGGATGGATAGGTGGATGAATCAATAAATGAGAGGATATTTATCAATTATTATGTGCTAGGACCTGTTCTAAATGTTGAGGACATAGAGGCAAGCAAGTAAGAGAATAGGAGGAGCACTGTAGAACTTGAAGACAGTGTATGTAAAGATATAGACACAGGAGATGGAATGTCTATCATGGGAAACAACTCATTTTGAAGATGAGGAAACTGAGGTAAGTGACTTATTTTTCAGTTAGTATCTTAGGATGGATTCCAATTTAGTTTTTCCCAAGTTCAGGCCCCACACTCTAACCGCTGTGCCATCTAGCTGTTCCCTATTGACTGTAGGAAATCACTATAGAGTTTTCATTATGAAAATTATCTTAGCTTTAGGAAGATGATTTTGGCAATTGAGTAGAGCATGGATTGAAAGTTAGAATCAGGGTGTCTTATTAAAATGCCAATGAAAAAGGCAGAGCAAAAAAGAAAGAGGATCTGAACTATAGTAATCACTGTAGGAGTGGAGAAGAGTCAATGAAGGAGAGCGAAGTAAGACTTGAGAGAGAAAAATAAAGATGTCTTCTTAGTCAATTAGCTGAGAGCAATAGGAAGTTAATAAAAATGTGTTTTGAAAAAGCTTTAGTCCTTCAAAATATTTAGGATCAGGAGGTAGAGACAATATGAAAGAAGAAAGAAAAAGACTCCCTTGAACCCTCCTCCAAACTCCTCTAAATGCCTTTAGAATGACTACACAAATTCTAGAGTAGCAGAATGAAACAAATTTCCAGCCTAAGATAACTGGAAAGATTGGCAGGAAATGTCAGTTGCACCAGGGTGAGAGAGAAGTGAAGCCCAGGGTGGGCTGTGACAGCGCAGATGTGACTCCAGGAAGTGAGAAGCAGGGCTTGGGAGACACTGAATCCGCAGTTGCAGCAGCTTCTTCCAGAGCTCTCAGTCCATAGACAAAAAGGTGGTCAAACAGGTGATCAGAAAGAGATTACACAGATCATTTTGCAAGCACTAAGACAAGACTCCACGCTTTGCCCACACTCAGATCTGGGTCACAGTCCTGGCAGGCAGTCCCAGGGCCAGGAGGGGTACTACTATAGCAGCGTTTGTGGCTACAGTGGAGAAGAGACACTCTTTAGAGTTCCAGGACAGAAAAACATTCTTGTGGTGGCTTGCAGACCAGAGCACAGAAAAGGGGAGTACTAAACACCTCTTCTTAGACATACCACACTGCAAGAATTAAAAATGGACAAATCTCTAGAAATATCTCTAAAAACAACTGCACAAAATCTCTGAAACTTGGAATAGCACAACTTCCACCCTGGAAACTGGGTTTTGTTTTAGCAAAAAGTTAAAAATCATTTAATAGTTTAGGGAAACGTGCAAAAAAGAAAAACCCTCTAAGTATAGAAAGTAACTATGATGAGAAGGAAAATCAACACTCTCTCTCTCTCTCTCTCTCTCTCTCTCTCTCTCTCTCTCTCTCTCTCTCTCTCTTTCTCTCTGACACACACACACACATATACATACAGAAAATATCAAGGTCAAAGCTCTTACATCCAAAGTCTCCAAGAAAATTATGAATTGATCTCAGACTATAGAAGAGTTCAAAATGGATTTTTAAAATCAAATAAGAGAGGCAAAAGAAAAATTGCAAAGAGAATGGTGCAAGCAAATCATGAAAAATGAGTCAACAGCTTGGTAAAAGAGATATAAATAATACCAATGAAAATAACTCCTTAAAAAAAGGCATACCAAATGATAGAAGAGCTCCAAGAATCCAAAGAGAACAGGAATGCCTCAACAAAGTAGAACTGGCCAAATAGAAAAGGAGTTCCAAAAACTCACTGAAGAATATAATATCCAAAATAAATTAAAATGGAACAAATGGAAGCTAATGACTTTATGTGATATCAAGAATAAATGGAATGAAACCAAAAGAATAAGAAAAAATTAAAAGAATGTAAACTATTTCAATGAAACTCAATTGAACATCAAAATAGATCCAGGAGAGATAATTTATAATCCACTGGATGATCTGAAAGGTAAGAAAGGCCTAGATATCATCATTCAAGGTATTATCCAAGAAATATGCCTTGATATTCCAGAACCAGAACATGAAATAGAAAATGAAAGAGTCCAGCAATCATTTCATGAAAGAGATCTCAAAAGAAAAATTACCAGGAATATCATAGCCAAACTCCAAAATTCCTAGGTAAAGGAGAAAATATAAACATGCAGAAAGAAGCAATTCAAAGATGATATAGCCATAGTAAGGATAATATAAGATTGAGCAGCTCCTACGTTAAAGGATCAGAGGATGTGGAATATGATATTCTGGATGGCAAAAAATCTAGTAATGCAGCCAAAAATCCCCTACCCAGTAAAACTGAAAATAATTCTTCAAGGCCAAAAATGGAAATTCAGTGAGATAGAGAACGTTCAGGCATTCTTGAGGAAAAGACTAGATTCACATAGAAAATTTGACTTTCAAATACAAGACTGAAAAGAAGAATAAAAAGGTAACCTGGAAAGGGAAATCATAAGATACTTATTAAGATTAAATTGTTTATATTCCTACATTGGAAGATATATTTATAACTCATGAGACCTTTCTCATGATTAGGCTTGTTAGAAAGAGCATATATAGACAGAGTGTATATGTATGAGTTGAATATGAATGCATATCTGAAAAAAAAAATTCAGGGGTGAGAAAGGACTATACTGTGGAAAAAAAGAAAAGGTGAAGTAGAACGGGGTAAGTTATCTCACCCAAATGAGGCAAGGAAAAATTTTTATGGTGGAGAGGAAGAGCGGGGAGTGAGTGAACCTCACTGTCATCAGAATTGACTCAAATAGGGAAAAACATACATACTTAATTGGTAATGGAAATCTATTTTATCCCACAGGAAAAATATGAGGGGGAGCAAATAAAAGAAGGGGCTGGTGATAGAAGGGAAGGCAAAATGGAAGTGGGGTAGTCAGAAGCAAAACACTATTGAAGAAGGAAAGAGTGAAAGAGAGAGATAAAATAAATGGGGTGGAGGAATAAAACAGAGCAAAGTACAGTTAGCAATATTAACTGTGAAGAGAAAAGCAATTTCACTGATGGTCTCATTTCTCAAGCATATAGAAAATTGAGTAAAAAATAAGACCCATTTCAAAACTGATCAATGATCAACATATATGATCAGTTCACAGATGAAATAATCAAACCTTTCTATAGTCATATAAAAATAATCTAAGTCACTATGGATAGGAGAAATACAAATTACAACAATTCTGAGGTACTATATCCTGTCTATTAGATAGACTAATAGGACACAAAAGGGAAATGACCAATGTAGGGGAGAAGCAATAAAAATAAGACATTAATGCATTGTTAGTGGAGTTGTGAAATGATTCAACTGTTCTTTAGAGCAATATGATGGCCAAAAGGCTATGAAAGGACCTATGATCAAAGGGCTATAAAACCATGCATAGCCTTTAACCTAGCTACACTACTACTACTACTAGGTCTGTATTTTTAAATATATAAAAAACAAAACAGAAAAGTATTTATATGTACAAAAATACTAATAGCTCATTTCTGAGGGGCAAAAATTAGAAACTGAGGGGATGCCCATCAATTGGGGAATGGCTGAATAAAGTGTGGTATGTGATGATAGAATACTATTATACTATAAGAAATGATGAAGAGGATGCTGTTAGAAAAAGCTGAAAAGACTTGCATAGACTGAAGCAAAGTGAAATGCACTATGTGTAAAGTAGCAGCAATATTGTAGAATGATTCTCTGTGAATGACTTAGGTATTTTCAGTAATACAATGATCCCAACAAATCTGAAGGACTTTTATTGAAACATGCTTTGTATCCCCAAAGGACTGATGGAGTTTGAATACTTTATTTCATTTACTTTATTTTTTTTGAACTATTCTGGTTCACAAGATCCTTTGCAAATTGTGGTTTCATAGTTGTAAATGCTTTATGTCTATCAAGAACAAAAATGGGGATGGGTGCAGTAGAGTCAAGATGGCAGAATAGAAGCAGGGAACTGCTACAGCTTTCCCCCAAAACCATTTAAAAAATCTCTAAAAATGACTCTAAACAAATTCTAGAGAGGCAGAAGCCACAAGTTGACAGACTGAAGTAAACTGCTAGTCCAAGACAAACATTGGGAAGGTTAACAGGAAGGGTTTATCACACTGGACTGGGAATGGGAAAAAATTTATCAAGGGTATTGCTAGCATACATAGAGTAGGGGCAGGCCTAAGAGGACTGAATTGTGGGCAGCTGCTGAGAATTCCAGACTTTTCAACCTATAAACACTAAAGAGAGCTTCAGAGGGCAATGGGAAAGGTCTCTCACCTGGATGAGAGGAGAGTGTCCTCTGGCCCCAGTCTCAGGGCAGCTGCATCCACTACTGAGGCAGAGGCTGCTTCTGTAGTCCTACACTTAACAAAGCTCAAAAGGGAAGTAATTGGCTGGGAAATTAAGCAAACAGGGGAAAATAAACAAACTATAGATTTTTGCTTCCTTGGTGAAGAGGTATTTTCTTAAATCACTGGTGATGAGGAAGATCAAAACATACAGCATAAGGAAGACAAAAAAGCCAAAGCTCCTGCATCCAAAGTCACTTAGAAAAATATGAATTGATCTCAGGCCATGGAAGAGCTGAAAAAGGATTTTGAAAAATCATGTAAGAGAACTAGAGGGAAAATTGAGAAGAGAAATGAGACTAATAGAAAAAATCATGAAAAATGAGTCAACAGCTTGCTAAAGGAAACCCCCCAAAATGCTTAAGAAAGTAATACATTTAAAATTAAACTAACTAAAATGGCAAAAAGAATCCAAAAGGTCAATGGGGAGAAGAAAGAATTAAAAAGCAGAATGGACTGCATGGAACAAAAAGGTCCTAAAGTTCACTGAAGAAAATGGTTCTTAAAATTAGAATGGAGCAAATGGAAACATTATGAGAAATCAGGAAATTATAGACACAAAGAATGAAACAAATAGAAGAAAATATGAGGTATCCATTGAAGAAACAATGGATTTGGAAAGTGGATCCAATGGAGATATTTAAAAATCATCGGACTACCTGAAAGGCATGATCCAAAAAAAAAAAAAGTTCCTAGACATCATCTTTCAATAAATTATCAAGGAAAACTGTCTTGATATTCTAGAACCAGAGGGTAAAATAGAAATGGAAAGAATCCACCAGTAGGCTCCTGAAAGAGATCCCAAAAGGCAAACTTCTAGGAATATTGAAGCCAAATTCTAGAGTTCCCGTGTCAATGGAAAATTATTACAAGCAGCAAGAAAGAAATAATTCAAGGATTGTGGAAGCACAATGCAGATAACACGGGATGTAGCAGCTTCTACACTAAGGAATTACAGGGCTTGGAATATGTTATTTCAGAGGTCAAAGGAGGTAAAATTAACAGCAAGAATAACTTATCTGGAAAAACTGAGAGTATAATACTTCAGGGAAAACAACTGTAATTTTTCAATGACAAGGAGGTCTTCCAAACACTCTTGTTAAAAAAGAGCAGTGTTGAATAGAAAATTTGACTTGCAAATGCAAGAGTCAAGCTAAGTGTGAAAAAGGAAACGGGAAAGAGATACAATAAGAAACTTATTAAAGTCGAACTGTTGACATTCCTAATGGAAAGATGACATTGGTAACTCATGAGACCTTCTTAGTATTAGGATAGTTGGAGGAAATATATGTGTGTGTATATACATATATGTATCTACATGTACGTATATATACATTAATGTATGTATGTATACTTGTATGTGCATGTGTTTACACATATATGCACATATGTATGTATATGTTCATATATCTATAGGTGTGTGTGCAATATATACATACATAAATAGATATATGGAGAAAGACAAAGACAGGGGTCACTGGGTGAGCTGAATATGAAGGGATGATATCTAAAAAAGAAAATCATGGGTTGAGAATTATGTACAAGGAGAAAGAGAAAGGGATAGGTAGAATGGAGTTAATCATATAAAATAGTCGAAAAAGAACTTTTACACTGGAGGAGAGAGGGTGAGAAGGAATAAGAGATCTATCTTTTCATTGGATTTGATAAACTGAGAAGTTTATGTTACCCTACAGGAAAGCAGGGGGTAAAAGGCTAAGGGGAGGGGGATAATAGAAGTGTACTAGTCAGAAACAAACACTTTGGTAGAGTGATGGGGACAAAGGAGAGAATAAAAAATGGAGAGTGGGACAGGATAGAGGGAAATATAGTTAGTCTTTCACAACATCTCTGTTATGGAGGTCTTTTGCCTGACTACACATGTAAAATACATATTGAATTTTTTGCCTTCTCAGTGAGGGTGGGTGGGAAGAGGGAAAGGGAGAGAATGTGGAATTCAAAGCTTTAAAAATGAGTGTGAGAAATTGTTTTTACATGCAGCTGGAAAATAAGATATGCAAGCAGTGGAGTATAGAAATGTATCTTACCCTACAGGAAAATATAAAGGAAGGCAATAAAAGGGACAAGATGATAGAAGGGAGGGCAGACTGGAGGAAAGAGGAATGAGAATGCACACTGTCCTGGGGTGGGCATATTGGGGAGATGGGGAAAAATGTAAAATTCTCAATTTTGTGGAAGTGAATGTTGGAAATTGAAAATAAATTTATTAAAAATGAACAAAAGTAACATCATACCCTGAAGCACATTTCCATTTATTATTATTCATTTCATAATGCTATTTCTTTACATTAATTTATTGAAGATGAGAGTAAGCAAAAATTCCTTTGACATTTGCAAGTGTACACAGAATGTTCCTCCTATATTTTTTATTATTTTACTAAAACTTAGTTTTAACACCACATCATATACTTTACTCTAAGAATGCACACACACACATATACACACACATACATACATATGACATGACCATAATCTGAGAGCACAATGTATGCATTTTCTCGAACAATGATTGTTTCCTTACATACAATTCTTCCTCCTAAAATTCTGATTTGTTTATTGCAAGGCAACTGAGAGTCATGCCAGTTGATTGTCGCAAAATATGTTAAATAACTCAGAATATTTTTCTAGTAATAATAATAACTAACGTTTATATAGCACTTACTCTGTGCCAAGTACTGTGCAAAGCATTTCATAATCATTATCTTATTCATCCTCAGGAAGACCTTGGAAGGTAGGCACTATTATTATTGACATTTTATAAGGGAGGAAACTGAGGCATATAAAAAGTTAAGTGACTTGCTTCTCCTAAGTTACATAGTGATGAAGCTATTGGTTAGTGATAATAATTCACATATCCAAGTGAGTTTCAATTTTTCAAGTAAATACTTTATTAATCTATTTTAAGTGTAAGTTCTTTATAACATAACTCACCACAACTATTGACTTGATTATATAATAACTGTCATAATAGTAGAGCTTGAAGGGGTAGAAGCAATCTTGACTAAATGATTTTTAAGATCACTTTTAGCTCTACAATTCTGTATCAATGATTATCAACATATATTCACATACTCTCTGTGAACTGGGTAAAATTATTCCGCCTGAAATATATCAGTAATATACAAAACCTTATTTAAAAAGCAGTATTATTTTCAAAGATAAGCATTAGTCCTTTATTTTCCAAGATATCTGGTTAATTTAACTACGCATACATGCATCCATGTTGACCTGTGGCTTTAGCATTTTCTGCATCCTTAACCTTATGTATTATTACATTAACAATGCTTTTTAAATTTGAGATTGAAAATTGAATATTTATAAAATGAGAGACGAAATAGATTAGTAAATATAATTTAATCAGTCAAAACATATGTTTCACTACAACATTAGCATGTTTAATTCTGAGACCTTTTTGTTGTTTCTTACATTTTGTTTCATATTTACTCACTCACTCATTGATACAGCAGCCGTTAATTTGGCACCTGTTCTCTTCAAAATACTGTCTTGGTTCTTAGAGAAAAACAAAGGCAATCAAAATTATGTCATTATCATCACAGAATTCATAAAACAGTGGTAGGACACAATACATGTTTACATCACTCTATGATAACTATGCAGTCATGTAATGCAAAACAGGATATAATAAGAGTAAAAGTAACTCAAGAAGACTAGAAATCAAAATCTGCTTTGACAAAAATTAGTTATTGGCCTTGAGCAAGTCTCATATATTTTTTTTCTTTCCCTCCGATTTAGTAGTATTTTATTATTTTTTTCACTTACAATGTAAACACAGTTTTCAACACTCAGTTTTATAAGATTTTGGTTTCCAATTTTTTCTCCCTCCCAGCATCCATCCCCAAGACAGCACAGAATCTGAATAATGTTATACATGTACAATCATATTAAATATAATTTCCCATAAATCATTTTGTGAAAGAAGAATCAGAATAAAATTGGAAAAGCACAAGAAAGAAATAGACAACGAAAGAGTGAAAATAGTATGCTTCAATCTGCATTCAGATTCCACAGGTTTTTCTCTGGATGTGGATAGTGTTTTCCATCATTATTCTTTTGGAATTGTGTTGGATCAATGTATTGCTGAGAAGAGATAAGTCTATCAAAGCTGATAATCATACAGTACTTCTGTTATGGTGTACAATTTCTTCTGTTTCTGCTCTCTTCGCTCAGAATCAGTTCATTTAAGTCTATTTAGTTGTGTTTTGTTTTTTTCCTGAAATATGCTTGTTTATCATTCCTTACTGCACAATAGTATTCCATTACATTCATATACCACAACTTATCCAGCCAACCCCAATTGATGGGCATCCCTGTAATTTCCATTTCTTTATCACTTTACTATTTTTATTATCTCTTTGAGGTGAAAAGCCTACTAGTGATATTGCTGGATCAAAGGGTATGCCTTTGGGCATAGATCCAAATGGTTCCTCCAAATTGGTTTACCAGTTCACAACTCCACCAACAATGTATTAGTGTTCTAATTTTCCCATATCTTATCCAACACTTATCATTTTCTGCCCTATTGGCCATTCTGAGAAGTATGAGTTGGTACCTCAGAGTTGTTTCAATTTGCTTTTCTCTAATCAGCAGTTTAGAGAACTTTTTTCATATGCCTATAGACACCATTAACTTCTTCATCCTAAAGTTTTCTGTTCATATAATTTGATTATTTATCATTTGAGCAATGGCTTATGTTCTTATATATTTGATTGATTTATCTATATGGTTTAGAAATGAGGTCTTTATTATATTATAATAATATGAAAATGCCTTTCTGAAGAGTTGGAAATAACTTTTTTTTTCCATTTAGGGATGTAACCAGTTCAATCTTATGAAATAATGTAAGGTATGGAATTCCCTTTGCTGGGGTACCCTGTCCCTCCACCATAAATGTGGGGTGTTCTTTTGTTACCAAAGAAGAGACAAAGTAGTCTAATGAATCATTATAAATACTGACAAATGGCAATCTTTGGTCTTGGGTGACTGGCATACAGTTTTGTGGATCACCTGTAAGAATCCCAAAATCCCAACAGTAATGACAGAAAACAGACAATGTAGGAGGAACTACAGAGTGCACCATTTGTGACTGATAGATATTTTGTTTGTTTTCTGCTGAGTAATGAGCCTGGGATTTGAGTCAATGTTATGGCTCCAAATGACTTTATATAGGATTCATGTACTGGTCACATACGTGTCACAATATTCTTGTTTTGGCTTGTATAGTGACCGTCATATTATCTTAAATTTTGACTCAGTGTCTAAAATATAATTTTAAAGAGGTCACCATATCTGGACTTCCACATTTTATAGATTTTAAGTTTTTATGGCTTTTCACTTACTGCTGTATTTTAGCATGTTTCCACAGTGTGAACCCTACACATAACATATTTTTCTTTCCTATTTACCTTTTTATACTTCTCGTGAGTCTTGTATTTGAAGATAGAATTTTCTGTTTTGCTCTGGCCTTTTCATCAGGAAAGTTTGAAAGTCCCCTATATCATTGAATATTCATCTTTTTTTCCTGAAGAATCATGCTCAATTTTTCTGGGTAATTGATTCTTGTTTGTAAACCAAGCTCTTTTCCTTTCTGGAATAACATATTCCAAGTCTTCTGCCCCTTTAATGTAGAAGCTGCCCATGTAATACTGACTGTAGCTCCTTAATATTTGAATTTTTCTTTTATGACTAGTTCCAATATTTTCTTTACTTGATAATTCTGAAATTTGTCTACCATATTCCTTGGAGATTTCATTTCGGAACTCCTTTCAGGAGGTCATTGCTGGATCCTTTCAGTTTGATTTTACCCTCTGGTACTAGGATATCAGGACAGTTTTCTTTAATAATTTTCGAAATATTCTATGGAGGTGCTTTTTTTTTTTGGTTATGGCTTTCAGATAGTCAAATAACTATTCGAATATTTCCTCTGTATCTAATTTCCAGGTCAGTTGTTTTTCCACTGATATATTTCACAAGCCTTCCCTTGATCAAACTCCCTTTAATAGGCAAGTGGGCAAGATCTTTAATCACATTAACATTACAAATACATATTCTATTTCTATTTAACAAAATTCATTTCTGTACTTTACTCCTAGTAAAGACTTTTGGTTGATAAAGGCAAGATTCAATCAAAAGTGTTTGATTATACTAAAACAAAAGCAAGAAAAGATTCTACTTTGCTTGCCATCACATTTATACTAGAAAGCATGATAGATTTGGAATGGAAAGACATAATTTAATGACATATTTCTTACTTTTACTATCTTGGACAAATCCATTTTTGTCTTTGGACAAAATTTGGACAAATTTCCCCTATCAGTAATCTGCCCTCTCTTCTGTTATCCCTCCTTTCCCTTGACCCCATCTTCTCTTTTGTCCTGTAGGGCCAGATAACTTTCTACTCCCCATTACCTGTCCTTCTTATTTCCTAGTAGCAAGAACAATACTCAAAAGTTGTTCCTAAAACTTTGAGTTCCAACTTCTCCACATCCCTCCCCCGCCATTCCCTTTGGGAAGGCAAGCAATTCAATATAGGCCATATCTGTGTTGTTTTGCAAATGACATCCATAATAGTTGTGTTGTGTAAGACTAACTATATTTCCCTCCATCCTATCCTGCCCCCCCATTGTTTCTATTCTCTCTTTTGATCCTGTCCCTCCCCGAGTGTTGCCTTCAAATTGCTCCCTCCTCCAATTGTCCTCCCTTCCATCATCGCCCCGACCCAGCTTATCTCCTTCTCCCCCACTTCCCTGTATTGTAAGATAGGTTTTCATACCAAAATGAGTGTGCATTTTATTCCTTCCTTTAGTTGAATGTGATGAGAGTAAACTTCATGTTTTTCTCTCAGCTCTCCTCTTTTTCCCTCCACTAAAAAGTCTCCTGCTTGCCTCTTGAATGAGATATAATTTACCCCATTCCATTTCACCCTCTCTCCTCCCAATATATTTATCTCTCACCATTTACCTTAATTTTTTAAAGATATGGTCCCATCCTATTCAGTTCACTCTGTGCTTTCTGTCTCTGGGTGTGCATGCATATGTGTATGTGTGTGTGCGTGTGTGTGTGCGTGTGTGTTATCCCACCAACTACCCAGATATTAAAAAGTTTCAAGAGTTACAAATATTGTCTTTCCATGTAGGAATGTAAACAGTTGAACTTTGGAAAGTCCCTTATGACTTCTCTTTGCTGTTAATTTTTTCATGCTTTTTCTCATTCTTGTGTTTGAAAGTCAAATTCTCTTTTCAGTTCTGGTATTTTCATCAAGAATACTTGAAAGTCCTCGATTTCCTTGAAAGACCATTTTTTCCCCTGAAGTATTATACTCAGTTTTGTTGGGTAGGTGATTCTTGGTTTTAATCCTAGTTCTTTGACTTCTGGAATATCCTATTCCATGCCCTTCGATCCCTTAATGTAGAAGCTGCTAGATCTTGTGTTATCCTAATTTTATTTCCACAATACTGGAATTGTTTCATTCTGGCTGCTTGCAATATTTTCTCCTTGACCTGGGAATTCTGGAATTTGGCCACAATGTTCCTAGGAGTTTCTCTTTTTGGATCTCTTTCAGGCAGTGATCAATGTATTCTTTCAATACTTATTTTGCCCTCTGGTTCTAGAATCTCAGGGCAGTTTTCCTTGATAATTTCATGAAAGATGATGTCTAGGCTCTTTTTTTGATCATGGCTTTCAGGTAGTCCCATAGTTTTTAAATTGTCTTTCCTGGATCTATTTTCCAGGTCAGTTGTTTTTTTTCCAATGAGATATTTCACATTATCTTTCATTTTTTCATTCCTTTGGTTTTGTTTTGTGATTTCTTGATTTCTCAGAAAGTCATTAGCCTCCATCTGTTCCATTCTAATTTTGAGAGAACTATTTTCTTCAGTGAGCTTTTTAACCTCTTTTTTCATTTGGCTAATTCTGCTTTTTAAAGCATTCTTTTCCTCAATGGCTTTTTGAACCTCTTTTGCCAATTTAGTTAGCCTATTTTTCAAGATGTTATTTTCTTCAGCATTTTTTTGGGGTCTCCTTTAGCAAATAATTGACCCATTTTTCATGCTTTTCTTGTATCTCTCATTTCTCTTCTCAGTTTGTCCTCCACGTCTCTCACTTGATTTTCAAAATCCCTTTCGAGCTCTTCCATGTCCTGAGCCCATTGGATATCTATTTCAGATGTTTGGGATACAGAGGCCTTGACCTCTATATCTTTCCCTGATGATAAGCATTGTTCTTCCTCATCTGAAAGGAAAGGAGGAAATATCTGTTCATCAAGAAAGTAACCTTCTATGGTCTTATTTTTTTCCCCTAATCTGGGCATTTTCCCAGCCAGTTACTTGAGTTCTGAGATTCCTCTCCACCCCTGCCTCACTAGTCCTTGGGGTCTGAGATTCAAATTCTGTTTCCCAGTCTCAGGGCTTTCAGTGGGGGTCAGGGCTGCTATTCAGTGGGATTAAGTTCTGGTGCTCAAATGTGGGCAGGGTTGCCTCCCAGGCTCAGTTCCCTCAGGGGATTTATGCAGAGACCTTCAACAATGGTTCTTGAGTTCCTGCCTTTGGGAGTCCCTGTCAGCTGCTCCCCCTGTGGCTTCCTCCTGAGGGGGCCTGAGTTATGGAGATACCCCACTCCCTTCTCGGCCAGCCATATAAGGTCTCTCATTGACCTGTAGCAGCTGTGGGTTGAGGGACCTTTACAGCTGCCGGAGATTCCATCCCTGAAGCCTGCTCAGATCTGCTCCTCTCTGGGCCACACAGCCGAGGCAGTGCTGGACTCTTCTCGGGTCCGTTGCGTGATGGACCTTTGGTGGTGGTTTTTCAGGGCTCTCTGGAACAGAAATCTCCTCCACTCTGCTGCTGTGCGGCTTCCACTGCTCCAGAATTTTTGGACGTTCTTTTTACAGGTAATTTATGGGCTGTGGGTTCAGAGCTAGCATATGTGAATCTTTCTACTCCGCCATCTTGGCTCCTCCCTGAAACTAGAGTTTTTTAACCAGAAGCAAATTCAACTAAGGCAGTGGTAGAGGTGGTAGCAGTGAGGAGAGTTGAAAGGGGAAAGGTGAGGGTGAGGTATGGGTGGCAGTGCAAAGGATAATCTGCTAAGAGAGAAAGAATCCAGTCTATCTTCCAGATTCTGTTCCATGCTTCAGTAATTCTTACAGGGTTCCATAGTTGCTCAATTTCCAGAATCTGATGGGGTAGTTGATGGGTAATAGGTGGGAGAAAAATATTGACCTTGAGAGAGATGGGTACCATGTCAGTGGGGGCAGGGTTTAGTAGGGGAATGAGGGCTATGGTACCATAGTATAGAAGCCAAGAAAACCTGTCTCTTTCAGATGTGGTCTTGCTTTAGTAACATAGACAAATGTCTGAAAATGAGGACTGACAGTAGATACAGCCCAAGGCTCTTATTATTTCTAAATCCCATCACTAAAAATTACTTTTTTCAGAGAATGAATGACATGTGATTGCTATTCCTATCTTCATTTCATTGTTTTTATTAATAAGATAGCAAAAATACCTGCTGAACCTGCATTCCCTTTTGATGGGCACTTATTCAGTGGCCAAAAGACTCATTTTATCTCATCTGTTAATCTCCATGTCTCTTATTTAAATGCTATTGTATCTAAGATTACTGGCAGTATCTTTTGTGCAGGCCTGTCTTAGAGGCACAGTATGAGTGTTCTAGATTTATATCATATTGATAAGTGATAACGTATATGGGCTTTGAAATACAGTTTTGAAGGGTGTACTCACATAAGAGTGATCACAAATACATTTGAGAATACAGTGTTCAGTATGTAGTTCTCCATTCTCCACTCATATTTAATCTTACTTTGAAAATATCTTTTTTTGACTTTACTATTTTGACCCAAAAGCATCTGCATTCATGTTATTTTTCCATAAAAGAATCTAAACTCTTTTAAGTCAGATATATTCTCATTTCTGTCTTCGTACACTTTGCACATTGTCAGCTGGGCACATAGTAAGTACATAATACATAATAAATTAAGTTGAATTAGATATTGGGCATTTTGGTTATGGGCAGAAATGTTTAGTGAAGTCTATTCACATTTTTTTTTTCTGGACACAAACATTTTCTTATCGAAAAAAGAGGAGTAGTTCCAGAGATAAAGAGTAAAAGAATGAGAAGTCCATAGGCATTCAGTAGCAATGGCTATATTGACTGTGAATGTATGTAGTGATATATTTAGATTTAATTTTCTATTAGACAAAAACCACAGGATGTGCTTGAAAATTTAAATTCTAGTTTCATTCATCAATTTCTTCAATAAGAGAAATTTCCCTCTAAGTCTGAGTGAACGTTTTGTTTCCTTTCATTGAAGAAGACCTAAAGTGAGACTTGGCAATTCTCAATGCCTAGACTGAAATTCAGATTCATTATGAACTACTTTACAACATTTCTAAATCAGTGTTTAAAATAACTTATATAAGCAATCAATGCCTTTGTGTAATTTATTTTTGCAGGCAACATCCATATTTAGTTTTATAATTTTTGAACCCTAGCATTTCTTTTTTCCTTAGATTTTAAAATAACAGTCCTGTCCCTGGGTGAGTACTCCAGTGAGGATTTTGTGCACTCCAAGCCTAACTAAGAAAAAAACATTTTCCAACAAATTTGATCCTGCTTTATTTTCTTTCCCAAAGCAATTACACAGTGGATTTAATATTCTAACATGTTTCCCATGGAGGTTTGAAAAATTCATGGAAAATACAGAAGATAAAAATTAAACACTTAAAACCAGTTTGTGTATGTGCCTGTGTGTGTTTGTGCATGTGTGTGTGTGTGTGTGTGTAAATGGAAAACAGTGTGGCAGATAATACATTCTGAGGATCTTAAGTCTATTGTGAGATTTACATAAAGACAAGATTTATATTGTTTCCCCTCTTTTTCATGATGAATTTAAATTCAGTATCAGAATGATATTGTAAACTGTATGTTGGATTTGAAATCAGGTCAGGTACTAATGTAATTGAAGGTTAGCTACTTATAGACAAGTGCTATTCATTTTTGTGTGTCTGTCTTCTGTACTAATACATTCCTATTGAATTGAATGTCTATTGAATCTGCACTATTAGATTTATTAGCCATGTGTCCATCGACAAATCAATTAATGTCTCTGAATATTAGTTTATTCATCTGTGATGTGAGGATAATATAAAATAATAATATAATAATAGTAATACCTATAATACTTACCACACCAGGTTGTTAGAGGAAAAGAAGACCTTTCAGTTTCAGGAGAATTAATGGTAGTAGCAGGAAGAGGAAGTGGAAGTGAAGGAGTTGGTCTTGGTGGTGATGATGATACTGCTATAAATATTGCTTTTATCAGAAATGCAGTGGGCAAATAGAATTGAAAATACTGCAGGAACTATGGAGTTTTGGTCAGTCAATAAACATTAAGTGCCTATTATGTGCTAAGCACTGTGTTGAATTCTGGGGATACAAAAAGAAGAAAAATTACTATCCATTCACTCAAGAAGGCAATAATCTAAATTTCAACCAAGAGATTATTTTAAGAAGTGCTTAATTGACAATGCAAAATATATATATATATATTTATATATATAAATACATAATATAACATATATAAATTTATGCATTAATATATATGTGTGCATGTACATTACACACATATGTGTATATGTATGTGTATGCATGTGTATGTATGTATATGTGTATATAGTATGATTGTTCACTTAGTATTGCTAGTGATGATAATGACTTGAATGTTTTCAATAATTAAAACCCCTATACTTCAATGCTTCAAAGGATGGATTTTATCAGTATAGAAATTTCCGACATAGATCAAGATTGCAAGATGTCCATCCCTTGGTATATGTGATTTTTGTGTATGTTTTTTCTTCAATACTTCAAAGAAGGTATATCAATCATTTTCTTTATTAAGTACTTACTATTAGCCAGGAACTGAACACGGTACAATGACACATGCCTAGCGTCTGTTGCTGTTTTCTTGTAATTATTGCTTGCTTGTTGTTTTCTGTTTTTGCTTGTTTGTTTGTATTAGTGTATCATAATTTCAGTAATCTCTTGAAGTTGTTGATTAACTGGGTCTATCTGTCTTTCTTTATGGACTGCATATCTCCTATGTTGTTATTTCTGAATGTCTCTCCCTTCTCATTAAAATATTATCTCTGTCTCTGCCTCTGCCTCTCTGTCTCTCTGTTTCTGTCTGTCTCTGTCTCTCTGTCTCTGTCTCTCTGAGAGAGACAAAACTGTCTCTGTGTGTGTGTACCACTTTCATGGTACTCCCCACCACCCCAGTTACCAAGAGAAGAATTTAAGCTTCTTGAAAGCAGGGATTATTTAAAAAATAGACAGAAATAGATTAGATGTACATATATAAAATTCAGATATACAGATATATTTCCCTTTCCAGACTCTTAATCAATATTTGCACATAAAAATATAATAAATGTTTGTCAAATCTAACGGATTTACACATAAACATTCTTGAATAACATTTCCTAATCTGCTAACACCAATCATGGGTCTCTTCTTTGTCCTTTCAGCTGTCATTGAGTTATAGATATTCAGGATTTATAGCCATGGAGCAGAGCCAGAAGCATATTTGTGTTGAAGAGATGAGTTTTTGAAGCAGGAATCATTAGGAGATCATTGAAAGAATAACATAATTTCCTAAATGCAATCAAAATCAATCTCTTCTTCTCATTCAGTTGTGGACCTTGCTTATCATTCATTTGTAATGCCTGTACAATAGGAACAAGTGAATGGACACATTTGTCAAGCTGCCCACAGAGGCGAAGATGGAGAATATAAAGACAGGGGAGACAAAAATAGTGGATAAAACCTAAAATTGGGGTAGTCTATGTAAGGTAGCTATTTCTCTTTGATCTGCTTTTATGCCAATGAAATGTGAGTAAAAATGTGAAAACTAACTCATGTTAAGGGAGATGAGACTTTAATCAACCATGTGCCCTCCATTGACTTTGACAGCATATAAGAGGAGCGCAATGTGACTGTATTATGAAATCGTATTTTCTGACCCATGGTTCCTGCAGAATAAGCTAGCTTTCTATCTAGGACTCAATAATTCATGAAGACTACAATACGATCTGACAAATCATTGTGGCATAAGCCTCAATTATAGATCTTTTGTTTAGTCCAATAAAGTTCAGTTGATCTTATGCGCCCCACTCATTAGCATCACATAAAATCATTACTCTAAATGACTTTCATTTTTCTAATGGTATCTTTGTTTGGTATTGGCTTTTATGAGAGAAGGCAATGTTTACTGGCAGAAAGAGCAGAGAACCATAGCATTAGAGTTGAGGGTCTATTGATGACATGAGCTTTATCATGAGGGCCAAGTGACTTAGTATATTTTCACATGAAGGAAACATATCTAAATGTATTTTATTTGTGGTTATGAGTGTCTTTTAAAACTTTGGTTCTGCCAGAAGAAAAATTTATACAATAATAGAAATATTTTTAAAAAGTGAACAAACATGAAAGACTTGGGAAATCAATGACTAGCCACAGTTCCAGAGAACTGTAACCATGATGAAACATGCTACGTACATGCTACTCTGTAAGAGAGACATGATGGGATCAGAGTACTAATTGAATAGTATAATAATTCATTAATTCATCCATTTATTTGCTTATTTATTTTAATTATTTAAAAAATACTTATGGAAATGGCCCATGTGGGAATTCTTTTTGCTTGAAAATTTTGTTTGTAATATTTTCCCCTTGCTTTCTCAATTGGAATATGGGAGAAGTGGGAGAAAGAATACGAATTTAAAAATAAAATTTAACAAGAAAGAAGTGTGTGTATATATACAAATATACACACATACACATATACACACTTCAGTTGTTCATAACAACTGCTGTTCTTACTGTTCAACTGTCTCACCTGTATAGTCAAAGTGACATCATGTAGGTGTGTGTGTGTTATGCCATGCATAATTATCCATTACCTCAGGCTAAATGTGCATGTGTTTATATGTGATTGTACAAAGTGGCTGGAGAGAATATTGGATGTGGAATTAAAATGGTATTTTTTTTCCAATTTACTAATCATACTACCTTGGGAAAATCATTTTAACTAAACTCTCTGAGTCTCAATTTTCTCATAACCTTTAATGTTTTCCAAATCAAGAGTTTTAATTCCCTATAAATAGTGAGTGTATATTGGCATTCCCTTTATCTTCCTAGCAGAATATTTGTATTTTCTGTTCAATTCTATATTGAATCAAAAACATTTATTGAACACTATCTATGTTTAGGTGCCATGATAGGGGCTTGAGACATAAGGAAAAAATTGAATAGATTCTGTCTTCAAGATTTTCTGCTTTTCCCTGCCATGCTGTGGTTTAGGTATTTCATTGTAGGACTCTTCATGACCCCAGTTGGGGTTTTCTTGATAAAGGTATTGAAGTGGTTTGCCATTTCCTTCTCCAGCTAATTTTACTTATGAGGAAACTAAGTCAAACATGATTAAGTGACTTGCTCAAGGTGACACAGCTAGTAAGTGTCTGTGGCCATATTTAAACACAGGAAGATGAGTCTTCCTGATTACAGACCCTGTACTCTAACTACTGTGCCACCCAGCTTCCCCTGCATATCCTGCTCCATTTTTGTGTCCCATATGGTTCCTGTGACATTCTTGTCCTTTTACTACCTTTCCTCACGCATCTCAGGACTATACTGAAAATTATTATTTTTTCTTTATGATCTACATTTATTGAGGACTATTCCATTCCATTATTGCTTACTCCACTTTCCTAATGAAATAGAAGTGTTTTCAGTCCTCTTTGGCTCACTTCATTATTCTGCTTTGACTCTCTCATTTGCTCAGGTTTTCTGTTTCTCTCATCTTTTCCCTGCCCCTTTTATTTCTCTGAAGTCCTAAGCAAATGGGAACCACTCATCTAATCAGAAATAGGAGAATTAGCTTGGTAGAGTTGAAAATGCAATGGATATTAACTCAGAAGTCTGGGGACTCCCAACTCACTGCATTAACCCATGTAAATCACTTAGTTGATCAGAGACTCAGTTCATTCATCTCCAAAATGGGCTGAAAACTATGCTCCCTCAAGGGTTGGTGTGCAGCAAATGCTTTCAATCGCTATTGAAATGTCCAACTAGTCAATCTTTCAATCCTTTATTTTATGAGTTATTTGGCATTTTGACAGATTTAGTGTAGGAAAGAAACTTAGAGGTCATGTACTCTCACAATCTCATCTTGTAGTTGAAGCAACTCAACTCAAGTTGAGCCAGTGATTGAAACCGATGATAAGCCCAGGAACACCCTGGTGATTCATAGAGGGGAAAAGCAAACTCTGATCCTTGGACTCCTAATGTTACGGTCCAAATATAAACATAAATTATGACATATAATACAGGTAACCTACTATGTGTATATATGAATATATACCTACACAGATGTATATGCATACACATATATTTATATTGTGTATGTATATATGTGTGTACACACACACACACATACATACATACACAGAGATATCCCTTGGCCTCATTCTTATTCTGCTTCATTTCACATTTTACTGCTTTTTTTCTGTGTACTCTCTCTACTCTGAGTCTTCTCTCAGCTTCTTTCCTCTTTCATATCCACTATGTATCTAATGGTTTCTTCTCAATATTTTTTGCTAGCTCATCATATATATGATAACCTCTTACTAGGATTATCCCATATTTCTTACTTAGAGCCTCAACTCTTAACTCTGTACACTCTTGCTTAGTGACCTTAGCAGCATCTACTAGTTTATGTATAATTGCTAGATAGATGAATCACAGATCTATATCATCTGCTCAACTATCTCAGCTCAGTTACACTTCGTCAGTCACCTGTTGGACAACTCAAGCTGGTTTTCCTAGAGATTTATCAAACTCACTATGTTTAAAACAACTTCATTATCTTTCATCCCAAATACTGTATTCCTCCAAATTTCCCTATTGTGTTGAAAGCAACACCATTCTCCCAGCATCTAAGGTTTGTAAGCTCTGACTCTTAAATCTTCTTAATCTCCAATATTCAATCCGAAGCTATATTCTATTACATCTATGTATACAACATCTCTCACATCTGATCTTTTCTTTCTTTTCCCAGAATCTGCCACATTAGTTCAGGCTCTTGTGACTTCTCAGCTAGAATATTGCAAAGACTCCCTTATTAGTTGTCCTACAATTTCTCTGCAATCTAATCCACCAGCCACCAGTTTCCAAAGTGATTTTTGTTAAGTAGAGATATAACCATGCTCCTTCCGAATCAATAAACTACCATATCTAGTCAATTCTAGGATAAAATAGAAAGTTGGAATTTTGCATTCTTTCACTGTAGCACATTTTATTTTTCCATCCTCATTTTTTATTACTCACTTTCATGAACATCATAATCCAGTCAATCTGGCCCTCTCTCTGTCCCTTAATATATGACTCTCTATTACCAGCTCCATATTTCTGAACTGACTTTCTGCCATCATTTGATTTCTGCCTCCTGCACCTCTTGCCTTCTCTCACTAACTACCATTGCACTTAATTGTTTTGTATTTATTTTTAGTTGTATCGTTTTTCTTTACTTTCTATATTTGTTCGTGTTATTACCTCAATAGAATATAAGCTCCTCAAGAAAAGGAATGTGTCATCCTATGTCTATGCATCTTTGGTACCTAGCACAATGCCTGGAATATAGTAAGCATGTAAAGAATGGTGGCTGATCAGTTGATTGGCCTTTTTTTCCCAACATTTCTTAAGTCAGAGAAGAATTAAAGTGTGGCTTCAAAGGGAAGTAGGATGGTCTTTGCTTTGGGACTGAAACTGTCTATAGAATTGGTGGTTGTCATCTAACTACATCTTTTTGGATTCATGGGTTTCAGGTGTTTTTAAAGAAAAATAGAAGCATCTTTTCACTGATCGTTGTTGAACACATTTCTTTCTCTATATCTCAACTGGCCTCACATTACTGAAAGTTATGCTTCAGCTTAATATTACCTTCTTCTTCCAGACTTGCTTTAATTTATGTAATTTAATCAATGATTACCACTTAATAATGTAATTTTCTCCTTGTTATGTATTTGGGAAAGGGTACAGGGTGAACAGAGAAAGAGAGGAGACAGAGAGAGAGAGAGACAGAGAGACAGAAACAGAGAGAGACAGAGAAACAGAGACAGGGAGATGCACAGAGATAGAAACAGAGACAGAGAGAAGGGGGAGGGAAGAGTAGGGAAGTGGAAATGAAAGGACAGAGAAGAAGAATAGGGAACTCCATAAGGTACCTCAGATGAATAGGACTTGGCAACCTCTTCTTTACTTAGAGATCACAGTTCTGTAAAAGCTGTCAGGTTTTGCCATGGTCTCTGTTGTTTTCTATCATGAGAGAGCTTCAGATGAATTTCCCCACTGGTCCTATTTTATTCTGATTATACATTTTGCATCTCAGTGAACTTAAGAAGAGCTAATCCTTCAAGGTATTTATCAGTGCACAGCCTGAATCATAGTTGTCTTCTGAGCTGATGTCAAATAAAAAGTATTAAATGTTTCATTACTCTTCTCACCAGAATTGATGTGCATATTTTCCTATATAAACTTTATTGTTTTTACTGTTTTGTCAATCTCTAAACATCCATGTTTCTTGTTATTGTTTCTCTTGTTCTCTGTGGCATGATCTGAATTTAAATAATGAAAATTTTATTTTATTGCTGTACTTTTAGAGAAAGATAATGATATAAATTTTCATTTATACTCAATGCTTAGATGTTTTGCAATTCTTTAAGTATTTATATTCATTTAATATTGTTCTGAGAATAGTTGTGAATGTTGAATAATCATGACTTTCCATTGGGGGTACAGAATCCATCTTGGTAACTGATCTGCACCAGAGCGTTTGTGTCTTCTTGCTTCCTGCTCACCTTGATAGGCAGCATACAGAAAGTAATCAGGAAACCATTATCTGTTCACCTAGGGGCTTCCATTTGCATTAAAGGAAACAAAAAAGAAAAAGAGTAACTAAGGAAAAATGAGGTGTGATTTAGGAATTTTTTAATGTGTTCAACTTAACATTTTACAAGGAGTAAGACCTTACTGATGATATCATCTAAAATATATGCCTATTTGTGCATATGTATGTATATGTATATATTTTTGGAAATTATACTTGGTTTGAAAAACTAAGTTAGAGGAACATTAGCATGGGGATAAGAGATCTGAAACCTATGTTTTACTCATAGGTCTGCCTCTGACTTGCTATGTAGCATGAGTAAACCACTTAAGAATCTGTCTTATTCTAAGTTTTCTCTTTGGTACCAAGGCAGAAAATAGGCTACATAACACAATTACAACTGGCTGTTTCCATTTTTAACAATCTATAAGTTTTACTAATGGAAAATCAAAAAGACTTTGCTAGTATATTTAAATGACTTGCCTGAAATAACATGAAAAAAAAATTATTAATAAAGGAGTGCCAGAAAGTCCAGAAACAGCAGAAACAATAGCTGTGGGTATTTGGGTAGTTGTAAAAAGAGGAAGAAAGGAAATCATTGTTTTTTTGTCATTGGCATATATCATAGACTGCCAAAAGAAGACCTAAAAAGTCACATGTGGCCTCAGAGTCACAGGTTCCACCACCCTTGAGCTAAGCTTATAAATTCTAGAGATTTCATACATAGTAATATTTTCAACTTTTATAAAGCAGACTAACCATTAAGAGGGATTCTATTTGGAATCTCGTTCTCAGTAACAGGGAAGAACTGCTTAATGGAATTAATGATGGTTGATGAAGTAAACTAGCTGGGCAGTTAGAGCAACCACTCTTAGAGTTTTTAGTAGAGAAAAAGAAATCAGGACATGATACAAAATGCATCCCAGTTTTGGGAAAAAGAGATTTCAAGGAGTTCAGAGAGGAAAACATAGCCATAAATGTATTTGTGAAGCAAAATCCCTTTTTTTAAATAAGCTGAGAAGAGGTGAGAGATGAGCAAGAAGGAAATTTTGAAGACACAAAGGGAACCACTTACAGTGAGAAGGAAAAATGAGATTAGTCAAAGATACCAGTATGGATGGAACTACACGGAACTTGGGGGCATCTTGGTGGTGGATAGAACACTGTGCCTGGAATGAGAAAGACTTACCTTCCTGAGTTCAAATCAGGCTTCAAAAACTTACTGCCACTTGTGTTACTCTGGGCAATTCACTTAACTCTGTTTGCCTCAGTTCCTTATCACTAAAATGAATTGAAGGAAGGAAGGAAATGGCAAAACACTCCAGTATCTTTGTGAAGAAAATTCCAAATGGAGTTAGGAAGAGTTGCATACAAACGAATGAACAACAAGAGGGAACTCACTAATTAACTTAGATTTAATAAAGAAATATATAAATGATTGAAGTAAAAACAAATAAAAGACAATGAATTCATGAGTATCACACAATCTTTTTAATGTTGAGAATGCTACGGCATAATATGAGCTGAGTTTGACATGGGAAGCCAAGGATGACAAAACATTTTGTTGGGTTAGTTTTGTTTTGTTTTTACATGTATTCGGAGACAAAAAGGGTGAATCAAAGATGGCACAGAAATTTTGCTTGTGGCTGATGGAAAAATGATAACTGTCTGTCTTCTTACCAAAACTCTCAAACTTATCTTCCCTTAAATCTCATTTTATAACTCTCCTGTTCAGAAATCTCCAGTGATTTCGTTACTGCCTCAGATATTTTTTTTTTGTATTTTTGATCTTAGCATTTAAAGTTTCCCACTGTACAGCCCCCTCTTACATTTCCTGTTATACTTCATGATACTCTCATGTATTCACTTTTTTTCTCAGAAAATCTAACTGACAAATTCTTCCTTACATAGAGCACTCCATCTTTACATTATTTTCTAATTTCTCATCATTTTACATATTTTCTTTCCTTAGAATGCAAGACCCTTGACAAGGGTTGTTTTATTTTTGTCTTTGTATCTCTAGCAGCTAGTACAGCACAAAGACTTTCAATTAGTAGATGAATAATAACTTCTTGTTGACTTAAATTAATAAAAACAATAGCTCTCCTCATAGTTTTAAGTGTTGAGAAATGTTTCTTACATCATTCATTGTTTTATACTCACATAAACCCTGAAATGCAAGTACTACATATGGACAAACTGAGACTAAAGGAGATTAAGTGACTAGTCTAAAAATTCAATATATTTCAGATTCAAAACTAGCATTTGTTGCTGTTTTTTAGGACTTCAAGTTCAGCACTCAATTATCAAGAGATGTATTTGATGGTAACTACCAGTGCAGTTTTCTTCAAGCTATCTGAAGAAAAAGGCTACAATATAGGTAGCTATAGGACTCTCCAGATATGATTGAAGTGAATTTAGTCATGATGATGAGGATTTATGATCGATCATAAATAAAGAATTGAGTGGCCTTTACAACTTCAGAGTAAGCTTAAGACCCGGGCTAGAGCTTCAGCAATTCAATGGCAACAGGGGAAGAAATAGGTTTAGTTCTGTGGAAGATCGGTAAACATCTTCAAAAGTCCTCATCTTTTAACTGTGCTGGAGATACATGGACAGAAACAGGTATTTGCAAGATATATATATATATATATATATATATATATATATATATATATATATATATATATATATATATATATATATATATATATATATACCACATGGGAGCTAATCTCAGAGAGGACAGCACCAGCATTGAAGTGATGGGCTGGAAAGGGAGTAGGAGATGGGAATGCCTCCTACAAAAGATGGCGCTTGAGTTTTGTATTGAAGGAAGCCAGATATTATAAGAAATGAAGATAAGGAGGAAGAAGAAGAACTCAGACTTTGATCCGGGTTACATTAGTTCTGAGTTCCCTATACTTAAGTGTATTTGTGTGTGTATAAGAATAAACTGAGGTTTCCTATCAGAATTTCTCTAACAGTGATTGATTCTTGCAACTATGCAGACTAAGAGTATATGTATATTTTGTTTAATTTGAGAATGTACACATTGTTCCTAAATTGCTGTGTCCTTTATTTTATTTTTTTAAATTATGAATTTAAATGATATTATAAATTTAAATCAGAGGTAGCTTTTGAGCTTTTAATGCAAAAATTCATCATAATAAATGTATGATTTGTTCACAAAATTGCTTTTGTGGGTAATGAGCTTTTCATATACTACTAATGCAAGGGAAACCATACAGCCAGATGGTGGAAAAGACAGAATAAATGGACAAAGAATATTATTTACATGATAGGAGAAATAGTGTACATAGAAATACTACATTAGCAGTATAGTAATTATGCATTCTTCCCACTGCTCATTGATCATTTCGATAGCTGTGGTTATTATTAAAGTAATTGATTAATTACAACTGAATTATTCATTGCTGGTCTTTTTCATTATAATGAAACTCCCCAGTTAGTGGAAAAGTTTTAAAATATCTTCTCTGCATATTTCACCTCAGGAATAGCAAACTTAGGTATCGATAAGCAATTACAGTAAATTCTACTCCATTGATTTCTAATAAAAGCCCATCCTTGAAGATGACTAATCACCTATAAACAGTATATTTATCAGGAGTGGAATTAATGGATGCATAAAGAAAACTATCGAAATATTCCACACTTACAACTCTGCTCTGAAACAATTCTTCTGATGAGAAAGCACTTATCTCCCTCAACAAATGTATTCCACTAAGTCAAAATATCACAAAAGCAAAAGTATTAACACAACTAATTCTCCATATTTTGGAGGTACACGTTTAAGTTATTTTTTTTTCAGATAATAAGATCATAATTTAAAACTAAATTTGGACCTTTGGGATCAGCTGATCTAACTTTTTGGCTATATAGAAAAAAAAACACAGGAAAGTCTGGACAGAAGAAATAATTTGACTTGCCCAAAGTCATAAGTAGTAGAGATGCAATTCAAAACTAATACAAATTCTACTGTGCAACAATGAACTTTTTATGAATTCCTTTTGAATACCTTAGACAAGGGATACCACAGCTGTGTGCTTACTGGGACAGAAAGGGTCCATATGATAGGGCTCTTTTTTTTTTCAGAGATCTTCTAGACAGTACATCAGGAATGTAACTACTTAAATGTGTGCCCTTTATTTGTAGGTACTCAAAATTCATTGCCACAAGGTGTTCAATATAAAGTACAACAATTTTATTTGTCTTTAATGGGTTATATTTCCCTTTGACTCATGCTAACCCTCTAGTTACCTGCTTTCTTGAGAGGAAAATTGCTAACAAGTATATTATATTAAGCAAAAAATGCATGGAGATGTGAACTTACACACACACACACAAAAGATATACTAGGGAATATTTATTTGATTTACAAAAGAATTCACTGTGATTTCCTATTAATTACCAAGCTTCCTTTGTTCATTTACAAAAACTTAATTTGAAAAAGCTTCATTTATGCACAACATTTTCAGAAGGGGGTAACAAGTCTAATACCGTCAAGATTAGGAAACAATATTATGGAATTGAAGATGAAATGGCCTCCTGAATAAAAATTAGAGTCTTTATCTGTAGTACAAAAAACAGAATTTCATTCCTGGATGAAGTAGAAGGTATAGACAAAAAAATACTTTATATTATTATGAGGGACGAATCTCTGAGCTGGTAGGACCATTGGAAATCTCCAACGATTCTCCACACCCCCATTCCCTATCATCTCTGATAAGTGGTCATTCATCTTCATTTGGTGCTTATCCAATGACAAGGAATGAGAATCCATTAAGGTTTATAGTATGAAGAGTTGGAAAAGATCTTTAAATCACTCTCATTTTATAGTTAAGGAAAATGAACTTGATTTCGCTTTTAGAAAGCCTTATTCTTAGAAGTTCACAGCTGCCAGTGATCATCAGGCTGATTAATTTCTATTCATTTACTTACCTTCTTTATTTCTTCTTTCTTGTTATTGTTCATTTATTTATTTTGACTGTGTGACATCTTTTGAAAGAGACAGATCACTATTCTTTAAAAACAACTTACATTCATACTTGACTTAATGTTTTTTCGAAACTCTTTTTCCCATTACAATCTTGTGAAGTTGGTAGAGAAAACATTACTCTCATTTTAGAGATGGGAAAGGTGAGGGTCTGGTAGATTAAGTAAGTCATAAATTATCAAAAAGCCAGTTAGGGGGTGAGGAGTTATTAAGATTCAGTTTTGCTGTCCTTAAGACCAGCCTTTACTCCAGTAGCTAAGCCCTTTTACCACATGACTGAGTATGGTTTGTTTCTACGAAGTTGATTGGTTTGTTAATCAACAATAGTGGAAAAGCCATTGTTTCTGAATTCACTGGAGAGAGAAACTGTGAGGGGATGACTTTACTTGTCTCTCTAGGTCTGTGGAACTGAAGAGAAAGCTAAAAATATGGTCCAGATCAGTACACCAATTTGCCTATAAGGGAATTTGACCCCAGGCTCTACTGGTTAGTGAATAACTGAGAGTCTTGTCAGAAATGATACATTTCCTTGGACAAGAGAGCAGAGGACCTGACCTAGCTGATCTTTCCAGCAAAACTCTGAATTGCCAGCTTAAAGCTATATTAGTATTCCTTTTCTTTGCTGTGTAGGAATATGATTTTGGTGAATGTTCTTCAGGGATAGAGGAATTGGTTCCTGAACCACTAAATTCAACTTATTGATGAACAAAAAGCAATTAAAGTGAAAGAAGGCAGTGATAACTTCATAAGGAGTCTTTTTTCATATCTAGGTTTGGACCATCTTCCTTCCCTAAAATCGAACTACTCATCTAACTATCTATGACTGAAAGGTAGGGTAAACAGAGTAAAACAAGATCCTCCTCTAGATCTAGGAAGCAAGGAAGGAAGGAGGAAAGGAAGAAAAGAAAGAAAGCAAGAGGAAAGGAAAGGATAGGAAAGGAAGGAAGGAAACATTTATTAAGCATCTACCATATGCCAGGAACTATGCTAAGCATTTTAAAAATATCTCATTTTGTCCTAAAAACAACCCTGGAAGGTAGGTATCATTATTATTTTCCATTTTATAGATAAGGAAACTATGTTTAACTGAGATTAAATGACTTGCTCATGGACAGATAGCTAAAAATGTCTAAGATCAGATTTGCACTCAGATCTTCCTGCCTTCAGACTTAGTATTCTACCTAAGAAACTCTCAAAATGGCACCTATATGATCCTATAATGCAATAATGTTCCTATAATAAGTGGTAGACTTGAAATCATGAAGATGTGAGTAAAAATATCACTTCACATAACTGTTAGCTGTGACCCTAGATAAGTCATTAAATATATCTAATCCCCATGTTGTTCATCTACAAAATTGGAATCATAGTGGTATCTCCCACAAGAAGTATAAAAGAGATGTGACATACATAGGATATGTAGGATATTCTTATATTGGATAGAATGCTCCACAATTTCAACATCAATTGATATTTACCAAATACCTATAATGAGTATGACACTGTAGTCAGCTCTTTGTGAGACACAATGATTACATAAACCATAGTACCTACCTTCATGAAGCTACTAAAAGATATGATAATGCATACATATCTGTAATTCAAAGAAACAAATTTTGAACACTTAAGAGAGGCCAAGCCAAGTCTAAACAAATGTATTAAGTGCCTACTACATTCCAGGTATTGTGGTAAGCATAAGGAACACACAAAAAAAGACAAAATACTATCACTTCTCTGGAGGAACTCACACTGTAATAGGGGAGACAACATAGAAACAACTACTGAGAAACAAGTAACATGCAGGATAAATCAGAGATAATCAAGGGAGAGAAGGCTCTAACATTAAGAAGGATAACAAAGGCTAATTATAGAAGATAATATTTTTACCTGGCTTCTGAGGTGAAAGGCAAGTACTATTTATGGAAACAGAATCTCAGTGAGAGGGAAGCTCAGTTCCTTTGGAGGGCTGTTATTAGAGGCTGTAGTGCCAATAAGATATTCACAGAGCTTACCATGGCCATGAATATTCCAGCCCAATTTTGAATTGTGAAATACAGTAGACTGCCCACATGGAAGCCAGAACCAAAACATTTATTTAGATACCACAAAGTCAGATACATCATAATCTAAACACGATAACAACACAGAGGGTATCATCCCTAAACCTTCCCCCTGCCTGTCTTCCCACAAGTCATCTCCTTCAAACAAATAGCAAGCAGTCCCCTTGAACAAAATCACAAACAACCTCTTTCACTCACACTAGTCAGCAGCCTACATCCTTCCTAGCTCTGACTGCTTTCAAGACTAATTTCCTCTCAGTTCTACTTTAGTTCCATCTCTTCTTGTTCCACTTTCCTCCTCTATCCTTTCAGCAAACTCCTCCCACCACAAGCTCCATGAGACTCAGACTTCCATGTGACCCAGGCAGGTGAATGGGAAAGATCTCCCCACTTCAATTGTCATGACAGGGGCAAACCACTAAGATGTATGGTGTGTTTACAGAGGACTAACATCTACAGTGTGAATTCTTACTGAACCCTTCTCAGGGCTGCACATCAACCTTTGGTGTCCAGAATTGGCACCTAAGTCTCACTTATGACTCCATGAAGCTAAAAAACACACAATGATCACAACCCAGTAAGACCATCTCAGCAGACAAGCTATGGTTGTGGCTAACCTACAGGTCTCAAACTAGTTGGTGAGTTAAATGATGTCTCCCCCCAAACACGTGAAGATTTCCTGGCAGATAACAAGTTGTTGTAATGACCATGAAAATGGACAAAGCAGGCACTGTGAAGTGCTTAAAGCTTGGTCAGACATCAGACAGTAAAGTCATCTACTGCGTTCTAAGCCATTGCCAGTCATCCTGACTTATGTCCTGCCACTGGACTTTGATGACTGAGAGTGCAAGGTGGATCATTTTGTGCAACTCTGTCTCACTTAAATCCAATACATGCACAAGGCAAGACAGCACCAGTGATACCATCGGTCCTCTTCACAAAGAATGAACAGCTATTCATTTATTTTCTATAAATTCAGTGGCATAGAACAACCATCAGGTAATACTATTGTTCTAGGACTCATTCCAGGAGATCTTTTTGTAAGTTTTAAGCTTCTTTATCATACATTCTGATATATTTCAATCTTCTTCCTCTTTTTGTCAAGGAAATATTAAATGCTTTGTAGTTACCTTAGGAGGACTGGATAACCTCATGTTTCATCATTACATAGGTTTCTGTTTGGATGCTTATGTCAGCAAACTGTGACACACCTTGGCACAGGTTCTTAGATCTGCTTTGTTGAGGAGTCAATGATCTATTTTAATTGCATATACCAACAGAAAATACAAGCAGAGAAATAAAGATCAAAAGACAGGGCTTCTATCTGACCATAAGCAATACGTACATCACAGATCAACAGACAGATCAAACTATCTAACCATCTTTTTTTTTCCCTTCCCTTCCCTTTCCTTCCCTCCCTCCCTCCCTCCCTCCCTCCCCTCTTTCCTTCTTTCTTTCTTTCTTTCTTTCTTTCTTTCTTTCTTTCTTTCTTTCTTTCTTTCTTTCTTTCTTTCTTTCTTTCTTTCTTTCTTTCTCTCTCTTTCTTTCTTTCTCTCTCTCTTTCTTTCTTTCTTTCTTTCTTTCTTTCTTTCTTTCTTTCTTTCTTTCTTTCTTTCTTTCTTTCTTTCTTTCTTTCTTTCTTTCTTTCTTTCTTTCTTTCTTTCTTTCTTTCTTTCTTTCTTTCTTTCTTTCTTTCTTTCCGCTAAACCTTAGACCCAGTGCACTCCGAAGCTCTTGGATAAAACAATGAAGGGTGCTTGTTCAATCTCCTCTCAATGGCTCTTTATGGACTCTCTTGGCTTACAGTGAATGTCAGTAATAACACTTTCTCTTCCAAACAACATTATGGCTCCTGCCCCTCCCAGAGTGATTTATCTATTTATTTTTTTTTCTTTTCTATTAAAGACGCCATCCCCCTCACTACTTTTAAAAATTCCTGTTCACTGAATTGGCATTACCTCACTTTAAGTGAGTACCTGAAAAGGTCTAAAAGACCAAGGTCACCCGTTGCATCCTGGGTCATCTCCAGTCATCCTGATGAATATCTGATGACTGGATCCAGATGGCTCAGGAGAAGAAAGTGAGTCTGGTGACCTTGCACAGCTATCTCGCACTCAAAACATAGTCAAGTTGAAGTCGTCATCATTTCTCTGATGTTATGGTCCTCCTTGAAAAAGCAGGACTAACAGAAGACCCCAGAGTAAAACCACACCTCAGAGTACATACACACTTTCAGAGCCAGAGGACATCAAGAACCTCATGACCCAGTGCCTTATTGGCAATTAACAAAAAGTGTGAACCTTCCTACAAAACAAGCCTCCCCTAATCAAGCTTCCCTTAATGGGCTCTATCTGGGATCTATTAATGGGTGGGGGAAGATCTTTACATGTAAAAAACTTCTTAATCCTTTTGTAGTTCATTTTGCTTTTTCGCAAGTATGTATTGGCTAGTATTACAATGGTATACATTTCTTTAAATATGCTCTTCTCATTGAGTTTATTCTTTCCATTATATACCACACTATTCTCCAGTCCTCGAAAGAATACCGGACTAGGAATCAGCAAGTTTGGATTCTAATGGAATCTAATCCTAAAAGTGAAAGTCTAGTCATGTAATCCTTTCCACTCAATAAACTCCAGTACTCTGATATTTACTTATACCTCCAAAATCAAATATATGATGCTCTATCTGGCTTTCCAGTCTTGTTACACCAAACTACCCTCTATGTAACCCTATAATATAGCATCACTGACCCTTTACTGTTCTTCCTTCACCCAGTTCTTTGTATTTTTCATGACTGTTCCCCATGTCTGAAATTTTATCCATTTTCATTTTAGTCTACAGACTATTATAACTTTCTTCACAACTCAATTAAAATTCCTGTTTCTGCAAGAATCTTTCCCCATTCCTCTTTAATGCTTATGCCTTTGCTCTGAGATGTCATCAGATGTTGATTTAATCATCTCCAATTTATTCTTTATATTTCTTTTTTGTACATAGTGGTTTTCACATTGTCTTACAATTTGGTCTCTGGTCTCTTTGACAGTTGGGTCTTTTTTTGTTTATTTTGTTCTTTGCTTTTCTTCGTATACTCAATGCAACAGCGCCTTCTGCACAGTAGGTACTTAATAAGTGCTTTTTGACTTGACTAATCTAAACTGTGTCTATAATTAGATTTAAATATCAATTTTCTAAACCATAAAATAAGAAGATATGACTAGAGCAATGGTTCTCACCTTAAGGGTCACGAACCCCCAAAGTGACTGTGGATTAATTTCTGGAGGTCTATGAACTTGGATAGGAAAAAAATGGATTGGAAAAATACTACTTATTTTCACTAATCTCCAATGAAAAAGTAACCTTTCTTTTAAATGTGGAGTCAACAAAACACCATTCTGAGAAGTCCATACATTTTATCATCCTGTGAAAGGGCTTCATGACTCCAAAAAGGTTCAAGAACTCCTGGACTAAAGTGTTTCTAAGGTTTCTCAGAACTAAGCAAATATAGCTAAAAATATCAAAAGATTAAAACTCCCCTCAGGACTTAGACATGTAAAATTCTTAATTTACAATATGAAATATTTCTAAATCTTGTGACAAATCTTGTGTAAAAATAGACACAAAATGTGTTGAATACATAGGGTTGTATATCAAGCCAATAAATTATCTTCAGAAACATCCCACTTTTTGTACTTCTGCTCATTAGGCTTTACCTGATAAGGGTATGGATGTTTTGCTTTCTATGCCTCTTCGTTAATTAGTTCCTGCCAATAAGTCTGAACCTGTTGTAAATCTCTTGGTTGAAAGCAAATATAGATGTAAATAAAACAAGGATTTCACATTAGAGATGACTACACATGTGACAGAAAGAGTTTGTCTCTTAGGGTATCTCCCTATAACTTAATAAAGTAACAATTCATCCTGAAGCAGAGGGAGGAGTCAGCAAGTGCCAGGCAAGTCATCATCTTGAGCTCTATCTCCACTTAGACACTGATGCAGATAGCCAAGAATTCTGAACTCAAGCACCTAAGGAATAACAGTGTTTTCCACACCACCAACCTTGTTTTTTGCCCACACGCTGTAGACACCATGAAGGGGAGAAATCATTCTAAGTCCATCTTTCTCATTACCACAAGTTCTTGACCAATTTCTACCTATACTCAGCAAAGCACAAGATTCCTGAGAATGGTAGCAGCCTCCTGCCCCACCTTCAGACCATCAGCCTTACTTCAAGTCCATCTTCTCTAGTCATCATGCAGAGAGGCAGCCCCTTTAGAAAAGACACCAGCCATCCCTACCACCTGTCACCCTAATATCAGGTAAGAC
Source organism: Bettongia penicillata ogilbyi (assembly GCA_023548195.1). Lineage (NCBI taxonomy): Eukaryota > Metazoa > Chordata > Mammalia > Diprotodontia > Potoroidae > Bettongia > Bettongia penicillata. The sequence goes on along the minus strand of JAJHZJ010000470.1, from coordinate 8,156,825 downwards.
ACCCTATCTATAGCAACATGACACTGCAGGGGAAAGACAAGGGATACCATTTTTCAGGCAAGTCAAACTCTCACCACCATCTTTACCAGAATTTCCCTCAGACTCTAATAATAATCTAAAACCTTGAACCCTAAAGCCTTTAGCATATCAGAAGTTCTGGTTTAATGCTTGAAGTCATCATCCTGGGAAGCAACCCTCATGAAACTATTCCCTGGCAACTACTTCCTTAAAGTGCTTGTGACATTGTCAATAAATTCAACACCAGAAATCAATATGATTTTTATCAGTAGAAACAAAATTAAAGAAAAGGTATTGACATTTAATTTGGCATTGCCCTTAATACATAACATGGTGCTAGTATATACTAAATGATTAATAAAGTCTTTATTCATTTATTCACTCATTCATTCATCCATCCATTCACTCAGAATCTCAAAGCTGGAGAGGACCTCAGTGGTCATTTACTTCAAATTGTACTTAGATATGAATCTCTTCCACAATACCCCCAAGAGATGGATTTCAAACCTTTGAAGACTTCAAAAAGGAGGGAATTCTCTATCTCTCAAAGTAACTTATTTTATTATACATCAAATATAACTGCAATAAAATTATAGATTTAGAGGTACATGAATCTTTAGCATCATATAGTAAAACCTCTTAATTTTACAGAAAAGAAAACTGTAAGTGACTTGTTCAATGTCAGGTTTAAATGGCACACCCTCTGACTCCAAATCCAACCTTCAATCCACTGAATTAAGCCTCATTGTAAGAGTTTTGTTTTTACCTTTTGCTTTTGTCTCTCCTCCTCCCCAACATTAGTCAAAATGTTGTTTCTTTTAAGCTTCCAATCATCTATCTAATTTCTAACTTGTAATTCTAAGCAATTCAATCAAAACCCTCTTCCACATGACATCGTATTGGCAACAATTTCACTCATCCCTTCACTGCTTTTTATCCTCTTATTCTGATTAAATGGCTTACAGTTTTTGGGTTCCTTCAACTGATATTCAAAAGACTTGGATTTTAGAACCTTTGCAATCTTGGTTGCTCTTTTATGAGACTCTCTACTTCATCAAATTCTATCTTAAACATTAAATCCCAAACAACAACATTAAATGATAATCCAGATATGATTTGACCAGGATACAGTTATCAGGATTATGATTTATTTTTAATTAGAAGTAATATTTCAATCATTCATCTTCAGCTTGCTTTCTGGAATCCTACAAAATGTCTATTAGTCATATCACAGGACAGTCTTTCCAATATTTGAAAATAACTAGTTAATGTTCCTCTCACTTCAAATAAAAAATCAAATATTCCAGCTATATTTTCCTGGGTTTTTTGCTTATTCCTCATGCTGTGTAGCATGATTTACAGAAAAATCATCATACTTTTCACTCTTACCCAAACCCTCTAATTTGTTCATATTCTTTGTAAAGTATATCCCAAACTGGAAAAGAAAAAAAAACTGCATTTGATATATGACTAATATAAATTATGTTGGAATAACAGCTTCCTTTTCTAGATAGGATATTTCTACCAAATACAACAACACAGATTCATGAAGCATCACTGACAGTCAGCACTGGAAATGTTATTCTCTAAAGCAAATTACAATCCAGTTGTTACTTAATAAATTAGTTCTAGTGAGTTCCTTGAGGAATATAGAAATGTAGAGTCCTGTTACTGATCACTAGGCCAGTAATTGTCCGAAGAGGAATTTGAACCTAGTTTTTGTTTTTTTCTTTTTAACTCTAGGCCAAACATTCTACTGAAAACACAAACTTCATGAACAGTGGAAGTAGAATTGCATTTGCTCTTATACATAATCTTATAAACTTTTACCTCAGAGTGACTTTGCCAGTAATTAAAAATCTCCATCTTTTTTTCATTTTACTTACTGTAAAGCAACATCTCTCACCTTTCATAGTGTATGATTTGGTTTAACCTAAAATAACCAGTTTTATTAAGAGAAATACAACTTTAAGTCAAACAATTTTATAAGAAGGATTTTTTTTCTCCAAAACAAATATGAATATTTTTACATCACTTACATTTTCAAATACTGGGTGTCCCTAAAAATCTCATTTCAATTTCAATGTTTGTTAACTTCACAAGTACACATTACCAAAAAGCACCATTGCTAATAAGGTTAATAATACTTAATAAGGTCAAATTGTGTATATTCAAACATGGAAAGATGATATGTGTAACTCATAAGAACTTTTTCATTATTAGGGAAGGTAAAAGTACAATTAGACAGAGGGCACAGGTCTGAGTTGAATATGAAGGAATGATATCTAAAAAAAAATAATGGGTCAGAGAGGAATATAGTGAGAGAAAAAGAAAGGAAGAGGTAGAATGCTGTAAATTGTTTCTAATAAAAGAGACAAGAAGATACTATTACGATGCAGGAAAAGGCGAGGGGCAGTGAGTGAACCTTATTCTCTTGAGAATGGGCTCAAAGAGGGATTAACATACACACTCAATTGAGTATAGAAATCTATCTTACCCTACAAAAAAAATAGGAGGGAAAGGGTATAAGATAATGGGAAGGGGGTGATAGAGACAGGGCAAATTGGAGTTGTAGGTAGTCAGAGGCACGACACATTTTAGGAGGGACACGGTAAAAGGAAAGAGAATAGATTAAACAGGGTAGGGGTTATGATGCAGGGAAGTACAGTTAATAATAGGAAGTGTGAAAAAAATGAAACTTTTTTTTTCTGATGAAGGTGTCATTTCTCAAACATATAGAGAGCCGATTCAACTTTATAAAAATAAGATCCATTCCCTAATCGATAAATGGTCAAAAGATATGAACAGTTTTTAAATGAAGTAATCAAAGCTATCTATAGTCATATGGAAAAAAATGCTCTAACTCACTATTGATTAGACAAATGCAAATTAAAACAATTCTGAGGTATTACTTCATACTTATTAAATTGGTTAATGGGACCCAAAAGGAAAATGACCAATGCTAGAGGGGTTGTAGGAAAAATGAGGCATTTATGTACTTTTGGTGCAGTTGTTAACTGACTCAACCATTCTGTAGAACAATTTGAAAGTATCCCTAAAAGACTATAAAACCATTTATACCTCATAGTGCCAACATGATATTCACAACTCCTACAGTGCCCATGGCTGTGCTGGCACAATTCTGAATCCCGATATACAACAGACGCTCCACGTGGAAAATAGAACTAGGACATTTATTTGGACACCAGAAAGTTGAATCCCAGGGCCAGAAAGTCAAACCAATCATAGTAACAAAGAAATCTATATACAATAGCAATGTGTAAGGCAATACTGTCCCCAAGCCTTCCCTCTTTTAGCATTCCCACAAACCAACTCCCATAAACAAATCACAAACAAGCTGTCTCACTTATCCTAACAAACTGCCTCCTCCAGCCCTGGTTATTCTCTGACTAACTTCTTCCCAGTTCTACTCCACCGTTCCTGTTTTATCCATTCAGCAAGCTCCTCCAACCACATGTAACTTAGACTTCCATGTGACTCAAATAGGTCTCATGGACCTATTAATGAATGAGAAAGTTCTGCCCATTTAAATTACCATTACAATCTTTTGACCTAGTAATACAACAACTAGGTCTTTATCCCAAAAGAGAAAAAAGTAATAAAAGGTTCTATACAGACAAAAATATTTATAGCACACTTTTCTGGTGGTAAAGAATTGGAAATTGAGGCCACATCCATCAATTAAAGATGGCTGAACAAATCATGTTATATAAATATGGTGGAATACTATTGTAATATAAGAATTGATGTGCAGGATGTTCTTAGAAAAAACTGGAAATATCTACATGAGCTGAAGCAAAGTGAAATATACTCTGGACAATGAACAGCAAGCAATATTGTAAGATGGTCAACCATGACTGACTTAACTATTCTTAGCAAAGATGACACTGAAGGACTTACGATGAAAAATGCTATTCATCCCTGAAGAAAAAACTGATGATGTTTGAATACAGATTGAAAAATACTTTTAAAATTTTCTTTATTTTTCTTTTTTTGGTTTATTTTTTTCACTTATGACTATTATGGAAATATTTCACATGACTACACACATATAACCTGAATGGAAGTGCTTGCATTCTCAATGGAGTGGAAGTGGGGAGGGAGGGAGAGAATTTGAACTCAAAAGTTTTAATAAACAGTATTTATTTTTGCATGTAACTGAGGAAAAATAAAATACTAAATAAGTAAATGAATAAATGAAAAAAAATTAAGTAAGCCACCCTGAAAGACAAAACACAATATATACGATAGAAGTCAAACTACTATCACCACCACTAAACCATCACCTCACATCTTGATGGTGATAGCCCAGTAACTTGAACTCAAAAGATTTTGGAATAACGATACTGATCACTCGTTGTTTATAGTCTTAATCTGGGAAGCAATCATTGTTGAGATATAATTCTTCCTGCAGGAGCTACATCAATATCTAATGAACATTCATAAAAGAAGGTTCTTTCCAACATCTTTGGCACTGTCAAATGATACAATACTAGAAAGTAAGTTGATATCATCAAAGACAAAATCAGTATTACTATTTGCTTTGCTATTTTATCCTAAGAAAAGTCAGATCTTTCCATCTGATTTGCAGTTGAAACTTCCTATCTGCTGTCTTCCCTATTAGAATATGAACTCCTTGAGATCAGGGATGGGCTAACCTTTCTATTTACATCTTCAGCACTTAAAATAATGCTTTGCACACAGTAGTAACTTGATATTTATTTCATTCATTCAAAATCAATTGGTATCTACATGTTTTGCTACCAAAAATAATGCTACTTTAATATTTTTGGCTACCAATATGGGTAACAAGTGTGCTCTGGCTGCCTCTCTCCAAGCCAGATCATTATCTGTATTCATTAGTGTTCTAAGTTCTCCAGAGAGGTCAGAAGTCTCTCTTCTACTACCATTGCTTCTAGGCTTCTTTGTGTCCATTCCTGCTCCATTGTTAGTGGATATTTGCCAGCTCTCTAGTTCCAAGTAATCCCTTACAATAAAAGGATATTTAGAAAGAATAAATTTTAAAATGTCCAGTTCTTCAGGTCATACTCTCCCCTATACTATGTTGGTTTTTGGGAAGGAGTAGGTTCAGCTTAGTTCTATTCCTACATAGCACTGGTCCCACTAAGTTCCTTTTTAGATGGGGTTCAGACTGATGAATGCTTCTTTGTGGGTTAGAAAGTCACTGCCAAAGATTCCTTCTTGTTCCTAGGTATTGATTCTGGACCGACTGCAAAACCTTGCCTAGACTGATGTACTACCCATATTTTGGGTGTTCTTTCTTGATATTTTGGTACTCAAGTTTGGAGAATCTAAGTTAATCTCCCTCACATAAAACAAAAGAACATACACTGGTGCAAAAAGAATATTTTTGGGGGTCTCCTTTAGCAGGGTGTTGAGCTGCTTTTCATGTTTTTCTTGCATCTCTCTCATTTCTCTTCCCAATTTTTCCTCCACCTCTCTAACTTGATTTTCAAAATCCTTTTTGAGCCCTTCCATGACCTGAGCCCACTGAGTATTTATTTTGGATGTTTCAGACACAGAAGCCTTGACTTCTATGTCTTTCCCTGATGGTAAGCATTGTTCTTCCTCGTCTGAAAGGATGGGAGGAGATTCTGTTCACCAAGAAAGTAACCTTATATGGTCTTATTTTTTTTCCCATTTTTTTGGGCATTTTCCCAACCCGTTACTTGACTTTTGGGTCCTTTGTCAAGAGTAGGGTACACTCTGGGAATCTGTAAGATCTCAGTTCCTCCAAGGTGGCACAATCAAGCATGTACTGGTCTGGATGCAGAGAGGGATTTTTGTACCCAGAATATTAGCAGATACCTCTCCACAGCCACTTGGCCTCCAGTTCCACAAAGTCAGTGCTGGGGACTGATTTTCAGATAAGCTGGATGGGCAGGGCTGCCATTCAGCATGAGACAAAGACCAGAGCAGCCAGGACCTCCACCCAGGACTGAGGTAAGACTCAGTTCTTCAATGACCTCAGGGGTTTTTATGCTCCAACAATGGAGTGATCTGTACAGGCTGCTGTTCTGGCTCTGTGGCCACTACCTGCTGCTGGAGCTATGGGAAGATTCTTCTCCCTTCCTGGCTAGCTGATAAAACCTCATCAATGACCTTTGGTGCCTGTGGGACAAGGAATCTGAGGACCTGCTACTGTAACTGGAGATTCCACCCCTGAGTTGTCCTCCTGCCAGAGTCTTGTCCCGCTGCGCCACTAGGTCAAGTTTGCCTGGGCTCTGCGCTCAGTTCCGCGTCCAGCACAATTGATGTTTCTGTGGGCCTTTCAGGTTACTGTGGGCTGGAAATCTCCTCCACTCTGTTGTTTTCCACTTCTACTGCTCCAAAATTTGTTAAGAGTCCTTCTCTACGGGTATTTTATGGGCTGTGAGGAGGACGCTGAGTAAGTATGTCTTTCTAGTCCACCATTTTGGCTCTGCCCCCTATATTCCTTCCATCTTGGCTCTGCCCCTTATATTCCTTACAGATAGATCATTGTTTGGAATAAAGTAAATGTTTTACACACAATTATAAAATTGATAACCATTGTAGGTTATTTTTGAACATAAGGTCTTCCTGACTCCAATCTCTCCCTCCTTCCCTCCCCCCCGCCTCTCTCTCTCTCTCTCTCTCTCTCTCTCTCTCTCTCTCTCTCTCTCTCTCTCTCTCCCATACAAACTACTGCCTGTAGCTGTTGAAAACTTACTAATGTTCACACCTTCCACTCCTCCTCCTCCTAACTCTAAACACATTTTCTATTCTGAGTTGTATTTTAGAAACATTCAAATGAGACAATTAATCTGATGCTTCGTTGCTGATGCTGGAATTGCTACTAAAAACTGTTTGTATAATATGCTTACTAACTTTTTGAGATATTTATTGGAGAGAAGACAATGCTTAAAACTGAGCACCAGGCCTAAACTGAAGTGCCTTGAGGACTGAATGAATGATGCTATAACAAAGAACATTCCTTAGAATCTTTTGAATTGGGCTTGTAAGGGTATTAACAGGGATATTGCAAAATTATGTTGGTAGGAGCAACATTTAAGCTTAATAAATGTTTATTCTTCTTCAGGGCATGTCTGTAACTGCAGAGATGATTTTTGAATCTATGTACTAGGCATTTATCCTTATCACATTTTATCTAATTAGATACGGCCTAATCATTATAATCTTCTTTTGGTCATTTTGAATCCTGATTTAGAAGTTCAGAATTTTAACTATTCTTGGCAGTTTTGTATATCTGTAAATTCAATAAATTTCCTTGCATGTGGAAATGGATACTGAGCTCTTGATAAAAATAATGAACATGTTAGATGTAGATATAAAAATCTACTTAACATCAGGGACTCTTTCTTCAACAAGACATTGTTCTATTAATTACCATTGTTTGAGAAAGACTATTCAAGAAGCAGCTTATAAAACCTTATAAAGGATTAAACATAACACCTCAGCTGAACTCTCTCAACATTCTCCTCCAAACAACTTTAAAATAATGCTTCAAACCAAATTTGGAATGGTAGAGCCAACAAAAGTTCAGAGTGAGGTATTTTTCTTATTCTAAATAAAACTTAGGGTGTCCACAGGAGAGATGTGTGACACTAGGGCAAACCAGGCCAGAAATGGTAACAGGGTTGGACAACTGGTTAGAAAGAAAATACAAGTGACCTTCTGTTGGTACTGGGTGCAGCTGGCACTGATTGGCAACATTATTGTTCATATAGTTTGGAGTGACAGTACCAGGGCAGAAAAGAGTGTTTGTGGTAAGTTAAAAGGGAGTAGGAGCCCTAGTTATAGTTCCAGTACTAAAAGGAACAGTAGCACTTTCAGGGACAGGAGAACATGCGATGTAGCCAGAGTTTGAGGGGCAAGAGGCATTCTAGTGCTTGCAGCTACAGGAAACCAAGCACCCTAGCTAAGTAAAGGCCAGAGCAAAGGCTAGGACAGCAAAGACCACACCTTTCCCTAGATCATACCAGTTGAAAGCACTGAAAACCTGTAGACCCCAAGAACCAGCTGTGAAAAGGTTAACATGAAAAAGTAGGAATCCTCCCCCACCCCAGCTGCAGGATTTTGTGACCTCCCTAATATCCCAAGTGACAATTGATTTGCTATCTTAGTATAACCCATATCTAGCTCATATTCTGCTTTGTTTAATCCTATAGAAATTAATTTTCTACATTGTTAATTATCTAACAATAAAGGAATGAGAGAGTCTCTTCTTTTCCACATGGATAAAGTTAGTTAGCCATGACTTGTTCTTAGCAATCTGATGTCTCATAGTGATCTCCAAGTCTTTTTATATATTCTCTTAAGCCATTTACTTCATGTTGCATTCTAGAATTTGGACAGAAATCAGTGTCAAGCTGACCTGGTTTTAACTTCAGAGTTCTACCATTTCATATTTGTTGAAAATAGGAATGTTCTCATTCTCCAAATTTTTTTCAGGAGAACCCTCTCTCGTGACCCTGCACCAGCTACTCACCTCTACACTTGACGCTATTTCAGATCGCCAGAAAAGCTTGGTAAACCCTATTCAATTTAAATCTAAGAAAAATATGAAATATGATTTAGGATTATTGGAAAATTATGATAAAACCTCTTCTTGCCTCCCCATATCATCTATGGGAAATATTCTAAGTCATTTTATGCCTCTACAATTATTCAAGACAGGCAATTGACTATTTTATTATTGTGTCATTGATTGAACAACACAATTTCATCAGAGAATTCTCAGCTCAACTACTTCCCAAAGTTCCTTCTTCATCCAAGATTCCATCTTGGTGTATTAGAGGGAACACTCACACCCACCTCCTTCACAAGGTCGTGGGAAACATTAGCAAAAGATGAGTTGCAGTCTTGGACTCCTGTAGGGAAAAATTTACAAGTCCTAAGAAAACAGAATGGTTCATAGTCTTCCTGCTTCTCACTAACCAAGGAAGTTTTCAAAAATTGCCCTTTCAGGAGTTGATCCATCTTTGTTCTGTGCTTAACTCTTATGTCTTGCCTCACAGGACATCTCGATCCTATTTGTTCTTCCTGTCTCCTATTCCAGCTATTTCTCCATGGCTTCCATGAATCATGTGCTGTATGATGACCTCCAGTACTCTCCTTCTTTCTGATTCTGACACAGAAAAGAATGGAAGAAGGTAATCAAAAGGGCAGTCTGATAACACATATACCAGGCATGAACCTGAGCACCCTATGTAGCCCAAATCTTGTCATCCACACATCTGGATGACCTCCTTAGGGAGATTAAGAGGCATTCTTGAGATTCCATGTAACTGAAAAAAGTCAACTGATATCGATCAGAAACTCACTCTTTCACCCAAAAGGCTTAGAAAAAAGGATTCCAAGACAGTCAAACGTACCTTCAGTGAATGATCTGGTGTTGGCATGGGTTATACTAAACATATGTAGATGATTATATAGTAGCACCATTTCTACCTATAGTCATTTAACAGTTCTAACCAAAAGTAAATGCAGAGTCTAGAATGTAGAACCTTTTCAAAATCTTATTTCACTCAATCCTTACTTCACCAAAGTTTTTGTGACCTTTCATTTTTGGAAGTTGGTATCTTCTCAATATCACCCTACTTACACGAAACCCAAGATAGTGGTTGACCCATATGAACCAGTTTTATATAGTCTCATTTATCTCATGTCCTTTTCTTTCAAAATAAGTCTTCAAAGGAATGTAGAAGCTTCCAGAATCTTTGTGTTGTACTCTAGCCAATCTCTTTAAGGGAAGGTACTTTAAAGAGGTTGTTTTTTTTTTTTTTTCCTCCCTTCTCTTAAATATAACATGCTTTGAACAGAGCATGCTAAAGATCACTTTTCTAACAGAGAAACATGCTTCAAAATAATCACCAGACTGGATAGTATAAAAACTTATTTTGATCCTGAAACTGAGCAACAAGATAAAATGTGTCATATGGTGCCTAGAATTTTGGGCTTTGAGTCAAGGAGATTTGAGTTTCAAATATTTACTTTGACTTATAGCACTGGCCAAGTAACAAACTCTAAGCGCCTCCAGAAAGTCCATATTACTTAAATCATGGACCTGATATACCTTGATGGAAGGAATTTTCAAATTGGGAATCGTTGTCCTCTCCACTTTTCCCCTCACCCCTTCTTAAAGAATGAATCATCACTTCACTGTTTATTGGCTTTAAGAAACAATATTGGTGGGGAGGAGCCAAGATGGCAGAGTAGAAAGACTCAGGTATGCTAGCTCCGAACCCACAGCCCATATATTTCCTACAAAAAGAACTCCCCACAAATTCTGGAGCACTGCAAGGCACAGAAACACAGTGGAAAAGATTTCCGTTCCAGAGAGCCCTGGAGAGCCGTCCCCAGGGGCCCGTCATGCTCCGGACAGCGGAGTCCACCCCTGAGCTGCCCTGGCCACATGGCCCCAGAGGAGCAGATCCGAGCAGGCTTCAGGGAGAGAATCTCCGGCGGCCACGAAGGTCCCTCCACCCACAGGCGCTCCAGGTCAGTGAGAGAGACTTCTGGGCTGGTCGAGAGGGGAGCGGGGTGTCTTCCGTGACTTGGGCCCCTTCGGGAAGCAGTGGCAGAGGCAGTGGCAGAGGCAGCGGCACAGGCAGTGGTGGCCTGAGAGTCCCGGAGCAGCAGGCAGTAGTTCAGGGCCATTGACGATGGTCTCTGCATAAAGCCCCTGAGGGAACTGAGCCTGGGAGGCGGCCCTGCCCCCACTCAAGCACCAGAACTTAAGCTCATATTGAATAGTAGCTGTGGCTGCCGCTGAAAGCCCATTTCAATCTCAGACCCTAAGCACTAGCTGGGCAGATCTAGGTGGGGGTGGATAGTTATCTCAGAAGTCAAGTAACTGGCTTTGAAAATGCCCAGAAAAGGGAAGAAAAATAAGACTATAGACAGATACTTTCTTGGGGGGCATATGTTCCCCCCTTTCAATTCTGATGATGAGGAACAATTCTTACCATCAGGGAAAGACGTGGAGGTCTGTATCCCAGACATCCCAGGTGGATATCCGGTGGGCTCAGGCCATGGAAGAGCTCAAAAAGGATTTTGAAAATCAAGTTAGACAGGTGGAGGAAAAACTGGGAAGAGAAATGAGAGAGATGCAAGAAAAGCATGAAAAATGAGTCAATACCTTGCTAAAGGAGACCCAAAAAAATGCTGAAGAAAATAACACCTTGAAAAATAGGCTCACTCAATTGGCAAAAGAGGTTAAAAAAGCCAATGAGGAGAAGAATGCTTTCGAAAGCAGAATTAGCCAAATGGAAAAAAGAGGTTCAAAAGCTCACTGAAGAGAATAGTTCTTTCAAAATTAGAATGGAACAGATGGAGTCTCATGACTTTCTGAGAAACCAAGAAATCACCAAACAAAGCCAAAAGAATGAAAAAATGGAAGAGAATGTGAAATATCTCATGGGAAAAACAACTGACCTGGAAAGTAGATCCAGAAGAGACAATTTAAAAATTATGGGACTACCTGAAAGTCATGATCAAAGAAAGAGCGTAGACATCATATTCCATGAAAAAGAAACAATATTGGGGTCCCAGTTAGTTTTGTTATTAAATCATTGTACTCTGAAACACAATCCAAGTTCATCCAGGAATTAACAAAGTCCCTTATAAGATGGTAATATAGAGGTATATACAAATATGCTATCCATAATTAAAAATAAAGAAAAAATATGGCAAATTCCTTATACTTCACAGTAACCTTCTGACAGTTTATACAACTAGAAGTAGAAATCTTTAAAATCTATACTGATGGAACTCTTCTTAAAACTCCCATCATTTCTTGTATTTAAGTGTACTTCAAATAGAGAAATAAATTCATTTCAGAAGAAATATTCTTCCACGGTTTTATTTAAGCTATTTCATAAATTTCCCCCCCCCAAAAAAAAACACAAAACACACACACACACCTTAAAATGTGTCACTTCTCTATTGTTGTAGAAAGAAGTCCATTGCTAGGAAAAATTTTAAATTCTCCTTTCATAATGAACATATTTATGTACATGTATTATATCTCACTGCATACATGAAATTATGCACATATGTACCATCTATGTTCAAATAGTCATACATTACAAACTTTTATTAACACTTTTGTATTTGTTTAATAAATATTTGCTCAATTTAATTGCATTTTCCCAGTCAATACTTACCAGTATGCATACCAGCAAAGTTTTCAAGAGCTCATACCTGCCAGTCCATTTATCACTTCAATAGTGAGGCTAAAGAAGATACATTTCATCAGATATTCCCTACTCCTATCTCTAAAAAATATTTTATTAGTGAGTAGGATCAAAGTTGGAGTCATTTCAAGTTCAGTCATTTCATTTTTAAAAATTTAGTATTTAAAATTTAGGCCAATTTCCAATTTCACACAGCAAATTGTGATTAACCATTATGAACTAATATGGATTTCTACCTTTCTTAGCTCTGAAGGTAATTGAAAATATATTATTTTATGACTTTAAAAAGTATTGATGTGTGCTTTTTTAATATTAGAATTATGGTAGCCACACTTTCTGGGGATAAAAATACCACACATATATTGTTAGGCTGTTATTTTTGAGAGTGGAGGGGAGGATAGGATAATGGAGTAAATTTTGCAGGGCACTTTAAATCTTTCCAAGTAGTATATAAACAGTATCAATGGTCAATCACTTAGTAAATGTCTGCTATAGGCTTTGATGTTATCGTTGTTAAACTTTCTGTGACCTCATTTGGGATTTTCTTGGCAAACATCCTGGAGTGCTTTGCCATTTCCTTCCCCAACCCCTTTGTTCAGATGGGAAAGCTGAGGCAAACAGATTTCAGTGATTTTTTTCGGGGTCACACAATCCTAAGTATCTGAGGACAGATTTGAATTTAAGAAGATGAATCTTTATGATTCCAGACCTGATGCTGCCCCTTTTCTATGCTAGGCAGGAATAAATGATTTTTTAAAAAGACAGAAGGAATTAATTTACCCATGAACCACTTTTTCTTGCTATTTGCAATGGGCGATTTCTTAGAAACTATGGTATAGAGATAGAAATATGCACATAATATTCTTTTCTTCCATCTTCTCTTCCTATCACATAGTATTTGGCACTCATTATTTTCCATGGCTCTCACTATTTTATTCTTTCTCAAAGGTAATTATCAATTACTAATTCGAACTTTTCAGTCATAGTCATAATTTCAGACTACAATGGGACTGTAGAATTTAAAAAAAAATTAAAAAGCATCTCCCTTTCCACACCAGCCGAGCCTCTGATTATTTCATCTTCTATTTTTTGCAACATTCCTATTGACTTTTGATCTTGCAAACATTTACATCAAATGTGGTTGGTTCCATTTTGGGGGTTTGAAAATTAGCATGGGTCCACACAGGACAAAGTAAACTGGTCATGGGGCCATTAGCTTGTTATTTTTGATCCCCTTTGACAGACAAATCAGATAAGTCAGGTTCGAAAGCAGATCAGTCGGGATGTGTCTGATTTGGATTTTTGAGATGAGAAACAGGCATGAGACAGTGAAGTTACATAAGCTCAGTGGGAAAGTTCGGTGAAACAAGAGAAGCCCTGAAAGGACCCATTGTGCACTTTTCTATTTATAGAGATGAAGGATGGAAAATTGTGCAGGCAAAGAACCCTTGCTATTAGTCACTTTAAAAGTCACGGCAGGCAGAGCGAGGATGCTACTGTTCTAGAGGAGCCCTCAGTTCTATCAGAAGGAAGCCATAGGAGACATTGTGAAGATCAAGTACCTACACAGAAAGGAGGAATTTAATTGGCCATTGTTTGTGTTAAATAAAGAGTTGCCAGTTTGATAGGAGCTGCTCTGACAATCTCTATCCAATTGCTCCATTTTTTCAGACATCACTACAGTAGAATGAGGAGGTTATTGTCACATCCATTTGTCAGGTAGAGGAAACAAATGTCTATGGAATAGCATACTACCACCAAGACCAGCTAGTTTATTTAATGTATGGATTACAGGGACAATTGAGGAAACACGTAACATTGTGTTGAGTACATTTTGGAGCCTGTAGCATTAATCCCAAATGCAGAAATGAGTACAGACACCTGACTTCAACCCACTCTATAAACCACAGGATCTATCGTCTTTGCCTCATTTGTCACATTGTTTAAAGGGTGTAATCCTGTAGTCTGACAGGCTATGTCATCATCAGAAGCTTCTAATCAAGAACAAGGGTCTGATTTGCACTTAATGTCTCCCATTACCAAACAATTTCAGATCCCCTTGCTGGGAACCTTCTTTTACCCTTGATTGGATTTCTTGTCTATGGAATGCAAGTGGAAATCTTAGCTCTGTAGTGGATTTGCCACATACCTATGAGGTTCACTTTTATGAAATCTAGCATGTTCTCTCAATTGGCTTTCACACAAGAAAAATATATGAATCATTTTTAACAAGATATCTAAGCATATTTAAATTTTCAAAGGTCAACAACAGCAATGGTTTTCACATCTGCTTCATATCATGAAATGGTGATATTGTCAGAAGGTCTCTGTCCAGAAGAATGCTCTAGCTTCTCCAAGTGCCAACTGCTTGCATTGTTTTGTACTTGTGGCAATAGAGTCCCCCTGTAATATCCACATTCTTTCGCACAGTATCCTATATCACATATACAAATGCCCACACAATGTCAAATTTGGAAAGACTGCCAATGATAAATTTAGTCCAACTCTTACTGAATCCCTCTCCAGCATAGGTGAAAAGTGCTGATCTAGTCTTTCCTCAAAGACATCTGGTGAGGCAGAACCTGTTATGCACATGAACTCTCTGTTATGAAGAGAAGGCTATCAGGAATAGAGGATGAGCCTATAACGACAAAATAACTATGAAGACAAATATTGTAAAAAAATAATGATCACTAGTATGAACACTCAAATTATTTTTTGGATGTGATTGAATGAGTAATCAATAAGAACTTTGGAGAGAGTGGTTTCAGTAGAATTCTGAAGACAGATGACACATTGAAGAGCGTCAGAGAGAAAAACAGCCACTCACATTTTTAGGGTCATCCATTCAACAAGCATTTATTAAATGATTCTTATATGTCAGAATACATTCCAATTTCTGGGGATATAGAGAAACTAGAAGAAAAAAACACCATCTGGAAAATATGTTCTAATGGAATCAATAAAATCTAAATAATTACGTATAATACAAGATATATAAAGAATAGAGGAAAAGCCTTCTGAAAAGGGAAGTCACTAAAAGCTGGGAAAGTTTGGGGAGGAAAACTTGCTACAGGGGATGAAACTTGAGCTGAACAAAGCTGAGGGAACCAAGAGATGGAAGTGAGGTGGTGGGGAATTCTAGGCTTGAAGGACCTTCAGTGCAGAGGAAAAGCAGGAATTACAAACAGACCACTGTAGCTGGATCATGGTGCATGGAGGGGAGTGGAGTCTAAGAAGACTTGAAATGTTGAAAGATGCCAGGTTTTAAAGAATTTTAAAAGCCACACAGAGAACTGTATATTTAACCCTGGAGGTAATGAGACTAGAAATCATTGAGCAGGGGGTAACTTGGAAGAACCTATGCTTTAGAAATATCACCTTTTCAACAGTGTGAAGTAAGTGTATGAAGAATTGGAGTAAGAAGTGATTTGAAGCCAGGACACCAGAAGACTTGGTTATTTCCACAACATTTTCCCTCCAACAACTTCAAGAACCCTAGTATATTATTATTTTGTTTCCCTTAACCATTTGAGTTAAATCCACTCTTAGGACATTATGGTTAGTAATGACCCTTTTATAAGCATGACTATTAATGACAAGAATCTATTAGATAGTTCATTTTTTAAAACTGCATGGATCAACATAGCAGTATGGAATATTTCTCTTGCCTTAGTCACAAGGAAGAAAAGCAAAAGCTATTAACTAGGAACCCAGAATAAGCATTGGAAACTAACAATGTTCTCTGTCTCTGTGTCTCTGTCTCTGTGTCTCTGTCTCTGTCTCTGACTCTCTGTCTCTGTCTCTCTCTGTCTCTGTCTCTCTCTGTCTCTCTCTCTCTCTGTCTCTGTCTCTGTCTCTCTCTCTCTCTCTCTCTCTCTCTCTCTCTCTCTCTCTCTCTCTCTCTCTCTCTCTCTCTCTTTCTATCTTCCCTTTTCTACCCCTGAGACATTATCCAGAGGCCAGAAACAATTTAGGACATTTAGATCGTTGACCAAAGGGAAGATTTCCATAGTATGGTTATAGAAAATGAAGAAATACAGCTGTTTTTGGAAAGTTGACTCATAGTCAATAGGAAAGAAAGGTCACAGAATCTCTAAAGGACGGAAGTTGTTCACTCTTTCTATGCTGACCAAAAACAAATGAACAAAATATACACAGGTGCAGTATCTGAAATTGCTACCAGAAACAACAACAACATCAATAACAACAAATAGTAACAAAAAAAGTTCATGCTAAGGTTTAAAATGGTTCATATTTTGGAATCAGTACTACAATTCTAATACCACTGTGAAGATGAGAGAAAGTCCATTTATATGTTGAAATGTATCAAATATAGGTTGATTTCTTTTTGTCCACGTGGGTTCGTCTGCATCCACCCCTTCTTTCCCTCCTTCTATTCATTGTCCATTCTCCTTCCTCTTCCTTGACTCTTACCCTGTCAGTGTCTATGTCTTTCTATCTGACACAATTTGTCTTTGTTCTTTCTTTCTTTGCTTCTGTCTCTGATTGTCTTTCCTTCTGTCTCTCTCAAAGTCTTTTTCTCTTTTTCTCTCTTTCTGCCTTTTTATTACTATTTTTCTGTCTCTGTCTCTGTCTCTCTACATCTCTCTATCTCTCTGTGTCTCCGTCTCTCTCCTCTGCATGAAATCTGAGAAGAAAGGCAAATTATAACTTTCTCCGTTAAAAGAGAGTCTGAGATATTATGGGAAGTGAGGTAAACAAAGCTTTATGGAATGAGGGCAGGAGGAAACCCAGGGGAGGTGGAAGAAGAAGAAAGTATAGGGTCATGAGGGCTAGTGCCTAAGGCCAGTTGATTGCAAGGGAAAGGGGATGCTCCCAAAACTGAATGCAATCATGAATGATGGGATCCTTGACTAGAAAACTGATCTACTTTAGGCATGATCTGCATGGGCTGGTTCTCTGCCTGTTTCAGCTATTATAATGCAGTGAATTTGCCTTCTCCCTATGTCCTCCCTCACCCCTGCTTCAACTTTTCTTGATCAAGTGGCTGTGCTAATTCTTGAGAGTTTCCTGTTGCCTTTAAATCTTCCTTAAGATTTGTACTATTTGTACTTTGTGTACTTTTATAATGATTTTTGTCTCCAGACAAAGATAAAGTAATGTTCATTGCAATTAGAGTATTAGCAATAAAGAAGAGGAATAAGTAACTGGGGAAGGATAATGGAACCCATAGAACAATTACCTTATTTATGATTTTATATTGAAATTCTCTCTCTCTCTCTGTCTCTCTCCCTCTCTCTCTCCCTCTCTCTCTTGACATACACACCCCTTGCCTTTCCATGTATCTCTGCTAGGTCTGGAATCAAATCTGCTTATATTGAAATATGCTTTCAGCCATATATTAGCTATAAAACATTGAATAAGTCACTTAATTTCTATTTGCCTCAGTTTCTATTACTATTAAATGGGAATAAAAAGTAGCATTTACCTTCCAGGTTTGTTAGGAAGATCAAATTAAATAATATTTGTAAAATATTTTTCATAATGCAATAGGCATATTATAAATGCTAATTTTATATCTCTATATAGATATCTTTATGTGTATACATGAATATCTATATCAACATTCAACATAGTATAGTAAATTGGTTGCTTAGCTTGTAGTCAGGAGGATCTCACTTAAATATAACTCATACTACCAACAAGTTGAGGGACTAAGGGAAAATCACTGATATGCCTAGGGCAGCTCCCTCTGGCATGCTCTCAATTATATATGGATTATATTCTATACTACTAGAAGGAGCTCCCACACAAACTTCATATGGGCATATGGGGAAAATGTCAAATTTAAAATATGTGACTATCAACTTGTAAAAAAATTAAGTATTTTGTTAAAGCTTAAATTATGAAATAGAACTTAATTGTATGCAAATAACAAGTAATTATCATGTAAGATGATAATTAAATTCAACAAAGAGAAAAGGTAGCATTTGCCACCGTAAAGTTGCGTAATGGCTCATCAAACCTGTTCTGCCACTTTCAAAGAAGCACTTTCAGTTAATAGACATGTGGCCACAGCATCATGTTCATGTTTACAGAACACAGGAAGTTTAATTATTAGTGAATGATTCAAAACCATTAGGTTAAGTCTAATACGAGCATTTATAATTCTCTTTTAATTTTCAAACAGCTAAAAAAGATTCTGTCTCTATAGCTACGATTAGCCATGATCAGTGGATGGGGATGAGTAAGATTTAACAGAAAGTAATCATCACACTAACATCTTTTTTATCCCTTGTCTGACTTGTAGATTGTTTTCTTTCACATCTTTTAAGCAGCAACCATTATGAGCATCACAGGATAAAGGATCTTGCACTAGAAAGGGTCTTAGAGGTCACCTTGTCAAATCATATCATTTTATAAATAAGAAGCAGATCCTGTATGTAATTATACCATGCTCATACACATAATGTGTCAGAGTCAGTATTTGAAATTATTCCTGTGACTCCAAATTCATGCATCTTTCCACTCCTTTGCAGAATATACAAAAACAAAAGAAAGATAAAAAATAGGGTACCAGGTAAACAACTTTTTGCAAAACATAGTAAATAGTTTTTAATACAGATATATACAACTTGGCAGTAGGGAGGGTCCAAAATTAAAATAGGCTAAAATTCTTCAGGCCACAGATAGGTTTTGAGCAACTCACTTTCCAAGTAAAGGTATAATAAATGATTAAAGTATTTCTCAAAAACATTTTTCATTGGAACATAATTCAGAAACTGCAAGCGACACACTCTTCTTTATGAAGCCACATTAAGTAACAGACTCTCAGCAGCAGCAATTTCTTTAGAAATCTGAAAAGTAACCTTAGTAGCCGCCTCCTTTTCTATGTTTGTTTTCTTGAAAAAAAACATTGTTCTCCACTGAGATTTTTCAACAATGTGGATGCTTTGTTTTCATTGGATCACAATTTGATGAAGTCAGCATGTTTTGATTTGAAGTAGTGAAAAAGACTATTTCTTTGGAACTGTTGTTACCTCTCAGCAAACAAGTCTCTTATGTAAGTAAACAAGTATATCTATTTGTCCACTCCAGATTAAAGATTCTATGTCCTGATTTGTTTCTTTTTATCACCCATTTTACAAAGTCACCCAGAAACTGTAAGGCTAAAACCAAAAAAATCTTCACAGCGACTGCTCATATACAAAGAAATACTTAACTGAAGTGTGTGATCTTAGGGAGAGTAGATAATCATGTAATTTTTAGGGTGGCTGCACAGTGAGGGAGGGGAAATTGCTGCAGCTCATGACATGGTGGGCATCAGCTGGGTTGGCACGTGGCTGCACTGGATTTGTTCCTGTTCATGGCCAGTAACGACTGAAAAACAAACAAAAAAAAAAACAGAAAGCAAAACAGCAAAACGATGTGACTCTAGGTTCTCTCAGACAAGAGACAGACTGACAAAGGCAGGTTGCCCTGGTGATGCGACAAACAGGATGAAGTGTTTTGTGGCAACCCACCCATCAAGTTACATGAGGAGCACAAGAGTGAGTAGTAGGAAGGTACTTATGCAAGATACAGACAAAGCTCTCACTGGTTACAACTTTCTTTTTCATCCTCCACATTTTTCACAAGCCATCACAAATCCTTTGCAGGCTACAAGGGTCATATGTTTTG
Organism: Bettongia penicillata ogilbyi; assembly: GCA_023548195.1. Classification (NCBI taxonomy): domain Eukaryota; kingdom Metazoa; phylum Chordata; class Mammalia; order Diprotodontia; family Potoroidae; genus Bettongia; species Bettongia penicillata. The sequence goes on along the minus strand of JAJHZJ010000470.1, from coordinate 8,136,942 downwards.
TAGGCCTGGTATAGAATATCTGAAAAATTAGCTTTCTCTGTCAAAAAAACCAACCAACAAACAAAAAAAACCTACTATTCAATTATATCATTAAAAACAAAGACAATTTTAAATAAAATATGAAGCTTTCCTATTCCTCAGTGTGGAAGAAAGCTGTCTCCATCTACAGAGATGACAAACCAGTCTAGACTTTGCTCATAGGTCCTAGGGAGGTATGTCATGGTAAAATGATTTGCTCAAGGTAAAAAAGTCAGCGTCAGAGGAAACACTTGAACCCAGTGCTTCCTCACGCAAAGCACAACAATATTTTGATCATGTATTGCAAATTTCAAAGGAATTTTCATAACTGAAAAATATAAAACCCTCAGGAAATTAAATAATGTGATACATGGACATTTTTATTGAGGCGTGCTTGAAATAGGCCAGTTCTTTAGCATTTGGCGGTAGAAACAGTTATAGATTTCATTTCCTTCCACTGTAGAAGAATATTACTATACCATAGGTGGAGGAAACATGGATATATCTTTATCATTTATTTTTTTTCATCTCATTTTGTTTCCATCCCTGTTCGGGGCGCGCTCGACCCCCGAACCTTCGGGCGAGATCCCGACCCCTTCTCTCCAACCCTCGTGGCTTCGGACGTCTCCGGACCTTCCCCTGGGGGAGGGGAAGGCTCTTAACCAGGCAGGACGCGGAGTGCAGTTGAGAAGCAGTTTATTCTTATCAGTTACACCAGAAGATCCCCCCGAACCCTTCCTGCGTGTGCCTTTTATCCCTAGTGTCTTGCCCTCCTCTTCCGAGTAGGCTCCTCCCCAGTTCCTCCCTGAGGGCGGGGCTTTCATCTCATTGGAGCGAGCCCCTCCAGACCAAACCAAAAAAGGGCACGATTCCCAATCCCGGGTTGTGTCCCCTTCTGGTTGGTTGGTGGTTATTTAGCTTCAGACCAGGAAGTCTTTCTAGTGCTGAGCTGGCAGAGCCACGTCAGCAGGTCAGGTCTTCCTAGTATTCTCATCCCCCCAGGAGGGTTGTTGGTCCATTGTGCCCCTGACAACTCCCCCTTTTTGTTTTACAAGGGCAGGTGAAGGGCCTGTCTTAGGCTATGTGGCCTGACTCCATGCCTGGTACCGAAAGTGGGCAGGGCCCCTGTCTTAGGCTATGTGGGTGGTCCCCACCTCCAGCATTTCTGGTAGGTGGACCCACAATAATCCCGTCATTGGGTACCTCTGCAGCCAATGGCATGATTATCCAGGTCATGGGGCCACAATATTCCCGTCATCGGCACAGTCACAGCGAAAGCCCATTATTGATTATAGCGGGGTACAGGGACGCTTTTGAACATGGCCGGTGTTAGGCCGTCATCCCGAAATTGCAAAAAATTCATGGTATTTGCGCGACTTGCGCCTCAACTCCCCCTTTTTGTTTATGCAGAAGTATATCAGCCTTTAGTTGTTCCAGGGTACCCATCCACAATTTCATAATACATGACAATAGGCAAGGTAGGCAGAGACAAATCACACATAACAGGGCAATTCCCAATCCAGTAACAAAGAGGTATGAAGCCATTGTGTAACAGTAAGATTTCTCAACAAATCTGGGAAAAGTCCATGCTGATTTTGCATATCCCTCTTATAATGGTCTGCGGCATTTTGTATGCCTTTAATTATCTCATCTAACTTTAATATATAAGTATCTAAATTTTGGAAATCATTAAGTCTGGCAATAGTATCTTCAAGCTCTGTGCTAGCGTTAAGCATGAGGGCAGTCATGCATGCAGGTCGTAACAGCTGCGTATCGCACGATAGCCCTTGAAGCATTGATTCTACCTGTACCATCGTGGCCAATGCTTTTACCGCAGAGGTCAACGCGGCTAGCTCAAGTGCCACCTGTCTATTTATCTGTTGTTGCTCCACCCATGCCTCTTACGAATAGACCATAAAGTCGGACAGATCATGTGCCATAACTTTACCCTCATTCTGCAGTGCCGCAAGTTCTATTTGTTGTAAAACACTCACGGCTAGTCCAATGATATCCATTGTAGAAATGTCCAGTCCCCGTCTCACTCGTGCCACTCGGGCAGTGATCATTTCAAAATAGTTCGAGTCCACGAAGGGTCTATAAGATCCTACCGGCAAAAAGGTTACCAGGGGTATTTTCAGCAATATTACAAAGGTGCCATTCCCTGTTAAGTTCTTACTCTGAAGGGTGTTTGATAGGGACCCATTATGGCAAATAATGTTAAAATCATGGGTGCCAGTGATGCTCCCATCCCTACAAATCAGAAACATTTCGGTGTCTGTAGTTGTCTGTGTCACTACCTCAAAAGAGTTGCAATGTCCTGAGCTAGAAGATTCATCGCAGTGGTACCCACGTTCTGTAAGAAGGTCAAACCACTGTTTGTTCAGTGTGGCATTGTCTGTGAGGGGCGCACTATTGTCCGTCATGTGTATGGCCTTTCCGAACGCCGCTGCGGCCTTCCATAGGTGTGCCTGCAATACCACCGTGGTATTGATCTGGTTGCCGGATACCGCATGAGGGACAGGTGCAGTGAAGTAGGGTCCTGGGATGCCATCCATGAAATACAGCTGGGTGTTGTTTATCATCTCTCCTATCACCGGATAACCTGTAGAGCAAACTTGGACAACATCAAACATATTCGGGGTAGGTATACATGCGGGTAAGGGTGATTTTGGGAATCCTGATAGGTAAAACATATAAAGGGTGTTTCCAATCTACAAGTGTTTGTTGTAACTGCACCAACATCAGTAAGATAGCCGAGGAGGACTGTGAAAGATCTGCAGTGGCAATGTGAGTAAGGAGGTGGTAACAAAAAGGCTATCTGTAATTAGATTAAAGGGTTCAGAGGGGCATAATTGTAAAGCTTGTAAAACAGCATATAGTTCGTTTTTCTGGGCAGAGGTATATGGTGTTTGTAAGATCTGCAAAATTTTCTTGGCTGGGATATAAAATGAGGCCTTATTTTTCTTTGTCGCATCTGTAAATATGTTAAGGCCATCAACCGGCGTCGATTGCACTGGGTTTTTTGGAATCGACAAGGGCAATGAAGCCCACCCCCTGAGCGATGGAGGCAGATGACCTTGAACAGTCTGGTGGGTAGTTAAGACCACCGCCCAAGTTTCTGATTCATGTGCTAATTGTGTGAATATCTCTATAGAATCCTCTATTAATATGATAGGAACCTTACCGGTAATGCCTTGAGCCAATACTGAGGCTTTCATTAGCAGCAGTCCCTGTGTCTCTAGCTTAGAGGGGACACTTTTGTTAGGTTTGGAAGGATAGACCCACGCCAAAGGGCCAGCCTGTTGAAATATTGAGGCAGCTATACCTAATGACGGGTTTGACACAACAGTTATATAGACCGGCTGTAGTGGATCTATGCGTTGGACAGTGGATTCGTTAGCTATGCGCTCTATAGCATCCATAGCCTGCATAGCCTCTTTGGTCCAGTCTCTAGGGGAATTAAGTGCAGAGGGCCCTTTCAAGATTTGGTAAAGCGGTTGCATTAACTCATTGGATATAGGTGCAGTGTTCCTTAACCATTGTATGGACCCTATTAGTTTCTGGAAGTCGTTTAATGTCTTAACCGCTGTTCTATCTATAGAGGGATTTTTTCTAACCTCCGTTTGTGTGACCTGGTGACCTAAATACTGATAAGGCGGTTGTGTCTGTACTTTCTCAAGTGCTACGTATAGTCCATGCTCAGCCAGGGCACTCATGACTCGCTTTAACAAGAGACTTGTAGTGGCTGACGAAGGCGTGGCTATTAAAATATCATCCATATAATGGATAAGCATGGCTGCTGAGTTGGTCTGTCTGATGGGATTTAGAATAGCATCAACATATAATTGACACATGGTAGGACTATTAGCCATCCCCTGGGGTAAGACCTTAAATTGGAACCTTTGACTGGGACGCTGATAATTAGTGTTCGGGATGCTAAATGCAAAATGCTTTCTATCCTTTTCCTGTAGGGGAATGCCGTAGAAACAATCTTTAATATCTATGACGGCTATGGGCCATTCCTTAGGAACCGCAGTTGGTGAGGGCAGTCCGGGTTGAGCTGCTCCCATGGGTTCCAATGCACTGTTAACTGCTCTGAGATCTACGAGCATTCTCCACTGCCCAGATTTCTTTTTTATTACAAACACTGGGGAATTCCAAGGGCTTGTGGAGGGCTCAATGAGTCCTGCTTTAAGAAGATCATCCACTATACCTTTAAGGGCCTGTAATTTCTCTGTGGTGAGGGGCCACTGTTCCACCCAGATAGGTTGTTGGGACTTCCACGTCAGTGGTAAGGGTGAAGGCCCATCAGTAACCCCTAGTGGTTTAACTGAATATCAGTAGTCACAACCACTCCCATCTGGCCCAGAACATCCCTCCCCCAAAGGCTGGATTTTTTGGAATTTTTACTCTCATCGTGCCACATTACTTTACTGGCTGCTTTCAGGGCACTTGTTATTGCTGATTCATTCTTTGCAGGCTCCTTATTAGGAAATGTTAAGAATTTCATAGCAGCCAATAAGCCATCATTATCGAATTTTAAATAATTTAGAGTATAAACAGCCAAAGGCCAATTGTAATTTATCATCAATTTGGAGTATAAACAGCCAATTGCGAATTTATCATCAACTCCTGGTCCAACTACTCCCCTTTTTGTTTTTGCAAGAGGGCCAGATGTAGAGGACGCCCCTGCGTCCCTACATGGCTCAGTGATGTGGTTGAAAGAAAAGAGTCGCGGGAGGTGGGAATAGACCAGTTCCTTTTATTGATCTGAGGGTTTGGGTTTATATAGACAAGGTACCGCAAGTCTACGTGACATTCTGCTATTGTGTCCCAGTGATTAAATCAATCAGGATGATTAAATCAGTCTTCTGATTAAATCAGACCACAAGCCTAGGAACATCTATTCTACATATCCCTTGTTTTCTGTAATTCTCTTGTTTGTCTCACAGAGACAACATCTGGGGGCCATGGAGAGCCATTCCGGATGATAATGAGCACAGTCTCAAAGATCAGTTTCCCCAAAGGTCTATCCTGATCTCGTCAACTGCACTCCACCCTGGCCCTCAACAATAATGAGCACAGTCTCAAAGGTCAGTTTCCCCAAAGGTCTATCCTGATCTTGTCAACTGCACTCCACCCTGGCCCTCAACAATTCCCCCTTTCTTTTGTGCGAGTAGGTGTCCAGAGAGTGATTTGCTAGTTCCACTATAGCTTGACCAGTGGGATTATGGGGGATTCCAGTGACATGTAAAATGGAAAATTCCACCATGAACTGTTCATCCCAACCCCTACCCTCGGGAAGGGCAAATTAAATTCCCTACTATTCTTAAGCATTCTCTTCCCTTGATCTAATCTGGGATGATAAAAGTTACAATTGACTGTAGTCCTAGCTGGTTGATGAGTTGGGACTGCAGGGCAAAAAATCTTAATGATTCTAATATTTACTCAAGTAAATTTTACTTCCGTATCCACTCCTTAAGAACATCTTTGAAAGAGAGGGCTTTTGAATCTATCAGCTGAAGTGAGGGAGACTTCTGGACAAATATCCAGTGGCGCCAAGTCCCCTCCGTTCTACTGGAGAGTTTCAAAAGCTTTATCTCTGCTGAGGTGTCCCTTTAAGATTTATGCATATTTCCAATTTGCCTAGTGCCAAATAATATAACAAATCCTGATCTGTTTTAAACATCCAATTAGGAGTGACACATTTCACTTAAGATGTGAACAGAATAACTACCTTTTGGTTACTTCTTATTATACAAAATCCTTTTCTTTTAGGTGAGATTTAGGTGAAAATGTTGATCAGCCTGCCCCAGATCTCGTCTCGTCTCGTCTCTCTCCACCCTCACAATCTGGCCAGGATTGGAGGGAAGAGGGTAAAGCGAGAGAGAGTTTAACCAAAAACTTTCAAATAATTTCCGAAACTTTTATGCTTTCCTTAAACTTCATATCCATGTTGTTTTCCTAATGGGCTTTGATTAAAGCCCCCTTTAAAACTGCACAGACACTATGTTCCTGCATTTCCCATCCAAGACTACACTTTGCAATCACATAAACTAAATAATATAAGATTAGTTCCTCTCTTTCTCTCTCCCATACTTCTCCCCGATGCTGCAGTCATCAGAGAGAAGGGAGGAGGGGGAGGAAAAGAGATAACTTTCCAAGGTCCAGCTACCATGGAGCTGACCGTAATAACTCACAAACACACGCACACAGAACATGTAAAGACAGAACACATATACAGACAATAAAAGAATCCAAAAAAAACTGAGAAAAATTGTCAGAAATCCTCTGTACACATTATAACTCTGGCTTAATTTCTATCACTGTGTCCGGGCTGCTGAATTCGCCACTGTGCCACAAATCCTGGGCAAATTTTTTGCTGTGCCACAAAACCAGGCCCTGGGCCAACTCTGGATGTATTTCCTGGTTGAATTTCTGACTGCACCAACTCCCTCTTTCCTCTCTGTCCTATCTGGTCATGATTGTCTCCTGAGCTCCCAGACCGCCAAGATTGTATGACTGTCTGTACATAAACAGAGCCGGGACCGTATTTTGCGGCAGTCTCTTTAAGATCTCTTAAGAATTTATAGAACAGCGGTTTATGCACCCTTTGAGGCTGTCCGCCCTGTTCTGGCTGAACAAACACGGGGAATAGGTTGGCCCCTTTCCAATCTACTTCCTCTCTATTTTCCTGCTGCTCTATTAATCGCCAACGGGTCGGATCAATTCCTGTATGCTCTATCCAAGGGCTGACTATCAGTATTTTTTCGACCCAGTCCCTACATGTTCTAATATGAATTTTTACTCCATTTTTCTTGCACAGCTTGTACAGCTGGCAGGCTAGCACTCCCTTATCCTCTGGTTTTACATGGGCGGAGCCCATTCTGCCTTCTAGGCATCTCTGAAGCGGGCGGCGTTCGTTCTCCGGCTCGAAAAGCGGCCGGGGTTTTTACTTTCGTTTCGCCGCTCGCTTTCGCCTAGGCTGCCTGGTCCTTCTACTCCGTCCGGCGGAGTAGGCAAGGGGTCCCCCTTCACTTACCTCACCCGGATCCACTTGCGGTGTCGCCCCACGTTGGGCGCCAGCTGTTCGGGGCGCGTTCGACCCCCGAACCTTCGGGCGAGATCCCGACCCCTTCTCTCCAACCCTCGTGGCTTCGGACGTCTCCGGACCTTCCCCTGGGGGAGGGGAAGGCTCTTAACCAGGCAGGACGCGGAGTGCAGTTGAGAAGCAGTTTATTCTTATCAGTTACACCAGAAGATCCCCCCGAACCCTTCCTGCGTGTGCCTTTTATCCCTAGTGTCTTGCCCTCCTCTTCCGAGTAGGCTCCTCCCCAGTTCCTCCCTGAGGGCGGGGCTTTCATCTCATTGGAGCGAGCCCCTCCAGACCAAACCAAAAAAGGGCACGATTCCCAATCCCGGGTTGTGTCCCCTTCTGGTTGGTTGGTGGTTATTTAGCTTCAGGCCAGGAAGTCTTTCTAGTGCTGAGCTGGCAGAGCCACGTCAGCAGGTCAGGTCTTCCTAGTATTCTCATCCCCCCAGGAGGGTTGTTGGTCCATTGTGCCCCTGACACATCCCATATTCTTTTTTTTGCAGGCATGATAGCAATGGTGTAAGGAGACAGAGAAATTGGATAGGACAGGAAAATACAGAGGTCAATTAGGGAAGCATGAATATACTAGTCTGAATTGGAAAAATTGAAAATTAATTTATGTTAACTGAGGATTTTAACTTTTTTTATATTTTCAGTTTTACAACTGTACGCATACAATTTTATTCTTACATCTACTTAATCGTTTCTTCTTCATATTTACCCTTCTTTCCAACTTGTTAGAATTTGTTTTTATACTCAGTAATTTTTTTGAGATCTTTACACAGTTTTGTTCTGGTGGTAACTACCCTACTAGGGTGAATATTCACACAGAGAGTTGTGCCATGAGCTTTTTCACATTGCACACGCTCAAGGTAGATGACATATTTCTTTCTGTAGACCTGGACTACCTTGCCATTTTTGACCTTTGTAGTGTCCATGACTACCTGAAACCTCTTTATCCTTCCAGCTGGGCATAGAGTGGGCCCTGTATTTCTGCCTCAGCTCTGTGGAGAGCAGAGACAACATGATCTTGCTGCGGATGTGCAAGGGCCTGTTGAAATGTCTCTCATGATTTTTGCTTCTGTCAGAGGTAGCAATGGGATTGAACTTCATTTTGGCCATGCCAGTAGAAGGACCTCCCCTTAGCACCTGTCTTGTGAAATGAATGAGAGGCATACCGAATACCAGACCCTTGGAAGCACGCAAAGGAAAGAGGATTTCAACTTTTCAAACAAACATGCATGATGTTTACATGCCAGTGAAGAAACACAGAACTTTATATGTATATATGGACACATGTGTAAGTATTCATGTATACTAATATACATGTGTACATATATAGAAAATGTATACATGTACATGAATAGATGTGTGCACAACCTATATCACATATGTATGTATGTATGTATGTATAAATGCATACATGTGTATGTGTTACATGTGTAGAACAAGAGAGAGACAAAGTATCTGTTGTTTTTTAGTGATTTTGTTTGTTTCTGACTCTCGTGACCCAATTTGATGTTTTCTTAGCAAAAATACTAGACTGGTTAGTCATTTCCTTCTCAAGCTCATTTTATGGATTAGGAAACTGAGGTTGACAGAGTTAAGTGACTTACTCATAGTCACACTGCTACTAAAACTAGGTGGTCTAAAGAAAAATTTAAACTCCCAAAGATGAATCACTGAGAACCCTATCTCTTGTACTAACTAGCTATCCTTATGTATATTTGTATACACACATACGAATCTATACATATATATAATATATGTATTACATATATGCAAATATACATATCTCTACATCTATACTTATATTTATCTCTTTACATATATGTATGATATACATACATGTGTAGGGTATATGTGCATATATATGCACATATATGTATTGCATATGTGTGTGTACGTGTGTGTGTGTGTGTGTGTGTGTGTGTGTGTGTGTAATCTGTTATTGTTTCAGTCAGGTCCCACTCACCATGAACCCATTTGTATTTTTCTTGGCAATGATACTGGAGTGCTTTGCCATTTCCCACTCCAGATGAGGAACTGAGGTGACTTGTCAGGGTCCTACTGCTAGTAAGTACCTGAAAACCAGATTTTTACTAAGGTACTTCTGACTCCAGGACTGGTGGTTTATTCACTCTCTCTCTGTCTCTCTCTCTCTCTATCTCTCTGTCTCTCTGTCTCTCTCTCTCTCTGTCTCTCTGTCTCTCTGTCTCTCTCTCTCTCTCTCTCTCTCTCTCTCTCTGTCTCTCTCTCTCTGTCTCTCTCTCTCCATATGTGTGTAGGTATATGTACATAAGCATGTACATATACAACACAGGTAAATTTCACCCTCATTCTCCCCTTCCTTGTTCAATGCATCTCTCAAATTAACATCATTTTAACATGACACATTTCTTAATGAGATTGAGGGGAAATGCAGCCAACCAAGCTAAACAGTAGGAGATTCTTTTTTCAAATATGATTTATAAAGTAAAGCTAAGTAAACATTCTTTTTGTTAACTGATGGACTATCTACGATTGCCTAATTCCATTCCAACACTGAACTTTAACACAGAAACTGCCTGAATTAATATTGCTTGGATTCAGCTGTGAAAGAAGTTCACACCCTCTTTTATAGGCAAGGAACCTAAGGATCAGATATTTCAAATAGCTTTTCTGTAGTTAACAAATGACATACCCAGGACTCAAGCCTGAGTATTGTGACTTCAGATCCAGCGTTCTTTATGCTACAATATTTCCTTAGCTTAAGCTATTGCTTTCTTACTGCACCAGCAAAATTATCCTCCAAAAGTCAAATAAAAAGCAAACCTATAATTGGAATAAGGTGGTGATGGAATAGAATACAAATACCATACATAATTTCTTTCTCAGCAACAAGGGCATTCTCAGAATCAAGCTGAGAAGTAACTCTAAAACTTTTACTTTGTAGCTCTAATTGATTGACTCAGCTCCCTAATCTTTTGGCTGTATTTCTCCCCTGTGCTGAGCTATTACTCACTTTTTCTCTTTCTAGTAAATTTGGAGAGTAATATTAATTTCTCTACAGTATTATTACAATCTTTCTGTATTATTAATTTTTATTAATAATTAATAGTTAGGATAATCAATTTTCACTTAATAATTTGGGTTATCAGTTATTTTTTTCTCTTTTCTCTTCACACTTTTAGTAATCATAATTTTACCAGTGGTTTATTGTGATTTTTTTGTCCATCTCTTGTCAAAAATCATGTACTAGTATGTGAGGTCAATGATTTGTATCCCTTCTTCGCACAGAATGATAATTAGATATTTTAATAAAATAAATTCATTCTTTTTAAAATATATATATTTAATATATATAAATCATTTATGCAAAATATATACAAATATATACTTAAAATATAGAATATATAAATATATTGAAAATATATATTTATATATATTATAAAATATGTATTTAGAGGAAGGTTTTTGTTCAGTTTTTAAAGTTTTAGATTTGTTTAGTTTTAAAAGGAACTCATAAAAAAATTAAGTTTATTTGGGTGGGTATATTACTTCCTGAAATTGGCACTGAATGCAAAAGACCACAATTTCTTTTTAATTATACATAAGTAGCACATGGAAAGTGGAACTTTGCTTCATGGCACTCCATGGAGGTGGGAAAGGGAATTGGGGGAAGGAAGAGAAGGATCTTTCTTGTTTTTTTTTTTTATATTGACTCTAATCATTCTCCCACTGGGAAGTGCATCTATGGGACCATCTTAATTATGGTCTGTCTCAATTTATTTTTAGGGTCAATGCTATTACTTTTTTCTTGACAGGTAATATTCATATTCTTATGATGATGTTGCTGCTGATAATTCATATATATTTTTATAAACATCAGTGGATTTAAGGTCTGGTCCTTACCTCTAATTGTAAATATAAACAATTTTAAAATTACAGCTATATTTACAACAGATAGCAATAGTACAGTATGAAAATGTGTTTGCACCTAGCAAAGAGAACTAAATAATCATAGTGTGAAAAAATAGGATAGAATTAACTAAAAAAAGGAAATCAAATGTTTTTCATAGTTTTGGCAAGAAATGTTAAATGCCAACAGGAAAACACTTGCAAAGAGAGAAAATTTGAAACCCTGAGAACATATGTGGTAGACTATGCAAAATACTTGAGTCACTCCATTTTAATGACAGAGCTAAAGTAATCATAGAGATCAATCATCTTCTCATATTAAAATTAAACAAATTGCCCAAAATCTTGAAATTAGTATACATGGCTATTAAATAGAGTGATTTAAAAAAAAAAGAAAAAGATAAAAAGAAACACCACAATTTGCACTTTTTGATTTTAGAATTCCAGTGCTTTTTATTGTAGTTTTATACTAGCTGTGAATAATGTACTAATGTTACTGGTAAATCTAAAGAATTCCAATATAAAATGAAAAAAAAGTATGACATTGTAAAGAAATATACTTATTCTTATCCAATATTATCTTTTGCAAAGGTGAAATTCATGGGTAAACAACAATATTTGAAATAAAAATATGTCTTCTAGTAATTTTATTCTGTTTATTACATTTCCTATATTCCCATTCATCACTAGATTGTATTATATATATGTATATATATAATATATTCATAACTAGATTATCTTCAAATTAAAAAAAATATTCTCCTAACATTTTTAGTTCATCTTATATAAGATTTCTTACTGGGACTTTCTTTCATAATGTTTTAGTCCAGGCTGGAGTATAGATTTAAAGAAAAAAAAATATTACTCGTTTTGGAGGGGATGGGATGGACAATGGAGTGGCCACTGAATTTACAATCAGAGGACATGGGTTTGAATCCCAATTCTAGTGGTATTCAATCTTAGGCAAATCATTTCCCCCCCCTTTTTGCCTCAGTTTCTTCATTTATAAAAGAGGATTGGAATGACTTCTAAGGACCTTTCTAGCTCTCAATCTGTGTATTATTGTGGTTGGGTCAATTCTTTGTCTTATTAAAGAAAGAGCAGAGACTCCAAAGCTATTAACTAGTGAAAGTCTAATGTAACACCTTAGATTTATCCTAGTCAACTCCGATCTTCATATCAATAACAAAATATATTTATGAAATTTTTAAGAAGCACATTTTCATATAGAGAGATAATAGAAGTATGAATGTGCACAAGTTACTGGCAGAGTTTGCACCATTCAAACTTTAAACTTTAAAGCCTGGGAAGCACTGGAACAAATCTAATTTATGATAGAATTGGAGAGTTTGTACTTTATATACTCCCTCCCACATTATGTAAATTAAGAGGTCCAGAAATAAATTGTATAAGCTTTTTGATAAAATTGAAGAACTTTGAGAAAAACAATATCCTCCACAATCCAAGACTTTTTCTTCATTCATTGGGGGTAATAGGGAAAATACTTGGACTTATTTTTGTGTGTAAAAGAAATAGTTACTATGAAAATAAAAACATTATGAATTAAATAACACAGAGGTAATATTTAGAATAAAATCATTTACATTCACTTATTAAGGGCTTTTAAGCTTTCAAACACCTCCATTATTGTTAAGATGTTTCATTTCCCTTACATTTAGGCCACCTCAAACTACAATTTATCTCACATAGACATTATGGCCTGTAATATTATAGTTTGAATTTTCAAGATTTGCTCTGCTCCCCACATCTGCTTTCTCCATGCTATTGTTTCATTCTGCTTGCTAGGATCCTGCATGTCAGGTTTTACTAAAATTTACTGACTAATTTTACAATAATTAAGCTATCCCTTTAAATCATCTCATTTTGTCTAAGAAAGCACCAACAACACTTCCTTGTCCCTGCTGTATCATTTATTGGTAGCCTCTGTCAATTTCTCTAGCCGTCCCCCCACATCTAAATACCTGCTCCCTTGACTGTGTTTTCATACAGTCTTCAGACAACTGGACAAACAATAGATATATGTGTTTCAATCTTTTTGCACTGTATTTTCCATGTATTTCTTCCTACATAGCAATATGATGTTTAAGTTCATACCAGGAGATGTTCTTAGCCACTGAGCTTTGTTGGTAGTAGGTCATGTTGGCCCCCCAAAAGAAGTATTTGGTCACACTGCTCACACTATATTCCTTTAGTAACTAAATAATTTGAAAGATAGTGTCAAATACATTTTTGCATATAATAAAGCTGGTTTACTTTTCCATACTTGCATTTCAAGTTAAGTTGATTGATTTTTGTGTATCTGAATGAAATTTATATTACTTTTGTTAAATCGTCCTGAATACTTTGACCCATGGACAGAATCTATATCTATGTTCATCTATGCCCATATATATGTATATTATGCATCTATATAAATGTAAGACCAATTATAATATATATTAAGGCATATTACACACTATATACAGAAAGTCCCTTAGTTTTTGTGTATATTAAATATAATTAGATATGTTGGGATCCATACAAGGGTGAGAATTTCAGTTAGGTTAGATTTATATAATGAACACAATTGTTATTGTGACATCTATCCCTCCGTTTTTTGACACACTTAGGTAAAGAAATTAAATTTAGTGGAACATAGGAAGAGATATCGTAATGAAATGTGTAATTTAGATAGTTACACAGATAAATGGATAGATCGATAAATGTGTAAGAGTTGATACAGTTCTAGTCTTTTTTATATTTTTAAAAATTTTATTTTTTTAATTTCTTTAAAATTTATTTATTTTTAATTTTCACCATTCATTTCCACAAGATTTTGAAATTTTCTCCCCATCTTTCCCCTCCCCCCACCCCAAAATATCCCAAAACACCATCCATAATTTTAATGTTGTGAAAGACTAACTATATTTCCCTCCATCCTATCCTGCCCTCTATTTATTCTATTCTCTCTTTCCATCTTGTTCCTCCCCAAAAATGTTTACTTCTAATTACTCTCTCCTCCCATTTGCCCTTCCTTCTATCATCCCCCCAACTCCATTTATCTCCTTCTCCCCTACTTTCTTGTAGTGTAAGACAGATTTTTATTCCAAATTGTGTGTGCATGTTGTTCCCTCCTCAATTCAAATGTGATGAGGATGAGCTTCACTTTTTCCTTTCACCTCCCCCCTTTTCCTCTCCATTGGGAAAGCTTTTTCTTGCCTCTTTTATTTGAAATAATTTTGCCCATTTCAGTTTTTTTAGATATCATCCCTTACTATTCAATTCATCCTACATCCTCTGTCCGTGTGTGTGTGTGTGTGTGTGTATCATCCCTCCAACTATCCAAATCCTAAGAAAAGTTTCAAGAGTTACAAACATTTTTTCCAAATAGGAATGCAGACAGCTCAACTTTAATAAATCCCTTATGATTTCTTTTTTCTGTTTACCTTTTCATGCTTCTCTTGATTCTTGTGTTTTAAAGTCAAATTTTCCACTCACCTCTGATCTTTTCATCAAGAATGCTCTAAAGTCCTCTATTTCACTGAATGACCATTTTCTCCTGAAGTATTATATTTGGTTTTGCAAGGTAGATGATTCTTGGTTTTAATCCTAGTTCCTTTGACTTCTAGAATATCATATTCCAAGCCCTTCAATCCCTTAATGTAGCAGCTGCTATATCTTGTGTTATCCTGATTGTATTTCCATAATACTCAAATCGTTTCCTTCCGACTGCTTTCTATATTTTCTTTTTTACCTGGGATCTCTGGTGTTTGGCTACAATATACTTGAAGTTTTTCTTTTCAGATCTCTTTCAGAAGGTGATTGGTAGATTCTTTCAGTATTTATTTTCCCTCTAGTTCTAGAATATCAGGACAATTTTCCTTGATAATTTCATGAAAGGTCATGTCTAGGCTCTTTTTTTAGATCATGGCTTTCAGGTAGGCCCATAATTATTAAATTGTCTCTCCTGAATCTATTTTAAAGGTCAGTTGAAAAAATATGGAATGCTTCATGAATTTGCTTGTCATCCTTGTGCAGGGGCCAAGCTAATTTTCTCTGTATGTTTCCAATTTTAGAATATGTCCTGCTGAAGCAAGCACTAGCATGCTAGTCTTAAACCCAGGAAAAACTTAACTTTCAACTTTCAACACATACTGGTTATCTGGCACTGAGGAAATCATAATCTTAGTGTTCTAGAAAACTTTTCAGACTATGAATAATAGAAAAGTTATAGACTCATACTGACAGAGGTAATTTCTTCATCTGATAGTTCTATGCCAGTGAAATCAAGCATCCATTGCTTTTTCCATTTTAATAGATAAATATATCAAATGTTATTTGGAGAGTAGCCAATCAATCTAGGACATATATGTCATGCAAAGCTAATTGTACACTCTTTCAAATAAGGCATTTTGTGAGTGTATATGTTTGTGTGTGTGTTTATGTATATGTGTATTCTGTGGAGAACTCTTCTCATAGGAGATTGTCACCTTTGCAGAGTTACTGAGTTATGCCAAAACAGTGATGGAAATCCATAGGCTGGATTTTTTGCAATATTTGTTACTATTTAATGTATTATTACAATAGTAGCACATGTATTATATATACATTTTACCATTGTCTCGGTTGCTTTATTTCTTCTTTTTTCTTATGGGAAGAAAGTCTCCCAGGCACCAAAATCAGGTCTTGTCCCAAAGCCAACTTTAAAGAGGCACCATTTTGGATATATGAAACAGGAGTTGGGATTAGTTCCATAGAAAACTTATAGTCAGTTAATTGTAGTTCTTGGGTTGCCCAGCAGCAATACTGACTGAGTGTCTTTGGTCACCTTAGGTTTCTGGGGCATTCTAATATCCTAGAGAAAGCTGTAAAGATAGCCCTTCAACAACAAAATTTGTGTTTTCTGGCAAAGGCAGTGGGTTAATTTTAACTCTTTGGGTATCTAATCATAAAATACTTCTTTGATATAAGGTGTCCAATTAATTTATAAAAATTTAAGCTTTTCAGCTAGCTTAAACTCTAAATCATCTATGAAATGCTTACCTAATCTAAGTATTATTTCATTGCTTATTTCCTTACTAAGAAATACCAAAAATAACTAGGAAAGATTTCCAGACACATAATGTTGGCATGCTACAAAAATAAGTTGTCTGTTCACAGTTTCATGGTAAACAATTTCTAAGAATGTTTAAATTGTGTTGAGGGTTATTATAAGAACAAAATGGTTTCATTTTATGCCAGATCAATAAAATAGGACAACAATTTAGTTCAAATTGGAAATGCAAAATTTGGACCTGACACTGATTGACAGAATGTCTAGATTCATGCTCTTCCCTAAGCTATTTGTAACGAAATAAAAATTCTTGGGGGAAAAATAAATATACTGAATGAAAAATACTTGACCAGTATAATCTTGCATCAGCATTTAGTTTCAAGTAAGACTGTGGAAAAATCAGCAGTTTAGTCTAACAGAAAAATTAGCCTTTTAATTATGACAACTTGAAATTTTAAATACTTACCTTACTACTTAGTATGTATGTGTCTGCATGTGTTTTAATTATATTACAATAGTTCTTAATCAACTGTATTTAGTATTTCTTGAGATATCTCAATTACACAGGTCAAAAGAGTATGGCATGAGTGATACTTAAAATGGATAAATTCACATTTTATTAATATGGTAATAAATAGAGTAGAACTCATGAAATTCAAATGTTTATTTTTCCAATGTATAATGTCAGCCACAGTGGATAGAGTACTGAGATAAGAGTCAGGACAAACCCAGATTCTAATTTCACTACTGTGAGATCATTGGATCATGATCATTAGATTTAGTTTTACAGATCTAATTTCTCTCTTGATCTCTAATCTTGAGTTTCTGACTGTATATCAGATATCTCAAACAAGATGTTTCATAGAAACCTTAAATTCAACATGTCTAAACATGAACTAACTCTCTTTTCTCCAAGCCCTTCTATCTACCTAACTTCCAAGGTATTGTGGAGGTTCCATTATCCTCCAGGGGACCCAGGTTGGCAACATAAATTTGATACTCTGCACCTCACTTTCTCCCAGGCCCCATATCCAATCAGTCAACAAGTCCTTTCATTTCTACTTCCATAAACATTTTCTGTGTACTCCCTCTTCTTTCTTCTAAAATTGTCACAACCCTGATGCAGTCTCTCATCCCCTCAAGACTAGACTATTGCTATACCCTGTAGATTCATCTTTCTGTCACCAGACTCTCCCCTCTCTATTTCATCCTCCCCTCAGCTAAGTTGATTTTCCCCAGGAGTATGTCCCACCATATTACTCCTGTACTTAACATACTCTAAAATCTCCTTATTTCCCCTGGCGTCAAATATAAATACCTGCTAGTTGTCTTTTAAAGCTACGCATAAGTTTCTGTTTTTTCTATCTTCTTACAAATCCTGTCCCCCACTCACCCACACACATTTCTCATCTATGTACTCTCTCATTCAGTGATACCAGCCTCCTTGGCCTTCTTGCACTAGAAACCCCTTATCCTGACTCTTGTGGTTTTTGTTTGTTTGTGTGTTTATTTTGCTTTGTTTTTGTTTTTGAACTGACTATTTCACTTGACTGGAACTCCTTCCTTTTCTCATCTCTGCCTACTAATTTATCTGGCTTCATTCAAGTCTTAACTAAAGTACTACCTTCTTATATAAGAGGTCTTTACGTGTCCACCTTAATGTCAGTCCCTTCCCTTTGTTGATGATCTCCACCTTATTCTGTATGTATATTGTCTGTACTTAGCTGGTTCTATGTTATCTCTGTAGTACATTAAAAGCATCTTGAGAGCCTGGATTGTACTTTGCCTTTCTTTGTAACTGCAGTGCTCACTACAATGCTTGGCACAGAATAGGCACATAATCAATGATAGCTATCTGAAGGGTTAATTAAAAGAGGCTCATCACCAGACTTGCACAGTGTGAGAATCTTGTATTGACTTATTCATCTATCTATCTATCTATCTATCTATCTATCTATCTATCTATCTATCTATCTATCGATCGATCTACACCTATTTTCCCTAATAATACTTAAAAACCATTCACTGGGTCACAAAAAGGATTGTAATTTGATTTTGAGGAGGGACATGTGAAATTTAACTGATGGATTGCAAGTAAATTAAAAAAAATCACTGAACTCCAACAAAGTCTAATTATTAGTAGAACAATAAGAAAAGGAAAAACATGAAGGTTGGGTTATTGAATAAAAATAGTAATAATAAAAATAATAAAACCACCACCACCAACAATAACATTTATATTGCATTTTAAGGATTTCAAAGATCTTTTCATATATTTAGCAATCCTGTGGCAGAGGACATAGTTTTGTTTTAGTTTTACACAAATTAGTTTATTTTTTCTGAAGGTATAGACCAGAGAAAAAAGTTTGGAATAATACTATGAAATCCATCCATAACCATATTCAGAAAGAGATAATCATTGATATTCTTGACCTAATGAACTTTCCTTTACTATCAAAAGTTTTGACATTCAAGGAGAAAAAAATGTACTATGAGTGAGAAAACATCATAGGATAGGAAACATGATTAAAAAAAGAGTAAATAGGAGCTGTCTCCCTTAGGGACCAGTTACAGAACAGTATGTGAAATGCTATATACATTTTCTTCCCTCCTCCCTACCTGCAGCCAAGATAATCAGGCATCTATAGAATAAATGTCTCATTTATGTCACTGGTGACATAAATGAGTGTTGAAGGTAAGATATCTTTTACCAATAACCTTAATCTTAAGGGGGCTCCCAATGTTGGTATGAGTTATTGGCATGATTCATGTTTATAGCTGCCAACTATTTCCTAGTGTTTGCTTGGAAATGTTATGCACTGAGGAGGAATTAACAAAGAAGTGCTTACTAGAAATCTAATTAAGCCCCCAATGCATCTAAGGTGAAAACTATGCTTCTTCAACTATCTGAATATGCATAATCATCAAAAGGCCTTATACAGAATTTTCACTGTCCACTTCAGAGAACTGATGCCTAATATAAACCTCTGGGATGTTTCAGACCTTTATTTTGCTTGTTGTGAATATTTTGAAGGACATAAACTAGTTTATTAACTCCCACCCTGTCCATATTCTGAACCAAAACCGTTTTCTCCAAGGTTGCCAATGATATCTTAATTTTCAAATCTAACAACTTTTTCTATGTGTTCATGCTTCCTGATCTTGCCCTAGGTTTTGATACTGATAACCAACTCATCTTCCTCCATACTCCCTTCTCCTTGCTAGGTTTTTATGGTATGGCTTTGCTTTAGGTTTTTTCTCTCACCTATCAGCATTCTTCTGTAATTTCTTTTCATATGCATCCATATATTCCCTACTTACAACAATGTGTACAGATTTTTGTCCTCTTTCTATACATTCTTTTGATAGTCTCAACTCTCATGTGTTCAGTTATAATATCAGTACATCCCAAATCTATATAAAGAACTTTTTTCTCTTGTGTGTTCCCTGAGGGTGAGACCATCTTTGAGCTTTGTTTGTATCCCTAGAGCTTAGCACTGTGCCTGGCACATAGTTTGTACTTCAAAAAATGTTTATTGACTGACTCATGAAATCCATTCTTCTTTGTGTGCATTTGCTCACATGTTGTCTTCTCTGATAGGGACTCATTTTTGCCCTTCTTTTTATCCCCAGGCTTTAGAATAGTCTCTAGCACATAGTTGTTTTTTTTTTATTTGATTTGGTTTACTTATTGTTTCCTTTATTAGAATGAGAAGGAGCTGTTTTTTTTTTCTCAGTTTTATCTTTATAGTTCCAAAGTGCATCTCACAGTGGCTTTGACATAGGAGGTGCTTACTCTATGCTTGCTAAACTGGATTCATTTGAATTGTTCCAATAATTAGAAATTATGTTGTTTGGATATAAACAGAAGCATGATATTTTTCACTTTCTTTGAAATATCTTGTATAAAATGAGTAACATGGAAATGTTTTACATGAAAAAAATGTAAGCTACAACCTAGTAAATAAACAGAAAACATATTTCTCTTGCTTGGTTAGATTAAAATACCCTCAATTCAATCTGTGTGAGCTCATTACCTATCTACTGTAAATCCTAACTCCTTCATGACTTGCTACATAGTCATTAAAAACCTTTGCCTTTAGGCATGCCTTTGGATAATGAATATCTCCAAATCTGACAAGGTTCTTCTTTGGATAGCAGATGCCCCCTAATTCTCTAAGCATGTACCCTATTTTTTTCCAGTGAAGTGGTATCTACCAGGCCACATATTCCTCTGGCATAGCCATCAACAATCCAGGATAATCTATGTCACAGTGAACCATCTGAGTGAGATAGTAGTGGAGGATTCATATTTCTATGCTTAATGGAAACAAAAGTATTCATCCTATCAATTTGTTCCCATCAACACAGCACATAATTTTCTTTCAAATCCCTGAATTCTAATTAGTCTTTTCAAAGCAATAACAATGTATGTGGCTGGATTCTATACTAATAATTGAAAGCTCACTATAAATTCCAGAACTCTCATATCAGTGGAATAATGTGACACCTGTTTTCTAGAATACACATCAAAAGAAAACCCAAAGGAAAAGAAATTCTAATATAATCATTATTAAATGTTTATTAGTGATAGCTTGAAATATCATGAAATGTATTGCTTCAGAGAAACATCTATTTCCCAGACAGACAAACCTTTCCATTTTTATAATTAAAATTTTGGTTGCCAATAATCTTCTGGCCCAAGGTAGCAAGTATTATGTCTCTGCTTATCAGGTAATGAAAGTATATTTCTTAGCATTCAATTTTCCTATTTATAAGTTAAATTGCACTCTTGTAAACCTATTGGTTGGAAATTGCATTCTTAAATTCTGTTTAACTTATCATTCTTAAAGAAACAGTAAAACAGAATTTTAAAATTATAAAATAAAGGACATAATTTCAAAAATTACAAGAGATACTTAAGAAGCAGCTACCATGTGCAAAACAGCCTAGATGCTGTAACACACACATACACACACATGCACACACACACATGATTTCTGCCATCAAAAAGACCCTATATTCCTAAAGAGAGAAGGGGAAAACATGTACACAAATTAACATAAAAAATATATATCACAAGTAATAAAAAGTGATTTAAAGAGTGAAAAAAAAACTAATAATTGGGAGAATCAGGAAATACTTTGAGTAGAAGTGAGTACAAATGTACTACAAGTGACAAAGGATTAGTTAAACTCTGTTCATAGATACTGCAGAACATTAGAAAGAGAGGATGTTTTATGAGGAGCGAGAACTAAGGTTCTAAGTAATAGATATGAATAACGTGATATGCAGTCTTAATAGTCATCTAACTGGAAAACCAATATGATAACCTAATATGAGGGAGGGTGCAGAAAAGAGATTTGGAGAGATTATAGTAAAATATTGACTCTGATCCCCTCCACACTCCATAACACCTATGCCAGGAAATGGGATTTCTACATTTGGAATTTAAAGTTTGTGGAATTGGAATACATGAAAAAAAATACAAATCAGTCATCATCCTTGTAGAAAAAAATTCTAAATTTTGAAAATGTGAGATAGTTACATCATTTCTGTTTATGAAGCGAGCTTGTGTCTCCTGTACAGGTAGAAATATGGTGATGTTATTATTCCCTAATAATTTCTTATTTCTTACTTGATAAGAACTTTGAACATCGAAAATGAGAAATCCTGGACAATTAAGTATGTTTCACACTATGTATTGAATACTACCTAATGAAAACAATTCAAGAAGGAAGATTACAGGAAAGTCAGTCATGGGCAAGGCTTCAGAGAACCATCAGTGATTTGGTGATGAAGGGATTAGTTCTGAAGTGTCACAGAGTTTGAAGAAGGTTTCCACATTATGGCATCCATTCTATATATGTATTCAGCTGAAGAAAGAGCTGAAAAAAGAAAAAGGAAAAAGGAAGATCTGCTGTCCCAGAAAATCCTGGAATCTAACAAATCCCTTTCTTGGGGTTTAAAAATCACCCTCAATAGGTAATAAGCTATCTCTAAAAATTAAAATATTTATAGCCTGATAATCACAGAAAAAAAATCAAATGTAATATCTCAGGCTGACAAATATTCAGAGACCTAAAAATGACAAACTCAAATTCTACATAGATATAGCTATAGAAATGCAAGAATTTCAACCTACTATTAATTTGCAAATTCGCACCTATCAGTTTATATGGAATTTTAAATTCCTAAGGCCATTTCTCTAGTAGTGGATGACAAGTTGAGTCTAGATCAATGTGCTTCAAGACCTCTAGAGGCTGATACATGGAGGAGATAATTAGGAATTTCACATTATCTATTCCTCTTGTATATACGCACTCTAGGTACAACTATTAATGGGTTTCCTAAAAACGTGACATAAGGTGAAGCAACATTATAAGAGGTAATCATTTTAAGAGGGATCATATTATAAATACAATAATTTTATATTGAGGTTACAATGATCTTTAACTGCGGTTTACTTGTCATGTTTAGTGAGCATTTTTGTGCTTGCGTGCATGAAATGACATCATTTGGAAGAACAGAATAGACTTCTATCCATAGATTCACAAATTTAGGTATGGAAGGAAATTTAGAGATAAATTAGTCCAAATTTCTCATTTTTTAAATAAAGATACTGAAGAAAAATGTCATCAAACAGATAGTGAATGAAAGAGATCCAAGCCTTGTGACTCTAGAGCCTGGCCACTTTCCATGATAAAGCATTTTACATTTTAGTCCCTTGGCCTCAAAGATTTGAAAAATTGTGAATAATTTATCTCAAATTTTATAAATAGATTAAAATATATGAAATCCTCTCTCTGTCTCTCTGTCTCTGTCTCTGTCTCTCTCTCTTTCTCTCTCTTTACATTGAGAGCTATGTATAATGATAAAGGACTTGGTGAGCATTTTATATTCCTACTATATGTGTCAAAACTGTGCTGAATATGAGGGTCAAAAAAGCAAGTAGGAAATGATCTTTAACTCTCAAAATCATTGTGTTCTAATATTTGATCATCATATCAATGAAAATTAAATGAATTATATAAATGTAGCACTTTATCATTTCCAAAGAGCCTTATGCACACAGTTTTGTGTGTGTGTGTGTGTGTGTGTGTGTGTGTGTGTGTGTGTGTGTGTGTGTGTATATATATATATATATATATATATCATCTAATTGCCTTACATACATAATCTTCTTACTTGAGGCGGTTACTACAAGCATTTTTACTTCTAATTTCAACATAAGGCATCTGAATCTCAGGGGTGAGGTGACATTTCTGATCACAAAGATTTGTCTGAGGTAGAATTCTGACCTCAAATTTTCTTGAATCTAAGTTATCATTCTTCCTACTTCAGAGGCTCTTGAGGCAGGTCGCGAGCAAGAAGAGGGAAAGGAGAAAGATTTTCTTTACCTTTTCTTTAACTGTCAGAAGGAAATAGAACATTATAAGCATATATCTCTCATAACTAGAATACATTCCTTCCTTACCTCTTTCTCTTAGATTGTAGTTTCCTTTGGGTTTCAGCTCAAATGTTACTGTTTATTTGATACTTGTTTCCAATGTCCACAATTGTAAGTGACTTGTTTTTTCAAAAACATTTATTTTCTTTTTATGTTTTGTATGTACTTGCATGTGTATATGTTCTTTCCTCCTAATAGTATGCAAGTATTTTGAGAAAAGCGACTGTTTATTTCTTGACATGGCATCATCTCTTCCTCACACATATGACGAGAATAAAAATGCTTGTCAAATGAAAGCATAATATAGTGAGATGTTTAAGTAGAATTGGGACAACTTGAGACTCTATGCTGACCCTTGCTAAAAATTGCATCAGTGGGGGGTGGAGTCAAGATGGCGGAGTAGAAAGACTCACTATATGCTAGCTCCGAACCCACAGACCATGCATTTAATGTAAGAAGAGCTCCCCACCAGTTCTGGATCACTGCAGGGTGTGCAGAAACACAGTGGAAGAGATTTCCGTTCCAGAGAACCCTGGAGAGCAGTCTCCAGGGTCTGTCACGTCCCAGAAAGCGGACCCCAACCCAGCGCTGCCCTGGTCGCGGCCCCAGAGAAGCTGATCCGAGCAGGCTTCAGGGACTGAACCTCCGGGGGCTGGGAAGGTCCCTCCGCCCACAGACTCTACAGGTCAGTGAGAGACACATCTGAGCTGGCTGAGAGGGGAGTGGGGTGTCTCCGTGACTCGGGCACCCTTGAGAGGAAGCGGCGGAGGCAGAGGCAGGGGCAGGAAGCGGTGGAGGCAGAGGCAGCAGCAGCGGCCCCCGAGACTCCCCGAGCAGCAGGCAGAATCTTCATTACTGAAAGTCTCTGCATAAACAACCTGAAGGAGCTGAGCCTGGGAGAGGGCCCTGGCCTACCCGCTCCATCACTGAAGGTCTCTGCATAAAGCCCCTGAGGGAACTGAGCCTGGGAGGTGGCCCTGCCCCCACCCCAGCACCAGAACTAAAGCTCCCATTGAATAGCAGCCGCGCCTGCGCGGAAAGCCCATTTGAATCTCAGAACCCAAGCACTGGCTGGGCGGATCTAGGCGGGAGTGGACAGGAATCTCAGAAGTCAAGTAACTGGCTGGGAAAATGCCTAGAAAAGGGAAGAAAAATAAGACTAGAGAGAGCTTTTTTGAGCAGATGCAAATGATCCCAACATTCGGATCGGATGACGAGGACATATTCTTGCCATCAGGGAAAGACATGGAGGGCGGGGCCTCTGTATCCCAGACAACCCAGGGGGTTGTTGGGTGGGCTCAGGCCTTGGAAGAGCTCAAAAAGGATTTTGAAAAGCAAGTTAGACAGGTGGAGGAAAAACTGGGAAGAGAAATGAGAGAGATGCAAGAAAAGTATGAAAAACGGGTCAATACCTTGGTAAAGGAGACCCAAAAAAATGCTGAAGAAAATAACACCTTGAAAAGTAGGCTCACTCAATTGGCAAAAGAGGTTCAAAAAGCCAATGAGGAGAAGAATGTTTTCAAAAGCAGAATTAGCCAAATGGAAAAAGAGGTTCAAAAGCTCACTGAAGAAAATAGTTCTTTCAAAATTAGAATGGAACAGATGGAGTCTAATGACTTTCTGAGAAACCAAGAAATCACAAAACAAAACCAAAAGAATGAAAAAGTGGAAGAGAATGTGAAATATCTCTTTGGAAAAACAACTGACATGAAAATAGATCCAGGAGAGACAATTTAAAAATTATGGAACTACCTGAAAGTCATGATCAAAAAAAGAGCCTAGACATCATCTTCCATGAAATTATCGAGGAAAACTGCCCTGAGATTCTCCAACCAGAGGGCAAAATAAGTATTGAAAGAATCCATCGATCACCACCTGAAAGAGATCCAAAAAGAGAAACTCCTAGGAACACTGTGGCCAAATTCCAGAACTCCCAGCTCAAGGAAAAAATCTTGCAAGCAGCTAGAAAGAAAGAATTCCAGTACTGTGGAAATACAATCAGGATAACTCAAGATCTAGCAGCTTCTACATTAAGGGATCGAAGGGTGTGGTATAGGATATTCCAGAAGTCAAAGGAACTAGGACTCAAACCAAGAATCACCTACCCAGCAAAACTGAGTATAATACTTCAGGGGAAAATATGGTCTTTCAATGAAACAGAGGACTTTCAAGCATTCTTGATGAAAAGACCAGAGCTGAAAAGAAAATTTGAATTTCCTTCTTGGGAAATTCATATTCTACCTTCAACCTCAAGATCTTGTAAAGACACCAGAGTAAGAAGGAGCCCCTGGTAATTCTACCAATACCAAAATCACCTTTGTGACTTAAATGACAGAAACAAAGCCCATGGAAGAAGGCTAAGCATCTGTCTAAGGAAACAGATGTGAAAGAAGCAAAAGTGATTGGATTAGAAAATAGAGAGATGGATTCAAAAGAAAAGGAAATTATCATAACATCCTTTACCAGAATTGAGCACAAGAAGGAGAAGAAGCATGAAAAAGTAAACAGCAAAGAGAAGTCAGAAGGGACTTACCAAAAGTGAACTGTTTACATTCCTACATGTAAAGACAATATTTGTAACTCTTAAAACTTTTCAGTATCTGGGTAGTTGGTGGGATCACACACACACACATACAAACATGCACACACATACAGAGACAGAGAGCACAGAGTGAATTGAATAGGATGGGACGATATCTTAAAAGAAATCAAGGTAAATGGTGAGAGAGAAAGGTAGGGGGAGGAGAGAGGGTGAAATGGAATGGAGTAAATTATATGTCATTTAAGAGGCAAGCAGGAGACCTTTTAGTGGAGAGAAAAAGAGAGCTGAGAAAAACAACAACAACAACAACAACAAAAAACAAGATTACCCTCATCACATTCGACTAAAGGAAGGAATAAAATGCACACTCATTTTGGTATGAATACCTATCTGACAATACAGAAAAGTGGGGGAGGAGATAAGCAAGCGGGGGATGATGGAAAGGAGGACAATGGGAGGAGAGAGCAATTTGAAGTCAACACTTAGGGAGGGACAGGATCAAAAGACAGAATAGAAACAATGAGGGGCAGGATAGGATGGAGGGTAATTCAGTTAGTCTTACACAACACGACTATTATGGAAGTCATTTGCAAAACTACACAGATAGGGCCTATATTGAATTGCCTGCCTTCCCAAAGGGAATGGGTGGGGAGGGAGAGATGGGGAAAATTTGGAACTCAAGTTTTAGGAACAACTGTTTAGTATTGTTGTTGCTACTAGGAAATAAGACATACAGTTGATGAGGAATAGAAAGTCATCTGGCCCTACAGGACAAAAGAGAAGATGGGGACAAGAGAAGGGAGGGATGACAGAAGAGAGGGCAGATTGGAGATAGGGAAAATTAGATTGCTCTGTCTATTGGGGTGGGGGGAGGCGATAAAAAGGGGAGAAAAAATTGGAACCCAAAATTTTGTGAAAATGAATGTAAAAAAGTTAAATAAAATAAATAAATAAAAATTGCATCAGTGCTCCTTGTGGTATGAGAGAGTTTAAAAAAAAAACTTTTGCAGCAATGAGACTTTCCCTGTTCAAGTTTTCACTAAGGAAGTTAGAATCAGTAATCTCATGTGCAATCCAAAGCTTTGGCATTTAAAATGTGAGGGTAACAAGAAAAGAATTATTAAGAGCTCAATGACAGTAATGAAGTTACTAGAGCCCTTTAAGCATCCCACACTATCAACTGCTTTCACTGAAGTAGGGCCCATGACCTTCTCCAGTTACTATTTGCGCCATTTACTGTGGGTATAGGAGCCATGTTGTATGATTATATCTTGTTCCAGCCAACAAAAAAAGGCAACCTTACTTCTCTTCAGGGAGAATATCTATATGAGAGGGAGCATGGAGGTTCATCTTGTAATTTAGCCAGAGATAACAACTCCTTCATCTGAATGCTCAATTCTGGTAAAGGATGTTATGACAATTTCCTTTTCTTTTGAATCCATCTCTCTATTTTCTAATCCAATCACTTTTGCTTCTTTCACATCTGTTTCCTTAGACAGATGCTTAGCCTTCTTCCATGGGCTTTGTTTCTGTCATTTAAGTCACAAAGGTGATTTTGGTATTGGTAGAATTACCAGGGGCTCCTTCTTACTCTGGTGTCTTTACAAGATCTTGAGGTTGAAGGTAGAATATGAATTTCCCAAGAACATCTACTTTTATACAGTGACAGACAGCCTCAGTTGTTCACCAGTTTGCTCCCATTAGGCACAGGAAAGACAGAGGGAAATTAATTATAACTTTGGAAAACTAAAGGGTCAGCACTCCTTATATCAGAACTTTCCTAGAAAACAAATCCTGTGGAAGACTTCTTTCAATCAATAAATCCATCAATAAATATTTATGAAGCATTTACTATATGCCAGGCATGTTCCCCTATAAACTGAAGTTATAACTCAAAGTTGGATTGTGCTCTGATTTTGATGTGTTGGATAACAATTGAGCACCTTGATCTCTGGAAAAGTAGTTAGTTCTCCACTGCTGGGGCCCATGCCCACATTTTTCCTCAACATCTATTTCCTCCCAAAACTGTCAACTAGAGGCATTTTAAACTGTTTTTTCCATAGAGACAGAGAAGTTGAAAACAAATTTTCACATGTATTTTACGACCTTTAAGATAAATGCTTTATAACCCTAACTCCCTCCTTCCCTTAGTTATCTCCCACGTCTCTGTGGAAGTTTAACACTTTTAGAATAAATTGGTCATGATACATTGTCTGCAAAAATCTTATAATCTCCTGTCAAGCAATTTAAGCTAAACCTGTTTAATACCTAGATGCTCCATAATATTTAGTTGAAAGATTTGACACAAGTCTCAGTTTGAAAATCTATAGAGATGGACATCATTAAATATTTAAAGATAGGTCAAATAATCAAAAATAAAGATTTATTCGAGCACTTCTCTTTAGATAGCTCTAAAGAACAAGGAATAAGGCCAAATCACTTTGGACTGTGATCCTAGGAAAAATAGAAAGCAAAGAAAGTTTTGTCAATTAATAAACTTGAGAGGATATTTGGACTCATTTTCACAGATGAAGAGCTTGAGTTTCAAAGAAGGGCAACTGACTTGACCAGGATTTTTCAGCTAGAATAGAGATTCCAACTTACATCTTCTGACTCCAGATCCAATGTTCTTGCTATCACACTCAGCATTTGTACAACAGACATGCACTAAATATTAAAATAAAACCAGCATTGATGGTTTATTACAGAATGGATTTCTGCTGGTAATAGATTTACCTGCAGACGAATGATCGATCTGATAGGTAGAAACATAGTTGTAGTTTATGAGTAATTCTATTAACTAGAAAGTTGACTTCTCAGTTAGAAACAAAACCCCAATCCTGATATTTATTTTTCAGAATGACCATTGGAACACTAAAATGTGCCTGTAATTTACATCATTAAATCCAATTCTCTAGTCAACTATAGGTGACCAATCATTGTTAAGGACCAACTTTAATCAAAATTGAGAAATAAACAGAGGATATCAGTGGTCTACACACAGTCCTCTCCACCCTTTCACCCTCTCCCCAGCTCCTTTTGCTGGAAGCAAGAAGTAACTGGCTAAAAAAGGTAGGTGAAGTGCTATATTTGAAATCCCACTTCAGAGCCTTATTAGCTATGTCCAAGTCACCTAACTTTTCTTACTATCAGTCTTCCCACTTGTGAAAATTGTACCTACCTTCCAGGGTTGCTTTGAAATAATATTGAAAAACTTTTCTGAAGCCAGGAACTATATGAACACAATTACAAAACGTTCATACAAATAAACTCAGATCTAAATATTTGGGGAAAAAATCAGTTGCTCATGTGTAGGTTGAGCTAATATAATAAAAATAGCAATTCTATCTAAGTTAATTTATTTATTCTGTGCCATACCAATCATACTACTGAAAAATTATTTTATAGAGCTAGAAAAAATAATAACAAAATTCATCTGGAAGACCAAGAGGATCAGAATATCAAGGAAATGAATGAAAAGAAATATTATGGAAGATGGCCTAGCCATACCAAATCTTAAATTGTATTATAAAGCAGCAATCGTCAAAACTACTTGGCACTGGCTAAGAAATGAAAGGTAGATCAGTGGAATATGTTAAGTACACTGCACACAGTGGTTAACGACTACAATAATCTAATATTTGATAAACCCGAAGATCCCAATTTCTAGGATAAAAACACAGTATTTGACAAAATTACTTGGAAAACTGAAAAACAATATAGCAGAAACTAGGAATAGATCAACATCTGACACTACATACCAAAATAAAGTCCAAATGAGTACATGATTAAGACATGTAGGTTCATACTGTAAACAAATTAGTGGACCAAGGAATAGCTTAATGGTCAGATTTACGGAGAAAGGAGGAATTTATGACCAACAAGAGTTACAGAACATTACAAAATGCAAAATGAATAATTTTGATTACATTAAATTGAAAAGTTTTTGCACAAAACTAATGCAACCATGATTGGAGAGAAGGAGAAAACTCACAAAGAATTTTTACAATCAATATCTCTGATAAAGGCCTCATTTCTAAAATATATAGAGACCTTAATCAAATTTATAATAAAAGTCATTCCCCAACTGAGAAGTGGTCAAAAGATATGAATAGGCAGTTTTCAGTGGAAGAAATTAAAGTTACCAGTTGTCATATGAAAAAATGCTCTAAATTTCTGTAGATTAGAGAAATACAAATCAAAACAACTCTTAGGTATACCATCACACCTATCAGATTAACAAACATGACAAAAGAGGAAAACAATAAATGCTGGAGAAGTTGTGGGAAAATTGGAAGACTAATGCATTTTTGGTGGAGTTGTGAACTGATCTGGAGAACAATTTGGAACTATACCCAAAGGGCTATAAAAATATGCATATCCTTTGATTCAGCAATACTGCTTCTAGGGCTTTATCGCAATGAGATCATAAAAACGGGGAAAGGACATACATGTACAAAAAATATTTATAGCAGCTCTTTTCTGCTGGCCAAGAGCTGGAAATTGACTGGATGCCCATCAATGAGGGAATGGCTGAACAAGTTGTGGTATATGAAATGTAATTGAATGCTATTGTACTATAAGAAATGATCAACAGGTGGACATCAGGAAAACCTGGAAAGACTTTTATGAACTGATGCTGAATGAAGTGAACAGTACCAGGTGAATATTGCACACAGTAACAACCAGAGTCTGTGATGACTGATTTTGATAGACTTAGCCCTTATCAGCAATGCAAGGACTCATGATAGAAAATGCCATTCACAACCAGAGAAAAATCTATGGAGTCTGAATGCAGATGTATGCAGACTGCTTTCTTTTCTTTGTTTTTTTCAAGTTCATGGTTCTTCCCACTTGATCTAATTCTTCTACAAAACAGGACTGATGGGAAAATATGTTTAATAGGAATGTACATGCATTACCTATATCAGATTGCATGCCATTTCGGGGGGGATGTAAGAGGGAGGTGGAAAAAAGTTAAAATCTATGGAATTGAATGTTGAAAACCAAAATAAACAATTAACTTAAAAAAAGAAAAAATGCAAAATTTAGGGATATATAATCATTATGGTCAGTACCACTGTCATTATCATAGTCATCCTCCTCCTCCTCATCCTCCTCCTCATCATATCATTCCATGTGCTGCTTTTCTTCATCTCTATTGTAGCCTGTCTCTGTAGGACTTTGTCTTCAGCTAGTTGGCAAAGTTAGAAATGTGATAAATATTTTGTCCTAGTTTCTTTTGAATGGGACAATGTTATATATACTGATAGGACTCTGGCATAGTGAGTTTTGTTTGAGTGGGTGAGAGTGACTTCCTAGAATAGAAATATGCTGATGAAGTTAATTCTTATTCTTATATGCTATTAAGGTTGGTACTTATTCAGGGGACTTTTTTTTCGAGAATTTTGAATGGGCAAATCAAATTCTCACTCAATTTTATAGGCAGTCCAAACTGAAAAGATTTTGGGGGGCATGGGGACAGGTTGTTTTTTTTCTAAAAGTAGATTTGTAAATTGATTGTTTGAGATGCAGAATAAATTTCCCATTAAAAAGATTGTTAACACATAGCAATTTGTTGTAAACATTTTGTGGGGTTCAGTTTTGCCAGCATTTTAAGATAGGGAAGAGCCTAATGGATTTGAAGCAAATACTGCAGCTGGAGGATATCTTTCATCCTTACCCCCTTTACTGGAAAGCTAAATAAGAATATTCTATGTATATTTCTGTGTATATTTGTATAATTTGCCTAACCTTTCTTAGGCTTAGATTACTTTATCTTTTGAAAAAAGAGACTAACACAATTTTACTGTCTACTTAAATTGGGATTAGAATAGGAATGCATTTTTTGCAAGTTCAAAACGTGAATATTATTATCATAATGACCCAAGTTCTTCCTGTCCTCCAAAGTTTTCCACAGTCCCAAAATCACATGCTTTCTCTATACTTCTATCAAATCATCAATGTCAAGCTATCTTCCTCCCTTACCTCCTTTCCTTTTTTCTCTCTCCTTCCTTCCTTCCTTCCTTCCTTCCTTCCTTCCTTCCTTCCTTCCTTCCTTCCTTCCTTCCTTCCTTCCTTCCTTCCTTCCTCCCTCCCTTCCTTTCTTCCTTCTTTCCATGCTTTCTATTTCTAGCCTGATTTTCTTGTACAAAGTAAGTGTTTGTCAAGATGAAGAAATGATATATTTGCATTTTTGAAAGACGAATTTTAAAGTAAATGAATCTCTGGACTTGTAATTTGTAGAATTATTGAAAGTGTAATAAAATGTATATAATATATGTGTACATGCATATATACATACATAAATCTATATGAATGTGTGTGTGTGTGTGTCTGTGTGTATATGGAAGGAGACAGAGAGGAAACAGAGATTGAGGGCAAGTGAACAACCAAAAGACTGAGCTTTGATGCCTTTTCAGAGTTTTTTCTCTATAATTCTTCCTAAAAGGTCCAAATTCATACAACATCCCTCCCCCTTTTCCCATTAATGTTTACTGACTAGAGAGGATAAAGGGAGCTAGGTATGGCTGAAATTTTAAATTATTTCAAAATATGTTGTAAGACCTATTTCAAATCAAGAAAGTGAATGTCATTTTGGTGTCTGGAGGTCACACTCTAATGTGTTAACCACACTCAAAGAATACTGGAGCATGCTGCTTATGATTTTGTTTTCTTTCTGGAGACAGAAAATAAAGGCACAGCTGGTTATATTTGTACCTAAGGCAATAATCCAATATATACAACTGAAATGTATACACATACACACACGCACACATACATGCATATATATATATATATTTACATTTGTGTGTGTGTTGTGTGTACATGATGTTTAGGTGTATGTAGGCATTAGCATGCACATCTGCGTCATAATATATTTTGAGCTTATATTTCTACAAAGCTCAAAACCGAAAGTTTTATAGTGAATACCTTTAAACAATGATGAGGAGGACTCAGCAGAGATTCCAGCATTCTACTCAGTCAGTAAGTATTTATTGAGTGCCTACTGTGTGCCAGGAAACATGCTAAGTCATGGAAATGTGAAAAGAGGGAAACTTTGAACAAGTTGCATGGGATTGTTACAAGAGCAGGTCAAATTTAGACAGTCAAAATTTAGCTTGGAGTATGACCATTGGGAAACATGGAAAACCACTTGACTTTTTAACTAGCCTTGCTAGCTATGTGATAAGGTAAGTATTACCTATAATGCCAAAGGACTGTGCTATCAGCTCTCTGGGGGAGGGCACAAAAAATAAAACTTAGTCTCTCAGTCCTAGTTATGTTGTCATAAGTGTGTGAATATAGGGATCTAGTGAAAAGGACTAATAATGAAAAAATGGAGCATCAACATTTCCATTCTAGGTAGTACCATTTTCAGCCTTTTTGTAACAATTATATAGTAATATTTATACTTGGAAAATTTATTGCTTAGCTCTTTTCATTTTTAAAATAATTTGAGGAAGTATATTTTTTGATTGGGAAACATACAATTGTGTGTGTGTGTGTGTGTGTGTGTGTGTGTGAGAGAGAGAGAGAGAGAGAGATAGACAGACAGGCAGAGACAGAGAGAGACAGAGGGAGAGATGGGGGGAGAGAGAGGGAGGGAGGGAGAGAGAGAAAGAAAGAGAGAGAGAGACAGAGACAGAGAGACAGAGAGACAGAGAGAAAGAGAGAGAGAGAGAGAGAGAGACAGAGAGACAGAGAGAGAGACAGAGAGAGAGAGACAGAAAGAGAGATAATGTGTGTGCTAATATAAGAAATTTCTTTTCCCCCATAATACAGAGATGGATAAGTGAACAGTCTAAAGTGAATTGGAATCGTGGTATCTTAAACCTGATAGGAACTTTAGCAATTACTTAGCCTAACTTCCTTATTTTAAAATAAGCAAACTGAAACCTAGACACCTGAAGAGTGATTTGCACAAGACCATAGGGCTAGATAGAGCCAGAATTGTACTAGAACTTTGAGGCTTTGACCCAAGCTTTGGTCTTTACATTACTTGTTACAGCCCACTGTCCCCAAAATGTTGGTAATGATCTCATTCTACAATGCTGAAAAATAACATTGATGCAAACTTTATAACATATTCCTGATAAATTCCAAATAGAGAAGTAGATTTTGGTAGATTTAAAAATTATTTCTAAAATAATTTCCCTTAACTAAAATGGTTTTTAATTTAAAAAAAACTGTATAATTTTAAATGACATTCATTGACTCAAAGTAGGCAATGTGAGTGTGTGTGTGTGTGTGTGTGTGTGTGTGTGTGTGTGTAGGAAATGGCAAGGTAATTAATAAACTTGGTCCAGAGAAACCTTCTTGTCATATTTTTAGCTGACACAGAAGTAGAAAATTCCAAAAAAAAAAAATTGCCAGGAAGATGTCATGAATTTTGCTGCCCCAATATGTCATCTAAAAAGCGATCTGTAATTCAGATAAGGTCCAAGTAAAGATTTTAACTTTGAAGTCCCCATTTGAATTAAGTTGCAAAGCTTTCAAGGGTAAAAAGTGCTGCTGTGGGATTACTTGTCCTCCTACTGGCAAAACTCTAATGAAGTTGTCATAATGGTGGATATGAAAGGAGTAATAGAAAAGACATTGAATTCAGAGTCAGAAACCTTGCGTTCACTTCCCAACTCTGCTATTCCTTCCTCCTCTTTTACCTCAGATTCCTCATCTATAAAATTAGATGCTAAGAAAAGGTAATGTCATAGGGCTCTCCCAGCTCTGATATTGCATGGCCCTGTTTCTTTTGGAACATGGAGACACATCAATGGAGTAACCAGATTGAGGTAAAACTCCAAATTTCAATTCAAACCAGTTAGCGGTTCTTTGGAGTATGGCTGTTTCTTCTCATAATCCACTCCAATACAAGAAATTTTAAGGTCCAAGAAACACCTGAAGCCTATACTGTTTTGAAGTTTTCCTTCCCCTGAAACCTTTCCAAGCAAACTGGGCCAAAAATTACAAAATAATAGAAACTTGTGTGCCAGCAGGGTTTGATCACATAAAAAAAAAAAATTAGCCATATCCTGGGTTTTTAGTATGCAGAGAAATAATCTTTTAAATGGTGTGGTTTCAAACTCCACACCTTTCTAAGTGGGGAGTTTGAATATAAATCGAAGACACTCTACTTACTGTTAGGTAGGATTCCTTTCTTTATCTATTATAATTAGTTATTGTCCTTTATTACAAGAGAAAGTTCAATCAAGTATATATCAGGAAATCTCTTACATTTTGAAAAAAGAAAGCATCAGTTACAACTTCATCATAACCAATTTCAGTTTCATCACCTTCTTCTGAATAAAATCAAGCTCATTGCCTTTCTTCTAAAAAGAAGGAATCCAGAGTAGCTGATTTGCCTTACTAGTAGGTATGCTGAAATGAAATAGCATAGTATAAACATTCTGCATAATTTAAAACTGTATATAAAAGCTGGCTATTGTAATAGTTATTATATTTTATTAATGCTGTTACTATTGTTTTCATTGTTAAAAATGATGGAAGTTATAGTCCCCTATGACATGATGCAAAACGAATTGTTATTATAATAAATAAAAGGCATTTGTTGAGTAACAGTACAAAATTTTCTTAGTTGTATCTTATGGGAAAACTCTATCTTCAAAATACATTATAGGTGTGTATGTGCAAAAATATGATACACACAAATTTACATATGCACATGCACACTCATATATATACTTATACAATATCATCTGCCACTGAGTAACAGTACATAGCTTCATTCCTCATAGTTCCAAGAATACAAATTAAGATTCCCTTTTCATACTATGGACTTTTTCCGGGAATTATAGTTATTAGTCAACAGATATTTATTAACACGTAGTATGTGCTATGGACTATGTTAAATGCTGCTGATAAAGGTAAGAGGTCTGGGCCCTAAAGGAGTTCACTATACAATTGAGGGAGAAAACACAGAAAAATAAGTTGAAAAGCTTGGGAGAGGGGATTAGATGGTACCTAGAGCAGGCAGAACGAAGGCATTTTACTGCAGGGTTGGGAAATAATGAGATGAGAGCTCTGGATGCCCTTGCTAAATGGTGGAGGACTTGGAAGAGCTCTCCAAAGTCCACTCTCCACCCTCTCTGAGTAGGGAGTGGAGACGGCTCAGTTGTAGATCGTCCTTCAGAGACATGATTTTCAGAGTTGCTGTTATCTTGCGGCATAACAGTTTCTAAAGATCATGAAGCCCAAGAAAGTTGTCAGGGTGGGAAATGATAGGGAAACTTTCTCTTCTTCTCTCCATCTATATTCACAGACAGGACCAAGGAGGAGGTCAGCATGAATATAAATAGCAAAGACTGATATAGTTTTATTTAAAAGGATTTAATATTTTCTATTTTCTTTCTCCATCCTGACAATCCTTGAAAGTCAACAAATCTGTTCAACAAGTATCGATTAAGTACCTACTATTCCAAATGTTGTACTAAGACAGGGAATATAATTTAAAATAAAAAAGTCCCTGCTTTCAATGTGCTCACAGTCTAATTCCCAGTATTTTAACTTCAACCAATACATATAATTATCCAAACAAATAAACAGGGACAAAAGAGAACACACAGACCTGATAATGGGTAGTTATAATTTTCCATTACTCAGAGCTTCTGAAAATGCACATATTGGCTTTTACAAGGTAGTAATATAACCTGATTATTTCTGTGTCCTTCCCCTTATAAAGGTTTTTTTGGGGGAAGTAGGGGTATGGGGGAGGGGGATGTGATTATGTTTTTTTTTTTTTCCATAGGCATAGATCCATAGTACTTTTTAGGTTTCCTCAATTTTTCACACAAGTTTTTCCATATTTGATGGATTTTTTTTACTTATCACTTCTCACATTTATGATACTTTCCTACTACATTTATATTCAACGGTTTTTTTTCACTTCTCATTAATTATTAGGAAGATGCATTGTGTCCTCTCTACATTGCCACTAATCTTGTCTACTTACTCTTCCCAAAACATGAGATTCTACTTCCTTAATCCATGCCTTTATACTGGCAGTGCTGCAACCCTGAAATATACTCCTTCATTTTGCTTCTTACAATTCTTAGTTTCCTTCAAGGCTCAGAAATATAGCGTCATATACCTTTCTGAACTCCTCTAAATGTGAATGTTCTCTGTCTCTTCAAATCATCTTGTATTTACTCATTTACTGTATTTCCTTATAAATGAGAGTTATAAGTCCTAGTAAAATGTAAATTCTTTGAGAGTTGAGACTTTACTTTTTGTCTTTGTAGTCTGTCTTGCATACAAAGCGCATTCCAACATACGTTAATATTGAAAGCATAGCACCTGATGATTTAAATGACTCTCCAGCAGAGGATTTTACATTGCGATAATTTCTATAAATTTACTAAACGTTGACATCTTTCTTTCTTTTCCCTGTCCTAAATACTCACTTTCACTATATACACATTCTCTTTTCATATTCTTCATTTATAATTATCATTAAAATACTCTTTTCTTTTTCTCCTTTTTATTCTATTTTTAAAGTACCTTAGTTGTTACCCGAAATGACTAAGGTGTTGCTTAGTTATTGTCCATCAGATTTATATGGACAGATTTGTAAATCAAATTCCAGTTGTTTTTGTTTCTGATTTCCTCTGTCTACAATACAGAAGCACTTGTAAATCAAATCAGCACTTTGGTTACTTTGTTTCTTCTCTTAAGGTAATTGCATTGAAATATTTCTTGGTTAAAATGACAGGTTTGCTCTTTTTCAATCTCAATCTTAAATTGACTTTGACTGAAGAAATATCCATCATTATGCTAAAGTTTAAGATTTACCCATTTAAATTTTACTTCTTTTTGAATTGCATATCAAGCTTCACACTAAGGCGCAAGGTGTTCTCTGTAACTGCTGATAAATACATATATATATATACATATATGTATATATGTGTGTGTGTATTTATTTTTTACTTCATGAATGCCTACAAATGACGACCTGCAACATATATTCAGTTTACCTAAATAACTGATCTTAATGAAACTCAATGTCCTTTTATTTTTATTGCAAAGTGTCTAATTTTATCTTAACAAATGTGGCATCCTGTAATTACATGTTGCTTCAGTGACAATTTCTGAATTATACTTTCTCACACCACTGCTTCAAGGAGATACTCTTGCTTAACTATTTTAGTCACCAATCTTTCTCCATTAGACTTTCTATTGTGAGTTCACAACAAAAATGTCATATAAACATCATAACCACATTCTTTAGATATTCTTGAAGAAAAGATTATAAATGTAAACCTTTTCATCACTGAGCATCAACTTATGAATGTAATTTTAAAATTTAAAAATGTACTAGAGAAATACATATCACAAAATAGTTTTATGTTAAATTTTAATGAAAACATAACAACATTTTAAAATGTCTAAAAATTTTGATGCACCTGTGAGCTGATTCAACCATTCTGGAGAGCAATTTGGAACTATATATCAATGGGCTATAAAAATGTGCATATCCTTTGACCCAGGAATACAATTTCTAGGATTGTATCATAAAGATATCATTAAAATGGGAAAAAGACTCACATGTAGAAAAATATATATAGCAGTTTTTTCAAGCTGGGCAAGAACTGGAAATTAAAGGGATGCCCATCAATTGAGAAATGCTAAATAATTTGTGGTATATAAATATTATGGAACACCATTGTGTTATAAGAAATGATGAACAGGTGGACCTCAGAAAAACCTGGAAAGACTTATATGAATTGATGCTAAGGGAAGTGAGCAGAACCAGGAGAACATGGTACACAGTAACAGTAACAATGTGCAATGACTGATTTTCATAGATTTAGCCCTTTCTAAGCAATGCAAGGACCTAAAAATATCCCAAACGATTCATGAGGGAAAATACGAATAACATCTAAAGAAAGAACTATGGAGTCTAAATGCCGAGTGAAGCAGACTATTTTCCTTTTTGTTTTGCTTTTTTTTTCTTCCTCATGGTTTCCCCCATTGGTTATAATTCTTCTATGCAACATGACCAATGTGAATACATGTTTAATAGGAATATATGAGCGGAGACTACCAGATTGCATGCTGTCTTGGGGAAGGGGGAAAATTTAAAACTTATGAAAGTGAATGTTGAAAACTAAAAATGAATAAATTAATCAAATGTTTAAAAATTATCCTTTCAAATGATATTTTTTTAGTTTGTAGAATGAATACTTCTGAAGGTATTAAGGCTTAAAGTTGAAATAAGACATTTGGGACATTTAATGTATTATATCCCAGATATTTCTATCATTCTCCATCACAGAAGAAAAACCCTGTGTGGTATACACCATAATTCCCTTCCACATTTTTCCTCACAGCTTACCAAATCTTCTCTATTTTGTAATTTTAGTATAATAAAAATATATCTGGGTGATTTGAATTAGATGTTCATTTCATAAACATCTCAAGAATTCTTTAGAACTGGAATTGGTTCAATAATTTCGGAAAAAAGTAATATATCATTTCATGATATGTTGTTAGATTTTTCTTGACTTTTCAAGGTACAATATTAGCTGCATCATGGGTAATTGATATCACATTTCTAATTCTGTCATATTTGCTCACTCAGTTATTGAATACTGATTGTTATTAGATTCCATTTTACTACTTCTGCTATTTTGTTATTCAGTGGAACAATTTTATTACTGAGTGAAACCAAAGGTTTCTTTTTTATATATTCTGTGGATGTCTTAACATTTTTTTAGTTCTTCTCCTAATATTTTTTGAATTTGTATCACTGTTGCAGTTTTTGAGAGTAGTAATTGAGAAATCAATCCTTGGTGACCCTCCATTTCATTGTTTACCAAGAATATCCTATGACAGTCTTAATCAGCCGATCCCCTTTTTCAGCCTTATGATCTTTTGTTATGGTATGAATCGCTACCGTTAAAACTGTTGTTCATATCTTATTTTTAATTAGTTCAAATTATGGCTTGTTTATAATTCTTTGGGAAATAAAATGGAGAGTTTGTATTGAGTCCACAAGAATTGGGTTCAAATCCTGATTCAGACACGTACTAGCACTGTAATCCTAGCAAATCACTTAAACTCTCAGTGCTCTAGAGTATAAGAGAGAAGGTTAGAGTATACTTATACTCAATATATACTAATATTATATTATGTTTAATATAATATATATAATAATTATACTCACACTCAATGCTCTAGAGTATAAAAGAGAACTGTTTTGATAGAGGTAGTTTCTTCAAGTGGAAATTGTCCTGAAATCATGGGAATTTGATAAATGAAATAATAGATCCAATCCTTATCCCTTATAATTCCATAGGTTAACTTATCTTTAGTTTATGATTAAACTTCTTTAGGTAAATTAAATTTATTAAGCCAACTTCCAGTGGCAGAGGGGAGGGTAGAAGTTATTTACCAAAACTGTGCTTTCATTAATTTAATTCATATAGAGAATACCAGGAAAGATATTTTTCTTCATAGTGCAAATTAAAAACAAAACAAAACAATTTTATAAACTACCAGACAACTTTCTAAGACTATGGCCTAAGAACTTCATTGTCTAACTCTTAGTCAAATAATTGAATTGAGAGGCAACAGATGAACTTTATCTATAGACTACATTAATATGTTTGTAGAAACTATATAGTTCAAAGAATACATACTGTTTAACAGTACAAACAACACCAACATCTGGACTATTTGTTATTATTCTAATAGATTTTCAATATTCTACTCTTGAAACAATAAATTATCAGAAACTATAAAAAATGCCTATGTGATAACACTATTAAGATGATTGAGGGAATAGACATTCAAGTAATTAAATGTCTTTTATTCTGCCCAACTCAAACTGCGTATGTGCTCATGAGTGAGTGGGATACATAAATTATGACTACATGTTCCCTACCACAAAATTTACTTAATTCAAGAGGGAATTTTCATCTTTTAAAGTTGGTTTAATTTT
Source organism: Bettongia penicillata ogilbyi (assembly GCA_023548195.1). Taxonomy (NCBI): domain Eukaryota; kingdom Metazoa; phylum Chordata; class Mammalia; order Diprotodontia; family Potoroidae; genus Bettongia; species Bettongia penicillata. Next base: position 8,095,927 of record JAJHZJ010000470.1, on the reverse strand, counting down.
TTTAATGAATGCTTTCATAACCTTTAAAATAATTGATATTTTTCACCACTATTTATTAAGATCAGCTAGTTATATTTTATATGATTTATTCATGATATTAACATAGTACTGTCAATGATTTTCAACATTTTTTTGCCTGCTTCAAAATGGAGAATGGAAGCAAATAAATAGCAACTTACCCATGCATTGCTTATTTACTGATAAAAACAATTTACAAAATGTAAAATATGATATTAGGATATTTAAATTTTTCTTTATCCATAAAAATATTTCTGAAGGGTGACATCTATCTTTATTAAACAGTACTTCCCATTGTTTTCACAAATAGATATTTACACAATTCGTAAGTCATGAGAAATTAACATAGTCTAAAAATGCATTAGTCAAAACAAGTAATGTATCTTTTTTTGAAAATAATTAAATTAAAAGCATACTTTATTTCTCTATTCTGTTTACTTAACATTTTAAAACATTACATGGAGCTATTCTTTCAGCATGATAATAATAGCTATTTCATCTAGTCCTTCACCTTTAGATTTTAATGAGCTGCCTGTATAGTGTTCCTTTGTGTTATTTACCCTTGATATAAATTTCAGGTCTCTTTATGACTTTAATGAGATGTACAGTAAAAGCATCATCAATTTATATTAGAAATTCCCAAGCTCCCTTTACACTGATTCCCAAACTAAGTAGCATCATCCTACAGGAGAGTTGATACTAATTTTTATTGCTACCTACCATCAAGAAATGAGGAAAAAATGCATTTTTGCTTTCACAATGAAAATAGTAGGAAGGAAATAATTAACATTTGTTTAATATTGCCTCATTATGAAAAGTTTTAATATATGCCCAGTAACTTCTTTGTTGAGAACATATCCTGAGAGTGTTGTCAAAAATTTACATTTCAAGATGTATTTACTTACTTTATGCTTTTTTTGCAAACACTGAAGGCACTCAGTGCAAAATTATTTTTAAATGAAATATTATTAATATTCTCATTACCATCTTGAATATGCATACATGCACAGCAACACACATTAAATGGTTTCTTTCATTTTATAGGATATTTCTTTTACTTTCCTCTTCTATTTTTTCCTATTCAACTCTGTTAAAGGAGCTACATATGAACTGAATCTTAAATTGAAATGCTAAACTACTCTATTACCAATATATCAAAATTATATTTTTGAAAGGAACTTACTTTATTGGAGTGTTTTACACATGTACTTATAAGTGTTTTTCTTTTCATGATGATATAAATTTGTTTTCACTTTCCAGCTAATGTTTTTTGTATATTACAGCAAATGTATTTATTTTAGAATTGCCTAAAAGAATGAGAAAGAGAAACTAGTTTGAATGGGACCACAGGCAGATTTGAATCTATCCTTAGAAAAACTCCAGGTTGGTGACTTGGTGAATAGAGAAGAGATGAATGGAACTGGGGTACTTTAAATACGTCTTTTTCAGTGATTTGTGAGATGGTTGAAAAACTTTTTTTTTTTTGTTATTTCTTTTCCAAGTGTGATATATTGCATGTGGTGCAAAGAAATGTAATCACTTGAGTTGAAAATGACTTGATTTGAGTAGTATGCATACGCCATTTAAATGCAAGTATCCTGCCATTGAAGCAAGATTTAAACACAAATTAGAGAAATGTGGCTTTGCGGATCATTATTGCCTTATGAATGAAACTGAATGAAAAATGAGAGACAGTGATCTATCTGTTAGTGGAGCATATACTTACGATGCTGGTCAAAAACATCTGTGATTAGGCTTAAATGAACAATTATGCAATGGAACTATATGAAGATTTATATTTTGGAGAAAAGTAAGAATGCTGATTAATATGCAGAACTGTGGAGGACTTCCAAGAAAGTTAAAGCTAGCCACTAAGTCAAATGAAGGTCCTGAGCTCGGGAATAAACCATTTGACTCAGAAGAGCAATGGGTCAATCCATCGAGAAACAAGAAAGCATACAAAGAAGAAAATAAAATTGCATTGGCCCCTAGTCTCAAGGAGCTGGCAGTGTAATAGATGAGACAAAAATCTAACAATTATGTGTGAGTGGAATAGATTTAGTGAAGACTTCTCAGATTGTAATTCTTCTCCCAGGGGTGAGGTAAGGCCGAGAAGCTCAAGGTTACAATATTTTTAAGTGGAATAATTCCATATAAGGATATAAATCTGTGTAGTACATTAGGGTCTCAATGATTGGATGAAACTTACATAATTCTTCGATGTCTTCGTTTGCAAAGGGATTGGGTAGATTTCACGTCTAGAATGCAAGATCATATTCTCAGCTAATGAGGAAAATGGTCAGTGGGGAGGGAGGGACTTGCGTTAGAGTCTATATATACCTTTGCTTCTCCTTTGTCTTCACCTTTTCCTGCTCCAGGTGAACTGGTGCAGGAACTGCCCCACTTCTCAAGAATCGAATAAATAAAATTTGTCATCACTTTTTAAAATTTATTTATTTAACTTTTTACATTCATTTTCACAAAATTTTGGGTTCCAAATTTTATCCTTTTTCCCTTTTATCCCCTCCCCCACCCCAATACACGAAGCAATCTAATTTTTCCTATCACCAATCTGCCCTCTGTTCTATCATCCCTCCTTTCTCTTGTCCCCATCTTCTCTTTTGTCCTGTAGGGCCAGATGACTTTCTATTCCCCATTAACTGTATTTCTTATTTCCTAGTAGCAACAACAATACTAAACAGTTGTTCCTAAAACTTTGAGTTCCAAATTCTCCCCATCCCTCCCTTCCCACCCATTCCCTTTGGGAAGGCAGGCAATTCAATAAAGGCCATATCTGTGTAGTTTTGCAAATGACTTTGATGACAGCCGTACTGTGTAAGACCAACTGTATATCCCTCCATCCTATCCTGCCCCCCGTTGTTTCTATTCTGTCTTTTGATCCTGTCCCTCCTCAAGAGTGTTGACTTCAAATTGCTCCCTCCTCCCATTGCCATCCCTTCCATCATTCCCCCCCCCACTTGCTTATCTCCTTCTCCCCCACTTTTCTGTATTGTAAGATAGGTTTTCATACCAAAATGAGTGTGCATTTTACTCCTTCCTTTAGTCGAATGCGATGAGGGTAAACTTCTTGCTTTTTTCTCAACTCTCCTCTTTTTCCCTCCACTAAAAAGTCTCCTGCTTGCCTCTTGAATGAGATATAATTTACCCCATTCCATTTCACCCTCTTTCCTCCCACTACATTTCTCTCTCACCATTTACCTTAATTTCTTTTAAGATATGGTCCCATCCTATTCAATTCACTCTGTGCTCTCTGTCTCTGTATGTGCGTACATGTATGTGTGTGCGTGTACGCATGTACATGTGTGTGTATGTGTGTGTGTGTACAATCCCACCAACTACCCAGATAATTAAAAATTTTAAGAGTTACAAATATTGTCTTTCCATGTAAGAATGTAAACAGTTCACCTTTGGTAAGTCCCTTATGACTTCTCTTTGCTGTTTACTTTTTCATGCTTCTTCTCATTCTTGTGTTTGAAAGTAAAATTTTTTTTCAGCTCTGGTCTTTTCATCAAGAATGCTTGAAAGTCCTCTGTTTCATTGAAAGACCATATTTTCCCCTGAAGTATTCTACTCAGTTTTGCTGGGTAGGTGATTCTTGGTTTGAGTCCTAGTTCCTTTGACTTCTGGAATATCCTAGTCCATGCCCTTCGATCCCTTAATGTAGAAGCTGCTAGATGTTGTGTTATCCTGATTGTATTTCCACAATACTGGAATTGTTTCTTTCTAGCTGCTTGCAATATTTTCTCCTTGACCTGGGAATTCTGGCATTTGGCCACAATGTTCCTAGGAGTTTCTCTTTTTGGATCTCTCTCAGGAGGTGATTGATGGATTCCTTCAATACTTATTTTGCCCTCTGGTTCTAGAATATCAGGGCAGTTTTCCTTGATAATTTCATGGAAGATTATGTCTAGGCTCTTTTTTTGATCATGGCTTTCAGGTAGTCCCATAATTTTTAAATTGTCTGCCCTGGATCTATTTTCCAGGTCAGTTGTTTTTCCCATGAGATATTTCACATTCTCTTCCATTTTTTCATTCTTTTGGTTTTGTTTGGTGATTTCCTGGTTTCTCATAAAGTCATTAGACTCCATCTGTTCCATTCTAATTTTGAGAGAACCACTATTTTCAGTGAGCCTTTGAACCTCCCCTTCCATTTGGCTAATTCTGCTTTTGAAAGCATTCTTCTTCTCATTGGCTTTTTGAACCTCTTCTGCCAATGGAGTTAGCCTATTTTTCAAGGTGTTATCCTCTGCAGCATCTTTTTGCGTCTCCCCCACCAAGGCACCGACCCACCCTTCATGCCTTTCCTGCATCTCTCTCATTTCTCCTCCCAGTCTTTCCTCCACCTGTCCAACTTGATTTTCAAAATCCTTTTTGAGCTCTTCCATGGCCTGAGCCCACCGGACATCCACCTGGTGTGTCTGAGATACAGAGGCCCCGACCTCCACGTCCTTCCCTGATGGTAAGTATAGTTCCTCATCATCAGAATTGAAAGGTGGGAACATCTGTACCCCATCAAAGTAGCTTTCTATAGTCTTATTTTTCTTCCCTTTTCTGGGCATTTTCCCAGACAGTTACTTGACTTCTGAGATTCCTGTCCATCTCCGCCTAGATCCACCCAGCTAGTGCTTGGGGTCTGAGATTCAAATGGGCTTTCCATGGCAGGCGGGCTGCCATCCAATGTGAGCTTAAGTTCTGGTGCTTGGGTGGGGACAGGGCTGCCTCCCAGGCTCAGTTCCCTCAGGGGGTTTATGCAGAGACCTTTGGTAATAGCCCTGAACTTCTGCCTGCTGCTCCAGGAGTCCCAGCCTGCCTCTGCTGCCTCTGCTGCTCCCTCTGCCACTGCCTCCCAAGGGGGTCCGAGTCACACAGATACCCCGCTCCCTTCTTGGCCAGCCCAGATGTCTCTCTCACTGACCTGTAGCGTCTATGGGTGGAGGGACCTTCGCGGCCACCAGAGATTCTGTCCCTGAAGTCTGCTCAGATCTGCTCTTCTGGGGCCTAGCGGCCAGGGCAGCTCAGGGGTGGGCTCCGCTGTATGGAGTGTGAGGGACCCCTGGGGACGGCTCTCCAAGGCTCTTTGGAACAGAAATCTTTTCCACTGTATTTCTGTGTGTCTTGCAGTGCTCCAGAATTTGTGGGGAGTTCTTCTTGCAGGAAATATGTGGGCTGTGAGTTCGGAGCTAGCATACCTGAGTCTTTCTACTCCGCCATCTTGACTCCACCCCCCTGTCATCATTTTGAGAGGCCTCTGAGTAATTAATTAAGTAGGAATCTGAGCCACCACACATATGTGCAAACAAAAAGCACGATAAATTTAAGATGATATACAGAAGACAACATTAAGGAGGATAAAAAAAGGCTTATAGTAGAAAAATAATAGCTAGATCTTGAAAAGCAAAGAACCAGGAATTTGGTTATAAGGAGAGTATACATTAGCATGAAGAGATATTTTTATACTTTGGTGCTTATTATATCTTTTCAAGAAATAATCCATTCGTAAAATTTATTCTCGTTAATTAATTATCATGAATATTGAAGATGCATCAACTGACCACAAACCCTCTGAAATCAGTCAGTCAACAATCATTTTTTGCAGGCTCACGCAAGTGCTCTGCATACTGTACCAAGTAGTAGGGACAGTAGTAGAGGCAAAAATAGCCCTTGCACCAAATAGCTTATAGTTTAATGCACCTTAGATTAAGAAGCTCTCCTTTAGAATATATGCATGGATACAAACTTATAGCTTCAAAAAGAGTTTGCAACTATAGTTGACTCATTAATTTCCCAATAGTATATCAGAAGTCCCTGAGATGACAATATGGGAAGAGGAATGGATATATCTGAGGCAATGCCTTCACATTTCTAGGAGTGATTTTAACCCATACCCAACATTATGCCATGGGATGTAATTTGGAAAAGAACATCTGCAGAACTCTAAAAATAAAAAGCACTATTTAACCCCAGTTTCATTTGAGATTGAATTAGGATTGAAGTGAATGTTACTTATGCCCCCTGTATTTAAAGGAGAAATTAGATTTCATCATTTGTTTCGCCTCAGAAGAATGACTTTCCATGTTTTAAAGTATAAAAAATAAGGTTAGTGACTCAGATGTAAAAATTAATGAGTTTATTTCTTTGTGTTTGGGGTCTATGGACATTATTCCTAAGAATAATTGTTAGTGCTACTTGCCCAGGTCAGACATATTTAGATAATTCTTTCACTGAAAACATGGTACTTGAACCGTTACACACTAGAGACCCATATAATAAGGATACATCTTTGAACTCTCTTCCAATTACTCCCTTTTCAAGATTTCCTTACAAATAGTGATAGTGTCTTCCTTTATTTTAAGTAAATGGAAAACAAAAGCCTCCACTAATAATATACCATCGTTCCATTGTGGCTGGGGGTGACCCTTATTCCTTAAAGGCTATGTCAGTGAAGCATTAGAACTAGCAGATCAAAACAAAATGAAAGGCTGTGATTATAGACTCCTTACCAGACTCTGCATTTGTAATCACGGAACCAGCTAAGCAAAGAAAGCTGCAGACTAGTAGAATATTTGTAACTCGTGAACATGTCCCTAAAGCTATGGAATCCATGTCAGTGGAAGGAGAACACAAATGGAAGAAATCCATTCCTGGAAGGATTATTATAAAAAATAAAGGGTAAATTTGAAACTTCCAGGTCCCTTTAATTACTCACATTTTCTCTCCCTCTCTCCACATTTGGGCATAAAATATATCTTCATTTTAATCTCTGACTAGTCTAAGATTGTAATAATCCTCAAAGTTCAGTATAGGGACTTCTTTCCCCAGAAGATTATTTTCTTTTTTTTTCCCATGTCAACTGAGAAAAGATTTCTTATTTTGCATACCAAAGGGAGACAACACAAAAAGAATACGGAAAGTCTAGGGGATTGGATGAAAGAAGAAATAAGATCCTCTTATATAAGGGTTTTTACCTGAGTGGAGCAAGACATAGTAGTCTGGTCAGAAAAGAAAAATATATGCTTCATTTTATACCTAAAATTCACCAGCTCTTGGAAAAAAAGGCAGGAGACAAGGTTCACAATCCATCCCCTCAATTTTTTTTTCTTTTTTTTTTTTTAGATATAAATTTATTTATTTAACTTTTATATTAATTTTCACAAAATTTTGGGTTCCAAATTTTCTCCCCTTTTGTCCCCTCCACTCACCCCAATACACCAAGCATTCTAATTTCCCCTATCACCAGTCTGCCCTCTCTTCTATCATCCCTCCCTTCCCTTGACCCGATCTTCTCTTTTGTCCTATAGAGCCAGATAACTTTCTATTCCCCAGTACCTTTATTTCTTATTTCCTAGTAGCAAGAACAATACTCAACAGTTATTCCTAAAACTTTGCGTTCCAACTTCTTCCCATCCCTCCCTCCCCACCCATTCCCTTTGGGAAGGCAGGCAATACAATATAGACCATATCTGTGGAGTTTTGCAAATGACTTCGATGATAGTTGTGTTGTGTAAGACTAACTGTATTTCCCTCCATCCTATCCTGCCCCTCATTGTTTCTATTCTCTCTTTTGATCCTGTCCCTCCCCAAGAGTGTTGACTTCAAATTGCTCCCTCCTCCCATTGCCCTCCCTTCCATCATCCCCCCCCACCCAAACCTGCTTATCTCCTTCTCCTCCACTTCCCTGTATTGTAAGATAGGTTTTCATACCAAAATGAGTGTGCATTTTATTCCTTCCTTTAGTCGAATGTGATAAGAGTAAATTTCATGTTTTTTTCTCAGCTCTCCTCTTTTTCCCTCCACTAAAAAGTCTCCTGCTTGCCTCTTGAATGAGATATAATTTACCCCATTCCATTTCACTCTCTCTCCTCCCACTACATGTCTCTCTCACCGTTTACCTTAATTTCTTTTAAGATATGATTGCATCTTCTTCAATTCACTCTGTGGTCTCTGTCTCTGTGTGTGCGTGCATGTGTTTATGTGTGTGTGTGCATGCACATGTGTACCTTTGTGTGTGCGTGTGTGTGTATGTGTGTGTGTAGTCCCACCAACTACCCAGATACTGAAAAGTTTCAAGAGTTACAAATATTGTCTTTCCATGTAGGAATGTAAACAGTTCACCTTTGGTAAGTCCCTTATGACTTCTCTTTGCTGTTTATTTTTTCATGCTTCTTCTCATTCTTGTGTTTAAAAATCAGATTTTCTTTTCAGCTCTGGTCTTTTCATCAAGAATGCTTGAAAGTCTTCTGTTTCATTGAAAGACCATATTTTCCCCTGAAGTATTATACTCAGTTTTGCTGGGTAGGTGATTCTTGGTTTGAGTCCTAGTTCCTTTGACTTCTGGAATATCCTATTCCATGCCCTTTGATCCCTTAATGTAGAAGCTGCTAGATCTTGTGTTACCTGATTGTATTTCCACAATACTGGAATTGTTTCTTTCTAGCTGCTTGAAATATTTTCTCTTTGACCGAAATTCTGGCATTTGGCCACAATGTTCCTAGGAGTTTCTCTTTTTGGATCTCTCTCAGGCAGTGATTGATGGATTCCTTCAATACTTATTTTGCCCTCTTGTTCTAGAATCTCAGGGCAGTTTTCCTTGATAATTTCATAAACGATAGTGTCTAGTCTCTGTTTTTGATCATGGCTTTCAGGTAGTCTGATAATTTTTAAATTGTCTCTCCTGGATCTATTTTCCAGGTCAGTTGTTTTTCCAAAGAGATAGTTCACATTCTCTTCCAATTTTTCATTCTTTTGGTTTTGTGTGGTGATATCTTGGTTTCTCAGAAAGTCATTAGACTCCATCTGTTCCATTCTAATTATGAGAGAACTATTTTCTTCAATGAGCTTTTGAACCTCCTTTTCCATTTGGCTAATTCTTCTTTTGAAAGCATTCTTCTCCTCATTGGCTTTTTGAACCTCTTTTGCCAATTGAGTTAGCCTATTTTTCAAGGTGTTGTTTTCTTCAGTATTTTTTTGGGTCTCCTTTAGCAAGGTATTGACTCATTTTTCATGCTTTTCTTGCATCTCTCTCATTTCTCTTCCCAGTTTTTCCTCCACCTCTCTAACTTGACTTTCAAAATCCATTTTGAGCTCTTTCATGACCTGAGCCCATTGGATATGTATTTCAGATGTTTGGGATACAGAGGCCTTGACTTCTATGTCTTTACCTGATGGTAAGCATTGTTCTTACTCATCACAAAAGAAAGGAGGAAACATCTGTTCACCAAGAATGTAACCTTCTATGGTCTTATTTTTCTTCCCTTTTCTGGGCATTTTCCCAGCCAGCTACTTGACTTCTGAGATTCCGCTCCACCCTCCCCTCAACTCTAGATCCACCCTGCTAGTGCTTGGGGTCTGAGATTCAAATACTGCTCCCCAACCTCAGGGCTTTCAGTGGGGCACCAGGCTGCTATTCAGGGTAAGATTAAATTCAGGTTCTCAGCTGGGGGCAGCGCTGCTCCCAGGCTCAGTTCCCTCAGGGAGTTATGAAGAGACCTGCAGTAATAGATCTGAGTTCCTGCCTGCTTTGGGAGCTCCTGTCTGATGCTTCCCCAGCTGCTGCCTCCCGAGGGGGCCTGAGTTATAGAGACATCCCCTCTCTGCCAGTCCAGAAGGCTCTCTTACTGACCTGTGTGCCTTTGGGTAGAGGCAACTGGATGACTGCTGGAGATTTAGTCCCTGAAGCCTGCTCCGATCTGGTCCTCTCGGGCCATGAGGCCAGAGCAGGGCTAGGCTCCACTCTGGGTCCGGTGCGTGATGGACCTTTGGGGTCGGTTTTTCAGGGCTCTCTGGAACAGAAATCTCCTCCATTCCGTTGCTGTGCAGCTTACACTGCTCCAGAATTTGTTGGGAGTACCTCTTTACAGGTAATTATGGGCTGTGGGTTTGGAGCTAGCATATGTGAATCCTTCTACTCCACCATCTTGGCTTCTCCCCCTATCCTCTCAATTTTTAACTGAATGCTGTTGAGTTGAGTTCTGTAGTCTTTCAATGTTTGTTTGATATGTGTTAATCTGGTAAGTATATAATTTCTTGTTTCTTCTTCTTTGGTTCTGCATCAGTTCATAAATGTCTTCCCTAGTTCTTCTTAATTGTTCGTGTTCATCATTGTTAATGGTACAATATTATTGTAATAATTAATATGCCATAATCTTTCTAAGCATTTCCCAGTAAAGTTCATTTTATTCTGTGCCATTTTTGCTACAAAATAATTGTATTTATGTGTGTATGTATGTATATGTACATGTCCTCATGTATGTGTAGATCTTCCTGTTAGTGACATTCTCAGGCAATATGCCACACAGTGGTATGGATGAAACAGACTAAATTCACTGTAATGAGACTAGATGACATTTGGTGAATAGAGCACTGAATTTGAACTCTAAAAGACTCAATTTCAAGCTACCCTATCATTCTTCCTAGCTGGATGACTCTGTGTAAATTACTTAACCTCTCTCTGCCTCAGTTTTCTCATCTATAAAATAGACATTATCACACCTACACAGATGAATTCTGTAAGGATTAAATGAGATTACATATGCAAACCTCTTTGCAAGCACTAAATAGCTATATGAAGTCTAGCTATTATTATAATTTACTTTTCCTATAAGATTGTATAGTTTCAAAGTATTTTCAACCATATCAAAATTCTCCATGAAGCCAGTCTTTCCCCCTATGCTTTTTTTTCTTGCTCCATGCCAATACTCTCTCTGTAACGCTATATGGTTCCAAGTGGAAGAGGAGTCAAAGGATTTGGATTCAAATCACACTACAAATAATTATTAATATCTTCGCTATGTTGATTAGTTTCTATTTAGCATTTTAAACCTACATGTATATCTACACACATATAACATATATTTAACACACATATAATACATTCATACTTAATACATGCATATAACATAAACACTACTTTTGTGCATGTAGATAATGAGACTATGTATATTATATATGTGAGTGTAAATAACATATTACTTTACATACTGTCTTCTCCCATTAGATATAAGTTCTCTGTGAGGGCTTCTCTTTATATCCCCAGTGCTTGACACCATCCCTGGCTCACATTAGGAATGACTAAATGGTTATTGACTGATTGACTTACAATCTGCATTCAAAATAATTTTTAAAATTTTCTTTTTCTTGTGTGTGTGTGTGAGAATATTAAGAACTGAAGGAATCAGCTAGATGCAGCAGCTGACACTTGAGCTGAACCTTAAAGGAACATAGACATTCTGAGGACTTAAAGTGAGGAGAGAGAATATTCTAAGCCTAAGGGATAATCTGTGAAAAAATACAAAACAAAACTTGCAAGTAGTATGAGATGACAACTAGAAAGGTAACCAATGTGGCAAAGAGTTGTGATATAGAAACACTTTAAAAAGATAGATTTTTTAAATAATTTATTTTTAGTTTTCAACCTTCACTTTCACAAGATTTCGAGTTCCAGGCTTTCTCCTCACCTCTGCCTGTGCCCACCCAAAGTTAGTATGCATTCTGATTTCTCCTTGCCCCAACCTGCCTTTCCTTCTATCATCACCACTCTTCTTTGTATCATTCCACACCCCAAAATACATGGCAGGCCTGCTGTCATAGGTTGTTAGATCTGCATTCATGAAAGGAAAGGTATTTTGAGGGGTGGTCATTTTAATCAAGCACATGTATCAGTCCTTTAGTCACATACGTATACCATTCACCTACTTCAGGGAAGGCAACACCTTTAAGTTTAAAGTAAATGTAAGAAATTAAAAGTCAATGGACATAGCTTCCTCTGCCTGAATTCGACAGACAATTGGACCCGAACTACCTGACCTTAGTTACCAGAGAGGTTAAGTACTGGTATCTGTGTTCTCAAATCCTGCAAGTTCCTTAAGTGCCTTTGCAGAGTTCTCTTCTGGCCAAACAAACACTTCCAGTCAGTAAACCCCAAAGTCATCAACAAACATGGCTTCCTACACCTGACCATAATTCAACAGTTAGATACAACTGTCTGACCATTCCAGAGAAGGAAGCACAACATCTGGGTTCTCAAAGCAGGGAGGCTCCTTGGTGAGCTCCCAGAGTCCTCATCTGGCCAAACACTCTTACAAAAACTAAGCCCTAAAGTAAAACCTCACTCTCAGAGTATTTATACCTTTTTGAGAGCCAGAGGGCCTCCCAATCCTTGAGAATCAGGGTCTCACTAACAAAAGTTGTGAGTGTCCCTGTAAATTTTTCCTAATCAAACTCCCCTTAATGGCCAGGCCCATTAATGATTGGGGAAGATCTTTAATCACATCAACAATACAAATACATATGCTGTTTCTAGTTAAAGACTCTTGTTTCTGTATTTCACTCCTAGTAAAGACTCTTGACTGATAAAGGCAAGATTCAATCAGGTAGTTCATTATGTCAAAACAAAAACAGCAAAAGACCCTAATTTTCCTTGTCATTATGTTCTTTTATCCCCTTGCCTTCTATTTTCCTGTTGGGCAAGATAGATTCTATACTCCACTGCTTGTGTATCTTATTTCCCAGTTGCATGTAAAAAGCATTTGTTTTTAATACTTTGAGTTTCACATTCTCTCACTTCCTCCCTGCCTGTCCACCCTCATTGAGAAGTTAGGCAATTTGATGTGGGTTATACATGTACAGTCATGCAAAACAATTCTATAAGAGGCATATTGTGAAAGACTACAGGTCCCTCTGTCATATCCTTCCCCATCATTTATTCTACTCTCTCCTTTGATCCTGTCCAAATTCAAAATTGTTTGCTTCTGATTATTCCTCCTTCCTCACATTTGCTCTTGTTTCCATCATCCCCTCCCTCTCTTATCACTCCCCTCCAACTTTCCTGTAGGGTAAGATAGAGTCCTATACCCATTTGAGTGTGTATGTTGCTCCCTCTTTCAGTCAAATGTGATGGGAGTAAGGTTCACTCTGTTCCTCTCACCATCCCCCTTTTCACCTTACTGTGAAAGCTTTTTCTGATTTCTTTTATGTGAAATTATTTATTCTATTCTACCTCTCACTTTCTCTTTCTCCCAGTACATTCCACTATCAACTTTTAATTTTATTTTCCATATATCATTCTTTTACATTTAACTCACTCTATGCCATCTGTTAATACATTCCCTCCAAATATCCTAATATTGAGAAAGGTCTCATAAATTACAAATAACATCATTCCGTGTTGGAATATAAACAGTTCAACTTCAATATGTGCCTTGTGATTTCTCTTTCCTGTTTATCTTTCCATGCCTCTCTTAAATCTTGCATTTGAAAGTCAAATTTTCTATTCAGCACTGGTCTTTTCATCTAGAATGCTTGAAAGTCCTCTATTTAATTGAAAATCTATTTTTTCCCTTGAAGTATTATATTCTATTTTGCTAGGTAGGTTATTTTTGGTTTTAAACCTAAGTCCTTTGACCTCTGGAATATCATTTTCTGAGCCCTCTGATTCTTTGGTGTAGAAGCTGCTAAATCTTGTGTTATTCTGATTATGTTTCCACAATATTTGAATTGTTTCTTTCTAGGAGCATGTTATATTTTCTCCTTAACCTGGGAACTCTGATATTTGACTACACTATTCCTAGGAATTTTCTTTTGGGATCTCTTTTAGGAGGTAATTGGTGGATTCTTTCAGTGTCTATTTCACCCTCTGGCTCTAGAATATCAGAGGAGTTGTCTTTGATAATTTCTTGAAAGATGATTTCTAGGCTCTTTTTTTACCATGACTTTCAGATAGTATTTCTCCTCTTTCTCCTCGACCTATTTTTCATATCAGCTTATTTTTCCAATAAGGTATCTCACATTATATTTCTTTCCCCACATTCTTTTGGTTTTGTTTTATAGTTTCTTGATTTCTCAAAGAGTCATTAGCTTCCATTTGCTCCATTATAATTTTTAAGGAACTATTTTCTTCATTGAGACTTTGGACCTCTTTTTCCATTTGACCAATTCTGCTTTTAAGGCATTCTTCTCCTCATTGTTTTTCTTTTTTTTCTGCTCTTTGGCCATTTAGATTAGTGTATTTTAAGGTGTTATTTTCTTCAGTTTGTTTTTGGATCTCCTTTAATAAGCTGTTGATTCATTTTCCATGATTTTCTTGCATCACTCTTATTTCTCTACCCATTTTTCCTTCTACTTCTCTTACTTGATCTTCAAAATCCTTTTCTGAGCTCTTCCATGACCTGAGTAGAATTTATATTTTTCTTCGAGTCTTTTGATGTAGGAGTTTTGACTTTGTCTTCTTCAGGTTGTACATTTTGATTTTCCTTGTCAGAAAAGTAAGATGGTATAGTCTGATTTTTCCCTGTTGTTTGATCATTTTTTCCAACCAGTTACTTGACTTTTGAGTTCTTTGTTAAGGTAGGACACTGTTTTCAGAGTAGAGAGTTCACTGTCCCAGGGTTCTGCTGTTCTGTGCAGCTATTTTCAGATATATATCTAAGGATCTGTAAATTTTCAGTTCTTCTGAGGTGGTATGAGCAAAAGAGAGGTATTTACTCCAATCCTAGTCTGTACTCTGGTGTTTGAGGGACCATAAGCACTTTTTTTCTGCCTTGGAACTGTGAGGATGATTCTCTCTTCACTTTTGCCACAAGACTGGCCAAGACACAGATCTTCCTCAGACTCGCCACTCAGAACTTCAATTCAGATCCAAATAAAGGCAAAAGAAGGAAATCCAGCATCAGAGCCAGTAAAGAGATCCCTACAATGCCCCTCTTATCAGTCAGTAGATCACCCCACAATCTGTGGGCTAAGTGGTCAGGAAGCATCTGCTGCTACTACTGTCACTGCTGCCACCACCACTGCTGTCACCCTGGATCTGGGTCTGGGGTTGGCTCATGCTCCTCTCTCACTAGAACAGCAATACAATATTCACAGCACCTATTGTGGCCATGAATATGCTGGAACAGTTCTGAATCACGAAATATAAGACTCTCCACATTAAAAACAGAATCAAAACATTTATTCAGACACAAGAAAGCCAAATCTTAATACCATAAAGCCAACTCCCTCAAATTAACTCCATGAAACAAATAACAGCCAGGTTCCCTTAAAGAGAATTCCCTTCTCTCACTCATAGCCAACTGCCTGCTTGCCTGCATCCTTCAGTTCTGACTGATCTCTAACTTCCTCTCAGCTCTGCTGTTGCTCTACCTCTTTCTGCTCTTCTCTTCTTTCTCCACCCCTTCCTTTCTCATGTGACTTGACTCATATGACTCAGGCTTCCATGTGACTTAAGTAGCTCACACGGACCTATTAATGGAAAAGTAAGATCTTCCCATCAAGAAGCAAAATTCCTTTAACAAGGAGCAAAAATACATTATCAATACACTCACTCAGGTCTAGTAGACCTTTCCTACTGACATACTAAGTTTACTTTGGCATTTATGGGTTGAAGAGTCTGGAAATTACCACAGATGCCAGTAATTCAGTCCCCTCAGGCCTACTCTGTGTGTTTCTGGGGCCTGGACTGTGTTGGCATGACCCATACTGGATTGTGCTCATTTCCCATTCTGATGCAAAAGACTTTTCCTGTCAAACTTTGAGGTTGTCTTGGGAGAGAAAAATGTTTCACTTTGTCATTTTGTAGTTTCTGCTACTCTAGAATTTGTATAGATTCATTTTTCCTAGTGTTTGAAGGGGTTTGGGGGAGAGCTCAAAAATGTCCCTGCTTTTACTCCTCCATCTTGTCTCCACTCTCCCCGAAAGATGAACTTGAAATACAAAAAAGAGACTTTTTTTTCTCCTAGAGGCAATATGGAAGCAATGAAGTGTTTTGAGCACAGGAATAAGTTGATTAGAACTATGTTTTAAGAATATCTATTTGGAAGCTTTGTAGAGGATGAGATGAATTGGGCAAAAATTAGAGGCAGGAAGCAAAATTAAGAAATTATTATAAGTTTTCACTTAATAGCTACACTTAATAAATATGCATGAATTGAATCAAATATAATTTTCCTTCCCCAAAATTATACCTCCCTTCTAGAATCTTCTAGTTCACCTCATTTAGTTAGCCATTTTCTAACTTTAATAATTCTTTTTATATTTATCTCAATTCTCCACTACCTTGTCAGCTCCTTGAAGAAAGAATATCTTTCTTCCTCTTTGGACCCTTGTGTTACCCACATGGTATGAATATATACTGTGAGTCAGAGCCAGAGCAACTACAGCCTTAACTATAGGATACTTCTCCTTGACAAAGGCAGATATGACGTACAGCTCTGCAACAACTTAACCCACTTATAAAGTAGTTTTGTTTTGTTTAAATTTAGTCATCCTTAAATTCAGTCTTGTAGACATAGAGAGGTAATTACTGGCTTTACCCTACACTTCACATGCTATCCAGATGCATAATGAGCAAGGATAGGAGTAAATGCTTGTGATCCCTTTGGAGCATAAATGGAGGCAAGAAGATTTTTTTGAAGGTATTGACAATTTTTACTAATGAGAAAATGAATGAGGCCCCTTTTTACATGATGGTCACGTCAGGAACATATGATAGAACTACCAAGATTACTGCTGATAGAGTGGGGACAAAGTGTCTCTTGTATCTTCTAATTAAATACCTGGTTATACCTAAATTAAGATTAAAATCCTAGCACAAGTAGGTTTCATCTCATTATAACAATTGCTATGGAGAAACCATCTCCCTAATCACGAAATCATAAAGTTTTACATGTAGAATACAGTGGAGAGCATTTTTCTGTCCCTTAGTGAAATAATACTGGAAGTATTTTTGTATTAGTTATTTTCATTTGTCAAGTCCCCTTCCTTTTAGGGTAACTATAACTTACTGCTGAGTTTGCATCATCATTTAAAATATTTATCTTCGGTTTGATTAGAATGTTTTAAGAATTCCAAAGAGTGACTGTTAAATTTAATTATCTTTCTGGTGGTAATCAATTACATATCTCACTGCTTGAATTATTTTTTTCATTTTTTCAACGATGATTCCCCTTTATCAATGAATACATCCAGAAACTGTCTCCTTTTTTCTTCCAAAACAATGTGTACTCTGTGAGTGCAGATTATTCTGAACACAGTAAACATTCTTCTTTACATTCATCTATGATGTGGAGGGAAGTGCTACAAATATTGTGCGAATTGGCAATCAAATTAATGAATTAATTAATTCACTATAGTATTTCTGGTCATACTGTAATTGCAGCAGGAATAATACAGTTCATTACAAACACTAAGTGGCCATTATTGACTTTTCATATCCTCAGCAATCAGCATATTCTTCTCCAGGGACATCTTATTATATCCCTCTTATTGATGTTAAGGTTGCAATTTACCATACATGCATCTATCAAGGGGTTAAGAATATATTAGTAGAATATTTGTGTCATTCCTATATCTCCAAATAAGGAACTAAACAATAACCTGTAACTGGTATAGGAAAAAATCTGGTTTCTAGGGTTAATTTCATAGCAAAGATGTTTATGAAAGATTTCTGTGATGACTTCAAATTGTAGGAAATACAGTGAATGGCCTGGGAGATGGGGGAGAACTATAATTTGTGAGTGATTATGTAAATAAGAAAATTCATTCTATTAGCTCAAGCAACACATAATTTAAAAGGCAAATTAACTCCTACAATGTGTACAATACTCCCAAATAAATAGAAAGATCATAGATTTACTTGATGCTTGGGGTTCTTCATAAACTTATACTTCATTCCTTGGATACTTCGAAGGTTTCAAAAGCAGACTATGAGAGTCTGAAAAAAAACATTTAAAAGGTCTTAGCTAGTATTTGTTAAGTTAAGCAGTCACTCTTTTAAATGTTCTCATGAAACCTTCAGAGAATCATGACTGCTAACAAAAAAGGCCAGAGAATGATAGGAAACAAAAATAAATGTTCACATAAAAAAGGAGTGGTTTAAAAAATAAATAAGGAAAAATATTCTAGAAAATACAGAATATCACATCATTTGACCAAAGTTTAGTCAATTTCATACACCTTCCTTTCCTTGAAAAATTATAAAATCAGAGATTTAGTGTTCAAAGTTATCTAGGAAGTAATAGATCACAGCTCCCCCATTTTACTTATGAGAAAACTTAGCCCCATAAAGGTTAAGAAATTTGCCAAAGTCACACAGGTAATAAAATGACAGTCATGTTTTGAAAACAGGCCCTTAGGTACAGGATATTTAAAGGTTGAACTATTGGGACTACAGCTTCCTTTATAGAAAAAAAGTATATATATATATATAAATATATATATATATATACATGCATGTATGTATGTATATGATTGTTTTTATATAAGTTCTATGTTAAAATTAAATTTTACCTAACATTCACAATTTAGAAAGCATCTAAGAGTCTATGAAAACTTTCATTACTTAGTATATTAAGTACTGACCTTAGATCAGGAAACCCTAATCTCAAATCTAGCATCTAACAGTATCTGCATGATCATGAGCAGCTCATTTGATTTCTCTTAGACTCAGATAACTCTCACACACATCTACAAAGTCATGGATGAGTTAGAATTCCCATCCCCAGTGAAGTCGTGGTGAACTTCATTAATTTTTCTATAGATAATGCTATTCATTCATATGTGTGTGTGTATAAATTGTAGCCAATGAATAGCATTTTCTATAGAGAAATTAATGACACCCACATATATACACACATATATGTATATACATATATACACACATATATTATATGCATATATATACATAAACATACATATTTATAAATGTAAATAGTATAACTTTATGAAATTGTGCACAAATAGAGATACCTTGCAAAATTCTTACCAAATATAGTAAAGACCTGTTATAGCTCATATAGTTATAACTCCAAGATATTTTCTGCTTTAGGACATTGTAGAGAAGAGATTAAGGGCACAATGTTTATTTTTAATTGAACTTGCCCTCTGTCATCAGCCCCAATAAACTAGAAATATTTCTAATTTTCTAGTGTGTCATTATAACTGGTCATAGTCATAAGAAAAGATAAATAGATCAATGTTGGAACACAAATCCTTAATCATACTCAGGCTATAGTACTTTGGGGAAGAAAGCACAGCCAATCTCTGTTGATCATTATTCTGCCAGCAGGCTATTTGAGATAATCACAGAATCTCAGAACTGGAAGAAACCTCAGAGGTCATCATGTCCATCCCATCCATATCTAGTTCAATAAAAATCCCCTTGGACAACAACACCTCAAGCCCCCAAAAATGGTTATTCAAGCTCCAATTGAAGGTGTAAGGTGATAAAATTATAACTTCCATTCAGGTTTTAGGTAGTTCTTACAGAAAAATTTATTTTCTGATAGGCAGCCAAGAGCCAGAGGAATTGTAGAGGAACTTACAACCTAATTTACTGGGAACAGAGAAAGCAATGCTTCTTTTTTTGTTAGACATACAGATTTAGGGATTATATGCCTCCTGACACTGTCAGTGTCATACGGAGTTTCTACTCTAAAGAGAGCACTGGATCTTGGACATAGGGTCTTGCATGAGATTCTAGTTACAAGGAAATATATGTGAATTCAACACTGGTTCCACCATTCAGCTATCAAGAACAAAGAATAAGTTTTGAGGAACAAGGTACGGGGATGTGGTTTTGGAAGGAGCACATTTGTAAAAGATGCCCCTAATGACACTATGCTTTATACTAAGCATTGCAGACCTTGCAATATTGTTACTTCAGGATAATCAGAGGTTAAATTTGGTCAAGTATGACAGCCCAACCCACATCCTTTTATCTATAGTTTCTCTTACATACCTGTGAAGATGACTTGTAAATCTATATAACCCTAACATAGCTCTGTCATGTACTCCAAATTTGATTTGCCAGCTATCTGCAAGAAATCTCTATCTTGACATCCACTGACGTTTCAAATGTAACATGTCTAAAGGAGCCATCATTATCTTCCTCTCACAACTCACTTTTTTCCTACCTTTTCTACTTCTGTTGAGTGCATCTCCACCCTTTTATTCATCTATATCTAAAAACTCGTAGTTCTTCATCTCCTTCCATCCAAACTGTAACTATCCTGTCCAGTCTACTGCCAAAGAATTTCTTGCATTGGTTTCATTTTTTTTTATTTTTTTATTTTTTTAACTTCAAATATAAATTTATTTATTTAACTTTTTACATTCATTTTCACAAAATTTTGGGTTAGAAATTTGCTCCCCATTTATCCCCTCCCCCCACCCCAATACACCGAGCATTCTAATTTTCTCTATCACCAATCTGCCCTCTCTTCTATCATCCCTCCCTTCTCTTGTCCCTACCTTCTCTTTTGTCCTGTAGGGCCAGATGACTTTCTATTCCCCATTACCTGTATTTCTTATTTCCTAGTAGCAAGAACAATAATAAACAGTTGTTCCTAAAACTTTGAGTTCCAAATTCTCCCCATCCCTCGCTCCCCACCCGTTCCCTTTGGGAATGCAAGCAATTCAATACAAGCCATATCTGTGTAGTTTTGCAAATGACTGATAACAGTCGTGTTGTTTAAGATTAACTGTATATCCCTCCATCCTATTCTGCCCCCCATTGTTTCTATTCTGTCTTTTGATCCTGTCCCTCCTCGAGTGTTGACTTCAAATTGCTCCCTTCTCCCATTGCCCTCCCTTCCATCATCCCTCCCTCCCTGCTTATCTCCTTCTTCCCCACTTTCCTGTACTGTAAGATAGGTTTTCATACCAAAATGAGTGTGCATTTTATTCCTTCCTTTAGTCGAATGTGATGAGGGTAAACTTCATGTTTTTTTCTCAGCTCTCCTCTTTTTCCCTCCACTAAAAAGTCTCCTGCTTGCCTCTTGAATGAGATATAATTTACCCCATTCCATTTCACCCTCTCTCCTCCAACTACATTTCTCTCTCACCATTTATCTTAATTTCTTTTAAGATATGGTCCCATCCTATTCAATTCACTCTGTGCTCTCTGTCTCTGTGTGTGCGTGCATGTGTGTATGTGTGTGTGTGGTCCCACCAACTACCCAGATACTGAAACGTTTTAAGAGTTACAAATATTGTCTTTCCATGTAAGAATGTAAACAGTTCACCTTTGGTAAGTCCCTTATGACTTCTCTTTGCTGTTTACTTTTTCATGCTTCTTCTCATTCTTGTGTTTGAAAGTACAATTTTCTTTTCAGCTCTGGTCTTTTCATCAAGAATACTTGAAAGTCCTCTGTTTCATTGAAAGACTATATTTTCCCCTGAAGTATTATACTCAGTTTTGCTAGGTAGGTGATTCTTGGTTTGAGTCCTAGTTCCTTTGACTTCTGAAATATCCTATTCCATGCCCTTCGATCCCTTAATGTAGAAGCTGCTAGATGTTGTGTTATCCTGATTGTATTTCCACAATACTGGAATTGTTTCTTTCTAGCTGCTTGCAATGTTTTCTACTTGACCTGGGAATTCTGGAATTTGGCCAAAATGTTCTTAGGAGTTTCTCTTTTTGGATCTCTTTCAGGTGGTGATGGATGGATTCCTTCAATACTTATTTTGCCCTCTGGTTCTAGAATCTCAGGGCAGTTTTCCTTGATAATTTCATGAAAGATGACGTCTAGGTTCTTTTTTTGATCATGGCTTTCAGGTGGTCCCATAATTTTTAAATTGTCTCTCCTGGATCTATTTTCCAGGTCAGTTGTTTTTCCATGAGATATTTCACATTCTCTTCCATTTTTTCATTCTTTTGGTTTTGTTTTATGATTTCTTGGTTTCTCAGAAAGTCATTCGACTCCATCTGTTCCATTCTAATTTTGAGAGAACCATTTTCTTCAGTGAGCCTTTGAACCTCTTTTTCCATTTGGCTAATTTTTCTTTTGAAAGCATTCTTCTCCTCATTGGCTTTTTGAACCTCTTTTGCCAATTGAATGAGCCTATTTTTCAAGGTGTTATTTTCTTCAGCATTTTTTTGGGTCTCCTTTACCAAAATGTTGACCTGCTTTTCATGTTTTTCTTGCATCTCTCTCATTTCTCTTCCCAGTTTTTCCTCCACCTGTCTAACTTGATTTTCAAAATCCTTTTTGAGCTCTTCCACGGCCTGAGCCCACCAGACATCCACCTCTCATGTCTGGGATAGAGAGGCCCTAACCTCCACATCTTTCCCTGATGGCAGGCATTGCATTTCCTCATCATAAATGAAAGGAGCAAGGAACATCTCTTCCCCAATAAAGTAGCTCTCTATGGTCTTATTTTACTGCCTTTTTCTGGGCATTTTCCCAGCCAGTTACTTGACTTCTGAGATTTCTCTCCACCCCCTCTTAGACCCCCCAGCCAGTGCTTGGGGTCTGAGATTCAAATGCTGCTTCCCAGCCTCAGGGCTTTCCATGGTGTGAGCGGTTGCTATTCAATGTGAGCTTAAGTTCTGGTGCTTGGGTGGGGGCAGCGCCGCCTCCCAGGCTGTGTTCCCTCAGGGGGTTTGTGCAGAGTCCTTTGGTAATGGCCCCGAGCTCCTGTGGCTGCTTCTGGAGTCCCAGGCCACAGCTGCCTGTGCTGCTGCCTCCCGAGTGGGCCCGAGTTACGGAGACACCCCGCTCCCCTCTCAGCCAGCGTAGACATCTCTCTCACTGACCTGGAGTGCCTGTGGGTGGAGGGACCTTCTCAGCCGCTGGAGGTTGCGTTCCTGAAGCCTCCTCAGATCCGCTCATCTGGAACCACGCTGCCAGGGCAGTGCAGAGGTGAACTCCGTGTCCGGAGCATGACGGACCCCTGGGGATGGCTTTTCAGGGCTCTCTGGAACAGAAATGTCTTCCACTGTGTTTCTACGTGGGTTGCACTGCTCCAGAATTTGTGGGGAGTTATTTTTACAGGAAATTTATGGGATGTGGATTCGGAGCTAGCATATGTGAATCTTTCTACTCCGCCATCTTGGCTCCTCCCCATTTGTTCCATTTTTCCACTTCATGTAGGTCACACAGCATTAATACAAGCTTTCAAAATCTCTTTTTTGGATTACTTCCATAATTCAATGGCTTTTCATTGCGCCTTCATGGAGTCTTTCATTGATCCATCCCATTACACAGATTCCAAAGTGATATTCTTAAAGTATAGCTCTAACCAAGACAATCCTTTTCTCAAGAAATTTCAGTGGCTTTCTATTACTACTAGGAAGGGAAAAATATTCTACTTGATATTTAAAGTTCCCTCCAATTTGTATCTGGTCTACATTTCCGAGTTGATTACATCTTAGGATCCCTCATGCACTTTTGGATGTAGTCAAGTACAATAGCGCAACTTGTTTTACGCTATATAGCACATTCTCATATCTTAGCTCTATGCCTTTTCATAAAATGTCCTCCTTGCAGTACTTGAGTAGCTCAAATTACTCTACATTTTTACCCCAGACTCATAGAATCTCAATATTCTTCAAAGGACAGTTAAGTACCATCTCCCATAAGAGATCTTCCCTTTCATTCAACTTTCTCAATTTTTATTGCTCCTTCAAAAGCATTACTTTTCATTTTCTCCATATACATATTGATTTATTCATCTGTATACATGATAATTTCTCCCAGTAGAATCTAAGCTCTTATATAGAAAGTATTTGCATTTTGTATATTCCAGCAACTAACAGAGTTTTAGCACACAGAATGGCACTCAATAAATTCTTATTTTATTGAAATGAATCACGAACTAATTTGCACCTTTATTCTAGTGCCATTTACAAGAGAGTTTTGCAGAAAAAATAATTATAATGCTTCTGACTGCTATATTTCAAAGATGAAAAATAAATTTATTGCAACCTATAATTCTGGATATGTTAAAATGACAATTTCCGTTATCAAGATTAAACCCACTTGATTGATGAATCAAAGACCAAATCTTTTCTATATATTATATGTATGGCATAAATGTAGGTGTCTATTATTAATATCATGATTGAGATTACTATCACTATTTTATATGCATCATTGTTGTATGTGTATGCTTTATTTTGTTGTTTTTACCTGAAAGAAGGAAGGGAAGGGAAGAACAAGGCTCATTTGAATGTTTCAAAATGTGAATGAAATACCTTGAAGATTTGAATGCTAAGAAATATAAAAGCTGGATATTGGCAAACATGTTCAGCATTCTTTTGAAACTGCAAATTTATGGCTTGCCATTATGATTATTAGGTTTATGTTTAATAGCATATAATCTTCCAAACTCTCTATGCCCCTTATCACTCTTCTTTCATTGTGTTTTTTCCCATAATATCATAGTATTTCTCATTCTGTTTTAGGAAGATAAACTGAAGTGATATAATAACACGATATTACCTTACACAGTGCATCACTTCTGAAATGTTGCATCTTTCATATTAAATATTTGTCTTATTTTTAGGTTTTAAATATCTAGTGGGAAGTTTAGTTTTCACTTTGATCACAGGAAATAAATGTACAAAAGTAATACTCAGAATAGAGTCTTTCAACTGATATGTATTCCAACTTTCCTTTCGATTACTAACGCATCAGTTCATACTTACAAAAAAATGGATTCTGTTACGTTCTGAGTTTAACTTAACAAAAAGTCAAACACTGTTTTGATGTGTTAAAATGGAACATTCCCAACTTAAGTGCTCCTCATAAACAACTAAGCATTTTGTTGAGTAAAAAAAAAAAATCAAAAAACAAAAAAAAACATTTTGTCTTCTTCCTAATTGACCTCTAGTATTTACGAACAAAATATGTTGACTGTATGATAGTTGCCATATAAATACAGAGGGTCTATGATGTCATCTACATAGGAATTCCCTCTACCAATGCAAGTCACAACCTCTTTTATGATTCACATGGTAAAGCTGAGAGACTTATTTGAGGCACAGAGATCAAGTAACATTCTCAGTGTCACAGACTAAGGAAATGATGAATATGGCTTGATGACTGAGTAAAGGGAGTAAGAGAGTTGATTAAGGAGATCAGCAGAAGGAAGTTGAGTGAAGAGGATCAAGGAACTTGCCTAAAAAGGAGCATCTTGAATCTAGGTCTTCTTGATACCAAGTATCTTCTTGATACTAAGTTTATTCTGCCATTCAATCTCTACAGTAGTTACTATTCCGCAAATATCATGAGCAAGCAGCATTCCAGAAACATCTACTTCTTGCCCAGTAATAAATTAAAACACACATTAGATGTTTTTGTTTTGTTTTTACATTGTCTTCCTGCATTAGGTTGAATGCTCTTTAAGGGTAGAAACTATTTTTTTTTTCATATTAGTATCCTTAACCTTTAGAACACTGCCTGGCACATAGGAGGTACTTAATGAATGCTTATTGATCAACTGAAGAAAATCATCTAGAATACGATACTTAGTGAGTACCAAGTCTGGGTTATGAACCCATGTTTTCTGAGTTCAAGATCATTATGCCATACCTTTCTATCTAGAAATGTTACAATTGATGCCTGGAGGAAAGCACACACACAAACACACACACACGTGTGTGTGCACATGCGTGTATGTGTGTATATAGAAATATATATGCATATACACAGACATACATATATACATACATGCATACATATATACATATGCACATGTAAAAGGCAGAGTCTTGTTGGATACCTAGAGAAAGGAAATGGTTAGAGAGTTTGAGAGACAGTAGTGTCTTAGAAGTCAAAAGAAGAGACATCATATACAAAAGGAAAGGTTGGTCAATAGTGCTAAATGTTGAAAAGAATATATAAATGAGGAAAACTAAGAAAATATTTGGGATTAGCAATGAAAACATTAACAATCATCTATGACATAGTTTAAACTGAGGATAAGGACAGAAGTTAGATTGCAAATATCTCATTTTTGTCTGTTTTTATTTTAAAGAAGGAATTGGGTTTTTGACAATAATACTAAGAGAAAAATGTGAGATAATCTAATTGAATTTTTCATGTCCACTCAGTCACATTTTGCAATGGGAGATGGGAAGTGGTTCTATTTTTGGGAAATATATATTTGATATCCAGGTACTATATGCAATATTTTGGAGACAATGTCCCATATACGAATGTAAGGGTACATTTCTTTTGGTAGGGTATTATGGTTAGATAAAAAATGGGTGATGGCTCAATTATCAAAGAAGTATTTCAATGCAGCAAGTGGCTTATGCTTCTTAACCAGTTGGTGAAAAAAATAAAACTAGAACCAAAGTTTCTACCACTAAACTCTACTTTTGACTAGTACGGTGATCCCTTGAAGAGCAGAGATCAAGGGTCTGTGAGAATACATAAATTTTGCTTTGAGAAAAGGGTTAGACATAATATATAATGGTTGCTGAACCATGAAGAAGTGGGTTAGGTTTGCTTAGGTTATGCAGTTAAAGAACATGATGAATGGCACCTATTTCACAGTTTTTCTCGGGTTAATCTTTGGAGGTCTATTAATTTGTCCTGTTTGAAGTCTGCTTATCTTTTAAGGAAAAGAAGAAATTATAGGCCTACAATCTTATGTATTAAACCCAGAAAAATACTAGAAAAATATTGAATGTTTTATTTTTTATAGTGGTGTATGTTCATTGCTAGAATGTGCTTTCAAGGGACTTTGTGGAATTTCCCTTCCTCCAAAAATCACTGAAATAGGAGAGAATACTATTTGACATAGTTTAGGTATTGCCTGAAGGCAGGGGAGAAAATAGATAGTCTTGTGAGTTTCCCTCCTCTTTGGATGTGGATTTTTGTAGACCATTTCTTCAAAGTCATGGAAAGAGAGATAAATCATCTCTTCAATTTTGACAAATCATTCTAAAATGCAAACATATTTTAACAAATAAAATGATTGAAGAATCTTAACTGAATCTCTCAGAATCACAGAAATTCATAATTTCTTCCTATGGAAGATCCGGACTTTAATTTCTCTTAATATAACTATCAATTTTATCCAGTCAGAATTCCTTAGCTAAAGACTGCCTTTCAGCATCCAGTATAATAATTGTAGCTTTTCTAGTTTTCATTTGATGGAAGAACCAGGAGGTTTGAAAACCTACTTTTCTTTTTTATCTACCTGAGCTAGAGAGTCCCTGGTAATTAAAGTAATTACTGAGAGCTTGCCTTCCTCCCCACTCTTTTTTGGGTGTCAGGAAAAGAAATACAACCCCTACACTACATTAACTTAATTGCTTTGGATGTCAATTATGCATCATTGCTTAGAATACAATTATTGGGGTGAAGATAGCTGTTTCACTTATTTTCTAATCTTGTTCAGTTCTCTAATCATGTTAGGTATGCTTATTTCTGGAGTAAAACACTATTTGACATTTATTTCATTGTTTTAGACTTATAATCATATCTTTTCTCCATTACATAGCAAGTCACAGTCCATATTATGAAAATATCTGAAATATAATATAAAATAATGCATTATTAGATGGCTTGTAGTCCATGTCACTGGTTTATTTACATTTGGGGAACTTCAGCATATTTTATATTAGAAGAATGGTTTTGAAAAAACCTTGCTTCAAAAATTTCTTTTTATCTTAGTTGACACTATATGTATGTATTTGGAGATAGATAAGCAAACATTTTAAATGCAGTTATTAATAAACACTTAAGTCATCTTGAGACATTGCCTCTCACTAAAAATGAACTGATCAAAATACACAAATAAAATAGTTTTTTTCTGAAAAAATTTTTTATGACATTTCTTTATTTGACCATAACAATTTCCTTAAATTCTATTACTCAATTTCAATTAAACATTTTTTTAGAAGAAAATAATTCACCAAAGTCAAATAATAAAACAAACACAGCTGACAGTATGTACAACTTTCAGAATTAATAGTTCTCTGCTTTTCTATTACAAGAAGTGTGTTTCTGTATCTATTCTCTGAGACAATACATAATCAGAGTACTTTGCCTCAGTTGGACTGCCTTTCAGTTGCTTTCAGATTCTTTTAAGGCCATTTCATATGCTCTTTTGTTTCTATTTTCTTTACTTCATTTAATATAAGGCTTTCAATTCTTCTTGGGTTTTCCCTTCTTTATTGAATCTAATGTAATAATTATATATTATCTTTCATTCTGATCCTATGATCAGTGGTTCCCTGCTTTGTCTTTTCTTTTCTATCATGAAAAAAAATGCTATAAGGAATATTTTGGTATATATTCAATTCATCAGGATAGGAATTTTTTCTTTGATGTCCTGACAGAATATCAACATTGGTGGAACTTTTGTTAAAAGTGTGAGCAACTTTGCCAGTTTCCATACATGAGTTACCCTTGCTCAGGGAGACAAGCTTTCAATCAATCATAAGGCATCAAACTATGTCTTGTGGGTATTAGTCAATACTTATAAATGGCTATTTTTTTTTAAATTGCTGCCTCTGTAATATGATGAATGCCACAGTTCTACAGAAATAATGATGGCGTTCCAAAATGTGATATGTCCTTGAAATTGTCTCTTCCTTCCTCTCCCCCTCCAAAAAAAAAAGTCAGGGTGTTTGGTCTTACAAAATATGAGTGAAAAAAATATCTCAAGGGTGAGAGATTCAAGAACCTTTGTATGTTCCTTTGGTTTAGTTCAATAGCTTTGTTAGGAAATAATGAAGCATACTGTACTAGTTTTAAGACCTATGTCAAGTTTTGGGCAAAATTTCAGGCCAAGATATGTTGCCTTAGCTGTCTCACAATTCACCATTCTGATTGATACCTTCATACTTTCAAAGTCTTAGTTGAGGAGTAGGAAGATTGAAGTAGGAAAGAAATTAGGATTAACCCCTAAAATTTAGCATTATGCATGCATGCAGATTTAGGATCATGTACAGTGTATCCTGCCTGACACAATCCTCCCATCAACCTGAACATAGGGAGAAGTGGAGGTTTTTGATTTGCTGTTGCTCCAAAACCAGTACATTCAAATGACATTCATTTGACAAGACACTTCCTCTTTTCTGTACATGAATTATTTACCATAAGACACTAGATGGATAGATGTTTTGGGCCAACATGTGGTTCATGAATACAGGCCTCTATTCCTTGCCTCTTTGTGTTTGTTCCTTCCTATTTTTAGGTGAAGGATTATTGGAGGTGACCATAACCTTGTGAGCTTTAAAGTTTAGAGGTCAGGGAGCTAGATCATATGTTGGGATTTTCTGGAGGCATAGGAAAGAAGAGATGAGAGCTGAAGCCAAACAGAATTACCTGTTTAACCCAGATTAACCCAGAAGTGACAGTGATAGAAAGTTATTGGCCTTCCCACATCTAAAAGAGCACTTGGTAGGTGAAAACTTTATAGTAATTGCTTTAATTGTGAGACTACAACTCTGAGACTGAGGTGACAGACTTTAGAGTATTATCTCTGGTTATTTTTGTTTGGTAAAGGGACAGTTTATAACTTTTCTTCTAGCTGTATCTTTACAGTGAGTTATTCATGGTCAACAAACTTGAGAGAGAGATAGAGAGGAAGAAAGAAAGAAAGAAAGAAAGAAAGAAAGAAAGAAAGAAAGAAAGAAAGAAAGAAAGAAAGAAAGAAAGAAAGAAAGAAAGAAAGAAAGAAAGAAAGGAAGGAAGGAAGGAAGGAAGGAAGGAAGGAAGGAAGGAAGGAAGGAAGGAAGGAAGGAAGGAAGGAAGGAAGGAAGGGAGGGAGGAAGGGAGGAAGGAAGGAAGAAGGAAAGAAAGAAGGAAAGAAAGAAAGAAGGAAAGGAAGGAAAGAAGGAAAGGAAGGAAAGGAAGGAAAGAAGAAAAGAAAGAAGGAAAGAAAAAGAATCAAAGAAAAAAAGAAAAAAGCAAGATGATACATGAACTCAGCTTTTCCTGATTCTAAACTCAGTATTTTATCTTCTCTGCCTTATTGCTCCTAGTTTGTAAACCTTAAAGCTATATAAATATGAGTAATTATTGTCTAAGAAAACAAAAAAGTCCTTCAACTCAGGAATTAATGTATCTTTATCCTTTTGTAGAGAAGTCTTATTATTAATAGTAAAAACTTGTGAAGTTATTGATAGGAGTTATACAGCAGAGGCCAGTAGTAGATTTTAATACTGAAAAATTAGGCACAATGAAAATATTTACTTCATTCCTTCTGGTCAGCTCAAAATATTTTTCCCCTTCAGGCTATTAGCCATTGCTTTACATAGGTAAATTGCAAATTATTTAATCAACAAGATTTCCCATTGCTTGTATCATCTAAAATTAAGTTATCTGAACCAACAGTGGTTAATGAGCCATACTTCTGTCCTTTCTGCGTCACAATTTGGCTGAAGCTATAAAGGAAAAACAACGGAGCCCATCTTTTGTCTGTTGGTGTAGAGGAAGAACACATTTACTGAATGGCTACCTGGGAAGTCTCAAGTTAATGTCCTCATAAAAGGTCAATAATTCGCTCCCAATTCACCACTAGGATCAGGCTGGTGAATTTCAGAGCTAAGAATAATTAAAGTGTTTTATATTTGGGATTAACTCTCATAGACTCATAAAACCAGGTGAAGGTTAGTAGTCCAATAATTAAAGGATCCAACATAAAGCTGAAGAAGTTTGGTTGGAATAAGAGAAATAGCATTTTGAAATCTCATCCTAGCTTTTGGATCTTTTTTCCTACAGCAGATGAGTAAAATATAACAATATTTGTTAAGCAGCTTCTCATTACAGAATCCGTATTAGATGTTGGGAAGAAAAAGATGATTATAACATGACCTGTGCCCTCAATGATTTCTGAGGAGGGGATACAACTATAATATAAATTTTATTATAATATATGAAACTGTGTGCAGATATTAAAGAGAAGTAGCATGACATAGTAACCTTGGTATCAAAAAGATGTCAGAAACAGGGAACTCAGTTAAAGTTTTGGTTCTCCCAAAAATTCTCCATTGTACAAGTTGCATGACAGGTATTAATCTTCCTCATAAGAATGAATTCTTTCCTCGGAGATATCTGTATGAATAAAATCAATAGGCCATTACAAAAAAAAAAGGTAAATATATTTTTGTGCAGAATACTATGGCCCTCCTACTGAATGTTATCCTACCCAACAGAATATTACCTCCAAGGCCTGAGACTATTTGTTGCCCTTGAAAGGCTATCTACCTTTTTATCTACCTTTTTTCTTTGCCTCATACTCAATTTTTCAAAACCCACTGGATATGTACAATTATCATTCAATGAAAGTGTTCTCAATGAACTTACTAATGTTGTGGTAGCCAGAATATTACTGAATTTGATGACATTTTGCTAATTTCCATATTTCTTTCTTTTTCATCATGTAACTATCATTTATTTTTCATTTCTTAACATTCACTTCCACAAGAATTTGAATTCAAAATTTTCTCCCCATCTCTCTCCATCCCCTACTCCAGGACAGCATGCACCTCATCAACCCCTTCCTCCAGTGTGTCCTCCCTTCAATCACACACCCTTCTTCCATCTTCCTTCTCCTCTATTTTTCTGTAGTGCAAAATAGATTTCTGTACTCCATTACCTATATAGCTTAACTTACAATTGTATGCTAAAGCAATTTTTAACATTCATTCTTAAAGCTTTGAGTTCCATATTCTCCCCCTCCCTCCATACTCACCCTCATTGAGAAAACAATCAATTCATTAGACGTCATAAATGTGTAACAGTGCAAAGGACTTTGATAATAGTTATGTTGCAAAAGGTTAACCACATTTCCCTCCGTCCTATCCTGCCCTTCATTTATTCCATTCTCTCCATTGACTTGTACTACTACAATAGTGTTTGCTTCTGATTATCCCTTTCCCCAATTTGCTGTCCCTTCCATTATCTTCCAGCTACTATACCTTTGCCTTCCTGAAAGGTAAAATACACCTCCATATCCAATTAAGTTCATGTTATTCCCTCCTTAGCCAAATCCCATGAGAGTAAACCTCAATAATTTCCTTTCATCTCCCCCCGTTCCCCTCTATTGTAGAAGCTCTTTTTTCCCTCTTTGAAGTGAGATGATTTGCTTTTCTCCCTTCATATTCAGCTCAACATGTGCCCTTTCTCTCTCTCTCTCTCTCTCTCTCTCTCTCTCTCTCTCTCTCTATATATATATATATATATATATATATATATATATATATATATATACACACACACATACACACATAAATACATATATACACATACACATGTATAAACATACATACATATATATATATATATAATGTACACATACATACACACACACATATATTCCCTCTAAATATCTTAACACTGAAAAAAGTCTCACGAGGTACAAATAGCATCATTCCATGTAGAGATGTAAACAGTTCAAACATAATGAGTTCCTTAAAGCTTCTCTTTCCTGTTTACCTTTTCATGTTTCTCTTGATTCTTTTAATTTGAAAGTCAATTTTTCAATTCATCTCTGGTGTTTTCAACAAGAAAGTTGGAAGTCCTCTATTTCATTGAAATTCCATTTTTCTCCTGAAGTATTATAATCAGTTTTTCTGAATAATTGATTCTTGGTTTTAATCTTTTTGCCTTTGACCTCTGGAATGTTATATTCCAAGCCCTTCAATTCCTTATTGTAGAAGTTGCTAAATCCTATGTTTTTCTGATTGTATCTCCACAGTACTTGAATTATTTATTTTTCGCTGCTTATAATATTTTCTCCTTGACCTAGGAACTCTGGAATTTGGCTACAATATTCTTTGGAGTTTCTCTTTTTAGATCTCATTCGGGAGCTGATCAGTTAACTCTTTCCACATGTATTTTGCCCTCTGGCTCTAGACTATGAGGGCAATTTTCCTTGATTATGGTTTGCAAGTAGACCAATAATTTTTTAAATTATTTCTCCTAGGTCTCTTTTTCAGGTCATTTGTTTTTCCAATGAGATACTTTACATTGTCTTCTAATTGTTCATTCTTTTGGTTTTATTTTATAATTTCTTGATTTCTCATAAAGTCATTAGCTTCCATCTGCTCCATTCTAATTTTTAAGCAACTATTTTCTTCATTGAGCTTTACTTCCTTTTCCATTTGGCTAATTCTGCTTTTTAAAGCATTCTTCTTCTCTTTGACTTTTTGGGTGCCTTTTGCCATTTGGGTTAGTCCCTTTTTAAAGGTGTTGCTTTCTTCAGTAATTTTTGAGTGACTCACTTTTCATGGTTTTCTTGCATCACTCTCATTTCTCTTCCCATTTTTTCATGCACCTCTCTGACTTGATGCTCTTTCATGACATGAGACCATTACTTCCTTATTTTGGAAATTTTAGATGTAGAAGCCTTGACTTTGGAGTCTTCCTCTGATGGTATGTTCTTCCTCATCTGAAAGGATGAAAGAAAATACCTTTTCTCCTAGAAAGTAACCTTCTATAGTCTTATTTTTTTCCCTTTTTTTAACATTTTTCCAGCCACTTACATGACTTTTGAGTCCTTTGTCAAATGGATGATATATTCTAGGGACCTGTAAGTTTTCACCTGCAAGGTGGCATAATCAAGGGAGAGGTATTTACTCCTGTCCTGGTCTGCCCTCTGGTCTGAAAGAAACCACTGGCTTTTCTGCCTAGGATTTGCAAGTAGTATTCCCTCTCTAGAGCTTTCCACCAGCTCTAGCACACCAGTGCTCCTCCTCATCCCAGGATTCAGAATTGAGACCCAGATAGGCTGCTCAGTTTCCCAAGGATCTTTAGGTGGAAAATTCCAAAAATGGACACTGTTGCCACAGGACTAGGCCCAGACCTAGCTCCTTTCTCACCCAGGTGAAAGAGCTTTCTCACTGACTTTTGAAGCTGTCTTTGGTATTTGCGGGTTGAGAAACCTGGGAACCACAGCTGCTAGTCATGATTCTGCATCCTGAAGCCTGATCCAGTCCTGACTGTGCTTCTCCACATCTCTGAGTCCAGTTCAATAGACCTTTCCTGTGGGCCTTCCAGGCTGTTTTGGGCTGAAAGACCTATAGCACTCTGTCATTTTGTGACTTCTTCTGCTCTAGAACTTGTCAGACTCATTTTTACAGGTGTTTTTTGGACTATGGGGGAGAGCTAAAGCAGGTCTGTCTTTCTACTCTGCCATCTTGGCCCTCTCCCAATCTTTATATTTCTTAAAGTTACTATAATATTGGCCCTATTGACCACATTTTCAAGACAAATGTCCTTGCTTCTGATTCTCTTCCTGTCATACTGGGCCTTTTTGGTCCCCTTTACTGGGCCATCTTTTTTATTCTACTTCCTATAAATGGATATATGTCCTGATACTCTTTCCTGAGTCTTCTCTTTACTCTCTGCACTTTTTTCTTTTACTGATACAATCAGTTCCCACAGGTTCTACTATCATTTCTAAACAGATAGCTCCCAGACCTTTATAGCCAACCTCAATCCCTCCCCTGAACTTTTAGTGCCATGTTACCTGCAACTTATCGATCCTTTCTAGTTGAATGTCCCTTACTCATCTCAAACTCAATATTTCCATCATAAAACTCATTATCTTCCTTCCCCAAACCACTCCTCCAAATCCACAAATCATCTTATTCAAAGTGGTAAAGTGAAAAGAGCACTAGCCTGAGTTCAAATTCCATTGGTGATGTTTCCTGACAGTGTGAGCTGGCACAAATCACTACCTCTCTGGCTCTCAGTTTCTCACCTTTAAAATCAGAGGATTACAACATGCAATCTCTGAGCCTTGGATTTTTAATTATTGTTTCTCCAAATTCGACATCTATCACTTCTAAGCCTTTCTGTCTCTGCCTCTGTTTCTTTCAGATCTATAAATAAATATAAATATCTCTTTTTATACATACATACACACATATTTGTAGCCACATGCAAATGTGTGTGTTGTGGCATTTGTATTTATTGAAATGACTTGGGAAGGAAAGGCTTCAGTTTCTGATTATATCGATGTTTTAAGCAATGCATACCATAATCATAATCAGGCCTCCTCAGTTTGGCACTGGGACTCAAATAGAGGGGCAAACAATATTTTATGCATTAAAAGAAAACAATTGCCCAGATAAAAATCTGGATACATATTGGATAATTTGATTTCTAATTGGGGGAAAAATTGTAGATTCTTCAAGTTGGGAGGGGGAGAATGAACAGGTGTAATTATCTGAAAATCAGAAAAAAAGGAGCTATTTCATCCTGCTCTTTCCTCCAAGTGTCTGTATTTCAATCAAAGGAACAAGGAAATAGTAATTGATTGACCAGTATGGATCTAGGTT
Source organism: Bettongia penicillata ogilbyi (assembly GCA_023548195.1). NCBI lineage: Eukaryota > Metazoa > Chordata > Mammalia > Diprotodontia > Potoroidae > Bettongia > Bettongia penicillata. The sequence goes on along the minus strand of JAJHZJ010000470.1, from coordinate 8,060,865 downwards.
TCAGTTATATATCAATCTTTATATCTGATTCGGTTTCTGATCAGCATAATCTGGGTCCTTAGTTAAGCGTTTCTCAACAACAGGTAGAGGAGGTCCAGCTTGCAATCACACAAAGTTAGGTTAAAATAATGCAATAAAGTTTTCTCACAATTACCATAACTGAATACAGTTTTCACACAAGACAGAAATTGGACTAGACCTATAAATGAATAGAAAAGAAACTGAGCTGGATCCAGAATTGAGTCACAAGATGGAGTCAGTATGGTTTGCTCAATTACCATAATGTATGATGCATATATGCATATATGTGTCAAAAATGCATATATACAAATAATTTCTCTGTGAATTTTTAGTCTTGGGTTACCTGCTTCTTATTAATCCTATCTAGCTGGGCACCTCATTCTCATCTCAAACTACCTCATCTACCTATATACAGCATTTTGTTAATAACTACTCTCTTTTCTTAACAAAAAACATTATAGACTTATGGACTGATAAAGTACACATATATTTTAAAGACTTTGACTGGATGAATTTCAGACACTATAAGTAGCTTTGAAGAATCAAGAATGCCTTCATGTAAAATACTTCAATAAAACAGAGTTTTTGAAACAACGAAAAATGCTAAGAAGTAGAAGTAAGATGGTAGAACATTGTAGGCATGAATAACAAAAAATGAAAAGGATGGAAAAAGAATATGTAGAATAATGTATGAGGAATAACCAAAGGAATAAATAGTATGACTGGACTACTGAGTTTAGAAAGGGAAGGGATGTATGACAAGACTGGAAAGACCATTTTTGAAAAATTTTGTTAAGGGTTGAAAAAGAAAAAAAAACAGAGAAATTGATACATCTAAGGTTGAATTCAATCCAACAAGGGTTTGTAAGAGTCTACTATCGAGTTACGTACCGGGACTACAAAGACAAGAGTGAAACAGTTCCCAACCTCAAGGAGTTTTATTAAGATATCGTCTTTATTTTCAAAGCACCCATCATCTTTTGTTTTCCTTTTTGGCTTTGTCATATATGTAAATATTAATTATCAAAATTCTCAGAGGAGATATGATTTAAGTGTGTTAAGATAAGTGTTGTTGATAACACAGAGTTCAGTGGAAGGAAAAAAATATTCTCAAATGTGGGAAGAAAGTAATAGACATGAACTGCTATGCCAGCCAGTGATTATCCATGCACCCAATTATGGCTTGACTTTGAGAAGAAATCACATGTCCATTCAAATTGGTGGGTTAGTGATGGTGTACAGCTGCAGCTCAGAAAAGATAGGTTTGATTTTGTAATATACTTTAATTAAAAAAAGCCAACAGACCGTATTATACTTTTCACTTCCTGTCAACTTGTAACCTAATCTATGCTTTTAAAGAAATCAATGCAAAGCACTATAATAAAACTATTTGAGAATATTTCTATAAGATCATGTGTATATCTTCAATTTCCTTGGATAACATCAAAATAACATTAAGTGAAGTAATAGCATGAAACTCAATACCAAATATTTATTTGCATATACCACTTTGTATAGCAGGCTGCCTTAGATGCCACTTGTAGTTCTGAGATTATATGAAATATAAATGCTATGACTGACTGAAGTTTATACAAAAAGATTCAGCATGAATATATTAGGTGTCCAGTACATCCCAGACACTGTGTTACATGTTGCAGAAATGAAGACAAATGGAATAGTTCCTGGTTTTGAGAAGATTACAGATAAAATATGAAAATTATAGGATAAATAACTAAATAAATAGGCCTTCAGTAAAATGTGAGTTCTTTGTGGTCAGGGAATATTTATACTTTTGTCTTTGTATTTCCAGCGTATAGCCTGGTGTCACATACATAGAAAATCCTTAATAAATTTTTATTAAATAAGTCAATGAATGAAAGAATGAATGAACTAATGAATGTTTGAAACTGGCATGAAAGGCACTCTTTCTGTGGTAGAGCTGCCACATTTTAAGATAGAAACAGGGCTTCAGAATTAAAACAAAATGCCTCCATTCCATGAACAGTCATAGATGGAGCTACTATATAATGAAAGCCTGCAAAACAAACTTAAATAAGTTGAGTTTAGCATTCAGAATATGGAATTTGCTTTGAAAATTTTCTTGTTAAAAATCTTTTAAAATTCTTTAAATTATAAATAAGGCCTGTGGAGTTGTTTACAGCTAATGACACAGATTGGGAAGAGCTAGAGCAGCAGAATTCTATACTTGAAATACAGACTGATTGTCCACCTCCTGGGCAACTTTCTCACATCATTGAAAAAAAAAAGGCAAACACAACACATTTCAAAATATATTTTATTTTCTGAGCTGATGTGTGTTTTTCTTCTGTCTACTGTGACTTTAATGAACCTATGGCCAGATTTTCCATTGAAAGATAGCTTCAGTTGCTTTGCTGAAGTCTCCAGACATATTCCAGTGGTTATTTTTTCACCATAGCACAGAATAATAATGCAACATGTGGTTACTGGTGCGTGGAACAAGCATTATTGAAGCTGAACCCAAGGTCTTCCCTTTGGTCAACATTTTTAACCTTTTGGACATTGAGCATCATGTAGGAAATAACAGTGGCAACACCACTTGTTTGCTAGGGAAGTAGAGAATCTGGGGAAACATCAGTGTTGTGATGTCAGGTAAATGTGATGCTGCCTGGTAAAGGTTCGTTGTTACCTTATGTTGGACATGAGCTCACCTGGAGAAGAAGTATTCCCATTCAGTGATAATTTTACTCAGTTAGGTACTAAGCCTAAGTTTTTTCTCATCAGTGAAAGACTGAGTATGAATATCATCAACGTCATTTAAATTGGGGCACTCTTGAATAAAAGTCTGGTTGTTTTACCCTACTTGTGTTTCTGCCTGGATGACACAACATACATTCCTTCATAATTTCTGTGACCAAAATGGGAACTCCACATATACTAAACCAGGAATGACTTCTTTGAATTTAGCTGGACTATTCTCCATAGAATCATAAATAGAATCTGTCACCAGCCATATTCACAAAACCTCCTTTCTATACAATATGCCAAAGAATATCATGGCATAGAATAGAAATTTAGACTCTATGGTCACTTCTGAACCATGGTGAAACAGCAGATAATTTTACCTTAACTTTCAGCTTTCCCTGGAAATATAAAGCTGGAAAAGTAGACCTTACCCAGAAATATAAACAATGCTGGTGAGTTGGGATATACCATCAATACCATCAATAATACCATCAATAATTATCAGTCTTTATTTTAAAATCTTATGTGAAGCATTAAAAATTAATTTTGGAGGAATTATTAGAATAAGATAAAAATTTAATACTCATAAGTATAATCCTTTGCAATGGTACAAGGATAAGGGTGACACCATGTACTAGGTTAAATTTTGAGCCACATGTGGGGGTTTTAAAAGAATTATAAATAACCTTGAAATTTTCATTTAAAAGAAGTATTCAAGACAGCTCTCCTTTGCACTACCCACTTCTGCCAGGATATGGGATCTTAATTTATACACAGTTAAATGTTCCCATATTAGGAAAAGTAGGTGAATTCAGAAAGATAAAATTGCACAGGGATAGCTATAACATACCTATGTGCTCTCCTTATAATACCGGTGTCTTATATAATTTAACAAGCTGATGCTATATGCTTTACAGAATTGTACACCCCCATTTTTAAAGCATAAAGTGTGATTGTTTTGCATTCAATGCTGTGATAGATTTCTGATCTCAGAAATATTGGTACTCAGCAAGAATTTATGTAGTGCTTTAAGATTTGCCAAAAAACTTTTTTTTTTTAATTTGGTCCTCACAACCCCTGAGAGAAGGGTACTATTATTAATCCAATTTTATTAGATAGGGAAAATTAAACTATGAGAAGGTAAGTAAATTCTGAGGATGAATTTAAAATCACATCTTCTTGACTCCAGGTCCAACATTCTATCTACTTTGCCACCTATCACCCCTCCTATCCACACCCTTTATCCCTACGTAAATCTTTTCCATTGAATGTTCCACAAATAGTAATTCCAAGAGGTAGAAAAGGTAGAAGAACTTTTTCTTTGCCCATCTGTAGATGTAGCATAGATATAATAGGGTGAACACATCATCCACAAGATATCCCTTCCTCTAGATAAACCTTTTAACAGTATATATCTCTGTGATGAGATAAATCCCACCTTTTCAATGATTTCTTCATTGTTAGTAAGAACCTATTAATCCTGTAGTCCATTAGATTAATTTTAATGTTGTAATTCATGATTGTGAAGTGATATAATTTTGATCACATGAGATATTTTTAACCAACACTTTGACTGTAAGGTACAGAACATTAAATAACCAAATAGATGAAACTCTACACATGGCAAGCATTTCACTCAATCTCAAGGCATTTTTTGGTTGCATGTAGCACTACCAAGAACCCTAGATCTGGAATCAGAGGTGTATTAAAATGTTTTTTGTCCCTCTCACCTGGAGCAAGTCACATTACAACTCTTTAAACATCAGTTTTCCTCATTTATAAAAGGAGAGATGATATTAATATTTGTACCTCCTACCTTATAGAACTAGTGGGTGTGAAGTTTTCTATTAATTATATATTGATGCTTATATCATAGCAACATATATATATATCAACAAACATTTCTATTGTTGAAACTCCCTCCATAATACAGATATGTAACTTATTTTGTATTTTAGATACTTAGGAGAGTTGCCTAATGTTCTGAGATGACTTAAGACAAACTGGGGATCTTAAGTGAATTCCTCTATGAACACAGTTACTATGTGCCTACACTATGTCCATCTGTGTCTATGAACAACAATTAGAAGCAACCTTTGAAGCCAGGCCTTCCTGACTCAAAGACTATATAGCTTTAGACATGGGTATCATGGTGCCCTTTTCTATAATCATCCAAAGTCAATTTGATGTGTGACTAAAAACTGTAAAGACCATTCTGTCCTGTCATCATCTAGCTGACATGGAATTAGAAGGCATCATACTATATACATGAGACTTTATGTAATTCATCATGCTACACTGCATGGTTATATCTTATAAAAATATCAGCTAATTGCCTTTTGGTCAAAATAGTTCCCATTTGAATTACTCTCTAAATTACTCATTGCTTGAATGCATAAAATACATATCTCTCACACAAATGCACACACACACACACACACACATATATATATATACAGATATGTGTGTATATATACACGGTTTATGTATATAAACATATACATATATACGTGTATAGGTGTGTGTTTGTGTGTATAAATATGGTGGGTGGGGTGGGTGTGTATCTGCCCGCTGTCTTTACCCTTCCCTCTTTAGTCCCCCCCTCCTTTATTTCCCTCCAACCTCTTTCACATAATACATGTGTGAGTCTCAGTTTTCCTGATAAGAAAAAGGTCAATAACAATGCACTAAGAGATTCTTAATGGGACTCACTGCTAACCAGCATACTGGAAACCGCTTTTGGCCCATTGAATGAGGAATGCCTAAGCAAAATATAGCATTTGAACAGAAATATAACATAAGTGAAACCCAGAAAAAAAAAATATATATATATATTACAGTGTGAATAAATATGCTAAAAGACCTTGAAATTCTGATCAAAGTAATGGACTAATTTTATTTCAGAGGAGAAATAGTAAAACATGTCTCCTTTCTCTCTCTAAGGAGGTAGTGAACTACACTTGCAGAATGAAGTCATATGTTGTCAGGAACAGTGTGCCTGTTTTGTTTAACTGTCTTTTGCTCCAAAGGGAGGAATCTGTCTGGAGTCAGGGGGAAGTGGTATGAGTAGATGACAATCTTTTTTTTGGGGGAGGTAAGTACTAACTGAAAACAAAATATTGGCATCATGAATACAGAGTCATAAAGACATGACTTCATGTATGCATACCTCTGACATATATGATTGTATTGCACTAGACAAATCAAAACTCCTGAGACCTCTTAAAACTATGCATTTCTCAGTAGTCATCTAAGGCGAACTGGAGAAAAGTTTCTTTTCTGAGGGTTCCTCGTACTGATTAAATTTTGCTGTTCAGGCAAAGAAATAAACAATAACGATAGCTATAACGTATATTTTACTTTAAAGTCTGCAACTGACATTTGATTTTTATGTGACATAGGTGCTATTGTTATCCCACTTTACACTGAGGACAATGAGAATGAAAGATTAATGACTTGCCTAATGTCATACAGCTAATAAATGAATAAGTGGCCTGAAGCAGAATTCAATCTCAGGTCTCCCTTCCTCCCAAGTCCAGTACTCTATGCACCAGCCCACCTAAATGTCCTTGACTGATGTTAGCTATACCATATGGATGTGTGCAGGGAAGTCAGCACTTGCTCACAATTTTTTGATTTCACTATTACATGCATAAAATAGAATAATAAGTTTAGATCAGCAAGACAATTTAAGTTATTCATTCCAACTCATACATTTGACAGATGAAAAAAACTAAGGTTCAAAAAAGTTAATGAGACATGTCCAAGATTGCACAGGCAGCAAACAGCAAAGCTGACACTGAACCTGTTTTTTTCACTCCCAAGGACTGCAAAGACATCATTGTTGCATAACTTGAAAATTCTTACATCGTTCAGCTGTTTTCTTATGATGTCAATTTACAATCAAACTTAAGGAGAAAAAAAGAAAGAAATAATTTAGAAAAAATAACATTCTCCACCTCCTTTTCAATTGTTTCTTTCTCAGAGAGGTGGAAAACACTTATAGAAGACATCATTATGCATTTCACAATAAAACCCCTTCAAACCAAATTTCTGCTTTTCTGCTACACTGTGTTCAATTAACAATCCACGAAAAGGTCAAATGTGCGGAGCAAAGAAGAGAAAAGCCCAGGGGAATAGATTAAAAATGTTGGTGAAGTTACACACTTTGGCATCCTCTAGTAAAGCCTTACTTTAAGTAAGGGGGAAGAAAAGGAAACATCGTAAACATAGATGATTGGGAGAAGGGGGTTGAGGACTCTTTGTGTATACTTCTGAATTAAGGGTGGTAGGAATGTGCAGGAGAAGGAATGAAAAGTCTTCATTTTTAGGGTATTGTTTAGTTTCAATTTGTTTTCTCATATATCCTGCTCAGAGCTAAATTGATATTTCTGACTATAATCTATGGAAATATCAAGAAAATCATATGTAAATATATGTATATGTATGTGTATGTACATGCACATATGTATGCAAGCATACACACTTTATATATTTGAAATATCCAATTATTTCTGTATGTGTGTGCATATGTTCATTATATGTACATATATAATAAACACAGATACACATAGACATAATATCATAGTAACTGGATATTTCAACTTCTCCATTTTCATTTTAGACATCAGCATGTGAGGAGGATACCTATGAAAAATTGCTTCACCACGAATCCCTACATGCATTTAAGAGTGGCTTAATAGCCTGGGTTACAAACACACAAATTAGACTGCTGTTTCCTTGAAGCTCTGGCTGCAAATTAGAACTTGACCGCAGTAAATAGGAGAGATCAAGTTTCTCACTTAGCTGTTCAACTTCAACAAATTTCTGTCCTGAAGCAACCAGGGAAAAAAATAACAATATAATCAGGCCTGAACTCAGTAACCATTTTTAGAAATGAACTAGCTGCAAATTTTAATTAGTTTTTACACTCATAACTACTGGCTATTGCTTTGATGACTCCAGTTGCCTGGTGCTGCTAGGCACCAATGGGGCATAGACTATTATGGTCCCAGCATAAAACAATGTGCTCTCACCAGGCAGTATAAAGGAGTCATTACCTGTGGGCCACCGGGGCTCCACTGGAAACCATGACTTGTTTATAGACAGAGAAGAACAGGTGAAATCAACGAGCATGTGTATATGATTACAAAGCCCAGACTCAGAGTTAATACTCCCTCACACCTCTCTCCTGTCTCTTCTTCTTCTCTGTCTATCATATAGGTAAAGATATACACTTATATGTGTCTATGTATGTGAGTACACACACACACACACACACACACACACACACAAATCCAGAAAATGAAACAAAATGGAACAGTAACAAACCAAACAAAAATCACGAGGACATTTTTGTCAAAATTGTTGATTGGTTGTAATGACCAAAATTTTAAAGAACAAAATTCTTCACTTTCTCCTTCTAAAAATAATAATGACTTACAACTTGCATTTGCCCGGGATTTTAAGGTTAATGAAAGACATTCATATTGTAGTCTACATAATAAAATATGTAAGTATAATTACATGTAATATGATAATATAAATATAATTTAATAGATTCGTAGGCACATTATCTCATAGCAAGTAAATTATAACCTAAATAAAAGTGGTACTGTCACATATATTTTGTTTTCCTCCACAGTAACCACCAGTAGAAAATTCAAACATTAACTAGGCTCCTACTATGAACACAGGACTATATTAGCTTCCAGGGATGAAGGATAATTTGGATAAGATTATGGTCCTTAATACTATATACTTTATATTTTTATATATATTTATATATAAATATGTGTATATATATTATATATATTCCTTAGTTTATATACTAGCCAGGAGATAAAAATGTAATCACCAGTAACTAAAATAAACTATTTCTGAGATTCTGTGAGATAAGTTTTATAAAATCTTTTAGCTTAATCTGTTTTGTTACCTGTGGTAGAACTCAAAACAATCAAGAGATGATCCAAACTCACAGATTGGAACTCATTATGGTGAAGGACTTTAATTGTCCGAGAGCAGAATGGTTATAGGGTTGGGGGGGGGGGTAGGGGAGGGAGGGATACTGAATTCATTACTGGAAGTCTTCAGGAAAAAGTTGGATTCTTGTGTTCAGGGCAGAGGATATTGTTTTTTCAAGTGATAATTGGAGTAGCCTTGGAGGTTTCTTTAATTAAACAAGTTTTACTAAGTATGCACTGCGTGCAAGATGTCTGTTAGGCATTGGGCATACCAAAGACAAAACATGAAAATTCCTTTCTTTCAAGAATATTAACTTTTTTGTGTTGAGGACAGTGGAAGGGCTAAGGAAGAGAACATGTAGACAAAGTAAATACAGAATACATAGACATTTAAAAAAATACATAGATTTAAATTGGGCACTACCAAATGAGAGGAAAGTAGGATTTGTATCTTTTAAATAAGCAAATACTACTCAAAGCAACTCATTAGGGAGTCTGAAAGCTTGCCTTAGGGATCTAGACTACAGAGAAGGTTTAGCTGAGACTATGTTATACTCTCAGTAGTACCAGAGAGCCTGTGATCTGCTCCAGTGTGAATCTCTACATCTAACCACTAGAACTTGGTTTCAAAACCACATTCACTGGTCACTTTTTTTTGAATATTCTGTAATTTTAAAGCAATTGACATGTCCTGAGACCATGGCATAATGGAGTTAGACAATTTCTTTTGGGTTAGACATATTGTATGTGAAATACTCTTAGTGTAGAACAAAATAGTAAATAAGAGATCAAGACTGAATTTTGACTTCATAGTACTGAGAACTCCCTCAAGTAAGAAAACTCCCTCTTATTAATGCTGGTTGTTTTCTATCACCTATCTTCTTAGAGAATTGAAATTATATGTGATAATTCCTATTTCCTTCCTATTTCCTAACATTAGGAACCAACTCCTATTTCCTAATATTAGGATCAGTGAGAACCCGAGTAACTCAAAGGAATTCACACTCTGAATTGTTCCCTTAGACAATCAAGGGAATACATCAGATTTCCCTCTCAGTATGCAACTCATACTACTCATGGGAATTTTTCAGCATGTGTAGACATAAACTTTGAACTCAAGTTCTCATCTCATGCTTCCTTGCAAACCAGAACTTGGGGCAGTGGTGGTAGTTTATGTGATCACTGACAAGACTTCTGACTTGGCAGTACTCAGCAACGAGCGAGTAAATGACCAATGGTTCTTTATACAAGAAGATTGAGAGGCAGAGTAAGAATGAAGTGGCTTTACAGAAAGAAAAGGCTTAGAGATCTTAGAGGCCAATAGTTAACTGCAAGTTAATAAATTAAGAAGTTTAAA